>LR812531.1:20509515-21742015 GCA_903798195.1 Danio kyathit | reverse complement strand
ACACTGATGTGCTTAAAACTTTTATGAAGTTTTATGAATTTTTTTTTCAGAAAACAAGATATTCTGAAGGATGTTGAAAAAAGCAGCCACTGGCATCCAAAAACTAAAAATATATATTGAAGTAAATGTCTTACCATGGTATTGCTCACATTTTAACACTGCAATTGTTAATAACTTTTGCTATAACTTAATTATTGCAATAACTTAATCTCTGAAATACAATGTACAGTCCTCTACCATTCAAAAGATTGGGTTTTGTAGGATTGTTTTATTGATAAAAGGCGCAATGAACTGATGTGAAAAATGAAAGAATCCATTAAACAATAGTAGCAAAAAGATTACAATATTAAGAACTGTTTTTGAACCCCAAATCAGCATATTAGTATAATTTCTGAAGGACCATGTGACGCTGAAGAGTAATGACTAGAGAAATAGTCAATAAAATTAAATTTTTTTTAAATCCCGGACGAGCCCCCATTTTTTTACAGCCTGTGGTTCAAATCATTCATTTTCCTTCAGCTTAGTCCCTCCATTCATCAGGGGGCCCCACAGCAGAATGCACTGCCAAATTATCCAGCATATGTTTTACACAGCGGATGCCCTTCCAGCTGCAACCCAGTGCTGGGAAACATCCATACACACTCATTCACACACATACACTACGGCCAATTTAAGTTTATTCAATTCACCTATAAAGCATGTCTTTGGACTGTGGGGGAAACCGAAGCAACCTGGAGGAAACCCACGTCAACATGGGGAGAACATGCAAACTCCACACAGAAATGCTAACTGACCCAGCTGGACTCCCTGTGTCGCCTCTGGAAATTAAATTTTATTCCTAAATAGTACAAGTATAATTTCTTCAGCTACGGTAATCATTTTTGTGGTTTGTTTTACAAGGTCTGGCAACACAAATAAATAAACAAACATTTCACCCTAAAAATACAAACTTCCTCACTATTTACTCACACTCAAGAGGTTCTAAACTTTTATGAATTTCTCTCTTCTGCTGAACACAAAACAAGATATTCTGAAGAATGTTGAAAAAGTAGCCACTGGCATGGAAGAACAAATAAAATATATTGAAGTCAATGGCTTACAATGGTATTGCTCACATTTTAACACTGCAATTACTGCAATAACTTAATGTCTGAAATATACTGTAATAGCATGTAGAGTACTCTATCATTCAAAAAAATCGGGTTTTGCAGGATTGTTTAATTAATAAAGGACGCAATGAATTGATGTGACAAATGAAAGAATCCTGAAAACAGTAGTAGCACAACAATTTTAATATCCAGAATTGTTTCAGAGACCCAAATAAGCATATTGGTATCATTTCTGATGGATCATGTGACACTGAAGAGTAGGGCTGGGCAATTAATCGAAAAGCAATTGAAATCAACATTAAGAACCTATAATCGATCAAATTTTTCAAGGTCAATTTTTTCAATGACTTTCCCTACCGTGTGTGGAGTCACATGACCCTGCTTTGTCAAGGCTAATTTATCCTTATTATATTATGATTTACTTCTGCCAAGCGCACACGTACAATCCGGCGCAGTGTTTGCATAACCGCACACCTCTCAAAAAATTTAACTACACGTCACAACGGCACGTAGTGCCTGCTTTGTGATTGGTCGTTTATGTAGCGGTGACGAGGGTGGGCGGCAAGAATAGCCGCATTTTAGGCAATGTTTTAATTTCAGTTGTTCAGCGTTGATGTTCAGTAAACAATCATAGATGGTAGATAGTGTGTGTTTCCTTCAATTATTTTAAAATCAAGTAATGCACCCCTCCTTCAAAAATCTCTCACTTGTAATATGTGAGCATATTTACTCTACAAAACCTATGAGTGAACTATTAGGGCAAAAACATGAAACAAATAAATAAAATGATCATTCATTAATCATAATCGAGTTCAAATGTTCAATCAATTGAGATTTTGATTTTAGGCCAAATCGCCCAGCCCTACTGAAGAGTAAGGCCTAGAGAAATAGAGTAAATAAAATTAGATTTTGTTTAAATCCCGGACGAACCCCCATTTTTTTACACCCTGAGGCTTAAACAATCACAACAAAGTGACATGTTTTGCCAGACTTACAGTAGCTGAAGGTTTATTAATTAAACTGAAAATAAAACTAACGAGAGCTAATGTTGTCATTAGTGAGGTGATTAATGTAAAGTCCATGAATGGAGTATAATGTGCTGTAGCCTTGGTGTCGGTAAACATTAGATCTTAGAAAATTAGATTGAGGAGAGAAAATGAACAACACAGCTTCAAAATATATTAAAACGCAAATATTGCTACTTTTGATCAAATAAATGCAGCCTTTGTCAGCATTGTATACTTTAAAATATTTAAAAACGCACAAAAATCAGACCATTATGAAGGAACATACAGTACATCACAATGTCCAGGATAATGGCATTGTGTCCGGGTCAGTCCTGAGATGAATGGCATGTACCTGCCCTTCACCTCTGATTGCGTTTCCAGCATAAAACACGGCTAATTAATGAGATTACTGGATGAATTGGCAGCAACGTTGATTGGTTAATCAAATATCAGCAATTGAGTCCAATCAGGCCATCCGTTTTGCAATCTAATTAGCCTGTTGTTTCGCATTAAATGGGCTGCAGCATTATGCAGCGTAATGTGCAGTCCTGCAGCGGCAGCAGTCTTGCTACAAGCATGGGAAAGGTCAACCGAATTAAAAATAAATGGCAGACAACAGGCGCACCTTCATATGTCAAAAAGCAAACGCACGTATGAAAAGTTCATCAAAGCCCATTAAGAGTTATAATGCATCGCTTAATGCACATTTCATGCCAATTGGACACAGTTTTTAATGCATGAGAGTAGCAGGTCAAACCGAACAGAAAAGCCAGACCCATGAATCATTTAGAATAAGAGACGAAGCAACAATGAAGAACTTCCCAACTGTTGCTGTAGCAGCCAGAGGTCAGGGAACGATCTTTAGTGAAAGACGCGTCCCCCAGGAGCAGGCAGGATTATTTTACACTGCGCTATTGTCCGTGTGTGTGTGTGTCTGTGTGTGTGTGTGTGTGTGCTATGGATTACAGGACTCTCCAGTGAGAGTAACACTGCTCTCTGTCAACCCTTTGAAGCAGAGACAAGATCAAAGCCACGCTGAGCTTTCTTGTCCATTTTACTGGTCCCATTTCAATGGACGAACCCATTCACAAAACAGGCCGTGGTGAATATCAACAAGTTTCCAAAAGCTCCGCGCACGTCCTGATGGGTCTGTCATCACAGTTATAATTAATTCATGGAGTCGGGACGGTCTCGCAGGGTGACTTACACATGTTACCGTAGCCTCTGGAGCATGCATAATATATACAGGCTCCAAACATCTGAAACTCGGCGAGCATCGCAAATGTGGTTTGTATTCAAGACACACGGTCAATGCTGCGAGTATCGTAAATCAAAACTGTCAGCTAGTTTTGAACTTGTGTGCTGAACTGTATATAAAGTCTGGGTTAAATGCAAGTTAATCTCTATTGACTGTGGCATGCTGTCAGTTACCACTGGAAATAATAGTATCTCTGTGAAGAAATCAACAAAAATGGGTTGAGAGTTACTTACGCACTTATAAAAGTATTCAAACACCAGTCCTAACCAGACGTGATATGATAACATTGCAGTGAAGCAATTTGTTTGTCATTTTACTGACAAATAAATTTGATTTTATTGCATGGGGTATGTTAGAATTAGTAGAGAGCATGGTCAGAGCCTATGCGAACTAACAAAGAAATATATCAGTACAAATAATATAATAATTAATAAATATTAACATATTAAAAAATATACTTGTTTGCTTACAATGAGTTTACAGATTTATTTATCAGATATATTTATAATTGACAAACTATTGTTTTGTTTCACTAACTTTATAAAAATAAAATTAAATAAAAGAATGATAAATTAATTAATGAAAGGAAAACAAAATATTACTGTAAGTATAAAATAAATAAATAAATACAAAATTAAATATAAAAAAATTAAAAAATAACAAAAAATACCATTAAATAAAATAAAATATGAAATAAAAAACAATAAAATAAAATGTAATTAAATTATAAATAAAATACAAAAAATATTCAATTAAATTAAAAATAAAATAAAATAATAAAATACAAAAAAAATTAATTAAATAAAAAATAAAATAAAACATGAAATAAAATTTCAAATAAAATATAATAAAAAATAAAATTAAATATAAAATTTAAAAATTTAAAATTTTAAAATTTTAAAATAACATAAAAAATAACATAACATAAAAATTTAAATAAAATAAAATAAAATGAATAACATAAAATAAAATATTAAATAAAATACAATAAAAATAAAATAAAATGTTTTAAAAAATACAATAAAAAATTTATAAAATAAAATATTAATTTAAAAAAACAACAAATAAAAAAACAAAATAACTAAATAAAATAAAATATGAAATAAAATATGAAATAAAATACAATAAAAATAAAATAAAATAAGAAATAAAATATGATAAAAAATAATAATAAAATATTAAATAAAATACAAAAAAATAAATAAAACACCATTAAATAAAATAAAATAACATAAAAAATTAAAATAAATTAAATTAAAAATACAATAAAATAAAATAAAAAAATACAATACAATAAAATAAAAAATACAATACAATAAAAACATTATGCTAAAAGTACATTTACCAAAAAATAAATAAAAAATCCCAATATGCAAGTGTGTTTGAACATGTGTTTGAATAACCACACTCTAAAAAACGTTGGGTTATTAACTTAACCCAATGGTTGAGTTAAAAATATTTGGTGCTTTGTTGGGTTATTTTAAACCTTTATTGGGTTATTATTTTAATAACTCAACCAGTTGGGTTACAATTTTTTTTATTTCAACAGTCAACTGATTTAACTGACACAGAACAGCTGTATTAATATGCGTACGTGATGTTGTTTGTGCGTTATAAAGTGTATTTAAGCTCTAACGCAGTAAGTTAATGTTATTTTGTTTGATCAAATTGCCTCTCCGTGTCGTTTTTTATATCCGTTTCACCTGGACTCTTAATTATTGATGATACACGCGCGCACTTCATAGCCGATGTATATGCGGATAAAAACGCTTTCTCTACCTCCGTGTTCATCTTTATACAGTCATTGGTTCATCTCTACAGCTGTTTTGGAGGAAATTATACACATATTTGAGATATTCCGCCGTTATTTTCGCCTTTAGGACCCAGCGGAGACATCAACCCGGAGTCACGTGCAGTCTTGGTTAAGGTATGTTGTCTTAAAAACACTGTCCTATCGCTAGGAAACTATACTGTAACATCTAAATGCTAATATGGACACATATATATGCTACATTTCATTCAGGAAGTTGCTGGTTTTCCCAAGAAGTACGAAATCGGAGCATTATATTACTATTGGCTATTATTCGCCGCTAGAGGGCGCTGAATGGATTGCTGTAGACTGTAGTCATCATGAGGAAGTTATCCTGGACCAGAGCAGAAGCTTGCTATAATATATTTTATTCGAAGAGGATTCATTATCCATTTCAAGGTACTTGATTATGAACTATTGAAAGTTAAATGTTATTATTACTGTTTGTGTGTACTATATTAAAGGCCCTGAAATTTGCATTTTCCCTACATCTTATACTAACCTACAGAGATGAAACCACATCCTGATCATGTTAAATGCTAATAGAAATGTTTAATCAGTTATATATGGCATACAACAGTTATATATATATATATATATATATATATATATATATATATATATATATATATATATTGTAACGTCTGTTAGCTTTGTATAATAATAGTTGTAATATATGCTAATAATAATAATACAAAGCCCTCAAACATACATTGTCCTTGCCCAGTTTTAAAATCAGGTGAGATTTTAGTGATGCTGTGACGACTGAACTAATAAATGTTGTCTGTCAGCTCATGCTAATTTGTGTGTTTCTTTTTTTTTCTTTTTGTTTGTTCATTGTAGGTTGCGCTGGACAGAGCGAGCTTTGGACCTTCTTGATAATCTTGTTGAGAAAGGTGAGAAAACAACAGCTCTGTATTTTGTAATATTTACATGATGTAAAAAAGGTACCGATACACACACTTAAGCAATATCATACACTGTAAAAGTGTCTTTATGTCACTATATTTCTTAAAATCAAATTATACATTTGTAATTCTTCTGTAAATGCATTTATTCATCTCTGAACAGCACTGGTAGTGTGTAAAGACTCAAATGCCTCTTTCAAAAGTGTTTCTGTGCCTTATTTTAGTGTGAATTTTGTATTAGACTGTATCAGGCATGAGGCCACAGGTAAGTATAGATGACTGATATAGAGTCAAAGCACAGTTCAGACATTTCAGAACTCCACTCCTGGAACATTTGACCAAATAAATTGAGATATTACAGACATTAAACTGTTTATATTAATTATTGCGTTATGACAATTTACTGACAGGTTCCAGTTATTTCAGTAGAAATCTGTGATCAAGAGTTTGACTCTTTTGCAAGCTTCTGGGCATGAGAATTAAGCACACTGATGAATATCAGTGCACAATTGACCATGTAAAATGGACCTTATTTGCCCAACAAATTTGCAAATGTGATGCACCTGAAGAACTCGCATAAAAGACTAATCCTGCAGCTAAAAGTGCATAGTTTCATAGTTTTTTTTGTTCTCTATCTGTTTAATGTACCCCTGGAGATGACCACTTGCAACCTTCAAGTTATCTTTTCTCCATTGCTAAACTGGGTTAGTAATGTACATGATTTTTGTTGTTATTTAGTCCTGCATACATGTGCAAATTTACAATTTAAAATTTCTGTTTTAAGGTTGGAGCTAACATCATTTGGTACATGGAGAGGTAGGAGCAGCAGAGGCGAATCCATCATGGCCTGGAGCTGGGTCAGTAGGCATTGCTTTGTGGAGTTTGCAAGTCCCTCACAGTCCAAACACATGCAGTATAGGTAAATTTAATAAACTAAATTGGCCGTAGTGTATGAGTGTGAATGAGTGGATGGGTGTTTCACCGATTTTTGTATTTTTTTATTATTATTATTATTATGTAAAATATCCCTTTAATAAATCCAGTGTACTGTTTGTATGGCATAGATTTAAGTGCTGTTTTTGTTTATTTTTAGATTGCTCAGGACGGGTATTTTATACCCACACACCAAAGATAAACTTTTTGAGGTTTGGGGAGATGCATCACTGTGGATTCTCTCGTATTGCAAAAAAGAGAAGAGAGCCTAGGATCTATTAGTTCAAGTAAACATTTCATCTGGTGAGAAAATCCTGCATAACAGCTCTGTTTTAATCTCAACTTGTAGCATTTCACCTTTGATATAAGGGCCTTGTTTTGAGTTTAATTATTGTGTTTTTTTCTGTTTGATATAAAGACAGCCTTGGAGATCTCGCTTTGGAGATGGTGCAACAACTCTGCCAGCGATCCTTTCTCCACTGCCATACAGATTGTGCAGCAAGATGGTTCGGCCCTCATACCAGGAGGCAAAACAAGAATTTGTTGATTTGCGACCTCTAGGTGCATTATTTATGACAATAAATTTTGGACATTATTTAATTCATGTGTGTATACTTGTATTTCGTTCAGTACTTAGAGGAGGAGGAGCAACAGACACAGAACCCTCTTGTCCTGATGTTTGGGGATGAACTAAACTGCTCTCGGGCGTTTGTTATTGTTGGAAGAATGGCACTAAATTCATGGATTTAAATAAAGCATTGCCAATGTATTAAAAGCTGTGTTTTTATTTACATATAAAGATGACGACTACTACTACTATAATAATAATAATAAGAAGAAGAATTTATTATTATAATAAATAACCCAACAAATTAGTTATTTTTGTAACCCAAACTGTTGGGTTAACCTCAATAACCCAATGGATTGGGTTAAAATAACCCAACAGAAGGTCGGTGCCAAATTGACCCATCTATGGGTTACCTGTTGGGTTATTATTAACCCAACTGTTTTAAGTGAGCAGCATTGAATTCATTACCAGCATTGATTGATAATGCTACTTTTTTGTGTAAAACAGTTTATTAACCTCATCAACACTGCATTTAACAGTAAAAAATTGATCATTCTTTTTTGCAACATTACTTTTAATTAATTTAAACAATTTGTGCTAAATAAAAACATTTCATTATAAAAATGCCCTATACTACTGACCGCCAAACTTCTTAACAGCAGTGTGTGGCATTAATAGAAGCCATTTGATTAGAAGGCTCTCTCTCAGTCACAGTGAGACACAAAGGGCCCGAACACAGGGGCCACACACACACACACACACACACACACACACACACACACACACACACACACACACACACACACACACACACACACACACACACACACACACACACACACACAGCTCAGGTCTGCAGGATCTGCACCATCAGGCCAGTGGTGAACAGGTGCACAGAGCGCCCGGGCCTCTGAATGCCCATTACAGGCACCAGGAGCAGGGGTTGCTATTATTTATTCAGCAGCACATCCACCAGAGCCGACAGCTGGCAATGGGGGGACAATACAAAAACCCCTCGGCCCTATTGTCTGACCAGCCCCTGTCCCACACACACGTCTTTGTGCCTCTTTTCTTCCAGTAACCAACATCGCCTCCCTTCTCCCCCCCAGAGACACACACCACAGCTGAAGTAAACAACTATGGCCATGTAATTGTGCTGTTTTCGGCCGTCCCGCCCTGAAAAACCCCCTCAACCCCACCAGACGTTACCACACATACACACCACGCCAAACACATCCCGACACTTCAGTCTGGGACGAGCACAAGCAGCAGCTTTCATTCACAACAGAGGCGCTTAGAGGCTCAATGGAGGCTGGACAGAGATGATACTTGAGCTCACAAACTGCTGTTTCACTTGGAGCTGCTGTTCTTGATGGCTTTGACTTTCCCCTCATCGTCAGCACTGTTAATAAAGTATCGCACAGTACCAGTACCTATACAATTCGCCTGGAGTGATATTGGTGTGATTTAGCGATTCAAAACTGTGGACTAACTTGTGTATTTATACGTATATTAAGCACTTGCTGTTTTTAAATCCTGTCTTAAAGAGACAGTTCAAAAAAATTTTTAACACTGAATAATATATGATGAAGAAAGATGAAAACCTATAACCATTTGCAAAAAATTATATGACAAAAAGTCATGACAACAAATGTTTTTATGTTACTTTAACTTATTTTAATACGTTAACCAGGTTTCAACAATTTGTTTAGTTATAAAAGGTTTAACCTAATATTTTTGGTCAGTTTGACTAATGAAAGTTGACCAGAACATTTAATTTGATTAAACTAAATAATTGAAGGCAGTAAGATTGTTTTTTGCAGTGCAGTATTTGCTAATCCTACTACAGAATGGCTGTCAATGATTTTCAGCTTTCTATCTTTATCAGTATATTTATTATAAGATTGTTTATATAAACTCAACGGCCACTTTATTAGGTATTGTCCAACTGCTCATTAGCGCAAATTTCTAATCAGCCAAACAAATGGCAGCAACTCAATGCATTAAGGCATGTAGACATGGTCAATATGTTCTACTGCAGTTCAAACCAAGCATCAGAATGGAGAAGAAAGGTGATTTAAGTGACTGAATATGGCACGGTTGTTGGTGCCAGACGGGCTGGTCTGAGTATTTCAGAAACTGCTGATCTACTGGGATTTTCAGGCACAACCATCTCTAGGGTTTACAGAGAATGGTCCGAAAAAGAGAATATATCCAGTGAGCGGCAGTTTTGTGGGTGCAAATGCCTTGTTGATGCCAGAGGTCAGAGAAGAATGGCCGGACTGGTTCGAGCTGATAGAATGGCAACAACATCTCTGAACGCACAACACGTCCAACATTGAGGCGGATGGGCTACAGCAGAGAGGTCCACACCAGGTGCCTCTCCTGTCAGCTAAGAACAGGAAACTAAGGCTACAATTCACACAAGCTCACCAAAATTGGACAATAGAAAATTGGAAAAACGTTGCCTGGAATGATGAGTCTCGATTTTTGCTGCAACATTCGGATGGTAGGGTCAGAATTTGGTATCAACAACATGAAAGCATGAATCCATCCTGCCTTGTATCAACGGTTCATGTTGGTGATGGTGGTGTAATGGTGTGGGGGATATTTTCATGGTAAACTTTGAGCCTATTAGTACCAATTGAGCACAGTGTCAGTGCCACAGCCTACCGGAGTATTGTTGTTGACCATATCCATCCCTTTATGACCACAGTGTACACCAGTGGTGTAGTCCTTGCTATACGCACGTATACTCAGTATGCTTACTTTTTTCCATGAGCTGTTTGGGTATTACCACTTCTGAGGATCAATAATTGCGTATACCCTCGGTATACTCTCTTGTTTTTCTGATTAAATGTCCCTAATTTATGTGTATTCATGTCCCCTTTAACTGTATACCAAAGGTTTTTTTAACTCGCATCTTAATTTGTTGCATTTTTGTTGCAACTGGTGCATTTTTGTTTAACTTGCACTATTCCCCGCCCATGATGACCGCAGCAGAGTTTTTCGAAGACCACCAGGGAACGACACTATATATAAAACACTAAAAACGATGAGGCAAAGACTACTCATAAATCGCGAAACACTATGCGATTTAAAAGGGTAACTACTAGTATATAATAGCGACAACAGAAGACAGACTCCCAATAGTTTGGTTTAAAACAAGCATGCACGAATGTGACAATCAAAAATAATGGCTGATTGATGTTTAAAGGAACCTATTAAATGTAAAGTAATAAGCCAGTAAAGAAAGTAAGTGTAACCAGCGATAGGATGCAGACAACAGGATGCGGATCCAAATGCAGGATTTATTAAAGGAGTGGTCAGACAAGCAACGATCAGAACAGGAGCAAACAGATGTATGAGGGCAATCTAGAGTCGTCGTCAATATAACAGGCAGATAATCAAAAGGCTGGCAGCAGGCAGGGATAAACAGGATAACAAGGCGAGGGTAAACACACAGCAAAAACAAAACAAGAAAACGCTTAGAATTGCAACTGGAACAGAATACAAGACTCGGCCCTGAAGTGTGTGTGTGTGCTGCTTATGTACTGTGTGTAATCAGTCTTTGACAAGCCTCCGGTGGTGTGTGTGCAATCAGTCAGGATGAGGAACATGTGTGTGTGATTGGAGTGCATGTATGGAGTTGTAGTTCCTAAATGGCAGATTTGTAGTCCATAGGTGTTTACCAGCGATCTGCTCAGGCTGGATCACTGGTAATCGTAACAGTAAGTTATAAAGCTGTCTTTCCATGTCAACTAAATAGTTGCAACTGTCTTGATTGACTCTTTTTTTTATATTAAAATGATTAAATAAGCTACATACTGTATAAATACAGCCAATCTCCGAGTCTGCTGGGGGGAGCACTATTAGCTAAACATAAATCATAGGATAGGATTAGACTATTAGCATCTCCCTTTAAAACGAACAAATTTGTTTGATTTTTTTTTTCTTTTTAAATGGATAGTTTACGCAAAAAATGAAAATTGTCATAATTTACTCAACCTTTACTTGTTCTGGAAACCTGTAACCATTGACTTACATTGACATAGTGTTTGTTTTTCCTTTTGTGGAAGTTAATGGTTACAGGAAACTGATGTAAAAAAAAATAATAAAAAAAAAAAAAAAAAAAATATATAGATATATATATATATATATATATATATATATATATATATATATATATATATATATATATATATATATATATATATATATATATATATATAGCTAATAAATCAAAGAAGCATTGACTTTCGTCGTTTCTTTGCCTACTTTTATTTAAAATTTGGGTCGGGTGTAATACTACACCACCTTTTTTTTTAGGACTACACCACTGGTGTACACATTTTCTGATGGCTACTTACAGCAGGAACGCACCATGTCATAAAGTGCGAATCATCTCAAACTGGTTTCTTGATCATGACAATGAGTTCACTGTACTCAAATGGCCTCCACAGTCACCAGAGCTTAATCCAATAAAGCATCTTTGGTATGTGGCGGAACAGCAGATTCACATTATGGATGTGCAGCTGACAAATCTGCAGCAGCTGTGTGATGCTATCATGTCAATATAGACCTAAATATCTGAGGAAAATTTCCAGTACCTTGTTACATATATGCTATGAAGGATTAAGGCAGTTCTGAAGGCAAAAGGGGGTCCAACCGAGTATTAGTATGGTGTCCCTACTAAAGTGGCCGGTCAGTGTATTTGCACGTATGTATTTGTATATACTACATGTGTATGTAAATGAGTATAACTGTGTATGTATTGATACATGTATGTATACAAAAGTTAACCTTTAAAGTAGGGCTGGGTGATTTTTTCGATTAATTCGAATTTACGTTTTAAGACGATTTTATTTTTTATAAAATCGAGAAATCGTGATTTTTTAATAAAAATATTAAAGCCGATTTTCCACTATCGTGCCAAACCGTTCTAAACTGTTAGACAACCGTGCTGAATTGTGCTGATTTTGTGTGTTGACGTTGCGGCTCTGTTGATGAGCTACCACAGCTGGTTTAGCGGAAGCGCGCCAGGGCGGACTGGCCATTGGGAACACCGGGACATTTTCCCGCTAGAGCAACAACAGCCCCGCTGCCAGGGCAACCGCAGTCAGCCAGCCAGCTTCGCTAATGTTTCCACGCGCATCGTGCTGTTGTTCGCGTCCCCGCAGCCGTCTGTCTCTCCCGCGCGAGCTGCGAGACGGGCGCGCGCGCGAGGAGAGGAGGCTCGACAGGCGGAGGTGTGGGCAACCAACTTAACTTTCTAGATCGCTTTTAGTCACTTTGGCCCGCTCACCCATCGCTCCACACACACACTAGGAAATAATTGCACCTAATTCAAAGCCCAGACGGCTGGTTTTGTATATTATACCCGCGCACCACCTGAAGGACGGTTACGGCGTGTTGTAAATGTCGTCACCGCAGAAAGTCAAATCTTTCTTTAATTTGGACTTTTGCTTGAATTACGGAGTGGCACAGTAGCTCTCCAAGGTACTGTATGAATTAAATCATAACCCATATATGCACCAATAAACAAGTAAAATGAATGAATGAATAAAATAAATATGGATTCTTAAATGTCGGTAGTTTGTACTCCAAAAAAAATATCAATACGTATCGACAAATGTTTTATAAAAATAAATTGAGCAATTTTCAACATTTCAGCTATAGGCCATTATACGATTCAGTTAAATATAAGATAGACATTTAAATATAGATAGATATGTAATATAGATAGATATATTAAATATAGACATAGACATTTAAATATAGATAGATACGGTAATCTTTAATATATACTGGGTGGTGTAGCTACGCAGAAATATTTTCTAAAACGTCAAGCAGATATTTGTCTATAGCTCGTTAGTTATTTATGAAGACAAAAATAATTAAAATAACAAAAATAAAACTATAAAATTACAAAGATAAAAAGAGCAGCATTCTGCTAAATATAGTCCTTTATATGCTGATATGCTATGTGTTGTTTCATTCGTTTTTTTATATTTACAGTAACTTGATGCATTCGTTATTTAATGTTTGAATACTGAAATCGTTTAAATGGTTATATTTTACCATCAAAATGTAGTATATTTTATATCATTACCAACTTTTGATATAAAATCGCTGTTATTTTATTGATTGTTATGAAATAATTTAAGTGCTATATTTTTTATTAGTGTAAGTGCCCGCTCACTTTGACAAGGCCTGTCTAAATATATATTTCTGCCATGCCACTAATACAGATAAACTATTGTTGCATTATCATTGTTTATTTTTCTGTTATGTACAGAGATTTGAAATATTTATTTCCCCTCCAATCCTTTTCAATCTTCACGTTACATTTTGGTCATTTTCTCTCCAAATAAAATTTGCCCAAAGCTGCACAACATATGACCTCTACATAAATACGGGTGCTGTGACTTCTATTGTAGCTATGTTTAGCATCCCTATATGAGAGAGTGCCATAACCGCGTTTAGTCACACGGTTGCTTTTCTTTTACAAGTGAGCATGAAAAAAACTAGTTTCGGCATTTATTTAAATTTAAATGAACAAGCTAAGCTGGTAAGGTAGTTACACAGTAAAAAATAAATAAATAAAAAATAAATAAAAAATCGAAATCGTGAATCGATCAAACTTTATGAAAAAAATCAAAAATTATTTTTTTTGGCATATCGCCCAGCCCTACTTTAAAGTGAATCAAAAAGGTTTTTCAAAATTGTCTTAAGACAAAAATGGATGGTGCTCAATAATTTTAGGACAACGTTATTTCTATTTCAAATATTGACTGTTGTATATAGATGTGTATATATACACATATAGATATTAGGTTGTATTTATGTTGCCTCATTTCTCTCTGTCCTTTTTTTTGCTTTACATCTACAGTATAAACACTGTCCACTGGTTTTAATTTTGGTCAATAAGTATGCTTAACATATAAAAAAATAAATATAGTACATATGTATATATGCACACATATAAATGTATACATGTATTCTACAAAATTTTACACGTTATGTAAATAATTTTTTTATTAGTTTAGTTTTTATTGTTTCTTCTGTTTGTACTGTACTGAATAATACACTTGTCATATATGACACTGCAAAAACTGATTAAAAAGACTCATAGGTTTGCAACCACTTGAGGGTAAGTACATTTTTTCGTTTTTGGGTGAACTATCCCTTTAAATCCTTTTTATTTTCTGGCATTTATCTCTGTATGTTTTGTGTATTTGGTTTGTTTTAGCATTAAATAAAATGCTACTCTTCTTATTTTATATGCTTTATAGTAAGTTTATTCTAAATGATTTGTCTATGAACTTCAATAGTTTGTAAAAACTCATGCGCCCACATAATCTTTGATCAAATATCATAACCTTCCCTCCCCCCTTGACTTCTCTCCTCTTCCTGTCACATGCAGTGGCGTGAGGTCAGGGCTCTTAAGGTCAGTCTCATTGTCAGTTCCTCTCCCAGAAGGTTTAAAATCAAATAAATATTGGGCTCCTTAATAAAAGATTTTATATGTGAGTGTGTCAGTAATCCTCCACAACTGACTGCAAACTGGCATTCAAATCTGCCTACATTTTTTTTTTAGCAATCCCCAACTTCCAACGATCCAATCTATTCCCAAAGGACAAAAATCAAGCCCTGACTGCCCCGCCCTACATTTTTCTTTATCTCGGAAGCCGTTTTACTTGGATTTATGTTACAATGAGGAAAAATGTTGGCTTCAATGTTTGTTATTTTTGTGATGTGTAAAATAGTTTTATTTTAATAATGCTCATTCAGCATTTTGGTAAACTGTAGCTGTTTTTCAAAAGTACTTGGTCACTATTTACAATAAGCGTTCACTAGTTATTGTTAGGGCCACACAGAATCGGGAGACATTTTTTGATCTTTCTGCTGAAAATGTTGTAAAAAATCTGCGGATTTATGTGGAATTATTTTCGGGAGTATTGTAAATAAAAACAAAATTTATTAAACAAATAAAAAAATTGCTTTTTAACTTTTATTTAACGTTTACAATGCAAATCGATCTAGATTCACTTATTTGGTAAACAAAGCAAGTCTATCATATAATATATCTACTAAAAGACCGAAAATATTACTTTACAAACTGTATTGTACATAAATCATATGGACATTTTCATATTAGTTAATATAATTACTGAAATTCATTTAAAATCTGAATTAATATACATTTACACACATTTACACAAGTAAATTAATAGACTCAATGATGGGCCAAACATCTGCGGATTTCTGCATGCGCAGATTCTGTGTGGTCTTAGTTATTGTTAGTCAATGTATAACAGGCACAGGACATCCACATGACGTGATTTGATTGATGATTGATATTGTTCCCCAACATCGTGGGATGTTGCATTTTGTTTGGAAATGAAAATCGGGTTGACGTCAGAACCAAACGTCAGGCTGGCGTCAATGTCCAACATCGGACAGACATTGCATTTTGGTTACTTTTCAAAGCAACCTAAAAACAACAAAATATCAATGTCTAATGATGTTATCAGACGTTGGATATTGGTTGCCATACCTGACGAATAAATGTCAGTATTTGACGTCAATAGGACGTTGGTTTAAGATGTTGGCTCAATTTTGGTCACTCTCCAACACAACCTAAAATCAACAAAATATCAACATCATTTCCTGTTGTTATTAGACATAAAAATAACATTGTCCTTAGACAATCGGGGAATTAATATATATTTGAAAAATTCCAAATCATCAAAAGTTAGCTGAATGTCATAATTTATCATACTAATAATGCATGCATTTCTACTATTACTACTTCTACTACAAAAAAAAAACATACATGATACTTATCTAACCTTGCTTTGTGGGTATGCAGGGGTATTGTACGAAAAGAGATTCGTGAGCGTCTGCAGGGGGCCATTGTATTATATCACTTTATGTATTTTTGTGCATGTTTGTGCCTCACATGAATTTGTAAAATAATTTAAAATAAACTTTTCAGACAAGTCAATCGCCACATCAACTATGAAAATTATGAAATCAATTATGAAAAGCATTTCATTTACATTTATTGAACAGGGTGAAAACATGAAACTCAATATTGCTTTTTTGGTCTCTAAAATGTCACTGAAACGGAAACACCAAATACAATGATCTGTATTGTAGCTGGGAAAAAAAAATCGTTTTGGCATATACTGCAACGTCAATGCCTTTCACTTAATTGCAGCTGGCAAAGCTAGTCGACTATAGCAGAAAAAAAACAGCAGCACTGAATAATGTGCTCAACGCCGTCAAAAGAATCCTGCTTCAGCACACAAACAATTATGAATATTGCTAAAAAACACACATGTTCAACCATTCAGCTGGCTGCCACATAATGAAAATGGAAAGTTACAGTTGCCTCTTTTTATGTTCCTTCTGTCTGTCTGTAGTGGGTATTAAGGAGGAAATTGAATGTGCAGACAAACGCAATAAAGAAAAAAGCCTGAGTCATCAATTAGCACTCCTGTGATCAATCTTATGGTGCTTGATAAATAAGTTATTAAAAGCCTCGAGCTGCTGACATGTCGTCGTCTGACCTTTATAAGCTCAGTTTGGGAAAAACACCCAAGCATAAAACCTAAGCTCATGATCTGAAGAAAAAAGTCCAAGTGTGTTAAGTTTGTGAATGTGTGTGTATTGGTTTTGGCGGTTTACAAAGACAGAGATTTGTATAATGACACGGGAATGACTTAGTTGTACTCCAAAAGATTTTATGAGGACATGCATTGTTAGGCCTGTCACAATAATCAATATATCAACTTAACAATATTGTTTATCGCAATAATAATTTGGTGCAATATATCGTACAACAAAAAATAGATATCGTGACAGGCCTATGCATCGTGTCCTTGTAATTCAAAATGCCTAAAAAAAAATACTAATCTCTGATCTTGAAAGTAGTTTGACATTTAAACAAAGCAGAACAAAAAACAAAGCAAAACCTCCAAGAGAAAAAAGTAAATTACAATTCACTACAAGTTAAAACATTCTCTAAATAAAACTTTGAGTAATGAATTAACACTCCTGCAAACAGACTGCTGGTGTAAGTCATCCATCACTGTAACAACAACTATGAGTCATCTTTTACTGTAAATGATCTTACAGTAAAACAGTTATTACAAGCCTTGAGAGAAAAGAAGCATGAGTCATCAATAATAACCCCTCTGATCATACAATTGCAAGCTTATTGCTGTTAAAGGGGATAGTTCACCCCAAAAAAATTATTCTCATCCATATACTCACCCTTGACCTGTTCCAGTTTGAAGCTTTATTTTCTGTTGAAAACAAAAGAAGATATTTTGAAGAATGTAAGAAACGAGTAACCATTGACTTACAGTACATAGCATTTGTTTTTCCTACTATGATCGTCAATGGTTATAGGGTTTCAGCTTTTTTCAAAATATCTCTATTTGTGTTCAATAGCACAAGTAAAGTCTAAAACAATTAAAGGGTGAGTACTGCAACCCCAACCTTTTTTTCACTGCGGACCGGTCAATGCTTGAGAAATTTTACCTCGGACCAGGGATTGGGGGGATTGGCGGTGGTTCGTACGTTACTAGGTAACCATCAAGCATTTCTCAGAGGATGACAAGTTGACAAAACATTGCTGCAACTCTGACACAAGTTTTATTTATGGGGAAAATTACAAAGCACTGCAGTGTTTTTCTGAAATAATTAGTCTACCGAAATGTGTATATTGCATACAAAATATGAAGCTGATTGGTCGTGTGACTTGTGGTGCACTCACAGCATTCATTCAGCTCGGTGCGTCTGGAAGGCACGAGCGCGTCACGCTTCTTGCACGCAAAAGCCACAAACCTCCACTGGAAATAACTAACTTGTGTGAACTCTAGAAATGACGCAATATGCGAACGTCATTTGCGATCTCCAACAGTTAATCATCTTGCACAGACATGGTGGAATCACCTGATTTGTTGACAAATGGGTTGTGAATCAATTCCTTGGTAGTTCGTGGGTCCTTCACTGGGCCTTCCCTTTGCAAAGAAACTTTTCAAAGATATCTGTCTCTTACTTATATTGCTGCTTGTGGGTTACATTTGGGCGATCAAGTGTCCGATATGCAAGTGAAAGAATACAGTCATTTTTCAAAATAAAAGATTTAAAAAAAAAAAAAAGATCATTCAGACTCGGGGTGCTTTCACATCTGTGGTTCAGTTCATTTGGTACAGACCAAGGGCAACAAATGACACATTGTAGGATTTTTCTGCCGTTTTTGGGTCCTTTTCACACCGCACTGATTGCTTTGGTCTGAACCAGTTGAAAATAATCAAAATGCAGTCATGTGACAAAATCCACGTCACTCATTGGACAGATGTTATTGAACGCATTTCCTAAACTGCTTTTCGATTGGTCAGAATTAACGTGCGGCAAAAATGCCAATGGAAATCCTGCAAGAAAACAAACCGGCACACACAAAATGTCGCTTTTTACTATGGAGGGACGACTGCACTGACTGAAAACAATGCAGCTAGAAAACAATGTTCTAAGGCATTGCAAACGGCGAAGGCGTTTCAGGAGGAGGCATGAATTAATTTAGCTAAACTGCGACATGGTCATCTTCCTGAAATATTACCAACAATCCATCAGGTAATGTTTTCTCTCTCTCTCTCTCTCTCTCTCTCTCTCTCTCTCTCTCTCTCTCTCTCTCTCTCTCTCTCTCTCTCTGTTTAAAATTGTTGATAAAGCGCTGTCAACAAATGTTTTTCCTCCACACCCCATAAGATGGGGCAGCGCATTGGACTACGGCAGCTGGATTTGCAGTTGGGTCTATTTTAGTTCGAATCATGTTCTCACCACAAACAAATCACTCCAGGGTTCGTTTGAAAGGGTACCAAGACCACCTATTCAAGGAGGTCTTGGTATGCTTTTTTGTCCACATTTGGTGGTCACTCTAGTGCGATTGCTACATTCACACCTGCCCAAACAAACCGCACCAAGAGGGAAAATGAACTCTAGTGCGATTCAACTGAAGTAAATAAGGCAGGTGTGAAAACACCCTCAAATAATAAGTAAAGTGAAAATAATCAATTATTTCTTGTGCAGCCCAGTACCAATTGATCCACAGTCTGGCCCGATGGTTGAGAACCACTGCTGTAAGTGATGTAAGAATTTTCATTTTTGGGTGAACTATCCCTTTAAAGTGGAAATGCTTGTGTTCATCTAAAGTATCATATACAACTGTATACAATTAGCCTTTCTTAATGATCAAATGCCAAAAAAAGAAAAATTCATTAAAGAGGCAACACATGTTAGCCCACTCTCTCTTAATACAGAGATCACAACAAACACCACATCTATACAATATAATAAGCTGCAATATCTAATGAGATGATGTGTACCATACGAAATCCCCTCTATTCTCACAAACCCTAAATCTCCCAATCTCCTCCCACACCAGTCATGCAAACAGCAGGACGGGATCGAGCCTGGAGTCTGTAGTTGCAGTCATTATGCCGATCGACATCTGCATGTTTCTGCGTCTCTGTCTTTTTCATTCTCTCCTCGACTCTCCGCCACGCAGACTCCTCAAAACGGGGAGCGTACTTTTCTGGATGGCAGATGGCAAGTCAACAATCAGTTCCAACAGCAGCGGCGGCTCTTCGCCCAATCAGAAGCGTCTCCTACACGCGCGCGCACACACATAAAGCCCCCGTCTCACCCCTCATAACACCATCTCACCACAGACACAATAATAACTCTTTGTTTGTCTCCCACAATACAGCTGCGCAAGAGCCCCTCTGCTCAAACACATGTGCCCTAAACGTCCTCTCACACACACACACACCTTCTGTCAGCTCTGGTGTGTGTTGCAGAGGCTGGGATCATTGAACAGCTGGCCAGAAGGTCTGGGTGTGAAATGAGTGCGAATGAAAGAAACGTACTGTAACATAATGCTTAAAAGTGAGAGACCATGTTAATTTCAGGCAAGACACTGGAGGTGAAAATAATTAACGAATAATTATCACCATACTTCCATGGGTGATTGATTATATTAAGGATTGCAAGTTTTTGGTTTAGTTTTATGTTTAAATATGCAAATGAAGGATCAAGGGGCGACACGGTGGTTCAGTGGTTAACACTGTCGCCTCACAGAAAGAAGGTCACTGGTTCGAGTCTCGGCTGGATCAGTTGGCATTTCTCTGTGGAGTTTGCATGTTCTCCCCTTGTTGGTGTGGGTTTCCTCCGGCTGCTCTGGTTTCCCCCACAGTCTAAAGACATACAGTATAGACGAACTGAATAAACTAAATTGGCCGTAGTGTATGTGTGTGAATGCAAGCGTGTATGGGTGTCTTCCAGTGCTGGGTTGCAGCTAGAAGGGCATCCGCTACGCAAAACATATGCTGGATATGTTGGCGGTTCATTCTGCTCTGGCGACCCCTGATTATTAAAGGGACTAAGTCGAAAAGAATATGAATGAATGAATGAACATCGGTAACACTTTAGATTAGGTCACAATTCATGTTATTAACTTATTACCTGCGTATTATTAACAAAGTAACTGTTTATTAGTAGTTACAAAGTATGATTTTATTCTGCATCCACAATCCTACCCAAAATCTAAACCCAACTTATACTTTACTAACTATTAACAAAAAGCTAATTAGTGGTTTATTAAGCTAGTAGTGTTAGTTAATGGTTTGTTAATAGTGTGAATTGTGACCTAAACTAAAGTGTTGCCAATGCGTCCAGTAAAATAAATTTCTATATAGGCTAAAATGTTTACATTGATGATTGTACTTTCATGATTTCATTTTTTTTGTTCTCGTTTCAATTTCCAAAATTAATACTCACAGTACAAAGATAATAAAATGGTGAGTTGATAATGATTTATGAAGGAAGTATAATGTGTTGTTTCATTATTTGATCTTCATTGTCTTCAACCATTTTTTGCTTTGTCTCCATACAAACAAACCATCATACACTACCTGACAAAAGTCTTGTTACCTATTCACAAGTTTTAGAAACAACAATTAATAACTTGACTTCTAGAAGTGGCTTATATGAAAGGCAAAGACCTCTAGATTACGCTTACTTTACCAAAATAAAATATTATCATGCCTTGAATTTTAATTATTTAATTAGGACATTAATGTTTGACATTGAAAAGTTCAATTCAATTCCATTCACCTTTATTTGTATAGCGCTTTTACAATGTAGATTGTGTCAAAGCAGCTTCACATAGAAGATTATAGTAAATTGAAACAGTGTCAGTTCAGTTTTCAGAGTTTAAGTTCAGTTCAGTTTAGCTCAGTTCAGTGTGGGTTAATAATCACTACTGAGAGTCCAAACACTGAAGAGCAAATCCATCGATGCACCGCTCTACAGATCCCGAACCATGCAAGCCAGTGGCGACAGCGGCGAGGAAAAAACTTCACCAATTGGCGAAAGTGAAGATTTAAAAAACCTCAAGAGAAACCAGGCTCAGTTGGGCACGACCATTTCTCCTGTGGCCAAACGTCTTGTGCACTTAACAGAAATAATGTACAGTATATAATATAAAGTCATGGTGCAGTGGTAAAAGAATTAATATTGTGTATGACTCCCATGAGCTTGGAGGACTGCACCCATATACAGTATCTCTGCAATGACTCAAATAACTTATGAATGAAGTCATCTGGAATGGCAAAGAAAGCGTTCTTGCAGGACTCCCAGAGTTCATCAAAATCCTTTGGATTAATTTTCAATGCCTCTTCCATCTTACCCCAGACATGCTCAATAATGTTCATGTCTGGTGACTGGGCTGGTCAATTCTAGAGCACCTTGACCTTCGTTACTTTCAGGAACTTTGATGTGGAGGCTGAAGTATGAGAAGGAGCGCTGTCCTGCTGAAGAAATTGTCCTCTCCTGTGATTTGCAATGTAATGAACAGCACAAATGCCATGATACCTGTTGATGTCACCATCCACTCTGCAGATCTCTTGCATGCCCCCATATTGAATTTAACCCCAAACCATGATTTTTCCTTTACCAAACTTGACTGATTTCTGTTAGAATCTTGGGTCCATGCAGGTTCCAATAGGTCTTCTGCTGTATTTGTGGTGATTGGGATGCAGTTCAGCAGATGATTCATCTGAAAATTCGACCTACTGTCACTTTTCCAAATGATCAACTAGAAGTCAAGTTAATATTTGTTGCTCTTACAACTGGGGTCGATGACAAGTGTTTTGTCAGCTAGTGTATATAGGCCTAATTCTTGCATGCCATCTATTTGCACCACTTGGCATTAGTTTCGCCAATGGCTGTTACACGAAACTCCAATTTTGTTAATGTTGTTCCCATGCTACAGTGGTACGCACACTGAGAGCGATCATTCTGGCTGAATAATATTGACCAGCCATACTGAAATAGAAAATACTTTAATTTTTTGTCTGTACACGATGCAACTACAGAGAAGTTGCACTTTAAATAGGAACAATAACTCTTTTTTCGATTTCGAACAATTTTATATAAAATGACATTTGAGCGAGATGCTAATGGTCTAATCTGATTCAATCATTTATGCTAAGCTAAGCTAAAAGAGCTCCCACTAGACCTGGAGATTGGATGAATAGTTTAAAAAAATTGTAAAACTCAACTGTTTAAACTCTAGGTGAGTTGCAAAATGAGAAAATAGAAACTTTTCATTTTCTGTCTGTCTTTGTACATGATGCAAAGAGTTGAGCTTTAAATAGGAAGATTATCTAAATTCTTTTTTTCGATAGAACAATTTGATATAAAATTCAACATTTTTGAACGAGATGCTAATGGTCTAATCTGATTCAATGATTTATGCTAAGCTAAGCTAAGCTATAAGTGCCCCCCTAGACCCAAAGATCAGCTGAATGGATTCAAAAATGGTAGAACTCAACTGTTAGTGGTGAGTTTTTCAAAGTTTTTCATTAAAAATAATAAAAGCTGAAATGGATCATGTGTGGTTGCAACAGCTAATTCAAATCCGAATCCGCAGTGTTTTCCAGTGTCACACATTGGAGCAGTGCGGTGTGGTTCCAGCATGCCATGCAGAGACATTGATGGATGTGGCAGGAGGGCGAAGAGCGGAGGTGTTTGACCCAGGCAGAGTTCAGCCAAACACAGCTGCAATGCACAGGAGCTGCAGTACAGGCCTAGTCTCCAATGACCCGCTCTACCCTGCTGAAGGGACAGCAAACTGCACCACGAAAGCATGCATTTGCCGTCAGCAGCCCATCTATAGAGAGACGTCACATACTGCAAGACTGCGAAATGACACTCGCCAATTCTAAAGCTCATGTGCTTGTAATCCGATCATCATATTGTGATGTTTACAGTTCAGTTTTAATGACACGTGTAGCATAAACACTTATCTTATGTTTCATTAATGTTTATTCTTTCAGGAGAGTGCTCAACAAATCTGATTTAAAGATTTTTCTTCTTGTCAAATCCTCTTTCCGCAAATAATCTGATGTAATCTGGATGATTTGTGGTCCGTATGGAGGGTTTCAGGGATGATGGTGGGTTTTGCTCACACATGCGCTAGAGGTCACAAGCCAGGCTGAAATCCAATACAAATTCTAATTCAGAAAAAATGTACAGTATATGTGAAGTACAGTCAGTCTAGAACAAGTTACAACATACTGTTGTGCATTTAGTTATATTTACATGTGCATTTAATTAAATACCCAATATTTCATTTAATATTATATGATGTTATATTATATTATAATATATCAGGGCGGCACAGTGGCTCAGTGGTAAGCACTGTCGCCTCACAACAAGAAGGTCGCTGGTTCGAGTCTCGGCTGGACCAGTTGCCATTTCTGTATGGAGTTCTGTATTGCATGTTCTCCCCATGTTGGTGTGGGTTTCCTCTGGGTGCTCTGGTTTCCCCACAGTCCAAACGCATGCGCTATAGGTGAATAAAATGAACTAAACTGGCTGTAGTGTATGACTGTGTGTTTTGTGTATTTGTGTTTCCCAGTACTGGGTTACAGCTGTTAGTTGTAAGTTGAAAGTTCATTCTGCAGTGACGACCTCTGATAATCAGACACTAAGAAAATGAATGAATGAGTGAATGAACATATTATAAAATACATAACTGAAATTATATAATAATAATAATAATTATTATTATTATTATTATTATTATTATTATTATTATTATAATAATGATTTGCAACAGTTTAACTGCAATAAAATCTAAAATTTAAAAATAAACAAATCAATTATTCATATTAGTACTTTCCCATATAAAATGTGTTTACTATAAATGTACTGTAACTTTAAAACAAGGGATAATTGACTCCTGAAACTAAATTCACAAATTTAACACCAACACTAAATATACTAATCTTTCTTTAAATAACTATAACGTAAACTCACTAAAAAGCAATATAAAACATAAAAAGGAAATTGTACACACTTAAATTACATTTTAATTCTACATAAACTACATCAAGTTTATATGAATTTAAAGATATACAAATAAACTATTCAAGTTAGTACTGCAGATAATATCCAAAATGCATCATTTGTAGTAAACAAACACAATTAAATGATAGAAAATTATCAAATAAAAATTATAAATATTGCAAATATATATCAAACAAATGCACACGACATAGAAAACATATTTCAAAATAACAATGAAAATATGAGCTATATTATATAATTCAAACTTATATTTATATGTGTACTGAACACTCATACATGTACAGTAAGATTCAATTCATGTTTATTTCTATAGCGCTTTTATATTGCAGACTGTCAAAGCAGCTTAACTTAGAAGTTCTAAATTGAAACTGTGTCAGTCCAGTTTTCAGAGTTGAAGTTTGGTTTAGTTCAGTTTAGTGTGGTTTAAATTTTCCTGCTGAAAGTCCAAACACTGAAAAGCAAATCCATCGAGAGTATAAGTAAATAATATAGCAATTAAGTCATGATAAAAAAAAAATCTCAAAACAACAAAACAATCTCTAATTAGGATTTCCTTATTTTTTTACATTTTGATTTTCAGAAATCATCTAAATTAGTGTCAATATCATTTTACAGACCAATCGTTTAGCAAAAAAAGGCTCGAAGCCTTTTAGAGGGAGTTAAAATAACTGAAGGCCACTTAGTGCCACTCTATTAGAAGCCTCAATGTGAAATGGCAAGTCACACATGCAATCAATATTTTAAAATCTCTCTCTCGCTCTCCAAAAAGAAGCAGTTTCTTTTCCACCTAACCTTAAGAGCTGTATTAGCCCAGTGCACCCAGAATCTGCCAGCCAGACTCTCAGGAGTTTCCAGAGTGAGATAGTGCCAGCGCAGCTTATCTGCTAATTTATGGTAGCGTGTTTATCATTCGCACTCTCAGGGAACAGACTATTCGTTGGATGCAAGGAGCGTCACTCTACCTCACCCGTGCAGCGGACGACCCCCCTCCATTAGGAACAGCAGTAATGAGGGGGATGAGAGCCGCTAATTTGAAAACTTGGACACGGCCAGCAGACCATATGGCAAGCATTTATCCCTCCTGAAAGCCATGCTAACCGTCATTTACATGGTTAGGGAGATTCTACCATTCCTCTTTCCCATCTCTATTCATAACTAGGAGCCAAACCAATAACTACTTAATTGGCAAGTGATGCAAAGAGAGAATTGCTGAGGGATTTCTGGATTCCTAACTCCACTTCTCTTTATAACAGCAGCTCTCCACTGAACAGGTGATTAGATGATAAAACCTGAGCCGTGTGCACTATACTGATACAGTCATGGCTTTAGAAAGACATTATTATGCTTTTATTTTTTCATTTTCATGGCTAATAAATTATTGTTTTTGTAACACTTTGTCTGATATTTTCACTCTGCATCAGTGAATGCACCATTTATTTGCATATTTGATGCACTTCACACGCACATATATACACGCGCACATACTGTACACTAGGGCTATCAACTATAACACGTTAACAGATGTGATTAATCTTTTGATAAGGTTTAACCCCAACTTCTTGTCCTCAACCCAGCCATATCATTGTGTGGCAAGGGTAAGGTCTGCGTAGATCAGTTTTTGTACAGTAATCAACTTGTTGGATGTTGGAGAAAAGAGTGGGAATAAAAATCTTAGTGACTTGGAGAAGATGACTAGCCAAAGAATCTCTTAAATGTTAAAGCCCGTTGGTTGCTGTCAATCAAGAGTGGTGAGAATTTGCCAACAATGAGAGACAAACCATAAACTGGCTACATGGTGTTAGACATCCAGGACTTGTCGATGCATAAGGGCAAGGCTTTCTTGTCTGGTCTAAACTGAAAAGATCTAGTGTGGTACAAGTCATCCAAAATATTGATAGTTACATACTCTGATGTGAATATAGCTGCTTAGCAGCAGACAAAACAGTGAGTGGCTATGATGACTCCTGTCCACTGCTGGATACACCTAGAATGGGTATGTGAGCATTTGAACTGGACCTTAGAGCAGGTATCTGACAAGTCTCATTTTATTTTACATCTTGTATGTACCCATATGTGCACATTTAACATGGGGAAGTGCTGAATGCTCTAGGTGTGTTCTACCGGGAAGCACTGGGTCCTAAACATTGTTCAAGACCACATATATTGGTCATGACAATGGTGAACAAAGCTGTTTCCCTGCTCTCTAAATTCTCTAGATCTCAATCTCATTTCATTTTCTTGTCGGCTTAGTCCCTTTATTAATCCGGGGTCGCCACAGCGGAATGAACCGCCAACTTATTCAGCACGATTTTACGCAGCGGATGCCCTTCAAGCCGCAACCCATCTCTGGGAACATCCACACACTCATTCACACACATACACTACGGACAATTTAGCCTACTCAATTCACCTGTACCGCATGTCTTTGGACTGTTGGGGAAACCGGAGCACCCGGAGGAAACCCACGCGAATGCAGGGAGAACATGCAAACTCCACACAGAAACACTAACTGACCCAGCCCAGCCGAGGTTCGAACCTGCGACCCAGCGACGTTCTTGCTGTGAGGAGACAGCACTACCTACTGCGCCACTGCATCGCCTAGATCTCAATCTAGTTAAGAATATTTGTGACCAACAAATTTGTAGTGTATGAGTGTGAATAAGTGTGTGTGGATGTTTCCCAGAGATGGGTTGCGGCTGGAAGGGCTTCCGCTGCGTAAAAACGTGCTGGATAAGTTGGCGGTTCATTCCGCTGTGGCGACCCTGGATTAATATAGGGACTAAGCCGAAAAGAAAATGAATGAATGAAAATTTGATTCACTTTAGCAACCAACAACACTTGAAAAACCCGATCTCAAAAAGTCTGGTGGCAGATACCACAAGGCATCTTCAAGAGTCCTGCAGAATCCATGCCTTGGTGGGTTGGAGTTGCTTTTTGGCAACTTTTTGGCAAACAAAAAGCAACAGGATATAGGCTGTTATTATGTTTTGGCTAATATCCGTAAATATTATATAAATGTCAAATAAATGAAAAATACTGACAAATTGACGAGATGCATGAGGTACCCTTATGTTAATTGAAACTAAAAAAAATGTTTGATTACAATTTAGGAAATACATTTCGTTCTCATTCCAGACAATTTAGGACATACATACATATACAAGCTCTAGTAAATAATGACAGAATTAAAATGGACAAACAATCCCTGTTAACCCTTAGACACGTATAATCACACTAGTGTGATTAGAACATTCAGTGCATCACCGGATCAGCTGCGATGTGCTTTATTCGCATCAGATTCATTACACACTGTTTAGGTAACAAGAACATGTACTCTATTCTTCTCACAGATAAAACAGCCATTTTTATTTATTTCGACAGAAGTTGATAAAATAACATGTTGTAAATCCAGTAGTACTTCTTTGCAGCATAGACTAACTTGCCCATCAAGAGTCATAGATCAAATAATACGAGGGCTGCATGATATTGGGAAAATATGCAAGATGCGATATTGCTGTTGGGTGCTGCGATAAAAAACTTTCTTATGATATAACTAACTTGCAAAATGCTATTTGATCAGCATTTTTTACAATTATTTATTTATGAAATGATCATACTAAAATAAACAGGTGATGGATATTTTTCTGAGACAATTATTGTCATGATATGAAAAAATATGTCAATGTACAAAAAAATCTCTGCAAAAAATCTGTTTGCTATTGACGTTTTTCTTTTTTTTGTCTCCCAGCATTAGTATGCTTGGCACATAAAATTGATTTAAATCACTACACATCTCTGCGATATGAATATTGCATATTAATAACAATAGCGATACAGATAACGTTAATTTTTCTATATATTGTGCAGCCCTAATATGATCACTATTAAGCCGTTTAAATAATAAAAATGTTTTTACACATATTTTATAATTGGAATATCAGATATTTTACAATATAATAAGTAGGGCTGGGTGATTATTTGAAAAGTAATCTAAATCGACATTCAAAACATATAATCAATCTAATTTTTCCAGGTCAATTTGTTCAATTAATATCCCTACCACGTGTGGAGTCACGTGACCCTTCTCTGTTTACATTTCTGCATCGAGGCGGTCTGGTCTGGCGCAGGCTTCACATGGTCGCATACCCCACACCATGACTGATGCAGATGCTTACCTGACGCTGACTGCCAACGCTGACCTCTCAAAAAATGTAACTACGTCACGATGACACATAGTGCAAGCTCTGTGATTGGTCAGCTTGGTAGTGGTGATGAGTGTGGGTGGCGCAGAGAGGGCAAAAAAAAGGTGATAAATAAAAGAATTGTTCATTAATCGTAATCGAGTTACAATGTTGCATTGTGTCAACGGGTAACCTTGAAGCATTGCCCAGTTGCCATGGAAACTTTAAAGTGACATGCTCTAAATAACGGTCACAAACAAAAAACAAAACAAAAAAAAAAACCTCACACAAGGGGCGCAGCAGAAGTATTTAACAAGCGTAAAAAGTATGCCCATTGCTTAACCCTCTTCTACCTGGTTAACAGCTACTAAATCCCCTTCCCTTTGGCCTAATTACGTGCACCTTAGGCTGGACCTACATGGACCCCCACACCTCAAATCAAATTACCATCAGCACCCATGAGCGACAGGGTCAAATTTTGCTATGACAGTATTAAGGTCAGGACTGGGAGTGCTAATCTATCGCTAATGCGCTGCTGTGTTGCACAGAGGGGGCGTTTGTTAAATGTAATTATATTTGCACCTACAGCAACCCAAATGAAAAGTCTAATTCTTGTATTGATGAGAAATATCCATCATCCTCCATCCATAAACAAGCACTGCATTCAACTCTGAGCAATCGGGCAGCATTAAAACCTGAGGTAGACGTGCTGATAGTACAGCACACACTACAGTAAAGCCTCTCTGAAGCCCCTGCTTGAAACTAATCCCACTGCCCACCCACACACCTGCCCACCCCGCTGCCGACGGGATTGGCCGCTGTCCTTTATTCTGCTGCTGAAATTAGCCTGCTCAAACATCCTGGATTAGCAACCTCTCTGTGGTCTTTGCAGTGGCCACTTTTTTATAAGGTTAAAAACAGACTCCACTCTCCTAATCTAACCCACACAAACTGTAGCCTTTTAATCCCAGGATTAGTCTAGCTTTTCCTCTTCAGACATGCTCAAGCGCTCTGCTCACTGAAGACATCAACCTCGAGAGGAAGAGGGATGTAAAAGCATGCAAAGTGAACAAACACTGACTGAGAATGGGTCATCAAAAACATCCCTGCTGTAAGCAAAAGTATAAAGCACATGATTTAATCCCGCTGACCGGTCAGGACAAACAACATGGAATATTTTCTTTCAGTATGAATGCAAATTAAGTTCAGTATCTTCCATTCTAAATATGTTTATGCATTTTTTTAATCTCCAAGTGATTTATTCCATTATATGGATACCAGAGGACAATTATTTCAAATAAACCCACACTGTAAAACCCAAAAAGTTAAGGTAACTCAACCATTTAAGGAAACCGATGGCAACAAACTATTTAAGTTCAAAAACTAATCCAAATGAGTACTGTGAACTTAATCCATTTGAGTAAACGACGCAATTTGAGCACAGTAAAACCCAATAAATGAAGAGAACTCAAACCAACTGAGTACTGTAAAACTCAATAAGTTAAGGCAACTCAAACCATTTGAGGAAACTGATGGCAACAAACCATTTGAGTTTAAAAAACTAATCTATATGAGTACTGTGAACTTGCTCCATTTAAGTTGAAGTAATTAGGTATTTAATTAACACATTACCTTCACCACTGAGTTCAAAACTCTTTTCAAATGAGTAGAATTAACTTTTAGTAAATTTTGAGTTGACTACACTCATTTCATTTGATAAAGTTGACTGCTAATGCATTAATGCTCTATTGAAGAAAAAAGTCACCTACATCTTGGATGGCCTGAGGATGAGTAGAATAAAATTTAAATTTCATTTTGGGTAAACCACATCACTCTAATGCAGAGATGCCCAAAGTACAGCCCAACTTTGGCCCACGATAACCTTTGATTTAACTCACCATATCTGAAAAGAGAGGGAGAATGATGGTGAGGTGGTTGGGGCGAATGCCTTTGACAGAGATCATGATTTCGATTTGAACGTAACCCTTTGTTACTTTGTTTTATTGCTGAGCTACAAAAAAGTCTACTGATATTAAATGTTTCAATTAAATGTTGTAACTGAATCAAATTTTTAAAATGTAAAAAATGTCACATGACAGAAAGCAATGCACAAGACTTTGGCGAGCAAATCAAGGCAAAGGCGCAAGTCGACTAGCATTTTCAGCATTGAACTCCATTGTGGTATAAATGAAATTGTTCATGTTTTTACTGTAATAATAAGCTCTTTATAAAATGTTGAAAATTATACTGCATTAATTAATTTAAGCAACGTTTTCATGTTATTTTTAAATATTAACAAATAAATTAGGAAATTACCCATGGCAAATTTAATGTTATACTGTACGATGTGATATATTCGGTTTGGTATATATTCAGCCCACATCCCTCAATCAAGTTTGGTGTTTGAAGAAAAAGTTTGGGCACCCCTGTTCTAATGCATGTGCTCTTACAGACATAATTTACAAAATACTGAGCATGAATTTTTTAAGACATGTTGCTTTCTAGACATGATACTAGATTTTATAAACCAGTCATTCTAAATGGCACAAATTAGAGTAGAGTTCAAATTTGAAGTATTTAGGCACAATTACTGACAATAAACTGAATTTTAATAGCAATGTAGAGGCTGTTTATAAGAAGTCAGCATCTCAGTCTGAGAAGCTTGTGTTAGTACACAGACTTTAAACATGACATATACAGCAGATCATTAATATAGAGTGTTCTAACATATAATATTGTTTCAAGGTTTGGTACCACAACCGCAAATAAAGTAACTGGTTACAAACAACATTCACTGCCGATTTTATTTGACTCCTTTATGGAAAAAAACAGCAATTGGGATTTTTAAAGATAATACACATCCTATTCACTCAGTGTTTTAAATGTTACCATCAGGACACAGGCTTAAAATTCCTAGAGCCCAAAGAAATACTTATAAAAAGTAATTTATCCCAGTTGCAGTTGTTTTATTAAATCGGATCACTGTTTGATGTGAATGTTGTGCTTGTTGAGAATGATCTGCAGTAGTATGTATGGGGCTAATATGTTTTTAAAATTTTAATACAAGTGGTTGTCTTGATGAGTGTTGCTATTATGTGATTGTTGTATGGTTGTATGCATGTTATCAGTGTTAAAGACAAATTTCCTTTCTGTGCCAAGCAGAACGGACAATAAAGTTTAAACTAAACTAAACTTTACAAAAAAGCCAAGATTTCTTCACATAAAAAATTAATAATGTAATATAATATAATAATAATAATAATAATTATTATTATTATTATTATTATTATTATTATTATTATTATTATTATTATTATTATATGAAATGTTTTCCAGTTCTATAGTGTAATTTCTACTTATTTTTTTTTTTTACAGATTTTTATTAAATAAAACAATTTACATAAATTATATGGGGTTAAAGGGCGAGAATCTTGGTGTTATTCTGGAGTCAGATATGGGTTTCAGTAGTTATGTTAAAGCAGTAACTAAATCAGCATACTATCATCTCAAAAACATTGCAAGAATTAGATGCTTTGTTTCCAGTGAAGACTTGGAGAAACCAGTTCATGCTTTTATCACCAGCAGAGTGGATTACTGTAATGAACTCCTTACAGGCCTTTTTAAAAGACAGTGAGACAGTTGCAGCTCATCTAAAATGCTTCTGCTAGGATCTGACCAGAACCAGAAAATCAGAGCACATCACACCTGTCCTCAGGTCTTTACACTGGCTTTCAGTTACATTCAGAATAGATTTTAAAGTATTATTACTTGTCTATAAATCACTAAATGGCCTAGAACCTCAACACATTTCAGATATGCTCACTGAATACAGATCATTCAGATCATTAGGATCAAATAAACTAGAAATTCCAAAGGTTCAGGAATCCGCCTTCAGCTATTACACCCCTGCTGCTGGAATCAGCTTGTGATTAGATCTGCTCCAACATTAGGCACATTCAAATCAAGACTTAAAATACATCTGTTTAGCTGTGCCTTTACTGAATCAGCACTGTGCTACATCCAACAGATTGCACTATTATATCTTTCTTTTCTTTTTCATTCTTTTAAAACCTGTTTTAATACATTTTAATCTGTTTTTAATCACTTTAGTTATTTGTTTTTATTTTCTTATACTTGTCTCTTTTACTCCTGTTTATGTAAAGCACTTTGAATTACCATTGTGTATCAAATGTGCTATATAAATAAACTTGACTTGCCTTAAATCTCTCACCCCAGCCTTTACTTTGGGCCATGATTGCATTTGCAACCTGTGATAAAGTTAGTTTACTAGTCCAAACAATTCAAACATGCCTTTTTAACAGTGCCGCACATGTGGGCAAGTCTTTCTCATTATTTCCTGATTCCCGATTCATAAAAGGCGTTAGCATAATCTCATGGGTATGATGGTTGTTTTTTATATTTACAGTATGGGACAGAGCCAGAGAAAGTACGGGAGGAGGGAACAGACGACAAAAGCCGAGTCTGCTGCGGTATTTCTGGGGTGAGCCAGCTGACCATCTCATTCTTCTCTCCGAGCGCCCGCGAGACGGATCAGCAGGGAACCTGCGCTTTCCCCCATCTGTGGGCTTCGACAACAACAGTCATCTGGAGACCCCACAACAAACAGGTGCTCCATTTCACACACATGGAGAAAGCTGTTCGGGAGGCCGTCTGTAAGCAGCTGCTGCTATAGTCACCAGGAGAACGGCGGCTGCACGAGTCTTTGTGCAAAAGTTGGGTTAAAAGTAGTGATGCACTCATCTTGACTCATCTAAATAATCCACACATTAGATAACATCAACAGTTGCACAAATATAATGAAAGAAGCTCCTGTATAGTATATTAGAGGCATTTATTTTAGTAAAATATGTACAATCCACTAGAACAGTGTTATATATTTTACTGACTTACATAATAACATTATCCCAAATGTTTTGAAGAATGTTTAAATCCAGAGAAATAAGTGATTTTAACATGTTAAAAGCCGTGTCCTGTGTGGACTTAATAATGGTATCCCACAAACCCAATTTCCGCTTTTGTTTTAAAAGAAGGAAACATCAAAGACGCTAATATGTTGTGTTTAATTAGATTGCAAAGAGCAGCATTATAACAGAGCCTAAAATGTATTTAGCATGATAAAACGCCATTGCTTTTTACCACATGTTTACAAGCAGAAAAACTGGAAGCAGTGGACTGTGCCATAATAAAAGCTCTTTTGCTTTTGTGCCGCCTCACGCACATCTCTCATCAGCAATTACTTCAACACTCTCGTCTCGCTTAAGCGTCTTACTCCGTTTCATATTACCATGATAATAAGTTTGAATACTTCAGTTCATACATAAACATGATTTCAGCAGAAGTCCTGTTGAACAGTAGTTCTCAACCATGTTCCTAGAGAACCACCAGCAATGTGTGTTTAGTGTGTCTCCTTTTTCTGCCACACCCATTTCAGGTCTTGAGATCTTTGCTAATAAGCTGATGATCTGGATCACGTGCATACCTGTCAACATTGGAATGTGAAAATAAGGGATATTATTATTATTATTATTATTATTATTATTATTATTATGTATATATGTCTGTTCAAACACGCACACAAAACCCAGTCTCCACTTTCGCTCCGCTTCAAATCGCGTGTACAGAATTCATTTGGGAACAGCGTCTGTTTATCACTATGGAGCGCGTCTGACAGTCACGCACCACTACATGAGCTGACTGCTTTGAGGATTGCATGGGCGCCTGTAATAGAAAAAAAGTGAATCCCGCCGTTTTTATATTTATTTCAAAGTATTTTTAAGCCTAAATAAAATGAAAGCACAGAACACATTCACATTTAAGAGCAAGGGGCGTCTCCTGGTGGTTCAGCTGGTTAACTCTTTATAATCTCATATCGCATCTAATGCCACATTGTAAACGTGACGCGTGCTGTTTTGTTTATGGATTTAAATGCGTTTGTGAGCTCGTTCCACTGTCGTTTGCCATTGCTATGGCCACCGTTAGCTGATCCTTCACACGTGCAGCGGTCAAGGTTCAGAATAGTTTAGCTTTTGCTGCTGTGTGGATTAATACTGAATGTGTGCCATATTTAAGAATAAAGCAATAGGCTGGTGTTTAACTGCACTGCTTTCGGGGGTGAGGTGTCTGAATAATACTGTTGAGAACCAGGTACTGTTTACTGTGGTGTTAGTAAGTTTACTATGAAGCGTGTTTCGGGCGTCCGCTGCGATCGGATTCTTTACCAATGTTGGCGACCCGGGGGCTTGATAAACCGTGCTGGGCATTTTACTGTCTCGTGCTAAACGCTATCGACCAATCGCAATAGGTTGTCATCGGTCCAATCAGAGCAGATTAGCTTTGTGCTAAGGAGGGGTTTGGGAACAAACGAATCACTGAACGATTCATATAAGAGTCGCTGGGATAATTAGGTAAAAATAAATATTATAAGACCATGAAAGTGTTTTTTGACCTTGCATGCATGTCAGTATATTGTTGGAGACCCATAAAACTGAAATATGTACCCTTTTTAATGTATAATAGTGGCTCTTTAATGTTTATTGCCACCCTTCATAGAAAGATTGAAAATAAGGGAGAAATATGGGACAATATCTTTACTGGATGATAGAATTGTAAAATATGGGAGAATCCCAGGAAAAACGGGAGGGTTGACAGGTATAATCAGGTGAGTTTGGTTAAGGAGACATGTGCTGCATCTGAAATAAGCTCCTACTCGAGTTGGTACTGCATTTAAATTTGAAATTGCTGCACCACAGTTAGAAAAGTACATTCTATATAGTATGAAGGTGAGTAGTACGAATGTAACTCAGATGTACTACATCTGCCATTTTTCATTATCGTGACCTACGTCAATTCATTCCAATTCATGAATTCTCTCAAGTGGCATTATAGGATAGCGTAGCGTCCATCGTATGCACATTTCACAATCAGTAGTAGTAGGTCATCCGGGTACTTTTCACATACTGTTTTTCGAATACTGTCAATTCAGACATACTACTGAGATCGCATATTGTTTTTAGCGTACTACAGAGTACAGAACTGCGATTTTGGGCACAGCTATGGAAAATGTGCAAAGCTGGTGGTCTTCTAGGAATGTGGTTGAGAAATACTACTATGGGATGTCATGAAGACGAAAACTCTGATGATCACAGCATCATCAAACTACGCCTTTTTTGTCATGAATACGCACCGTCTAGTGGCAATAAAATTAATAAATGGACATATTGTGCTTTTAAGCATAGATATTTACATATATCCTGCACATTTTTCCAGACTTCTTAGCAAGCGTCAGGATGTGGATGCACTGGGGCGCTGTTTTTGCACATTTCAGTGTTTACGAATAGATTACATCAAAAACAACACGAGTAATCTTGATAAACTTTACATCAGTTTAAAGCTACAACCCTCAAGCAGCCATTGTTGCTAGTTGTTTTTCAATGGGAAGCTTATAAAGAATGCATTTGCCACGTGAATCAGAAGTGGCTGCAGACTTGTATTTCAGTATGACATATTTTTAACTGAAACAGAATATCGAATAGGGGGTGGAGTTTTTTTTTTTGTGCTCCTCCTCTAATCCTTAAATCGTAGAAAACTAGTAGCTGGAGGGGCATGGCTATTTTTTTCACCCAAGCCTTCAAACTAACATCATCAGTGAAGGACTGCCATTCCAGAGCTGGGGAAAATGGTCAGACTTTCATAAAAACTACCAAAAAACAAACGGTTTGTTTTTCAGTAGATTAACTTGCAGAGATCAATTGTTCACCATAAGACTAATGATGTTTAATAGCAAAATACATTTGGATATCATGTGGACTTTAAATCACAACTCTCAATTAAAAACATCAAGGAATTATGGAAATGTGAAACAGGAAATGAAATTTGTAAATGTGTTTGTAAATGGAGTACTTTTTTTCTATAGGTGTTCAGTTATTCCCATGGTACTGCTCCATTTACACACATATTTTACTACTATATAGTTATAAACTTTTTGCAAAGCAGTTTGTGTGGAAGCAGTCCAATCCCTCATTTGGAGCAAAGATTGTCCGGTGCATCTCTAGTTAATAGATTTCAAGAAAGAGGAAGTGAATTATTGATAGGCAAACTGTGCAGAAAATGTACATTCACACAGAGCTGTAAAACTCTGCTGGGAAATGGACTGAAGCATCTCTCATACAGAGCACATCTGAATGAAAAGACACAAGTTAATTATAATACCTGCGCTGACTTTTATTCCCAGCTAAAACTAATTAGGCTCTGAATAATGTGTTGTATCTCGCATGTAATTTCTAAACAATGGCACAGATGAGTGTAAATGACTGAATGCGTTATGATACACATCCTCAAGCTCTTCCCACAATAGTAATTACACTTAGCACTAGCCGCTAAAACGAGTCTTGTTTAAAATTTACTAGGCGTCTTGTCATCAGTTGTCAAATGTGGCATCTCTCGATAGGTGATATTATATCATCATGCCTGTCATCACGCATCAACCTCTGTGCAACTACACACTGTTTAAACATAGACTGTTTATTATCTTCTCCAATCATGTCAGCACAATAAACTCACAAATTCCCAGAAAGTGAAAGATAAAGTCATCTAGATGATTTTCAGGGATCATTCTTTTTTCATTTTCAATATTAAAAAGTAGATCTTAAACTAGGTATTTAGTATATAACATAAAATAACATATTGACCTTTTAAAAAATATAAATACAGAAATAAGATATCATTAATAAATCTAAACTAATAATATTTTTTTACTTATTAATAATACAAAAATAAAGTGTGTTTGTGTGTGCGTGTATATATATATATATATATATATATATATATATATATATATATATATATATATATATATATATATATATATATATATATATATATATCAGATATGATAGATGATCAACAGGCACAGAAGACAACAGGAGCATTTAGACCAAATATACAAATGAAAATTATACAAATAAAATCCTGCTTTTTGATTGCAGTCAAGTACTTAAAGGGTCACAAAATGCCAAAACACATTTTTTGAGATGTTGACACTCATATGTGTGTCCCACAATATTAAAAACACTATCAGGACACATATATTTCAAGAAAAAAGTGTAAATTGGTTGTTTTTGCATTATTTAGAGCAAATTCGTTCTTACGGTTTGAAAAGAAATTTTGAAGCTGCATCAAGGCGATGAGATCCAGCGTGGCAATTAGCTGTCTGTACCAGCCGATACAAAGTGACGTCATTGAGTTTTCAGCATTAATTCATGAGAAAGACTTGGTTCGAACCAATCAGTGCCATCTATTGTGAATGAGATGCAACTTCATTAGTATGCATGATATAGCTTCGAAGACTCCTTTTACCGATTACAGTGTTCAGATATACGCCATGTTGTGTTGCCAACCGTAATTAAAACAAGTAGTAGAAGAATTGTTCGGAGACAAAAATCATCAGTGTTGTGTTCATAAATGTGCCACAACAAAGGTTTTGTTTTCCCCCTGATGAGAGCACAGCTTGCGTGTGGACCTACATGTGTGGATTACAGTGGTCTGCTAACACGTGACAAAAATATGTTTGTAAGGAACCTTTTTAACCCGAGAGCTTTTCGAATCAGGAAATGTGAAATCCGGATTTGCCGCTCGTCTTCTTTTAAAAAAAAGACGCAATTCCAGTTGTTGTTGATTGTCCTTGTTCTATAGATTAAGAAAGTGTGTGATCAATGTTCTTTGTTTATGTTTCTTCAGATGGCAAAGTTAGTATCGTACAGCAGTACTCAGCAGTACTAGTTTTTTTAAAGACATACTTTAGTCAAAATGATTTAGTTACCAAGTTTACAGTATGTTAACATCACTACAATATTATGGACTGAAAGATCCGCTGTAAATGCTGCTCTCCGAACGCAAGCATGTAAACACCTTAATCAACTATTACCGTCGTGCAAGATTTTCGCTGCATTTTGTGACAGGATAGTCTATACACACACTATACACACATATCTGTCTCTGCATCTATGTTACTGAGAAATGCAGAGGGTTTTTTCTCCCATACGGCATGCGGTAGGGGTGTCAAAATTAATTGTTTCTTTGGTGCACCACGATGCAGACGCGGACAATTCGGTAACGGTTCAGTAATAATCATAACCGGTTATTGTGTACTGACTTCATTTATCTCATATATTTTCCTCTCCTCTTGGCTGTTACAGTGATACTTCTGGATACAGACACGAGAGCGCGAGTTTTCTCCACTGCGTCTATAATGGATCAGCTGTGATCAATGCTGCAGTGTTGCCAGATGTAGCTGACTGATTCCAGTCCAAAAACTATCCAAAATTCGCCAAAATACCTATCCAAAACCGCCCAATCTGGCAACACTACGCTGCTGCCGTTTATCAGTGTCACTCATCGGTGACAGCGCCTGTAAAGTTAAATATAAAACTGTGTATGGAAAGCATCGTCAATGCACCGTGATGCACCGAGATATCGAATTGAACCGAATCGATGGCATGATAATCGTAACCGAGCCGAACCGTGAGACCAGTGTAAATTCACACCTCTAGTGTGTGGTATCAAAAATTCTATTAAAACTACACTCTTCCAGCAGTTCCTCACATAAAATATCCATCCATGCATGAAATGTTCCTGAATGAAAGTGAAAGTGCCACACAGCAGATAAAGTCTACTAATTAAGAATGAAACCCGAAATTACATGAAACTCTGAAGGAAATGTGGATAGCGTGGTGACGCGATGACCTTAATCGAATTATGTGTTATAACATGTAAAATGGGATCATGAAAGGAACATTAAAAAAGCAACTCATGGTAACACCTAGGGCTGGGCGATATGGCAAAAAAAAAAAATCTCGATTTTTTCATAAAGTTTGACCGATTCACGATTTCGATTTTTTTTATTTATTTTTTTATTAATTTTGTTTTTACTGTGTAACTACCTTACCAGTTTACTTTGTTCATTTAAATTTAAATAAATGCTGAAACTAGTTTTTTTCATGCTCACTTGTAAAAGAAAAGCAATAGTGTGACTAAGCGCGGTTATGGCACTCTCTCATATAGGGATGCTAAACATAGCTACAATAGAAGTCACAGCACCCGTATTTATGTAGAGGTCATATGTTGTGCAGCTTTGGGCAAATTGTTTTTTGGAGAGAAAATGACCAAAATGTAACGTGAAGATTGAAAAGGATTGGAGGGGAAATAAATATTCAAATCTCTGTACATAACAGAAAAATAAACAATGATAATGCAACAATAGTTTATCTGTATTAGTGGCAAGGCAGAAATATATATTTAGACAGGCCTTGTCAAAGTGAGTGGGCACTTTTACTAATAAAAAATATAGCACTTAAATTATTTCATAACAATCAATAAAATAACAGCGGTTTTATATCAAAAGTTGGTAATGATATAAAATATACTACATTTTGATGGTAAAATATAACCATTTAAACGATTTCAGTATTCAAACATTAAATAACGAATGCATCAATTTAAATATAAAAAAACGAATGAAACAACACATAGCATATCAGGATATAAAGGACTATATTTAGCAGAATGCTGCTCTTTTTATCTTTGTAATTTTATAGTTTTATTTTTTTTATTTTAATTATTTTTTGTCTTCATAAATAACTAACGAGCTATAGACAAATATCTGTTTGATGTTTTAGAAAATATTTGTGCGTAGCTACACCACCCAGTATATATTAAAGATTACCATATCTATCTATATTTAAATGTCTATATTTAATATATCTATCTATATTACATATCTATCTATATTTAAATGTCTATCTTATATTTAACTGAATCGTATAACAGCCTATAGCTGAAATGTTGAAAATTGCTCTATTTTTATAAAACATTTGTCGATACGTATTGATATTTTATTGGAGTACAAACTACCAACATTTAAGAATCCATATTTATTTTATTCATTCATTCATTTTACTTGTTTATTGGTGCTTATATGGGTTATGATTTAATTCATACAGTACCTTGGACAGCTACTGTGCCACTCTGTAATTCAAGCAAAAGTCCAAATTAAAGAAAGATTTGACTTTCTGCGGTATCGGAATCGCCCGAATCCAGGCACAGTAGATGCTATTCTGTTTTTGCACAGTGTTAAGAAAAGCGCCTAGTACACACAACATAGCTGCTGTTTAGGCTGAAGGGACGCCGTTTTTGTTCTTTTTTTCCTGTATATGTAAAAGCTGAATCTGCTGTTAATAACGAACGATCCACTGTGACCTAAGTTGCAGGAGAGGGGAAATGGTGTGGCCGCTTGCCTGCTTTTACAGGAGTTGTAGTCCATAGCATTGTGGGTAGTGTAGTTCGACACGCATGCTGTGTGACGTGAGCTCTCGCTGTGTGCTGTGCGTGCGGTGAATTAGAGGGAGAAAGTTTTATCCGGTTTTGTTTTATGTTTACTTCAGTAATTCCACCCGGGAGCTGTTTTGCACTGTGAACCTGAAAACACTGAAATAAGTAAAAGAAGGGCATGCATCGAGTACTTTTGTCTATCTCATCATTTGCTCGAGCATGAATTAACGAGCTGTTACTCTGCCGCCGGACATTGCGAAGAAAGTTACACCTATCATCATGCTTAAAACAAAGCATTAGAATTATTAAACTGGCGATCGGGTGCGGATATATATATCAGATAAAATAATATGTGCTGGGTGGATGATTAGAATGAAGGAGCGGACCTCCGCCTGTCGAGCCTTCTCTCCTCTCCTCGCGCGAGCGCCCGTCTCCCAGCTCGCGCGGGAGAGACAGGCGGCTGCGGGACTGAGCCGCGACGTCAACACACAGAATCAGCACAATTCAGCACGGTTGTCTAACAGTTTAGAACGGTTTGGCACTAAGTGGAAAAAGCGGCTTTAATATTTTTATTTAAAAAATCGCGATTTCTCGATTTTATAAAAAATAAAATCGTCTTAAAACGTAAATTCGAATTAATCGAAAAAATCGAAAAAAATCGCCCAGCCCTAGTAACACCTTAATCATATTATTGTCCTATTCAGATCAAGGCAAATTATTTGATTACTGATGTCCATGTAAACATAGTCAGTCTATCTCCCCTGCATCTGTGTTTGTGTTGCTGCTGTGAAAATCAGCGTGTGCACATAATGAAACTCCCCTTTTCATGCAAAGCCTTCCCTCTTTCACCACTCAACACTACACACCTATGATTGGCCATTGTGTTTACGTGCTCAACAGAAATGACTGTGATTGGATCTAATTATCAGCGCTGTTCAAGGAGCAGTGATACAGATACACGGTCACAGAAGCATTTGAAAACAAGGTCAACGTCAATCTGATCGCTCATATATATGAAAATACTGTATATTTGATCAAATATATTTAAATTATTAGAAAGCTGCTAGAAAAAAGTATTTGTATTATTATATTCAGTGTATATAATATCTAATATATAAATCTAATAGCAACCAATACTACATGACACATTTAATACTATTACTTGTCACTGACCTGCTACAGTACAGACAAAGACACAGCTACTCCAATAGTTCTGCTGCAGGACCACCACAAATGTCAGCGAGAGTTACTGTATGTGGGATGGCTAGCAACTACGTGAAGAGAAAATGCTTGTATTCAGACTCCTTTCCTATTTGTATGTCAAACTTGTCGTGGCCACCTTGTCCGGGCACTCACTCTGCAGGAACAGCACCTTCTGTTCCAGTTCCTGTACCTCATCATCTTAATGCTGAAAACAGGACAGCCCGTTCTATACGGCACGGCATGAATCAGCTGTCCTATATACACTGAAGCAGTGAATGAGCAGTGCGTAGAGGACTGTTAGACACAGCGGCAATCATCAAAGCTCAGATCAGAGAGTTTCAAGTCACACAGGATAGGATCAAAGACATCTGCATCGAGAGGTTTTTTAAAAGTTGGTTAAAATTATGTTTTTAACAAGCTTGGCGCCATATTGATATTTAGAAATGATGCATAGACAATCGCTGAACCAATACTTTAAAAAGAACCACAGACATGGCTGAAAAAAATCTGAAAAAAAGAAACAATATATTAAAAGCTTACAGTAGGGCTGCACAATATATTGTTTCAGCATAAACAAGATATCGCAATGTATTCGCAATAGTCACATCGCAAGATATGCAATGAACCCCTGAAAGTTTTTAATATTTTGATTTTTTTTAAATGTATGAACATTTATGTATGTATTGCAGTATATCATCTTTGCTTTAAATTACAAAAAACAGATCTTATCCAAAATCCACTCTCACACAATTTTGTGCTTTTTCTGAAAGTCTTTATAACATCATCGAGGAGTTTTTCTTTTATTATTTGAGCAAATAAGATTGTAAAACAAAAAAAAATGTTGTACTCTCCCATTCACTGCTCTCTAAGTTTTCACAACTATGACGACTTCCGCTGCTGAGAAACCCAAAAATGTGAAAAGGGTTTATGTTGAGTAGGGATTATTATTGATCCGCACCACAGTTGAGATCATTGCAGATGAAAACCATAACAGACTGAAAGTTTATCATTTGCATGTGTTTTAAAGGCATTTCAAGAGCATTTGAGCAAAAAAAGTACAACATTTGTAACTTTAATGAGGAACAATTTTACTAAATTATTAACACAAGGACGACTATACAGTGTTTTACATTTTACATTTACAGTAATTACTTAATTTCTGTGCCTGAATACTTAATTTAACTGTTTATTGTTAATTATTGTACTCTTTTCTTTTCTCTATTGTAATTAGTTTTGCACACAATTTGTTTGTTTTTTTATACATAATGCACAACCTCACAAAATCACCCCAGTCAATCTAAATAAATGATCTCTTTAAAAATAGAGCTTTTTTAAGCCATCTAGCGAAATTGTATTCATATCACAATATATATCACAGAAAACAAAATATCGCAATATCAGATTTTCCCAAAATATCGTGCAGCCCTAGTTTACAGCATATAAATATGAATATATAAATAAATACTATACATAATATACTATGACAAAGACCATAGAATACACAAGACATGTCACTCGTATACTTTTGAATGGGAAAAAGTGTAACTGTCAATATGGCGGAAGAAGCCCTGACTTCTAGTACAGGAGCCAATCAGCGATCGCTATATGGTGAATAAAGCCCGCCTTCTAGTACAGAAGCCAATCAGCGATCGCTATAGGATGACAATTCTCCGGGAGAGGGGATCGGACCAGACGTGAGTTTCTGCAGATTTTGTGTAATACAAATTTAGAAATGAACCTAAATAGAAAGTTGTTGTTTAATTTCATAGGTTATTTGTAATATGAAATGGAATCCTAAGCTTAGCAAGCATTTTTGGAGAATTTGATGTTTCCCCATTCAAACAGAATGCTCAAGCATACTGCCCGAGAGGCGTTTTAAAGATGGCCGCCAAGTGAAATGACTTGCCTTAAAGGGACTTTGACTATAATCTAGGCCATCTAACCCAATTACAATAGTTAAACACTAAACACTAACAATTACATTACTAATAACGCCAAAACAGTATTATACTGTAGTTGCACTAGAAAGCAGATTTAAATTTTGCAAAAATATAATCAAAAAACAAAAACAAACTAAATAAAAAACAACAGCTCTGTCTGTAGACTTATTGCATGTCTTGACATACCATGAGATTGCTTCAAAAAAAAAGGAGATGTGAGGACACAGGCCACACATGATGGCTGATGTATTTATTTAAATGGTTTAGAAGTTTATTTGATAAGATAATTAAGCATTTGTTTTACGTTTTTTTAATTTCTTCCTCCCTTTGTAAATGTGCATTTTTGTTATGTTTTTCTTTGTTTATTAGTTTAAATATGCTCTAAGTTAGGTAGTTTATAGTATGTTTTCTCCTATGATGCATGAATTGATTGCAGGAAGATCTTTAGTTTGTTAGAGTGCATGTTAGTGACTGGTAAAAACAACAACCAGAACTAAATTGTTTATTTTTCATGATTTATCTATGTATAAGTGAATATGATTTAGGTATGGTCATTTATTTATTTGTTTTGAATAATATGTGAATGCATTTGTGAGTGGGTGACCCCTCTGTCATTTCGATAATGGTGCAGTACCATTAAGATAAGGGTCGAGTTTTGTTCAGTTTGAGATTTGTTATTTTGGATTGGGGACACCTTTAACATCTGTTTTTTTTTTCTTTTTTTTAACTCTTTGTTTTCATTTTTCAACTTTGTTAATCTTTTTCAGTGTTATCGGAAGAATTCTGACAGGAGAACATAGTATATTTTACTATGAATATTAAATATTTAAGGATTAGTTACAAGTCTAGCTACAAGTCACAGTCTATAATAAATAACTTTGTGTGCCAGCACTTTTTCACAAAAATGTCTGGATATCCATTATTGTTTTCACATCTGTTGTTATTGCTGCCTTCAGTAGAGCTGTTGTTGATTCACCTGTCCATTTCTTTAACAACTGCGATACAAACAATGCTTCATTTAAAAAAGATTCACAGCACACGTGCAAGCAGCTTATACATCATATGCAGTTTGGGGTAACACTTTACAATAACAGTACATAAACAATGATGTGTTAATATGTAAACTATACATTACTTGATTATGAACTAATGATGAGTTAATGCATGTGCTAATAATGAACTAACATGAGTTCATGAGTGATTAATGGCTACCTTAATTACTTGTTAGTACATAATTGTTTGTTAATTAATGTATTAATTACCACATGCTTTTAGTTTATGCTTAATTTACCCATCATGAACTCATAATGACTTTACTTGGAGGGGCACATCATCATTAACCCATTCTTAACTACTCATGAACTCCTTATGCATGTCAATCTAGTGCGTTTACACTGAATAACAATAGAAAAGTGTTCAGTCAATACCAACATGAACAGTTTAAACACAGGAGTTCATGAGTAGTTACGGATGAGTTCATGGGGATGTGCCCCTCCAAGTAAAGTCATGACAAAATTATATATTAACAGCTCATGAGTTTATGTTGGTTACATTTAGCTTATACTTACATTTTAATGAATACTTTATTTAACATACATGTACTAACAAGTAACTAAGATAGCTGTTATTCACACAATAACTCTTGTGGCTGTAGTAGTTAAAGTTAGTTCATGATTAGCATGCACTTTAACTCATCATTAATTCATAATTAAGCAATATTTAGTTTAAATATTAATATATAATTATTCATACTGTTATTGTAAAGTGTCACCCAGTTTGGAAAAATCAGGCTGCAGATAGCTATAAGCAGGTTCAACAATAATCCCAATTTACCCCAATTTACTAATGTAGCCTATTGATTTTTTTCTTATAAAGAAACTTGTTTCCAATCCTCTACTTCTCACGACATGATTTCAACAGACAGCATTAATGTGTTCTTAGTCTGCCGAGTACTTGCCAGTCAAATAAAGCACAAGAAGTTCAGTACTCAAGCCTAAATAATAGTCTAAAATGTCATTTTATGGAAAATTGTGATAAATTTAAAGAAACAGTAGAGTAAAAGACAAGATCAAGATCATTTTGCATATGAGAGAAAATCCAGAACATTTTGTATCTCTCAAACCTCATAGATTGTAAGCTGGTGACAACCGTGGCACAATGTATGTACTACATAAACAACTGGCAAGACATGTCTCCGAGCATCTGACAAGCTTGCACAGTTGACTCTCAGTAGTAAAGTAAAACGTGGCGCGTCCCACTCACAATCCTTTCAACAGCTTGGACAAAGCAGGGGTGATAAAAGAGGACTGTTGTTTCACCCCCCTCTACAAAAGCTTGCTTGTCTGTGCACACTTAACCGCCATTAAAAGCACATTGACCCCTGTGTGTGGACGGAGGCACGCGTGCAGCATCAATAGCTGCCCAAGCAGGCGTGGGCCAGGGCTGTAGCGAGGATGGGTGCGTTTATCTACAATCCTCTCGCTCAAATTGTTGAAAATCAATGTTTGGTCTTGCATTATGGAAATGTAGGGATGCAAATGATGTACAGATTCATTCTTTGTTGTCATCTGATTAAAATGATTAATGAAAACAAATATATCTTCAAACAATTATCAATATATTAATTATTATTATTTGTATTTCATATATTATCATTATTGTTATTAGTAGCTGTTGTGTAGTGAATGGCATTTACAACACTCCCAGCCTATTTTATAAGCACAGTATCTTTAATTATTGGTTCAGTTCTGGTTCAGTTTGTGTGTGATATCAGTCACTATGTGTATTTTTTGTGCATTCTTGTATGCTGTTCATCAATTACATTTTTTTCAATTCTTGAACTTTTATCAGCATATAACAGCATTTGTAGCTGTAGTTAAAAAACAGCTTTCTAATGTCTATTAATTTATAATTAATGCATTACAAATGTTTAATTAACTATTTGCTAATGCTTAATAAATTGTTGAAAGTGTGCTGTTATTATAAAGTGTTACATTTGACCAAATTATTCTATTTTATGTTGTAAGTGGTTGATGGGGTTTTCTGGATGATTGCAAACCAGCCCAAGTCAACCAATAGTCTTTATATACAGCTCAGATACCCCTTTCTAAAATAAGGCAATGGCATTTTTTTCAGAATTCAACATAATTTGATTTGCTTTACTGTTTAATAAAGTACTCATGACTGTCAACCAAAGTTAACCTATGACAAATTGTTTACAAGCAAAGTACGGTGTTGTAATATTAAACTGGTCAAAAGTAGAAGATACAAACTCAATATGCCTTACAGTTAGTATGGTTACACCAATGTCAGCTTTGGAAGTGTTCCGTCCATACACTAAACCACAATATTGGTTAATCAGTCCCAAATGTATGTGTAGTGAAATAAAGTGAGCAATGATGGAAAGAGTACTGAAAAATCATACTCAAGTAAAAGTACCATTACGTGCCCAAAAATTTAGTGCAAGTAGAGTAAAAGTATTTGTTGCAAATATTACTCAAAGAATGAGTAAAAAATAGCCCTTTTAAAAGTACTCAAGAGTAGTGAGTAATACACTGGGAAAGGTTGATGCGTTTACATGTAATTTGTGTGTGTGTCTGTAACTATAACATTCTGTAGTGCATTTAGTTATTGTTTTGTTTCATTTTTTTAAATATACGAATTATAAATAAATTATAAACTATAATATAATTTTAATTATAATTTTTATATTTTTATTGTTTTTAGCATAAGAAAATAAACAATAACATAAACAGAACAAAGTGAAAAACAAAGGTCATTTCATAATTCACAAACAGTTGGACACAAAATAATACAATATCATCCAGTATAAGGGGAAAAATATAAAACAAAATCTAAAAAAATAAATAATTTACAGAGAAATGTGTAGGCTCCACAATTCAACATATGCCAAACCAATCTCACCTATAATAAGTTACAAGTCAGCATTAGTGATATAAAACATAATTGGATTCCAGATTTTAATAAATATGTTTAGTTTGTTTGCCATCCAATATCTCATTTCTTCCATGGGTAACACATAACTTAAGCTCCTAATCCAGATTTCAAAGACAGGCACGTGATCTGACTTACAATTTTGTAAAATTACTTTGCTAATATCATACATAAAATACTGCCTGTGATATATATTTATCTCCTATTTCTGAGGTGTCTCTAAAAATGCCCAATTTTGGCTCTGGTGACAGATCATTCCTATATACTTCAGATATAAAATTAAATTGAATTATTGTTTAGGGCCATTTCAGTCATCATACAGTAAACATCCGTCATCTTTTCATCAGTGACATGAAGCTTAAACAGTCTCTGGATCATTGCGTGTAATGTATCTTCTTAGATACTTTTAATGCTTCCAAACAGTTTGCTGCATGTCTTGAGATAGTTCAGTATGATGCAATTTACTTTATATGTGTGATTTGATTGGATAGGAATCACAGGACTGATTCTAATCCCCATAGACAGGAAATAGTAAAGTAGTGACTGCAGGTTGAAGGAAAGTAGTGGAGTAAAAGTACCGATACACCACTAAAAATCTACTCAAGGGAAAGTAAGTGCACATTTTTAAAACTACTTAGTAAATTACAATTTCAGAGAAAAACTACTCGATTACAGTAATTTGAATATCTGTAATTTGTTACTTTACACCACTGGAAAAGTGAGCAATAGTAATAGTGAAGCTTGCCTATATAAAGATTACAGCTGTTTCCCTTCCTGGACTGATGGTGGCAGTGTGCTATACTCTTACTGTGTTTGCCATCATGAGTCAACCTCCTTTCAGCTGTGGATGTCAGGTCATGCAAAGGTCAAGCTGCAAGCTTGTGGGTTTTGCATACAGGAAAATACTGTTACGCCACCAAATAACAGTTCACTAATGTTACACATCATGATCGAAGTCCTGTTCTCATGTTAAATGCTTTGCACTCCAGCAGATCTCAATGTATTATATATGTATACATAATCTTTAAATAAATAATCCATGTGGCTAAGAAAATACAATTCTGTCATCATTAACTCACTCTCGTGATTTACATTCTTCTGTGAAATATAATAGTAAAAAACTACACATTTTTTAAAATGCTGTCATTGTATGGAAAAAAAAGAAGTATAATATAATGACCTTTTTACTTCCTCTTATGCTCAAACACTGCTAGTTTCTTAGCCATCCAAATAACCGTGTCCACAAAGGCTTAAGTCTGAGACTGAGGTTTGAAGTTGGTGCTCATTCAAGGTCATGAGCAAACAAGAACCTTCTGTTTGAGTAACTTACACACGTCAATCCTCACTCCTGTAACACGAGATGCTGATAAGAGGGATCTCTTCACTAGCCAAGATGCTTGTTCAGCCTGCTTTTGGGGGCCGCACTGAACTGAAACACATAAAAAGTGTGGAGTGGCACTGTGACCACAACAGTAAAACACTGCTTTATTGTTCTTGGTGTTTTTCTGTTATCCCCTTCATTATAGTAAGTCGTCGAATAGTGGAGTCCCATTGAAAACAGGAAATCGCTGATAAAAGAAACGTTTGTTTTGTCGAGTTAGACTGGCACCACAGACTTCCTCATTTGCATCGCAATGGCAAAAACCTCTTGCGAACACAAAGACAGTTGTGTGTGAGGTTTTTAAAAATGTTTTGTATCGGAAAGGAGAGAAAAAGGATAAGCATTGTACAAGAAACACCTCTGCTTTTGAACTAACAAACTAATTCTCTGTCTGCTCTGCCACATCTTTGCCCATCACTCCAGGGAAGTAGAATCACCTGAGTTGAGCCTAAACGTGGTTTGAAATTACCAATACATCCTTTTTTTCAGACTGAAACTTTTAACAGAACAAGGCCCAAAATACCCACTTCTCATTCAGTAGCTTCAGCAGTGAAATGTCTGCTTCCTCTTTGAGTCTCGCTGCATGTCATTCAGAATAATCTGCATAACCACAGCTTATCAAGAATCACGAAACCTGCCCTGACTACAGAACAGATCCATCCAATCTGTTTTCTGCTATACAACACCTAGCCAGTGGATTGTTATCTTGTGGCATTACACACCTTATGCGACTTTCCATATAGGACAGTTTAGTATAGGCAGTCTTTGGAGAATCTCTTCAGTGCAGGTGCGATCTATATTTAGACAGCATTATCATATACCTGAAAATATTCCCTTACCTTAGACAAACCAAATGAAAAACATGTATAATGTAGTTTTTGACATGAATAATGTAGTGTTTTAATAAGCATCATCAGCAATACATCTGAATCTAATGAGCTGAACTTATTAAAATTCACGAACAGCACTGTTTTGTTTTTTGTTTTTAAAGTTACGTGAAAGTAAAATACATTGCTAAAAAGATTGTTTTAGATGGAAATACAGAATTTAAAGGTGCAATATGTGATTGTCTTCAGAAAGAGTCTTTGATATGCTGGTTGAAAGTCTCCTAACATCCTGATAGCAATCATTAAATGAAGTAGTCAAAATGTATTTAGATGTATTTTAATACTTTGTGCAAGGTGTAGAACCAAGAAAAGTTTGTCCAATCAAATTGTTCAGCATTTCGATACGCTGTCCTACCTGCCTGTCAAAATATGTATGCGGTTCAGAGAGAAAGACAGACACCCGCAATTTCCAGATACACCTAGTTGAATAACATCTGAACTTTTCCGAATGCCGCAAGCGCACCACGATTCATGTAAGCAGAACTAACCAATCTGTTTCACACATAGTATGGTATTGTATATACACATTTCAGTAATAACGGTAGACTAATTACCTCAGACAAACACTGGAGTGCTTTTTACTTTTCACCATAAACTTGCATCAGAGCTGCAGCAAGGATTTGTCCCTTTGTCATCCTCTGAAAAACAGTTGATTAGTTACGAGACACACCATAGAAAATGGTGAAGGAAGTCACGTGCTCACGCTTGTCACTTCAGGTCAGAATAACAACACACGCGAAAATGAGTGCCACAAAGCAGCAGTGAGGAGACTGTAAATAAAAAATGATGTAAGGATGTCACCAGAGTGGCTTTTTGGTTTCTTTTCTTGTTCATCCCAGCCACTAGCACCCCATCTGAAAGATTTTTTAGCATGAGAGTGATGTAGTTATTTAACTTCATAGTTTGTAATGTTCAACATGTATTTGAATAATGATGGTTAGTTCCTTTACTTGAAAGCTTAGATTTGATTATGATAATTTGTTTTGTATACAGAGTTTGAGGTTTACTGTATCATTTTTATTGACACCTTACAGATGTTGATCTACCTTTATCATTGCACACACTTTTTATTTACATTTTATTCATCAAGTTTAAGAGTCTCTTTACCACTTCTGTTTATTTTATTATAAAGGGATCAGATATTTTGTTTAAATGTTTTTGTTTTTGACTAATAAAACCATTTGCCTTAGTAATGTTGGTAAATTAAAATAAAGTGGTAAAATAACAAAAATCCTAATATTTCTAATTGTATTGTTAAAAAATATTCAATAATTATTGATATCGAATGATATAAAACATTTTTTTGCAAGATCGTCCAGTCCTATAATATACTTTACTATAACTGTATGATAAAGTTCTCTCTGGTCAGTGTTACGTGATGTATTGTAGTGATGTTGTCAAGTGCAGGCGTTAAGGAGGCAAGGCTTTGGATGTTAATTAGCAGGGTGAGACCTAGGCTTTCAGTGCTAATAGGCTAATCTTTTTCCAAGATATCCTACTGCACCTTTAAAAACAGAATTTGTTGTTTAATGCAAAATGCGAAAGATTTTTGCTAATTTTGGATGAATAAACTAAAAGAAGTGCACCTATTTGACGTTTCTGCTAAATTAACCAATACATTCTCGAATTCTATTTTGCAATATTCCTACATATTGCATCAGCACATCATGCCGAGGAGAGATAATCTGTGGTTTTATTGTTGCTACTTAAGATGTACTTCCTTCTGAAAGCTTTCTAACGGCTATGACACTTCCTGACATTGAGACAGTGAGGTTTTTAAGAGAAGAACAGCAACTTGTCCAAAACAGAGCAGCCCGACTAACAGGAAGTGAGAAACAAAAGAGATTAGGCTACATTAACACAATGGATTTCAAAGGTGTGTTTGTTGATCAACCTGAGATTTTCGAGAATCTAACAAACAACTTTTGCAAACATCAATCTATCCAAGCAATTCTCCTGACAGTGGGACGCTTGTGAGTTAATCAGTGGAAGTCAGTGTACCTCAAAGCACATTACGTTTCCTTGACACTGCCTGAAAACAATAGGTGACTAAGTGTGTCGCTTGTTCGTTTGTACAGTAGGTGCTAATCTTCAACCGTCTGGATTGTAGGGGGAATTGTGTCATCCAGGAAATGTGCTATTCTAAGGATTATTAGTGAATGTAAAAACAAACAGTACTGTACACATGATCACATTGTATTGCAAGTACAACTGCTCCAGAAATCATAGTAGATTATTGATAAAAACTACACCCAAAAATGAATGGTGGTATATTTTCAAAAGACCCTAAAATGAGCTATTTAATTACTTATCTGCAGAGATGGCAAAAGTACACACATCCTTTACTCAAGTAGAAGTACTCATGTTTAAAATGACTCTAGTAAAAGTTAAAGTACTGACTACACTTTTGTACTCAAGTAAAAGTAAAGAAGTACGGCCTGAAATAAGTACTAAAGTAAAAAGTATTCATTACTACTACCTGTTTTATTTTCACGGTGGTCACTACATGATGTATACATCTACACAAAATAACTTACATTTCAAACTTTTTTGTAAAACTTTTGTTACCAATTTTTAGCAGCAAAGCAGTCAAACAACATCACTACAATATTGTCCTACAACACTGCTCCAAAAGTTGCCCTGTGTGCCATCAGCTGGACACAAAACATAACTTTATGGCTGTTAAGAACAACAGCTGCCATACTCATTCATATATTTTAAAAGGTAACTCTTCTGCCTATATACTGTATTTATTACTATCAAATGTCTTACATTTAACACTTCATTTTGTCCAAAATATTTTTTTCTTTTGATAAAATAAAAAACTGAATGTATTTGACTACAAATAATTGTTTGCATTATGCTAAAGCTACTTCATTTTCTTCACACAGCAACACTTGCAGCTCAAATAATTTCACGATTGTTTTTTTGTTTTGTTCGTTTTCAGAGTATTGTGTATATATGTGATTTAACGAATAAAAATATTAATGCTGTTAATACATTTTTGCATCATCTTTTTTCACATGATAAATTCCTGATCCTTTGCTTTATATTTTATTCATAAATCACCCCATATAAATACTTTTGATGTTCTCAAATATGAATCTAATAATCTATCAAACAAATTTAAACGAAGACAACAGTGTAGCCTATATAATATACATGTTTAAAATATAAAACGGTATAAATTCTGTACTAGGAAATGTGAACTTGTTGGAAACAAGTGAAATAAACCTCATTGCATAAATTGTTCATAGGTATTTCATTGCTTTAGTACTAACTGTACCACGTTGACAAAAAAAAAAGCAAATGATTGATAGTTTTTCCTCTGTATTAGATTGAAAGTTCAGAAAAGTACAGTGCAATATGGTCAAAAGTGGACAGAATTTAGAATTTAGCCCCATTTAAATGCCAGATTTGGACAAGAATGTGTCTCTTGTGTTACCTGTGATCCGTTCGACCAAAATGCATCTTATTACCCGGTATAAACATGACAATAAAAATTACATCAGTCATGTTTACATGTTTACTCCCTCTGTCTCATCCGCGTTAGCCATTCCCATGGTAAGCTTAAATAAACAAGCCTACGATGCGTGATTAGAGGTTGCCATGCAGGTGCGTAATGACAAAGAATAGATTGACTGAATCAAAAAGTCGTTCAAATTGCGCAATGACAAGAAATATTATAGGTCGCGCCACAAAACACATGAAAACAAAAGTAACGAGCCCGATTTAAAAATGCAAAGAGTAAAAAGTACAGATAATTGTGTAAAAATGTAAGGAGTAAAAGTATTTATTTATTTATTTATTTATTGCCACATCAGCAACTTATGGCTATTTCATGGCAAGATGAATATACATAACATATTAGGAGTAAAAGTATAAAGTTGTCAGAAAAATAAATAGTGGGGTAAAGCAGTGATAGAAATCTACTTAAGTAAGTACAGTAACAGAGTATTTGTACTTCGCTACTTCACATCTGTGCTAATATGTACATTTCAGGTCATCCAAAAATAAGAAAATTTGATGTTAATTTAAAAAACCTGAACATTTTGATGACATGAATTTGCAAAATAATAATGCTGTAAATCCTGTTCAGACCAAATGCTTTAAATGTTTTTGCCTATATATGCTTTTATGACCTCAATGTACTAGTAGCCATTGATTGTTAGTAATTCATAAGACACTTACATCTTGGATGAGGGCATTTTATTATAACTATCATCATTATTATTTCTGATATATTAATATGAAACATTTAGGGGTATTTAAAGTACAAAGGTGTGCCTTTTGGAAAATATACTTTCCCAGTACCACTTTGGAACAATTTTATTGGGAACGTCGTTAAAATACAAAAGTAAAATTCAAACTACTACTGATCACTAGACCATCTTCATTTCTCCAGATATCCCCAGCTGCCACCTGGCCAGCGTTCTCTCCTCAAAACTGCTTTTGTGCTTTCCTCTGTAGTGTGCTGGCGAGAGAGGCGTCTGGCACCCCTACAAGGGACACTAGGAAACGACAAAGACTGCTCATTTCAATGCATCTGTTTTTTCAGCGGCAACACTCACTTTAGCTAATAACTCCAGTGATTTAAAGCCCGCAGGACCTTCAGAGGGACATTATTGAGTCTGGGATGACAACAAAAGTCTAAAAAAACATTAACCTGGAGAATTTATTTTACAGCCATGAAGGAATATTTAGACATCAACGTCAAACCTCTCGGGTTCTTAAGAGAAATGTTGAACGTCAAGCAAATTCAAACAATGCACAAGTGAAACTGTTTGTGTTGTGCATTCAGACACTTGAAGGGAACAATAGAGTCGAACTCTGGAAGACTAAGCATCTCCTTGGCAACGTCATGCGGAGCATAATGCAGCAGAATTCCGGGCACTTAACGCACACTTTTGGCACAAGAGTTGGCTGAGAGCAGATGCGCCGCGGCGCCCTTCGAAAGGGGTTAACCCCATCCCAGACACACTGTACAGGAGTGAAGGAGGCCCAAGTGGGCTTAATCCTTACAGAGGCCCAGCTTTTTGTCTGCTGTCCATTATTATTGATATGGCCCCTTCGCTTAGTGCCATCTGTGGGCTTTATACATCCGGCTGCCCGCTTTGTTCCTGGAGGAGCTGTTATACAAAAGGGGTCCTGTGCAAGAAGCAGGTCGGCCCCTTCGGCACTAAGGGGAGCTGTCCCATCTCTTCCCTCTGGGGGCTTACCCACCCTCTCCAGACCTCGTCGCAAGGCCACAACAGCCCAGCAGCTGCCACGCTGCTCCAAAGCCAGGCCCGGGACAAGGTGACGTGACAGGGGGGCCCAACCTGCCTAAATGATGCAGCTGGGTCAGCCATTAGAGGCAGGGTGCTCCTCATGGGGTAGTAGATGTTAGAGCCGGTGCCTGTTTATCCGCACGATGGGATTTGTGATGGAGCAGTTGAATAAACAACTGTGTAAATGAAGTCGGCTCCAGTGAATAGAACAGCAGGGTTAAACTGAACATCCTGTGCTGTTAATGCCGGTTCCTCATCCTTTGGGAACAGCCCAAGCCCAATATGCATTGCAAATAATGAATGTGGTACTAAAGCGGAGCAAACTAGGAAGTGTTTTAAAAGCAGCAAAATGACTTTCAGGACAAAGTGGAAGTTCAGCATATTCCCACCCAGTCCTTCATGATTTTGGAACAAGCTGAATTTGAAGACCTCAATCTTCCAGCGTGGAGTGAGCGCTGCAGCAGTGTATACAGCAATAATAATCCAGGCTAAAAATAGCCCCCCACAGACAGCGGCTCATATCAAAAGAGCTAGCTTAGTGTGCTTGATGAAAACACCATGTCAAAATCCTTTGCGATTCTACTCTCTCCAATGCTCTGTAGTTTAATTCTGTCAGTTCGGGTTGCTGGGGTCAATGCTTTTGATAAATTGAGAGCCAGTCCTTCTCTATGACTATACGCTGATTTCACGCTGTGTGTAATCTGGTTTCTTCGAAAGCAGCCTCATGTTAGAACGACAGCCTACTGTATATAAACTGAACACTGGTATGGTAAGATGTGGAAAAGCCCTACGCTGCATGCAAAGCTCAGTTTTTGCTCCTCCTGTAGTTCAGCTGGTACAGCAGTCCATGAAGATGCTAGATTGAATCCCAGAGAAAACAAACAGCCACCGATACAAAGCATACTTTGAGTAGAATACGGTCTCCCACTCACTGAGCACCAGAACACAATGCACGTCAAACATGTTATTATCGCTTTTTTTGATGTTAATATATTTAAGGAGCTTGTTTTCTATGAAAAAAACTATTGGATGCAGTGTATTGTGATGCAATCATGATTTCTAGTTGAACCAAACCATTAGACCAGTGCAGGATCACGAAATTACTTTAATTTATTCTTATTTAATTTATTTAATAGTCCTTTATTTATTTAAACAGACCTGATGCCTGATGGCTCCATTACTTTTATTTATTGATTTACTTATTATTATTTGATTTTATTGCCTGCCAGAGGAAAACAGTACAAATTATTTCTGGCTTCTGCTTTCAATTGTGACCCATGACTAAAAAAAAATAACTGTGATAGCTTGATAAAAATTAAATCAATAGCCTAATAAATCTTGGATTCGGTAGCAGTGTCGGCAACACTATATACCTCAGCTCATACCAAAGGGCTTTGCTACAGAAAAAAGAAAAGCCCTGCATAAAGAGGCAGCATAATGAAGCAAGTGACTTGATGGATCTCATTGTAGATGAACTTCTGTTTGCAAGGTTACAAATGTTTGTTCCTTTTCTGTGTTTTTCAAAAATGCACTTAGCATGAACGCTCAAGTATACATGGAGGTGCTGAAGTGTCAATCACTCATCCCTCAGTGATCATTCTAACCTCATTACATCCTAAAATCTCATTAAAGACGCTGCTGACGTTGCTTCTGAACATCTGAGAAAGTTTAAAAGAATTAGGGTTTTACTGGGTCTCTATGAGAAAAACACATTCATTTTAAATTACCCAAGGTGATTAATACCCTATGTCAATACAAACCTGGCCCTATATACAGTGCATCCGGAAAGTATTCATAGCGCTTCACTTTTTCCACATTTTTTTATGTTACAGCCTTATTCCAAAATGGATTAAATTCATTTAACTACTCAAAATTCTACACCATAATGAAATGTGATTTTTTTTTTTTTAATTGTTGCAAATATATTTACAAAAAAAATAAAACATGTACATAAGTATTCACAGCCTTTGCTGTGATGCTCTAAACTGAGCTCAGGTACATTCTGTTTCCACTGATCATTCTTGAGGTGTTTCAGCAGCTTTATTGGAGTTCAACTGTGGTAATTTCAGTTGACTGGGCATGATTTGAAAAGTACACCTGTCTATATAAGGTCCCAGGGTTGACAGTGCATGTCAAAGCACAAACCAAGCATGAAGACAAAAGAATAGTCCGTAGATCTCCGAGACAGGATTGTCTCGAAGCACAAGGCTGGGGAAGGTTACAGAAAATTTCTGCTGCTCTGAAAGTTCCAATGAGAACAGTGGCCTCCACCATCCGTATGTGGAAGATGTTTGGAACCACCAGGACGCTTCCTAGAGCTGGCCGGCCATCTAAGCAGAGTGATCGGGGGAGAAGGGCCTTAGTCAGGGAGGTGATAAATAACCCGATGGTCACTCTGTCTGTGCACCAGCGTTCTTCTGTGGAGAGAGGAGAACCTTACAGAAGGACAACCCTCTGTGCAGAAATCCACCAATCGGGCCTGTATGGTAGAGTGGCCAGATAGAAGCCACTCCCCACCTGGAATTTGCCAAAATGCATCTGAAGGACTCTCTGACCATAAGAAACTAAATTCTCTGGTCTGATGAGACTAAAATTGAACTCTTTGGAGTGAATGCCAGGCGTTACGTTTGGAGAAAACCAGGCACCGCTCATGACCAGGCTAATACCATCCCTACAGTGAAGCATGGTGGTGGCAGCATCATGCTGTGGGGATGTTTTTCAGCAGCAGGAACTGGAAGACTAGTCAGGATAGAGTGAAAGATGAATGCAGCAATGTACAGAGACATCCTGAATGAAAACCTGCTTCAGAGTGCTCTTGACCTCAGACTGGGGCGACGGTTCATCTTCCAGTAGGACAAAGCACACCCAAAGCACACTGCCAAAATATCAATGGAGTGGCTTCACAACAACTCGGTGAATGTCCTTGAGTGGCCCAGACAGAGCCCAGACCTAAATCCTATTGAACATCTCTTAAGAGATCTGAAAATGGTTGTACACCGTCGCTTCCCATCCAACCTGATAGAGCTTGAGAGGTACTGCAAAGAGGAATGGGCAACATTTCTCAAAGACAGGAGTGCCAAGCTTGTGACATCTTATTCAAAAAGACTTGAGGCTGTAATTGCTGCCAAAGATGCATCAACAAAGTATTGAGCAAAGGCTGTGAATACTGATGTACATGTGATTTTTCAGGTTTTCTATTTGTTATAAATTTGCAACAATTTCAAAAAATCTTTTTTCACATTGTCATTATGGGGTATTGTGTGTAGAATTTTGAGGAAAAAAATGATTTTAATCCATTTTGGAATGAGGCTGTAACATAAAAAAATGTGGAAAAAATGAAGCGCTATGAATACTTTCCGGATGCACTGTAGTATACGGAAGGAAGATTAAGACAGATAGATTCCCTCAGACATTCAAACACTCATTTAAACCAGGGGTGCCCAAACTCGGTCCTGGAGGTCCGGTGTCCTGCATATTTTAGTTCCAACCCCAATTAAACACACCTGAACCAGCTAAGCAAGCTTTTTCTAGGTATACAAAAACTTCGAGGCAGGTGTGTTGAAGAAAGTTGGAGCACCCCTGATTTAAACCTAAATCCATATACAATATTAGAGATTTTCTTTTAATAATTCACACATACTGAACAGTGAGAGGCTGTGATTGTTGCAGTACGTTTCTGCTAAGACAACAATGCTTATTTTTTAGCTTCTTTTGCCTAACATGCCCTTTGACTAATATTTCTAGAAAAATGAAATTTTGGATGCTTTGTGGCTGGGTAACTGATGCACGTCCACATTTAGGTATGGTTTCAAAGAATATCTCATCCAAAAATGAAAATTACCCCATCATTTACTCACCTTCAAGCTATCCTCTGTGTATATTACTTTAAATATAATGTTTCTGTCAGATGAACACAGAGTAGTTTTTCATTTTTCCGGATTGCTTCCTTGCTGTATAATGGTGTTGGACAGTGGCTTTTATTTTGAAACTTTCAAAAGCTCATAAATTCATTGCCAAATGAACCCATCAGTCATGAGGGGGTTAATTCGTATCTTATGAAGCAAATCTGTGTTTTTAAAATAGAAACATTTAATTATATACTCTAATCAATGACTTCATATGGCAGCCAAATGCACGATATGTGCGACTGACACATACAACATATAACACATGAGTGGGTAGACACAAGTACGCAGCATTGTAAGAGTAATATGATGTATAACGTTATACAGTAACGCCAAGCCTACTGGTTTTCTTGTTTGTCATAATTCTGTGGTAAACAGTGCGATAAGAGGTTCCTGCAAGACAGATCTATTTCCAAAGCTTCCGCTACAAATGCATTTTACATCATGCGTTGTATATGTCAGTTGCGACATATATGAGCAATCTGCCACCACAGGAAGTTAGTTTTTAAAGTTTATCATTTAAAAATGTAAAATATTTCTGTACACACAAACACATCAACTTACTTCATAAATTTAATGATAGATTTATGCACTTCTGGAAGCTTAAAAAAAAGCCACCACCCTTATACAGCATGGAAGAGCCAGAATAAAAACTACTCTGACTGTGTTTGTCTGACAGAAGAAAAGTTACATACACCGAGGATGCCTTAAGGGTGAGTAAATGGTGGGGTTTTGTTTTTGTTTTTTTGGAGTGAACTATTCCTTTAAACGCTGCCAGTTTTTTACACGCTCCCATCCACATCTTCCTCCATCCAATCAACAACCAACAGGTAAAACCAAGTCCCTACACATGCACTGTACATCACAATACAGAAGAAAAGATCCACTGCTACTTTCATTTCATCATGACTGCAACTTTAATACATGACTGAGTGAAATTCTGGAAGCACAAAAAAATAAAAATTCCAAAGTGACACGCCGAAAATTTATTTTGCCATTCAAACCCCTGTAAGAGAACAGCAGTGGCACTTTTTGGTTAATATTTTATGAGTGCTCCTCAAAATACTACCTGATGTCTAAGAACGCTGAGCTCGATGTTCCGATGTACTGCGATGCGTTTCAAATATACACACACCCTTAAGGGATCTGGCAGGCTCTCCCGGAGCACTCCAGACTTTTAAGTCTACAGCAGAGCTTTAAGCATTCTGAAAGCCTCCGGGCCGATGGAAAAAGACAGGGATCAGGGCTGAAAGATACTGGGAAAACAAAATAATGGAGATGATGAACTCTGCTTGTGAACAAAAACAGTGATTAAATAGGCCTGAAAGAATATTTGTTTCAGCAGTAATATTGTGATACTATAAAACACAATATTTAAAGGGCACCTATTTTACCCCTTTTACGAGATGTAAGATAAGACTTTGGTGCCTCCAGAATGTGTCTGTAAAGTTTCAGTTCAAAATACCCATCAGATTATTTATTATTATACAATGCAGAATATGCCGATTATGGTGTCTGGGGAGAATGTAGCTGTTTTTATAGCCTGTGGCTTTAAATGCAAATGAGTTGGTTCTCCCCACCCACCCTTTCCACGTCCATGTCTGCTTCTCCTGCATTACGTCAGATGAACAACGGTCAGTGACAGAGACAGACAGGATAAAGCTGAAATGCAACTCATTAGTCAAAAATACCAAGTAAGTTTATTATATATATTTGTGGTGGAGTCTATTCAAGCCTTTGTGAAATGATGAGTCACACACAAATGTCGTTTTTAGTATATTCGCGTTTACTGACACCATGTGACCATGGTGATTATACTGTAGTGGTTAAAAATTACATAGCGATTTTACTGTCTTTATTACAAGCGGTTTTAAAAGTGTTTGAAACTTATACAACTCTTTGAAATGCAGCTGATCACAGAGACTTGGAACAGATATTTTATTCCTAGTTTCTTTGCAAAAAATGTTCTGTGGATGTGTATACATGTTATTATAGAAACATGGCGCCTGTCAATCAGTTCGGTGGGCAGGGCAAACGACACTCTTATGTCACGTTGCAATGGGCATCAAACCCAAACAGTGGACACACTATACCCACACACAGTTCTGTCCAAACAGCTTACAAAAGTTGATTTTCATCATAGGTGCCCTTTCAACTGCAAAGGCTGAAATTATACTGTGGCAATTTGGTAAAATTAAACGCAAATTTACAAAATAAAAAACTATTTTATAAATCTAAAGTTAATTTATATCCAAATTTTTTGCACATTAAAAAATAAATTTGACCTTATGTTGTGTCAATCACATTTACACACTCTTTACACACATTTAAAAAAGAAAGGTTAGATTTTTTTTTTTACATTGTTCACATTTGTAGAAAGCGGTTTGAGATGTTTTTTTTGACAATTCAGAGCCACCATACAAAGTGGAAGCCAAAATCCAGAATCCTATCACTCACAGCACAGAGCACTTTATGACAAACAATGTGCGTAATATAAAGACAGAATGTGGCGGATGGCTGTGAACCACTGCTGTAGACCACTGCATGCTGGTTTCAATGCCTGCCACGCACCTTTCCCCTGCTGCTGTTTGGCAAATCTATGTGTCTATGCTTTTGACCTACTGCCAGTCTCTGTTGAGGATTAATTTGCTTACAAAAATTTGCATCAAACAATCACAATGCATCAAAACGCCAAAGCTTTACATTTCTAGAAAATGTCACGCAGCTCCTCTCCGTGCAATGAATTTACCAGACACATATTTTCCTTTTTTGTTTTTTAAGATGAGAGAGAACTAAAAGCATCACTGTTCGAGTTGACTCTGTATTGTTTTGCACTTTTTTTGCAATGGATTAACTAATACGTACATATATATATATATATACATATATATATATACATACAAGGCTTGACATTAACTTTTTTGATCACCAGCCACTGTGGCTAGTAGTTTTCCAACATTACTAGCCACTCGCCATTTTCACTAGCCACAGTTGTATTGTTGGGAAAATATATTTTATACATAGTAATATGATTTTGACATGCTAAAATTACTTAATTTATATTTTGCGTTCTCCATATGCCTCATTCATTTAACTTTTTGTGTGTCGTGTATGAGCTTGCTAAATGTTCATGAGCAAATGGGTCATGGTTTCAAAGTATTACAATTAGTTTTTAATTCACATAATTTTCAGAGCTCAAAATGAAGGATTTACCAAATTTATCTCTGACCACACCAAACATAAACAATTAATTATTTCTTAGCCACAAATTTTTAAATGTGTCAAAACAAGCAAAATATAGCTGTATACTATACTTTTTATTTAACAAAACATATGCACAGTAATCGGTCCTGGCTAAAGGTCCCAGATCACCAGTTAACTAAACATAAATGGGGAGTAATCTCCCATTAAAGCAATGTTATTGTAAAAAATGATAATTAAACCACATTACGAAAAAGAAAGCAGGTAAAAAAAACATACCGTGTGACAATGAAGGGAATATAACGCACACGGTTAACGTTAGACACATAAAAAAATCGGTTCTATAATGGTAAAAGCGAAAGCAACAGGTGCTGCTTACAAAAATACAAATCTGGAGCTATTGAAAGCAGTAAGACTGTGGGTGCATGTTCATCACTTTTTGTCTAGTCTATTTGAAAGAGCTGATCACATCAGCTATGTTTCTAGACACAGTTGCTTTACGCAAGGAAACGGGAGCGCGCACGTTTTAAACAGTCACGTGCATCACCTCAGCTGTTAGCGCGAGTGATCATCCAGACATCCTCTCATTCGGTATTCATCTGCTTTTTTTATTGCTCACACGAACGCAATTATTTTTTTCAGTCGTGTTCTTCTTAGTTGAAGTCAGAATTATTAGCCCCCCTGAATTATTCACCCTCTGTTTAATTTTTCCCCAATTTCTGTTTAACGGAGAAAAGATTTTTTCAACATATTTGCCTAAACATATTAGTTTTAATAACTCATTTCTAATAACTGATTTATTTTATTTGCCAAGATGACAGTAAATAGTATTTTACTAGATCTTTTTCAAGACACTTCTATACAGCTTAAAGTGACATTTAAAGGCTTAACTAGGTTAATTAGGTTAACTAGGCAGGTTAGGGTAATTAGGCAAGTTATTGTATAATGATGGTTTGTTCTGTGGACTATCAAAAAAAATAGCTTAAACGGGCTAATAATTTTGTCCCTAAAATGGTTTTTAAAAAATTAATAACTGCTTTTATTTTAGCCGAAATAAAACTAATAAGATTTTGTCCAGAAGAAAAAACATTATCAGACATACTATGAATATTTCCTTGCTCTGTTAAACATAATTTGGGAAATATTTAAAAAAGCAAAAAAAATTCAAAGGGGCGCTAATAATTCTGACCTCAAATGTAAATGTATATATATATATATATATATATATATATATATATATATATATATATATATATATATATATATATATATATATACATACATATACATATATATATATATATATATATATATACACAGTATGTATATATATATATATATATATATATATATATATATATATATATATATATATATATTAGCCATATGATGCTGATGTAAACAGTGAAATAATGCCATGTTAATAATTTTTAACATCAAGATAAGAATGCTGAATGATAAAGGTTCACGAAACACTAAAACAAATTTTTTTGAGATGTTGACAGTCATATATATGTCCTACGTTGCTAAAAACACTATTAATACACATATTTTTCACTAAAAAGTGAAAATTGGTTGTTTTTGCGTTGTTTAGAGCAAATTTGTTCTTCCGGTTTGAAAATAAATTTTGAAGCTACGTCACGGCGATGAGATCATTGTGTGAATTCCAGCATGGAAACTGGATGTCTGTACCGGTGGGTACAACATGATGTCATTGAGTTTTCAGCACATCTGTTCATTAATTCATGAAAAGACTTGGTTTGAACCAATCAGCGCACTCTATTGTGAACGAGATGCAACTTCATTAATATGCATGATAGCTTCGAAGCTTCCGTAATTCAAGTAGAAGTAGAAGAGAGACATGTTCAGAGACATGGGTCGTCAGTGTTGCTTTTATAAATGTGCCGAAAGAAAAGTTTTGTTTCTACTTCCCAGCGATGAGAGCACAGCTCGCGTGTGGACCGTACCTGCCAACGCTCCCGTTTTTCCCTGGAGTCTCCCGTATTTCAGACCCATCTCCCATATTGTTCTGTCTTCCGAAAAACTCCCGGAATTCCAGACCCCGCCCCTCAGCATTTTTGTACAGTCCGGCGTGAAACCTGGTGCATGCATGTGCGGGTGCTCTTCAGTTCGTGCGCAACCTCCTCGCTCTACAGTTCGCGCGCCCCCATCTCCACCACCCACCCCCCGCTCTTCAGTTTGCGCGCGCACCCCCCAAATCAGCGTACTGAAACTCCCCTTTTCATGCAAACCCTTCTCTCTTTCGCCACTCAACACTCCCACCTAAACAACGCTGGAATCACTCACTTTCCTGACTTTTTTTAAACTAGAGGTGTGAGACGGGGGTGTCGTGGCCCTTTAAAAATTATTATAAAACAAACTATGATATAGTAATCATTTATTTTTGTAAGGCCAAATGTAAAATATTTACTTTAGGAATATAGTTGATAAATTCACAACACAATTTGGTCCTACTACATTTCAGAATTGATTGCCCGTCTTAATAAACAGCTTTGGAAAATTTTGGTCAAACATCGAACAATAAAACAAAGATGATTTTCTAATATCGTTCAGCCCCATTTCTAAACACATTTAGTTTTTGGCTTAAACAACAATAACCTTGATGACAGTGTGACGCTATCAGGGAAGTAATGAATATGAGTCAGAATAAAGGCACATCTGGTGAATAACCTTCAGCGGCACAAGACGCGTGATAGAAAGTGACAGTGGATCAGAACACGCTGTGACTGTGAGCGCAGTGACACATCACAGCTCACGGCCCCTGTGGCCTGCTGGGATGGACACATGTTGCAGGGTCAACTGACCTGAAAATCCTGGTAGCAAATGTAGCGTCAACTATTAGCACCACATCCTATGGGAAGGTACAGTGATACAGCGTGTTTTCTAATCAGTTAAATTAGGGAAGTATCATTTCGCTGTTACAACCAGCCAACAAATCAAACTGACATCTTAATTAACGTGAGATTAAATATATTGCTTATTTTGAGTTATTATTTTGAGTTATTAGTAGTGATCAAAAGCAATACGTCCATATCTTAATGTCCATATGAGGGAAAAGCAAATAAATAACATCAAATTATGCTGTTTACTTTTATCTAATACCTATCATAAACGTATTTAATATACATGATTTTACTATAAAGTTGTTTTTATGCTATTTACTCTGATGTTCACCTTTTAATTAATAAGTAAAAATATATGATACAATAAATGTATTTCATCTAAATACTTTTATTATTTAATTAAATGTTTATTATGTTAAATAATTAATTGTTTAATTTATTTAATAAGTAAAATTATATCTATCAAAAATGTTTTTAAATGATTTGACTATTTATTGTTGTATTTGTTATATAAATGTAATGTTTAATTTTTATTTAATTAATCTTTATTACAAGTTGGTGTATTTAATTCGGTTTTATTTTTGTTATATTCATTTTATGCTAAAACAAGGGGCATATTTCAATTCGTAAAATATCAAATGCACTTATATGTACTTAATAATAATTATTAATGTTTTGATAACGTATTTCATTTAAAATATACAATTTGACTTCATGTATATATTTTATTTATTATTTATTTATAATATTATTATTTATTTATTTATTTATTTATTAATATACTATTATTATATTATTATTTCGAAGCACGGTGGCCCAGTGGCCTCATGGCAAGAAGATTGCTGGTTCGAGTCCCGGCTGGGTCAGTTAGTATTTCTGTGGAGGGGAGTTTGCATGTTCTTCCTGTGTTTGCTGGGTTTCCTCCGGGTGCTCCGGAGGTAACGTCCGATTCCGATTAAGTCTGAAACTGCGTAATCGGACCCAATTTCCGATCAATTGATGGGTCTGGACATCCCTAATTATATTCATTATAATATTATACATTTAACTTTTATAAGACGAAAGTAACACTAGTAATGTAAATGTAACTTGTGTCAGATTCAAAAGAAAATATAATTTGATTTGTTACATTTATATTTAATGCATAATAAAAGGATTTGGGGGTTAGCAAGGTATCCTTAGTGAGATAAATAGGGTTTATGGGAAAAATATATAGATTTATGCATCCCTAATTGCTGTGTTTTCTATATTAACCAGCATCACTCGCCATATCACGAGAGAAAAAATAAATAAATAAGGGAAAGTAAAAAATCAGCTTGAAAGCATTTTTGTTTGATCTCCGGAAAACAGCTTCCTGATGTCTTTCACAATGAGTGCATTTCCTCTGCCCTCTGTGTCTCTCTATCATTTCACTCTCTCCTGCGCTTCTCCTTCTTCCTGCCAAGTGAATTAGATCAGTTTAGGAGGAGGCGTGTCTCCCTCAGGCATTGCCCCATGGGATTCTGAGGTTTCACAGCTTAATGGACTCTCTTCCCTCTGCCTAACCTCAAATGACTCCACTTTTCTGGAAAGAGGGATATCCCCGGAAAGCTTTCCAAGAGAGACTGCGTCTGCTGGATCAGAGAGAAGGTGAAGATGGGACGAAAGGACAGGAGATCTTTTGCACCTGTCAGCGCTTTTAATCTTTCCTAAAGAGCAAATAAACGTTGTGAGCAATGATCTGGGATGCTCCGCTCGTCACATGCACAAATACTAACTTGTAGGAAACCCGAATCTTAGGTGCGTTCATGACAGTCTGACCTTGGGATTTGTTTCGTTTACTACAATTTTAGTACATTTTGTTTATTATTACAGATGTTTTTGCATTTGATGCACTTCATTTTGTGACAGGACGTTTGTGCTCCACACAGATGTGAAAAAAACTGATTTGCAGTGATTTGCTGAGGATGAAGATTAAAGATGATATCGATTGTTTTAAGTCCATCATCAGGAGCCATGGAAATTAATTCAGCTTTTAACTGTTTTGTTTTGATTTTTGGCCTCTCAAAGTGCTGAAAGCAATTTAGGAATCTGAAAATGTGAAATATGCCAGCTAAAATTCTTACTCTTATAAACGTAACACTCTTACTTTTTAAATTTTTGTACAAAATTTGGTAAAATTTGGTACTAAAGTTGATATTTTTGACAACTTACAGTAAAATATAATTATTATGTATATGTAATACACACACATACATACAAAAAAAACTAAACAAATGAATTTTGTTACAATTACAATACAATATATGTGAAATTGCATATATCATTTGTATTATACAGTGGATACGGAAAGCATTCAGACCCCCTTAAAATTTTCACTCTGTTATATTGCATCCATTTTCTAAAATAATTTAAGTTCATTTTTTTCCTTATTAATGTACAAACAGCACTCCATATTGACAAAAAAATACAGAATTGTTGACATTTTATAGATTTATTAAAAAGAAAAAAGTGAAATATCACATGGTCCCAAGTATTCAGACCATTTGCAGTGACACTCATATATTTAACTCGGCTGCTGTCCATTTCTTCTGATCATCCTTGAGATTAGTCCAGCTGTGTTTGATTATACTGATTGGACTTGATTAGAAAAGTCACACACCTGTCTATATAAGACCTTACAGCTCACAATGCATGTCAGAGCAAATGAGAATCATGAGGTCAAAGGAACTGCCTGAAGAGCTCAGAGACAGAATTGTGGCAAGGCCAAGGTTACAAAAAATAATTTCTGCTGAATAAAAAATGATCTAAATATAAATAAACATTTTCTCAAATATATGTATGTATGTGTGTATTTATATATACAAACTAAATGTACACAGTACACACAGAAATATTATGTCAAAACAAACTTTTATTTTTAATGTGTTTAATCTTTGCCCAGCACTAATTATGATATAATATAATATAATATAATATAATATAATATAATATAATATAATATAATATAATATAATATAATATAATATAATATAATGTAATGTAATGTAATGTAATGTAATGTAATGTAATGTAATGTAATGTAATGTAATATAATATAATGAATTGCATTTCTGAAGGCTATTGCTTAAAAGAGATTAAGTTCTGTTTTTGTTTGTTTCTGCAGTCCAAATATCTCATGCGAGTAACTACAGCTGTCAGTGACTGTGATTGAGCAAATGTAAATTATCTCAACAGACCATCATGTTCCTGAAGGTTTAGAGCTGTACAAATAAAGCTGGCTGAGTGCAGTGAGTTCAGGTTGAAAAGCACTCAAGAGCTCAAGCAGGTAAGGCAAACGGAGCGGAGCAGGTAAGCAGATCTTGAGCTGCAGGTTGGTCAGGGTCAAAACTTACACTCCGTCACATGCCTCACGCTCACATGAGGGAACGTCCAAGTCAAGGACGGCCTGCTACTAGGATTGCACAATAAATTGAAAAATTATTGTGATGGCCATATTAGTATATGCAGTATCCATATCACAGAGAGGTGCGATTCATTAAATTTGTTTTACGTGCAAGCATTTGTGTACGGCAAGCATAGGTTGTTTATTCAAATTTGATAGGGCTCAGAATAAGATGGGGCCGTACTATCTTTATCCCCACCTGTCCAGTAGATGCTGTTTTACTATTGACCCAACAGTGAACCCAGAGCTGGAAATAAATACTAATAGCAGGAGTTGAGACATGAGAGGAAAATGACAACTCAATAAGAGTCAGAATATCTTGCCTGGTTTTCACTCATTCATAGTGTTTAAGACCTATACATTTTAGCACTTTGACAGTTTTATATTGTTGTCTGAATTATGTTTAATTAAATAAATAAATAAATTTCACCATGAGCATGGTGGCTCAGTGGTTAGCACTGTCGTCTTACAGCAAGAAGGTCACTGGTTCGAACCTCAGCTGGGCCAGTTGGCGTTTCTGTGTGGAGTTTGCATGTTCTCTCCATGTTCACGTGGGTTTCCTCTGGGTGTGGCAACCCCTGATCAATAAAGGGACTAAGCCAAAAGAAAATGAATGAAAGAATAAATAAATAAATTACCTGTTTACTTTGGTATGATCCTCAAGTAAATAAATGGAAATAAAAGGAATTTTTACAGTGCATTGCAAGAAATATTGTCATTGCAATTCTAAACATCACAAATAACATATTTTCCCTCTACCACACTCAAAAGACTGCAAAATACTTTAACTGTGCGAGAAGCTTCACATCTGCCACTAATACAGAGTTTATGATGATCATAATGATTACGACATAAAATACAAAGAGCAAAACAGCATTGGTCTTAATAATGGAGCAAATTAATTATGCCTATTGTTTAGAAACTTTAAAGTTTATGTACTGTATGCCTCCTTTGATGTAATTAAATTGCCATTAATACGCTACCACATTAAACAAACTCCATTTCTCACTATGCAACTAAGTTAACAGACATAAATGTTAAAAATTGTAAAATGTTGAATGAATTACAGCACAAAAAGAAATTATTTAAGTAATAAAAATAATAATAATAAAAATTTAAAACCCCATACATTGATATTTTATACTATATGTATGTTTTAACACTAAAACTACTCGAATAATTTACTTCCTATATATTATACAGTACATGTACTCACCGGCCACTTTATTAGGTACACCTATCCAACTGCTTGTACGCAAATTTCTAATAAGCCAATCACATGGCAGCAACTCAATGCATTTAGGCATGTAGACATGGTCAAGATGATCTGCTGCAGTTTAAACCGAGCATCAGAATGGGGTAGAAAGGTGATTTAAGTGACTTTGAACGTGGCATGGTTGTTGGTGCCAGAAGGGCTGGGCTGAGTAATTCAGAAACTGCTGATCTACTGAGATTTTCATGCACAACCATTTCTAGGGTTTACAGAGAATGGTCTGAAAAAGAGAACATATCCAGTGAGTGGCAGTTCTGTGGGCGCAAATGCCTTGTTGATGCCAGAAGTCAGAGGAGAATTGCCAGAGTGGTTCGTGCTGACAGAAAGGCAACAGTAACTCAAATAACCACTCGTTACAATGAAGGTATGCAGAACAGTGGCGGTTCTAGCGGATGGGGGGGGGGGGGGGGGGGGGGGGGGGGGGGGGGGTTATGGGATGGACGGAGAAGCGAGATCAGCCATTGATGGCAGACTGCGGAGATATGACTGAGACCACTGTTGCCAGATGTAGCTGACTGATTCCAGCTCAAAAACTATCCAAAACCCGCCGAAATGCACATACATGCATGCAATCGAAGTCAAAACCGCCCAATCTGGCAACACTGACTGAGGCCTCTATCGCGCGCTCTCGGTGTCGCGCGCACTTGCTCTCTCTGTCAGTGACGGTGCTGCGCGCATCAGTTCCCTGCATTCGTCAGAAGTTAACCCCCAAATTGAAACAGGTAATAAAAATATTCAGTCATGTTCATGTTGTGAAACACTATCAAAATGTCCACTGTTGATTATATTAGACTGCTGTTTTTAACACTTTTAATATAGGAAGTCCTCGGTTATGAAGAGGCTATAATTAATCAGAAATTGCATACATAGTTTTACGTTAGAAAATGCAGTCTTGAATTTACAAACAGTCGGCAAGTACCGGAGAACAGATGTAACACAATGATTAAATTTAGTTTTCAGTCACGCTCATGTAAAGGTATAATATTCAACTCGTTTAGTTTTGCCTTCATTCATTTTTGTTTTCAGTCGTGACATCAACGAGTCTTCAAACACATGATTATTTACAACACATTTTTAAACATAACAGTTTTATTTTCTATAACTACTTTTTATCTTTCCCATGGTGACAGTCACTGCATAATATTTTAGTTATTTTGCAAGATTTTGCAAGTTTTATTCAAAGTCCCTTTAAGTATTGTATAGTCTTTGATTCAGATTAAAGTGTAATTTAAAGACTTGTTAACTAGGAAAGTTGGAATAAATAGTCAAGTTATTGTATAACTGGTTTGTTGTGTAGACAGTCAAAAAATATACAGTAAATATTTTTAATATTAATAGGCTAATAATACTGGCTTTAAAAAATTTAAGACTGCTTTTATTTAAGAAATAAACTAAAGAAATAAGACTTATTATGACTCCAGAATATTTTATTTTTTTCAGAATATTATTTTTTTGTTTGTTTTATAGGGAACACTGTGAAAATCTCCTTGGTTTGTTAAAGATCACTTGGAAAACATTATTTTAAGTTAACGGGAGTGCAAAAACGTTGACTTCAACTGCGTCTGTTAAAGTTTACCGGTGCAAAAATGTGCCTTGATGTACATGAATGTTAGAAATGTGTTATCCTGCTACAATACAAAGTTACTTGTCAAATGAATTATCATGGAAGATTATCTTGAGTTTAGGTTATTTAATTAGCTTGTTTATGAAGACTTCAGAGTGATACATGAAAACAATGACTTCGAATAATTGTTTAAGTATTTTGTGATGCATGTTAAAGTGTGCCCCCTAAAAGTACAAGTGGCCCCTGCCCGGCCCCCTCAGTTACTCTGGTCTAGAACCGCCACTGATGCAGAAGAGCATCTCTGAATGCACAACACGTCCAACCTTGAGACGGATGGGCTACAGCAGCAGAAGACCACACCGGGTGCCACTTCTGTCAGCTAAGAACCCTGGTTTGATGAGTCTCTATTTCTGCTGCGGCATACAAATGGTAGGGTCAGAATTTTGCATCAACAACATGAAAGCATGGATCCTACTGCCTTGTATCAACGGTTCACGCTGGTGGTGGTGGTGGTGGTGTAATGGTGTGGGGGATATTTTCTTGGCACACTTATATATATTATATATATACACACACACATATATATATACAGTAATAAGAAAAATATATACTGTATTTGTCACAAAATAAATGCAGAATAAGAATGCCTGTAATATGTATTCAAGTCTTGACTTTAAGACTTTAGAGTGACAACATGAGAGATTTATTTTCTTTTGAGGAAGCATTAGCTCAGTAAGAGTCGTGGTTCAGAGTCCCGGTGCTCTATAGTGAGCGTGTGGTGCCATGGTTGCCAGGGGTCAATGAGGAACAGGCTGAACATTCTCTGCCCTCTAAATCAGAGCAGGACAGCCACTGACGTAAATGGAGGGGCACAGGGAATTCAGCATTAACTCGAGCTCATGGTACCTAGAGAGGACCTTTCAATGACTGCAGCGTGAAGACAATGGCATGTAGTGGAGTATTTGTGTAAGACCAGACACTACAGAAATCCACCGCTCATTAACCTGAGACACCTCGGCTGGAGCCTCCCTCTGCTTTAATACGAGGTTGAATAATAAGGCACACTTCAGTTACTCAAAGCCCTCTAGGCTTATTTCTGTGCAGTGGGAATACAGAGAGAGTATATGTACAGTATGTATATGAGTCTGCTGACCCACCACAGCTGTATTGTATAGCCTCAATTAGAGAAGGCATCATCCCACACACATGCAGACACTTCTACTTACTATACTTACAAGGCAGCTTCACCCATTTAACTTTGATTTATATTGAGCATTCAAAGCTGAACCAGTACTTATATTAGGCTTGTGTTCACACTTGTAGTCTACAATTCTCTTGGATATTTTGATCCAGAGCAAAAAAAAAAAAAAGAGTGATGTTTTCATCCACTATGGGGTGATTTTGAGTCTTAATTTGGCCACAACTTTCTCTGTTTCAACAAATGGAATCATTTTTGGTGACAATTCTTATTTTGACACATATTTTGGGAAAATTCTTTAAAAAAACAACAAGTTAAACAAATTTAGCAATACACTTTGTACAAATTTAACACCCTTTCATTATGTTCGTGGCTGTTGTTGCCACACTGACCTCCATTATAATTACATGTTTTGCCCCATTGATTGCAAAGTCATGACACCATATAATCATGCATTGTTGATTGTTGCTGATTTTCCCATTTAGGAAGAGGTCAAATAACTTTTTTTACTGACCTTTACACACTTATCTATGTCTGAGAAAATCAAAACAAGAAACTCAGCTCTCAGAACATAGTAAAGGCTGATTTATACTTCTGCGTCAAGCGCACGCGTATGCTCTTGGCCCTTGCCGTGATGCTGACAAGCACCTCTGAAAAAATGTAACTACACGTCACAATGATGCGTAGCGCAAGCTCTGTGATTGGTCGGCTTGGTACTGGTGATGAGCATTGGCGGTGCTGAGAGCCGCGAGCCCAGGTGTGTACAAGTGTCAAGTCCCGTGAAGGAGCACCAGATGGAGACTTTGTTTTGTGTTTACCTTATGATTAAAGTTATTGCACGCCCGCGATTCCCACCTCTGAATGAGCGAGTTTTAGCTACTTGTACATTAAGGTAACGTTCAGAAAAAACAAAATACCCACTAAGAAACTCGACATGATGGAGGAACATAAAAACCTCACTGCCAGCTAGCATTTCAGAAGTGTTATTGCAGAGCAACACAAACAGCATGCAGAAGTATAAATGCACGACTACGCGCAGGGCAGGCACCGTGGGTGAAGCCGATCACTCGATGCAGAAGTACATCTGCTCTTTTACTCCATAGAACTCCATATAAATTTTGTTACTAAACATTAAAACTATTATGTTTAGAAAAAAATCTTCTTTCCATTAAACAGAAAACGGGAGAAAAATATTCTGGAGGACTAATAATTCTGAGCTCTGTACATAGAAATTTGCAGAAAAAAATGCAATTGAATTACAGTATATAAGACTAGTACAGACTAGAATGAACAGAAATATAATGTAAAGATGTCAACATCAGAAATATATGTTTCTTTAACTCCATAAACTGAATACATAAACTTTATTCTACATCTAAGTTTGTCATTTTAAGAGAGCATTGCGTGACTATGCTGTGGAATAACCCTGGAATATGACATGAGATGAAACCTGCGACTGAATCAAACATCTGGAATAAAGCACAACAGTGGAGAACGACTCTCATGTCATGTTCGCCATTTAACTGACATTAATTCAATTGTGAGCTGATTAAAGTTATTGCTCTGCCATCTGTGTGGTAAAGGCATTAATGACAGTTCTTTACTGTTGAGCCAATGTGGTTCAAACAACAGATGTGCTACAAAATTACTATGTTTTCAGGAAACAGTTGTTTTCTGTTACTTAATTTTCATAATGTTAATTAAAAAGTTAATATTTAGCCAGTCCCTAAACTTATTTCCTCAAATGTACTGGGTATGTAGAGAACTCACAACTTAAACGGGCTGCACAGAACGTTTGCACTTTAACTGACTTCACACATGTCATTAACATTTTTTACTGTGATACACTTTCAATAATGTCTTTCCATAAAAAAAAAGACTTTTGCTGCTTGTTCAAATTACTTATTTAAAATGAGTTGAAACAACACAATTCTTGAGTTTTGTTGGGGACAACTTAATTATCTTCAATCCACTTAATTTGGTAACTGATTACATTAACTTAATCGATTCGTGCTGGGACAACATGAAGGAATTGTGTGAAACCCAGAATTTTTTACAGTGTTTAATATCTCTTCACAATTCATAATTTATTGGGGGAATGTCCACGTGAAACCTCAAACTCCACTATCCAAAGAAGTTATTAGCCACAAATTAATAAGTAATACCATTGAGGTAAAAATACAGAAATCTATTTTTTAAAATAATGTGCAAAAAGCTAATAATAATAATTTATTGCATTTCTATAAATTGTAATGAGTACTTATTTTATCTATTTTCATTTATTGCCTAAGGGTTATTGCACACTGAAATTTTCGCACATTAAAAAATAAATTTGATCTCACATTGTGTCAATTGTATTGACACACTGCCTGCGAAACCTTTTTCCGTCATAAAAATTCGAACCAAATTCAATTTTTTTTTTCATTTTTCGCATCCGAAAAAGCGATTTAAGAGGCGTTTTGACAGTTCAGAGCCACAAAATGCCGTCACCTGAGCTACAGATCTAAGATACTAATATAAGACAAAACGTGGTGGACAGTTGTGAACCCCTATCTATATGCTGGATTCAGTGACTGGCGCATTTCTAACCTGCTGCTGTTTGAGGTGTGTGTGTGTCCATTTATTTGACGTACTGCCCATAGACCTTACAATAGAAAGACACCTCATGGTCCATCTCGGTCCATTGCTTCGATATGTCAACACGGCCGCCATCTATTATAATGTCTATGGTACTGCCAGTCTCTGTTCAGGATTTGTTTACGTACGAAATATATGAAGTATCACAAGTAATTCATCAAAATTCCACTAATTTCCTGAAATATACTTTGCATTTCGCATTAATCCAGCGCAGCTCTTTAATAATAACTCTCCTTCCTCTCTATGCAGTATTGGATGAGCACAATATGTAGCCTATTCCTCTTTCTTTTTCTACATTGGAGAAGAGAGAAGAAAAAGTATCACTGCTTGAATTGACTCAGAAATGTTTTACATTTTTCCAAATAGGCTAATTAATACGCATTGGACTCAGTGTGCAAGGTTTGTGTACCTGACAATTTTTTTGGATATGAATACGGAAAAAACAGATACGACAATTTCGGACTTCAGTGTGCAAAGACTTTAAATCATTATATTATTAATAAACAATTAAATAAAAACAATAATAATCAAAATAACCTACATTTAAATATGCTTAAAAATGACATTACGGTCATGTATTGTCTTTTTTGGTAACACTTGGTTCATTGGTTAATGTATTCATTAACATGAACTAAGTATGAGCAATCTTGTACAGCATTGTACATCACAGTGCTTGTTAACATTAGTTAATGTGTGAGTTAGCATGAACTAACAATGAATGAACTAGATAAACATTAAGTAACACTAACAAAGATTAATAAATACTGTAATAAACATATTATTCATTGTTTGTTTATGTTAGAAATACACAAACAAACATTACTAATGGGCTATTATTTGAAAGCGTTACCGTTTCCTTTCTCTCAATAAAAATGACTCAAATATTGTCTTCGCAAAGACCGATCATACCAAATTGCAATGTGCAACATCCTACCAGCGCAAACAGGAACCTGGCCACCTGGCCAAGCCCGTCCCTCCAGATCGGTGCTAAGGTTATCAACTTGTAACATGTATCTGCAGAACAGCGAGTGTGGTAAATCTGACAGGTCCCTCAATCTCTAATGACCCTGCATGAGCGCTCCCGAACAGCAGCCACCAGGCCAGAGCTGTGATGGATGTGTGTGCGGCCTGTGCTCTTGTTTTGAGTCGGGCCGCCTGCAGTGGCTAAAGCCTGCTAGCAGGGCCTGTCCTTGTACCTCTAGTCATCACTTCAGCTGCTGCATAAACAAGCTGACAGGCATGGCCAGTGGGCCGTGCTGGACACCCATGCCCTGCTGAAACACACACACACACACACACACATTCACACACAGCACCAGCAGCTGATTCTGTCCTTCCGGATGGCAGCAGCAGACCCATCGATCGATGAGTCCCATGCCGTCTGCATGCTGATATGAGGTCCGGGCCGTCCTCACGTCGCTCTGTACTAAGGCTGCAGTAATGGGCCAGTAAAGTTTTAGTGCTCCGGCGATTGAAATTTAAAGCCTAGTCTGTTATAAGGCTGGAGTGAGGAGTGATGGGAGCAGATTCTGCAAATTTTACACCAGATGCTTCTAGCTCTTCTAAATTCTATTTGCTGGCCTGGACTGGAATAGAAATGGCTCTGTGGGTGAGAGGAGATGAAGGTAATTTAATGTGAGGGTAATGGTGATGGTCACAGCAGCCGCCCAGCAGACTGAAGGCTGCAACTGAGATGATGGTTGTTTTTTCGTGTGTGTGTGTGTGTGTGTGTGTGTGTGTGTGTGTGTGTGTGTGTGTGTGTGTGTGTGTGTGTGTGTGTGTGTGTGTGTGTGTGTGTGTGTGTGTGTGTGTGTTTGTGGGTGTGTGCGTGCGTGTGTGTGTGTGTGAGAGAGAGAGAGAGAGTGTGAGGGAAAGGACAACCTAGGCAAACACACAATATTGATGCACAATTTGGTTTAAAATGTAGTAAAGAATCTGTATACAAAATTAAAAAAACTTTAAAATTGTCAATTATTCTGGACTTATGATTTAGGTGTTTGAGACTAATTTGATGGCATTTTGTCTTTTCTTTTTCTTTTTTTTGCATGAAATAACCAAAAAGGTGCCATGTTTACGGACATGTTTATATTCGTTCTTAGACAACACACAATAACAATGACTTTAAAGTGCTTACATTATGGATTAAGAAAGGTTCATCATTTGGTTTTGGGAGTCCCCGATTACAGGTCAAAATTGCATATATGCCAGATCAAAAAACCCTTTAATTGTTTTATATTATGCATTTAATTAGCAAACAAAACCCCTTTTCAAACCCCTTTTTTGCATGATGCTAATCTGCAGTGATTGGTCTGATGACTCAGTCTCTTGCGATTGGTCTACTGCATGCAGCACATGGTGAAAAGGGAATACCCAATACAACTACTGGATTGAAGTGTTGAGGCTTTTACCTTATCAACTTACAATGAAGGATCCTTCAATAAATACAAATGCTGATGAACAACTGTCCTGTAAATCCCATATTGTATGCATCAGTTAAATGATGGGAACACAGCACAAGGTTGGGGCTTCACTGTTGTGGTATTGCTGTAAAAATTAACTTTAACCATTGATTCTTCACAGACTCATCATTTGCCAGTAAAATGGATTTACCTTTACAATGCAGATCACTGTATTAAGTATTAAATGGAGCAGTTCAGACCGACTGCTGTGTGCTGTCAAAGTACAGCAAGAGCATTAAGAGTTTGGATAGTTCTGTATAAATTGTTCTTGCAGAATGTTGACTTCATACACCAATCGCTCAGTTCCACCAAAAGTCAAACACACATATCTTCTCAACGTGATGCTAACCCTGAGATGTGCATGGACAAAATGATGGGCTAATGTGTCATGTTGGCGACAACATGAAAGACTTGGGAGTCATTTTAAAAACAACTCATTTTAATGACTCTGATTCGACTCTTTCTTTTGAGAGGCAATCAATTTTATACACTGTGCACTTTCACATGTAAAACTCTGTAGGATATCTTCACGAAAGGTAATTTACAAAGATCCATAATAGGTGTACTTTAACTTTAGAAGAGTTAAGACATTTTTTAGTAATAACACTGATTTTCGATCAAAACAAATAAAAACATTTGTTAATAAAAGGAGTTTTCACTTTCTAAAATTACCTTTAACTAATAAAAGTAAAATAGTGTTTGGCCCTGAGTTATATCACCATATTCCAGTACTGTGAACACTAAAACTACTAAAACTTTTTAAAAAAGGAAGTAAACTCTGCAGAAGTCCAAAATTTGCTTTTAATGCTTGGTTCCTTTTGTCGTTACAGCTTCAGTATTTGGTTAATGGTGGTCATGTATAGATTTGGTTAAAGTTAGGTAAGGTGATAGCAAGGAAAAGGGCAAATGTAAGACTACACAATACCAATCTTCTCCAGACTAGGCCATTAGCCATTTGCTCTTTGTCAGATCTATATGTATACGAAGGTTAGGTTTAGGGTAAGAATTCGTTCAAGGCTAAATTTAGAGCTGTAAATAGATCTGACAACTTGCTCCAGACCAGCAAACCCAACTTCAACCTAAAAGATTAGTTTAGGTTAGATATTAAAACTCTAACCCTAACCTTGAAGGTAAGTGGCAAATACATAAGTTTCTAATCTTTAAAAGTATCTGAAGAGCAGATTAGGAATTGTATCCCTAAGCAAAGAGACAGCAGCCATCTTTGCATGCATGTACTGTCCCATATGTAGACTGAGGTATTCATTAGGACTAACAGTGGTCAAGAGCTCTGAGAATCTGTCATCTGCTTACTAGACATGAGCTCCTAACACCATTAGCCTTTGCTCTCGGAGACCTCTGAAGTCCTTAGGTAATGAGGGATTCCTCCTCTTTCAGGACACAGACATTACCACAAACAGAGCATGAACCCTTGACAGAGGGCTGACCTGAGAGGTGTGTGAAAAAACAAAGGGATCAGGCTAAGAGGCTTGCCTGCTGGAGAGCCTGTGCAGCCAGTTCATGCTTCATAATGCAAAGGACATGCTGGGGACACACTAACTCTTCTTTTGATCTGATCTTTGGGATTTAAATTTCAGAAAAATGAGTCCATTTAGACTGTGGGGTAATATACAGCTGAAACCAGAAGCTTACATACACTAAAAAAAGGAACATAACCATTTTTTTTAAAAATGCCTGATGGTAAATCATACTAAACATTTACTATTTTAGGTCCGTTAGGATCACCTAAATGATTTACATTTGCTAAATGCCAGAATAATGAGAGACTTTTGGCCCATTCCTCCTGACAGAATTGGTGTAACTGAGTCAGATTTGTTGGCTGTCTTGCTCGCACAAGCTTTTTCAACTCTGCCCACAAATTTTCTATAGGATTGACACCAGGGCTTTGTGATGCCCACTCCAAAACATTCACTCTGTTATCCTTAGAGCACATTTTAACTAATTTGGCAGTATGCTTCTCCGGTTTCCCCCACAAGTCCAAAAACACGTGGTAGGTGAATTCATTCATTCATTTTCTTTTCGGCTTAGTCCCTTTATTAATCTGGGGTTGCCACAGCGGAATGAATCACCAACTTATCCAGCACATGTTTTTACACAGTGGATGCCCTTCCAGCTGCATTCCATCACTGGGAAACACTCACACACTCTCATTCAGACACATACACTACGGACAATTTAGCTTACCCAATTCACCTGAACCGCATGTCTTTGGACTGTGGGGGAAAACGGAGCACCCGGAGGAAACCCATGTGAACACAGGGAGAACATGCACACTCCACACAGAAATGCCAACTGACCCAGCCAAGGCTCGAACCAGCGACCTTCTTGCTGTGAGGCGTCAGCACTACCTACTGTGCCACTGCATCGCCCAGTAGGTGAATTGGGTAAGCTAAAATTGTCCGTAGTGTATGTGTGTCAATGTGTATGCATGGATGTTTCTCAGTGGAAGGAAGGGCATCCGCTGCGTAAAAACATATGCTGGCTAAGTTGGCGGTTCATTCCGCTGTGGCGACCCCAGATTAATAAAGGGACCAAGTCTAAAAAAAAATGAATGAATGAAAGAATTGCTAATGTCAATTCATTACATTATTGTGAACTGCTACCTGTTTTTCTTCTAATTATTTAGCACTTTTAGGATGTTTGAAACATTTGCCCCCGGTTTCACAAACATGGTTTAAGGCTAGTTGTGGATTAAATTGCATGTTTGAGCTGTCTCAACTGAAAATAACTTGCAGCGAGAGGTCTTAAACATGTCAGTGTCATTTTTTGTCTCCAGGTGCGCACCAGTAATGTATTTTTCTAAGGCCGTTTTTATAAATGTGGCTTAAATAGCTTAATTTAACTAAGGTCTAGTCCTGGCTTAAGCTAAGCCCTGTTTGTGAAACTGGGGGTTGATGTTTTACTTTGTTGTATGTAAATGTTTCATTATATGTCAAGAAATGTAATACCAAATTTAATAGCAAAGCTAATTAAACCACTTAAAGACCTCTTGAGAGCCATGACAACATTTACTCCCAAACACACCGAATCCACAAAGCACACACACTTAACTTCACTTTAACCTATGACTAAGCACAGATCAGCATCCAGACAGTTCAATCAAGCTCTTTGAAACATAAAGGTGACCATCTTTACACCATGTTTTTGAATGAACGGCCTCCAATCATTCACGAAAGAAAGAATAGAAAAGTACTGAAGAAGTGGTGACTGTCTCCACAGTTGAAAATGAGTCACCCTTTCAACAATGGCTGTAGTTAGTAAAACACTGCACTGAATCCTTTCCTCCGGATGTGAATGTGTATAGCGATGCTATGTGTGTGTGCTATTGACTACAAAACCCCCAGTGTCTGCAGCCTTGGCACAGGCTGTGTATGTGTGTGTGTGTATGAGAGAAAGAGAGAGAGGTGGGCTCACATGCCTGTGAACAAGCAGGACTCCGTGCATCTACATGATTGCAAGTAGTCATAGAAGTGGTAAAAAATGCAAGAAGCAGAAATGTAAAGAAAGAACAAAGTTAAAGAGATGCCATTTGACAGGTGATGCAGCGTAGAGGAGAGTGTGTGCGATGGTGACAGTGGCCGGTGATTGATATCGCAGTGTTCTGGCACTGCCACCTGATCGGCGCCGGCTCCGGCAGCAGCAAAACTGAACCCACTGAACTCTCTGCGGCCCAGACTGGAGTCAATGCCGGCCTGCTTTTACTCTCTTTCACTCTGACAAACACAAACACACACACACACACACACAGCAGCCGCATTCACAGGTAACCACTGATACGTGTAATTATGCGCACTGGAGTCCCAGCCTCCAGCTTTTTAGGGGTTTTGTCTGTTTATACTGTGGGAATCTTAGAAGTGCTTGCCAAATATCCTTCATTGAGTGTTTTCGAATCATGTGGAGACAAAACATTGGTCAAATGATGTCCAGCAGTGTTGCCAGGTTTTCCCACACAATTGTGCTTATTTGAAAATGCAATCAAGGGAAAAATTACAGGTTTTTTTTTAGCTTACTATATAATGTACTACAAATGCCAAAATGCTTATCTGTAGACAACGAAATAGAAAATCTATTTACGAATATGGTCCGAGCCTCGGATGGGTCAGTTGGCATTTCTGTGTGGAGCTTGCATGTTCTCCCCATGTTTGTATGGGTTTCCTCCGGGTGTTCTGGTTTCCCCCACAAGTCCAAAGACATGTGGTATAGGTGAATTGGGTAAGCTAAATTGTCCGTAGTGTATGAGTGTGAATGAGAGTGTGTATGGGTGTTTCCCATTGATGGGTTGCGGCTGGAAGGGCATCCGCTGCATGGAACATGTGCTTGATGGGTTAGCGGTTCATTTCGCTGTGGCGACCCCAGATTGGTGAAGGGACTAAGCCGATAAGAAAATGAATGAATGAATATTTACTAATATGTATTGATTAACCTAAATAATACTCATATACAGTAGTAAGTGAAGGCAGTGTCGATTCACAACCTAGTAGTTATGCGAGTTTTGCCTACATCTGGTATTTTAAAAGGCAAGTTAACGGAGTTTGGCATTGTAAATTAAATGCACATTGATGAAATTATGGAAAGACAATGAAGGAAACCAATAATGGTGATCAATGGTTTATTTGTTTTTTCAGTTAATATATAAAGATTTGTTCAATGTGTTAAAAGAATTGCAGAAGCATTTTAACTATTTTATTGACAAGCATTGTAATCTTAAAAATAGTTAGCTTTGAAACAACGAGTACATTTACAAGGACATCAATAATCTGATTTTAGGACAGTATTTAGGAGTATTAGGACAATACTCTGATTAAGAGTCTACCTGGTAAACAACAATTTTTGATTACCTTAATCCGACTAGAGTCATAATCAAACTAAATAGAAATCGAATTAAGACATTTAGTCGCATTATTGAAGTGCAGAACAGACATGTAAACACCTTAATCAAACTATATTACTACTGAGTACGATTTTCTATACTATTTAGTCTATACACACACGGCTGTTTGACACTATTCTCTGCACCTACCCAATCAGTTAAGGACCACAGACACACACATCGTAAAATGTGGAGTTTTTTTTCCCCATACGGCGTGTGGCATCAAATTCCAGTAAAACAACACTCCTCCAGCAGTTCGTACTCGCATCCAATATCTTGTTTGTCATAGGGGGCATGCATGAAATGTTCCTAAATGAAAGTGAAACTGTCAAACTGCAGTTTAAGTCGATAAATTAAATGCGAAACACCCAAACTTACATGAAACTCAGAAGGAAATGTGGATAGCGTAGTGACGCAATGATGTTAATCGAATTATGTGCTATAACATGTAAAATGGGATCATGAAAGAAACATTCAAAAAGCATCTCATATAAACACCTTAATCATATTATTGTCTTATTCAGATTTAGGCAAATAATACGATGTAAACGTAGTCATTGTTTATTGTGAAAGAAGTTACATAAATAGCCCAAAATTTGAAAAGAAACTGAAAACTGCAATACAAGTCAATTTATTAATTATGCACATACTACATAATTAATCAATCACTTATTGCATTAAACTATCAATCTGAATAACATAGAATAAATGTAAAAATGTCAGCCATGACAAGTCATGAAAAATCGGGCTAGCTTTGGTTTCCTTTTGAGTGAGATTTAAGTCAGCTTTGAGTTGGAATTTTTTTCTGGGCAATGGCAAGCATGATGCACATATTACATTTAACCCTCAAAAAGAAATGAAAATTATCATGCAGAAACTAAAATCATTATGAATGGTTGTGTGAATTATGAAATTGTGAAATCTTTCCAGAAGAGGAAAGATAATGTTCCATGAAGATATTTAGAAAAATTCCTAATGTAAATAATTCCAAACCTAATATTTGATTAGTAATATACATCGCTAAGAACTTAGACAACGTTAAAGATGATTTTCTTAATACTGTATTTAGATTTTTTGCACCGTCAGAGTCCAGAGTTTTTTTTTAAATGTTATATCTCGGCTAAATATTAATCATAACCCAACACACCATACATCAATAAAAAAAAAAAATTCTGCTTTCATATGTAATTCCCGAAATTGACTGCTTTTGTGGTCCTGAGGCACATTTGAAGAACATGGTTTCCGCTACATTTATTCTTCCATGGCAGGGCACCACACCAAAATTCATTCCCGCCACGGCTACATTACAGCTTCTCATTTAAAACCTTCAGTTGTAGCTGTTTTTGTTTTTTTTATAGGGAATTATAAATCGCACTAAAACGTATTAAAATGTAAGGGAATTATAACTTTTCTGTAATCGTAGAAGTGCTGTGCATTATTTGTTTAACCTTTTAAGGTTACATGCTGACTGACTGACAGGGCTGCGTGATGCGTGAGGCCAGCAAACACGATGTAGCTTTCAGTTATGATGAACACAGTTTCCATAATTATACTTTATTTATAGTATATCTCGCTATCTTGATGGAGTTTATGGCCTTTTCTCTTTACTTCAGGACGCATCAGAGCCGTTCTGTAGGTCTACTGGAGACATTCGTAAATATTCCTAGCAAATCTAATAAATGTTGGAGACATACTCGTTACATAAACACACTAAATCGTACTTCAGCAGGGTTTATCTAAGAGTGCACAAGAATATCTGCACATTAGAGCAGCGTATATTTGATGGCATGCAAGACATTTTGTGCACGAACAGAGGAAATCAGCACGCAAGCAAAGAGATTCGCTCGCTCGTATTACAGTACATGAATGTGATCTCGACTTGTAATACTGCATAATATAATAATAATGCATTGTATACATTTGTCATTGAAATAATGGCATAGTTGGAAGATCTGTGTAAACAGCCTGCCACCACAGCCGGAAAAAATCCTAGGGGAAACACTGAAGAGATATTTATTATGTACGCATGTTCAAGAATCAATGCAATTCTGTTCTTATATATTGATGTCCATTATATAGGTCATCATAAAAGAGCTCAATTTTAATGCAGAACATGCCTTTAATCTCCTTCTAATGCACTTTCTAGTTGTCAAGTGCACAATTCATGTATATTCGCTTGAGGAAACCTGCCACTAGAAAGTAAAAATATGATCTAGTCAACAATCCACAAGCCGCACATGGTGCAATTTCACATAAAAGATTGATCAAACTCTAAATAAAGCGAAGAGAAGAGCAGCTCAAGAAGATGCTCGAGAGAGACACGTGTCCGTCTGGCTGGGGATCCATTGCAGGAGGTAAGATGATCACTTGCAGCCAGAGGCCATGTGTGTGAGAGTATGTGACTGGCATCACCAATGAGCAGCTCTGTCATGCTTTCCCAATTTTCCTAATGGGCTTGGGCTCATTACAGAGTTATGAGAAACACTACCCTCCGATTAACAACACAGGAGAAAGCCCCACACAAGCGGACAGAGGAAATTCAAGACAAACACCTATTTATGTGAGCGCACAAGCACACATTTTACTGATGCCTCTACAAATATAAGCTGCATTAAACTTCAGATGGATGTCAATGAATGTAACAACCAATGTATCTTGACAATCTTGCATCTGCTTGTTTAAAACACTTATTTGTGTTGTTGTTATATTTGATTATATATTTTTTCTGACACATTTTATTAGAAAGAGAGTATGGAGATGACAGAAAATTGTGCTATATGCAAACATTATTTTGTTAATCAGTATTTTTGTCTTGTTTTACATTTAACAAATCTAAACATCCTCAAAACAGGACGAGTTTAAACTGTTTTAAAGCGATTTTAAGCCTCAGCTTTCATTTTTTTACACTATGAACTCAAATTAGCTGACCAAAAAAAAATTTATAATCAGTTACAATTTTAAAATATTTTAGCTTTAAGCAACCACAAATGGCAAATTTTTATATTGTACTCTTGCACACATTTTTGAGTAAGTGTATACATTTAACTTAAAGGTTCTGGCTATGCCTTGACATAGTCAAATAATAGGAGATCAGTATATGGAAATAATCATACCGTGAGCCTCTGAGATAATTGTTTCCTCGTTTTCATGTTAATTCTACTAGTATAAAATCCTGGTGGGAAAAAGGCCAATCAGAACACATCCAGACCTGACAACCGTCATCAGGAGATCATCACCCAAAACACCGACTAATATGATGTACAAAAGTTTTTATTTAAAAATGGAAGTACACTTACTTTATATTAACAACTAAAAAGACTTAACATATAATTGGGGGCTCGTCCGGGATCTATTAAAATGATTTAAGACTCTTAATTTTGTCCCGAATAATAGTTTTGTGTGTGAGTACTCAGATGGTGTGGGAACAACGCATGTGGGACCTTTATTTTGAAAATGGGAGATGCAGCAAAGTTAAATCCAGTGGCAGTTTGTTTTCTATGTTACTAAACAACAACTTCATCTAGTTAGAATGCAAAAAGCAGGATATACAGATTAAATATCTATTCAGCACCACATCGAAGAGGCATTAGGTATGTTTAACTGTACCTTTTGTTAATTTGTTGTGTCTATTGTGTTTGTAATTTGAGGTAACAGACACGTGTAGACTTTTAAGTATTGTGTTTAATGTATGTTTGAGTACAGGGTCTTATCATTCAGACACAACTCATCTCTGTCACAACTCAAAAGCAAAACAGGTTACACTGTCTGGTGGTTTATATTAGATAGCTTTCTAACTCCATGCTAAAATAAACCTCTCCACTAATTTTTTTTTTATATTTACATTTTAACTGTTAAATATTTCTTGACAAACGAAGTATGACTACTTTGGACATTTAGAGTAGCCTACATCATGCTGTGTGTGTGTGTCCGTATGTATGGAGGAGAGAATGCCCAGAGCTGCTCGTTAATATTCAAAACCAATCCAAGTATGGTCAATAAGGACCTTCTGATGCTATTAGAATTTTATGTAGTAGAAGAGAATTGTTGAACTTGCCTAACTTACCTACCAGACATCAGAGAACAATTTAATTGTATTAATGCGGTATATGGCACCTTTATAATTAGCAAGTTCTATACAAACTTAAATAATTTTCGTAATAAATTGGCTACAGTGGTTTTAGCTAGTTATTGAGTAAATGCTAAATTGCCAACTTCAGAACAATAATTCCATTAACACTGTAATCACTGAATAAAGAAATATTGACCATTTAACATACAGCTATGCTTAAACCAGCTCATGCTCCATTCATTATAAACAATGCACATTTACAACATGCAAAAACTATGTAAATTACTGTAGGACAATAAAAATTAGTTAAAGATTCTGTCTGAAAATAAGTGTTATGTATTATCTTTAGCGTTTGTGTTATTCACTCATTTGTAGTTTTGTACCATTTAACAGTATTTGCACAATAATACGTGTATTCTTTGTTAGTAATTTAGTTATTTGCTTGTCATTTTTGCTATACTTGGGTGGTTTATTTATTTGTATATAGTTAATATTTGTTTATTTTGTTCATCATCTAATATTATTTTATTGGCATATGAAATTGTATTTAAATCCCAAAATATTTTAGCTAAAGTCACAAACAATTACACTGATATAACTATATACTTCATGTGAATGTGTAATTCAAAGCTACTTTACACTACGGCGAATGAATGGCTAAAATCTGCAAATTTTGGTTAATGATTAATATTTACAAATTTATACAAACTGCTACCTCATAAAAAAGTAAAGGTTCCTGTGAGATTGGGTTAGAATATCAACTGTAAATAAAATATCATTAAATCAACTAGCACTATTTATTTAGCAAGTTACCCTATTAGCATAGTGTTTAAGAGGTTAAGAAAAGCTCTTTTGATCAGCCCATGACTCCACATCAAACCGCCTGCTGCTGTTTGGCTTGTCCTGACAGAAAAGTCCTGCCCCTGAGGAGCTGTCATTCCACATGTCCCACAGAGGATGCGGTTTTCTGGAAGAAGTCACAGGCTAATTGAGCCCACCCTGCACATGTGAAGTAGCATCAGTCGGTACTTAATCCAAAGCAGTGACATTGGACTGATCTTGATGATAACTAAGTAGATTCACTGCAAATCTAAACAGTAAATTGTGATAAAATCATGCTGTAAATTTTTTAAGTGAACACATCAACATCAACTTCGCAGTACAATATGAAAACAAACTAAATAATGTAACATTTTCTTAAAGGTGGGAAGAGCAGAAGTTCATTGTAATATTTACAGTAATAATTAATGGAAATAGATGAGATCTAAAAGTTAATGCCATGCTTCCCAAGTTGATTGACTACAATAAAAAAAAGAAAATTTTTATTTAAGTTTTCTAAAATGTTGTTTAAATATGCAAATGGACAATTGCTAATGTGCATTTCTAGTACAAAAATCTGAAGATTGGATAAATTCAGGCTAAACAAATCTTGCTTCGTTTTTTTTGGCATCTTGGAGTCAAATGTTTTTAGAGAGTAGATTTTGGTTATTGATTTTTATCCCTCCATAATCCAAAAAATACTGCAAAAAGCATAATATATAAAGTAAAACCAGAATATATAAACTGGTTTGGTTTATGTACATAAATACATATATTGGGATCGATACTGGAAAAATTTAACATTGCAATTTATTTTTTTTCTGCAATACATATCACGATATGAATACAATTTCACCAGATGACTTGAATAGCTTAATTTGATAAAAATGTATAATTTTAGATTGATTGGCGTGATTTTGTAGGGGGTGAATCATGTTTAAAATGTAATAATCTACAAGCAAAGATAAACTCAGTAGAAAGAGCTTTGAGGACTTCCAACAATATTCAGGTACAGTAATTGAATAATCAAATGTAAAATAATACTGCATAGTCTTCACTGTATAAATAATTCATTGTAATTAAACATTATTAAAGTTACAAAAGGTACAATTCCCTGTACCTAAATGTTTTTAAAATTCTCATACAGTCACGGGCCTCAAAATCACATGCAAACACAGGTTTTTTTCAAACAGCCCCTATTATGGGTTTTTGAAAATGACCTTCCACGCAGTGTAACACAGCTCTAAGTGAATAAAAACATCCAGCTGAGGTTTAAATCTAAAAGTGCACCTTGTTTAAAACTATTGATTCTTTAGCGAAATAGTTGACTCAGAGTCGAATAAACGAAACGAGTTGGGTTGGGATCTTTTGTTTGATCGCATCAACGTCGATATGGTACATCCTCAAATATGTACCTCCAGTTCTGGTAAAATGTGCACCAGCTTTCCCTCCACACATTAGAGGAGGCGCGGGGGATCACGGGACTGATCATGACGTGAAGATGATGATCACTGACAGATGGAGATTCGGCTGCGGGCAATAAAGGGTTAAAGTTCAACAACACCACAGTATAGTCAACCTAGAGCTGTGTTTGTTCCTGTCATTTGTCAGATTTTTGATATAATAACCTACGCTGCAACGTGGGATTCGTCGTCTGTTTGCTATTGAAGGAGCAGCAGAGACTATTATGTATGAGACTTTGTCAGACTTTGACAGGGACTTTGTCAGTAACTGTTACAGTTCATATGGACTAGTTTCTTCTTTCTCCGGATCATAACATGTAAGTGTCATTAAAATTGTTGCCTCGTTTAGTGTACTTTGCAAAATATATGTTTAAATGTGTGTTATAAGTTGTAATGGTCCCGCGCGGCTTGTAATCACGTATCTATTATAGATCAGTGCTTGTACTGTATCTCTTAGGTTAAATCTGTATAGGGCTGTTCACATATCGCGTCAAAAACCACATTAAAAATGTGACGCGTGCTTCTTCCTTTACCGAATTAAATGCGTTACTGAACTGGCGATCCTCTGCTGTTTGCCTTTGCTATGGCCACCATCAGCTGTTCCTCACACGCGCTGCGCGGTCAATTTTCTAAATAGTTCAACTTTTGCCACTGTGTGGATTAATACTGAATGTGTGTCGTTGTTATTACTTGGGGTTAGGTTTAAGAGTAGAGTATATGCTGGTGTTTAACTGCATTGCTTTATTGCATTCCTGCAGTGGGCTTTGTAGCTACTGTAGCCATGGTGGGCATTTCTTTCTAACTCGTGCTGAACCCAGTCGACCAATCGCAATAGACTGGGTCATCGGTCCAATCAGCACAGATTAGCTTCGCGCTAAGGAGGGATTTGGGAACAAATGAATCGCTGAACGATTCATATGGGAGTCGCTAAGATAATTAGGTAAAAATTAATGTATATTATAAGACAATGAAAGTGTTTTTTGACCTTGCACGCATATCAGCATGTTGTTGGAGACCTCAAAACCAAAATATGACCTTTTTTAATGCAAAATAGGGGCTCTTTAAACTTTTGCTATTATGGTTAAACTATACAGTGACTCCAAAAATCTTCTGTGTTTTGTACTGTGGCTCCTGCTCAACTATAATCTGATTTAGCATTGCAGATCCTGCGATGTGACTATTGTGGATGCGCACATTTCATAGATGCTCGTATATATCTCGCATCATATATATCATTCTTGAAAGGCAGATGTGCTTCTAAAAATTGTGAAGGGCTGGTCTGGCACTGGTCTGGATAGCTCCTGATAAACATACACATACTCGGCAGGCGCTCCTAAATTCTCGGAGGCATGCACACGTCCACCCGCCCCGTGCATCGCTGCCTCATCACTAAAACATGCGAGATGTGAGACAGTCAGATAGATCACCGCGGGGTTTGGAAAAACCTTACCAAACACAGTTCGCAGTTTTATATCCCCTCTCCTTCTCTCTGTGCTTTAGAGGGACCATATCAGGACTACATCTGTTATCAGCTCATCCTTTAAATGTACTGGTAATTTCCTAAGCTATGTGACATATTGGTGACTTTTTTCTTTAGTAGAACATTAAAGAAGATTTTTGTGCCAAAATTGAGGTGCTTGATGATTCTTAAATTGCATGTCAACCGCTACCACTACATTGAGTAAAGAAAAAAACTTAAGTTTACATGGCAAACAATATTTAAATATTCTTTTGGATCTGAATTAGTAGATGACATATTATTAATATACTTTAACTGAATTTTATGACTGTTTATCAAACAGTTCATTAAACAGTTCATCTTTGTCTATGTTCATCTATGTTCTTGTCATAAAATTTGTATTGTGGCCAACTTATTGTGTTTAAAGAACTTTTGTTGCCTTAAATTAAGCTGAATAAAATTACCTTTACAAGTTATTTCAACTTACATTCATTACACTGACTTAAAAGAAGGAGTTAAAGCTTGTATATTTAAAAAAGCTTAAACTTAAAGGTTAAAATAGGTCAGGTAACAAAAACAAACATTATCATGACATGTATCCAATGGAAAGACTTTCAATTCAAACTGGAAGTTGCTGGGACTTATTTTTGTTTGCTGATGTATTTTCAACTGAAATGGAATATTGAGTAGGGGGCGGGGCTTTCTTTTAGCACATCATTCCCTTACAGCAACGGTAAGAGGTGCACGGTTAAAAAGTTTGTTGTCAAACCGACATCAACGGACAAATACTGCCACTCAAAATGCAGAAGCAAATGGTCAAATTTAAATGTAGATTACCCAACACAATCTCACGGCAATTCGTAACTTTTTGATTTAGTGGCTAATTCGTATGAATTCGTGCGATCTAATTCGTACAATTTAGTACGATTTGCTCATCACCCAATGATGGTTGGGTTTAGGGGCAGGGTTGGGTGCCACGCCTCCTTTTTAAAATCGTACATTTTTGTACGACTGAACTAAACTAAACTGCCACTAAACTGACAAAACATAAAAAAAATTACGTTTCCTCATGAGATCAGGTTGAGATTACCATAACAAACTTTTTTTCAGTGGATTAACTTGTATGGATTAATTGTTCACCTAAAGAGTACTGTAACTATGTGCGCTAGCAAAATAAACATTGTAAATTTTGATTTTAAACTGACTTCCAAGTATGAAATGCTGAAGAATAGTATATAACCTTTTGTTTATAGATTATAGGTTATGTATTTATAAGCACTTACCTCTTTTCTTCATAAAAAAGTTATCAACTTTAAGGGTGCTTTTACACCTAGACTTTTGTTTCAGAACTTAGCGCATTTCCCGAGTTATCGTGGTTCATTTGGCATTTGCGAATCCAGCAATCAAGCTCGGATCCACATAAAAACAGTCGATCCAAGATCGCCTGAATGAGGTGGTCTTGGCTCGATTAAAACGAACTCTAGAGCGGATCGATTGTAGTGAGAAAGCAAAACAATCCAAGGAACCAGGCTATATCACAGTGTATTGTGGCTATGTAATAGACATATATGGCTTTATGAAGAGAGAATTATGAGTGGGGTGGGATGCCATCATTCCTTTATTACCGAGAGTTTTTATCCGTTAGGAAAACTGACCGAACTGCAGTCTCAGGTTATCTGTTATCTCTCTATAATGCAAAGCCTATAATGCATAATTCTAGCCAACGGCTATGTAAGAGAAAGTCTTACCAATGATTTATATTTGGTGACAATGGCTGTGGGTGTATATATATGTTTTATAATGTCTTATTGCTCATTGCTATATATTAAACCAAAGATGAATGACAGCAAGACTCTGCAAAATAAACCCTGAAACTGTGACCAATGTGAAGAGAGTTTACTCGCACATGACTGGTTTTAGCTATTTTGGTCTGTTTAGAAACTTTGCGGTGTGAAAGTGAACTGCACCAAGAACAAAATGTAACATTGTAACAATTTTAATCCCTGTTTCTGAACAAAGGAATCGATCTACAGGTGTGAAAGCACCCTAAAAGACTACATTTAATGCCATGTTGTTGTTGTTGTTTGTCTGACAGGCCCTGCTCACCATTCATGTTCACTTTATGGAAAGGAACAGAATGAACAATCTGCTAAACTTCTCCTTTTTGGTTCCACAAACGTAACAAAACATTTGTGACAAAACAAAATAAAAAAATAAATTTGCTAAACTTCAGTCAAAGTTTCTCCAAAGATAACCAAGCACTGAGAATCTAACCCACTCCATCATTTTCTCTGTTTTTGCTGTCTATCTGCCTTTCCTTAGCTCAGGGTCTGGCTCTGTCTCTCTCTGGGCTGCATCTCAGCAAGATGACTAACTCTGCAGTCAGTCCGTCAGTGAGTCAGCCTGTGACCCCAAGCCTGATGCTACAACACTGCCTGACCCCCAGAGCCATCGTCCCCTCTCTGAGAACATCACCCTGTCCTTGTTCTCAAACACACACACACAAATACACACTTACACAATAAGCAGAAAAACAAGCACACACAAAAGCCACTGAGTCGTGACTGAGGGGGCCGCAGTATCTTCTTCATGCGCACTGACACTAGTTTGAAAGGCTTACTGCCGTTAGTTAGAGACTGTGCAGGTGCGCCTCCTTTAAAGGAAACGGCTGATCTGTTTGGGTATGTGGATTCCCCCCCCCCCCCCGCAATGCTGAGCGGGAAGTGGGACGACTCCAGACGGATGACTGTGAAAAGCTGAAGTGAAATTGAAAAGCATGAGGATGATACAGGATCGGCTCATGATGCTCTCAGCTCTCAGACTCTATTTGGCATTTGTTAGGAAACAAGACTCGAAGGGAGGCACATTTCATCAAAATTAGTTTCAACTGCACTAAACTGCAATGCAACAAGCAGTAAATAAAGCATTTTAGAGCAGAATTAGTTGGAGGATAAATCACTTCCAACTTTTTATTGTGAATGCTTATTTCCTCCATGAAACTTATTTTAGAACTATATCAGTGGATGACTTTCAACTTTATCATCTGAATCTTATGACTGAGTAGTCCACAAGAACAGGAAGTTTCTGAGACTTTTGTTTAGTATTTTGATGGACTTCCAAGCAGTGATGGGAATAATGGCGCTATAAATAAACGGCGTTACTAACAGCGATACTTTTTTTAGTAATGAGTAATTAAATCAGCCGGCAGCTAGCTTTCTGCAACTCTTACATGGTCGCCCACTGAAGCTAAGCAGGGCTGTGCTCGGTTAGTACCTGGATGGGAGACCACATACATAGGAAAGCTAAGTTGCTGCAGGAAGTGGTGTTAGTGAGGCCAGCAGGGGGCGCTCAACCTGCGGTCTGTGTGGGTCTTTACACCCCAGTATAGTGAAGGGACTCTTTACTGCTCAGTGAGCACCGTCTTTCAGGTGAGATGTTAAATCGAGGTCCTGACTTTTGGTGGTGATTAAAAAATGCCAGGATGTCCTTCGAAAAGAGTTGGGGTTTCACCCCGGCATCCTGGCCAAATCAGCCCACTGGCCTCCCCCATTTCATAATTGCTTCATCACTCTGTCTCCTCTCCACTAATCAGCTGGTGTGTGGTGTGCGGTCTGGCGCAATATGGCTGCCATCGCGTCATCCATGGATGCCGCACACTGGTGGTGAATGAGGAGATTCCCATCCAATGTGTAAAGCGCTTTGAGTGTCTAAAAAAGCCCTATATAAATGTAAGGAATTATAATTATTAATATTAATTAAATGAATTACTGTTTCCCTCGTTACAACACTGATACTGTTACTGACACAATAAAATGTGTGTTACTATAATTGAGAACACTGAAGCAGTTTTCATGAGAGCAGCGTCTCGCTCAGCCATAAGCTGTGTGTGTGTGCGGGGCTGGGGCGGGACACATAACCAACCAGTGATGATGATTGGTGTGTCTGTGAATGTGGTGTAACTGAGAACGTGATTATTGGCTTAAATTTTGTCAATATATAAGCAATATAAGCACTACTTTTCCCTCGTTGAGGTGAAAGGCAAGTATGTTTATCTATCATTCAACTTTTGCCCAGGAAAAAGAGAAAGAGAAAAAGAGTCTCTCTGCGTTGGTAACAAGTAATTCCAATCTAATGAAGCACCTCACGTTGTCACATGCCGCCACAAAATGAGTGGCTATGGAGGTGATAATGTAAGCTCTGCAACCAAAGGAGGAGATGAAGCCATGACGTCAAAGCAAATAAAACTTTTCTCCACCACAAACACTTATTACTCAGACTAGGGTTGGGGGATGTCGACCAATTGAGCATCGTACAATGTCTAATGTGAAACATCGTGATGAACGATGGCATTGTTGTCGTAGGCGGCGGTGAATTAATTATTTATGAATAATTAATTAATTCATAACGAATTAATTATTTGTAGCCTACCGTTCCAACTACCTGACCCACATGGTCTTTGTTTTACCCATAACCAAATTTTAAATAAATAAAGATAAGTTACACACACATTACTACCTGTCAATCACTTTTTCCATGGGACTTTGGCATAAATAGGCAGAGTGATCTGTGTCGTTATAATGGTGTCGACAAACTTAGTTGGTAAAAAAGGTGCAGAACCAACAGGAACCAACCAACAGTATCTGAGGTTTTCGCTAAAATTACTAAGTACAAGCATGAAAGCGAAAGATTGAAGCAGTTTACTGACGCTACCTGATAGATTCAAAAGACCGAAGAGTCGTAAGAGAGGGACAAGATTATTTAAATATCATGTTTAACAATGATAGTGAGACGTGATCCAGCGGTACATTCTTGATAAACTGTCCGGCATGCACTGCTCTCTGGGATTTTGTGTTCAAAGCGCCCGCTGACTGCCTGGAGCTCAGACATGCGCATATCCTGGTGTATTAGTGTAAACAGGGCCTAAGTGTGTATTTTCGTGAGCGGGTTGCTGCTGCGACGAGGGCAGGGTGGAGGATCGCAATGTTTTATATTTATTTTATAATCATTTGACAAATTAGATTTAAGTAATGCAATAGTTACTTTCTCTGGTAATTAGTTACTTTTATAATGATGTAACTCAGTTACTATTTGTGAGAAGTAACTAGTAACTATAACTAATTACTCTTTTAAAGGAACGCGCCCAACACTGCTTCCAACTGAAACAGAATTTTGAGTAGAGGGTGAGGCTTTATTTTTGCACATTATTCTATTGTAATAAGAAAATTGTGGCTAAAGCAGTCAAATTGACGTCAACAGAGAACGACTGCCACTCCAAAAGTGTCAGCAAATGGTCAGACTTTTATTACAGATTACCATACGAAAAAAGTTTTTTCAGTGGATTAACTTGCACAAATGATTTACCAAATGATTATCAACGTGAGCTAGCAAAAGAAATAGTGAACTTTGATTTCACACAGACTTTAAAGTCAGCATGAAATAGAAAATTATGCCAAGCTGTTCTTGACTATTGGGATGTACATTTGAGAGATGCAGCTTCTTAAAGAAGAAAACCAATGTCTGGAGTGATCTGACTAGATCGTAGGAAGTGGGTGTTAAAACATAGTGAATGAATGTTTTATGTGAGTGATGGCTGCTGAAAATAAGGGATTGGAATGCTTCCGGCAATTAGATAACCTTATTGACAAGGCCTTATCCAATGTACGTGTCAGAAAAGAAATGTTATAGCGAGTTTGAGGGGACATTAATGCTATCAATGCAAGAAAATGATGACTAATATTTAAGAATTAATTATTATATATATACAATTATTATTTTATAATAACACCAAAAACAACAAGTATAGAGATAATTACTGCAATAATAACACTAATATAAAATAATGATCTGTTTATTATAAGTGTTCGCTGCTTGTTTGACACCCGATGCTTTACATGTATTGCTAAATACATCTTAAAACTGCCTGTTCAGCTGTTATAATTTCTAGCTGTTCTCAAATTGAAATGGCCATTGTGTGACTGGTACAGGACGTTTTGCTATTATAGCCCACAATATGGAATATTACTTTACTTATTATCGGCTGCTCTCCAAAGAGAGTAGATTCTACTGTCATACACTGTCATGTATAAAATATGTAAATTTGTGCTGATATTGACAACTCTCTATATTTGGATGCTGGTAACTAGGTCCACATGAAATCTGCGAGCGCAGAAATAGATTTTTTAGCTCATCATTGACTACGTTTACATGGACATCAGTAATCAAATTATTTGCCTTAATCTGAATAAGACAATCATAGGATTAAGGTGTTTACATGAGTTGCTTTTTGAATGTTCCTTTCATGATGAAGTTTTACATGTTATATCACATAATTCGATTAACGTCATTGCGTCAGCACGCTATCCACATTTCCCCTTGAGTTTCATGTAATTTCAGGTGTTTCATTTTTAATTTGTCGACTTTAACTGCAGTTTGGCACTTTTAGGAATAATTCATGCATGCCCCTGTGAAAAACGAGATATTGGATGCAATTATGAAGTGCTGGAAGAGTGTTGTTTCAATGGAATTTGATACCACACGCCTTAAGGGAAAAAAACCTCAGCATTTCGCAAAACAGGTGTCTGTGGTTCTTCACTGATTCGGTAGGTGCAGAGAATAGTGTCAAACAGCCATGTGTGTATAGACTATACTGTCGCAAAATGCGGCAAAAATCCTACACGATGGTAATAGTTTGATTAAGGTGTTTACATGTCTGGACTGCACTTCGATAATGCGACTAAAACCAGCGTCTTAATTCGATTTCTGTTTAGTTTGATTATGATTTTAGTCAGATTAAGGTCATCAAAAATCCCTGTTTACTTGGAAGACTTTTAATCTGTGTATTGTCTTAATCATTTTGTTGGTGTCCATGTAAACATACTCTATGAGTCTATTTATTTACTTATGTAAATGTGTGTAAAACTGTGTGTAAAGTTGTATTGTAAATGTGTGTAAAAAATGTGTTTGTTTGTCTTTTGCTAGATATATTACATGAGAAACTTGCTTTGTTTGCAAACAAGTGGCTCTAATTGGATTTGCATTGTAAACCGTAAATAAAAGTTAAAAAAGTTTAAAAAAGTTAAAATCATTCCACATAAATTTGCAGATTTTTTACATAATTCTGCACAGAAATAGCAAAAAATATCTGCAGATTCTCTCTGGCCCTGATATATAAAGACCAGGGCTTGACATGAATCAGCCCTGTGATCACCAGCCACTGTGGCTAGTAGATTTCCAACATTACTAGCCACTCGCCATTTTCACTAGCCACAATTTTGTTGTTGGGAAAATATATTTTATATGCATAAATTTGACTTTGACATGCTAAAGTTACTTGATTTAGATGTTGTGTTATGTCCACATGCCTTCTCATTCATTTCACTTTTTGTGTGTTGTGTATGAGCTTGCTCAATGTGCATGAGCAAATGGGTCATGGTTTTATAATGTCGTATTACAATTAGTTTTTATTTCACATGACTTTTCAGAGCTGAAAATTAAGGATTTACTAAATTTATCTCTAATCACACTAAAAATAAATAATTATTTCTTAGCCACAAATTTTAAATGTGTCAAAACAAGCTAAATATAGCTGTATACTATACTTTTTATTTAACAAAACATTTATTTAAAAAAAAAAAAAAAATTGACAATTAAAAAAATAATAATTGTCATATATCTAAAATATGCACAGTAATCTTTCCTGGCTAAAGGTCCCAGATCACCAGTCAACTACACATAAATGGGAAGTTAATATCCTATTAAAGCAATGTTATTGTAAAACATTATAATTAAACCATATTAACAAAAATAACTGTAAGCAAAAGAAAGCAGGTGACAAACATACCATGTGATAATGAAAGGATGATCACACACACATGGTTAACGTTAGACCTATTAATAATCTGTTCAAATAATGATTAAAGCGAAAGCAACTGGTGCTGCTTACAAAAAGACAAACCTAGAGCTCTTAAAAGCAAGAAGAATGTGGCTGCATGAGCATAACTTTTTGTCTAGTCTATTTGAAAGAGAACCGATTACATCAGTTGCATTTCTAGGCACAGTTGCTTCAAGCAAGGAGGAAACGGGAGCACGCACGTGTTTAGCGCGCATCACATCAGCTGTTGGCACGAGTGATCATCCTCTCATTCGGTATTCACCTGCTTTCTTTTGCTCGCGCGAACGCAGTTATTTTTGTCAGTCGTGCTGCTTCTCGATTCTAAGATCGCATTTGCAAGCATGTTGGGCCTTTAAAGAAAACTACAATTTAAAAATGATTTTCAACCAGCCAAAGTGGCTAGTGGGAGTGACAGCTAAAATCTACCCTCATTTGGTGGGTGTTAATGTAAAGCCCTGTTAAAGACCAATAAACAAATCTTGATGTGAATTTTTCTGAGCCAGATTACAAATATAAACAATAAGGCAAACAAATTCAATGGAGAACTGAATTTATTTAAAAATATTAACTGTAGAAAACAAATATTTTTCTAAAATAATTCACAGCTTTCACTGTGTAAAACTCCTACACTGCTGATATCTTGTGTTTTCTAAAGTGTGTGTTTGCTGTGTGAGATATAGAAGCCCAACAAGTAAAAAGCATGCATCTAAAGTGGATCAAATGACTCAAACAATCCATAATTTAACATCTTTTAAACACTGGGCTGATAATTTTCTCTTTGGGCCCATAAAAATAACATTTAGAAATGTATTGGTTGATACTGAATAAAATGTCCATCAAATGTCCAGACACTTCTCAGGCTTACAGCTGATCTATATGAACAAACACCAAACAGCCTCCCGTCCAGACAGGTACTCTGGATGAGGATGCTCCTGTATCAGTTGATCTGTACTTCCACTGCAGTCTGAGCTGTGCACTCAGATGCACTTTACAAACTGGAGAAAGAGAGAGAGAGAGGGGGACAGGAAGGAGATAATGAGGAGATGGCCGCAGTGGTCATCCGAGAGCAGGAGATTGCTAGCTATGAGAAAAGGCACAGGAAGTGAGGGATATGACAGTCAGCAAGGTCAGAGTTTTGGTGCGTGTGTTTATGTAATCCATATGCTTGTATGAGCAAGTGAATGAACGAGAGCATCGCTGGTCATGTGCGCGTGTTTCATTCATGCGCCTGTATCCTCTCCTCAGTACAGAGTGTTCCAGCAGTCCTGCGGGAGAGAGTAGTGCACCATGTGACTCCTCTGCGCTGCTCTTCGGCTATAGAGCCTGACAGCTAACCTCCACACACATGCACACAAACACTTTAGCTTTGGTGGTTTATCTCCACAGACGTAATGTATTTTATACAGTGCCCTCAAACACAATTCTTGGTGGGCCGCAGCTCTGCAAATTTTAGCTCCAACCACCTCCAACTCACACTTGCTTTAAAGTCTCTAGTAGTCTTGAACACCTTGATTGGTTGGATTAGCTTTGTTTTATTAGAGTTGGAGCAAAACTGTGCAGAGCTGCGGCTCTCCAGGAATCAAGTTTGAGACCCATGTTATACTGTTAAAAAATTGCTTATTATATGACTTTACCCTACCCCTAAACCCAACCCAAATTTTGAATGTGAAAAGGCCTCATTAACTATGATTTTTAAGTATGATCTATTTAAAATCACCTTTGTTTAATTAAATAAAGCTGGAGTACAATAAATACATACATAAAAACAAAGAAACGTAAAAGAAAAGAAACTAAAACAATTTAAAGTACTATAATTATTGAACCTAAAACAGAAAATGTATTCTAAATTAAAACATTAAAAAAAATAAAACTAATAAACATGAATAAAGCACAAAAAAATACAAAAACTGAAATTACATAAAAAAGCCAATAAAACTATTCTTATTGAATTAGTATAATGAAAAAAAATGCACAAAAGCATTTTTCAAACTAAACTGGTGCTCAGCCAAAAAAAGGATTTGGATTTGTGTATTTATGAAGTGTGTTTTGAATTTACGAATTGGATTTGTGTATTTACAAATTGTGTTTTGAACTTACAATTTGGATTTGTGTATTTATTATAGGTGGGCATGGATTAATTTTTTTAATCTAGATTAATCTCACTGTAATCTCGAAATTAATCTAGATTTTTCTAGATTAAAATGGCTCATTTGAATTCTGCCGAAGGCATTCAGAATGTGTGTGCTACCCAAATAATAAGTCTTTGAAAATGGGTTTCTCAAGCCAGGTGGCGCATTAGACCAGGGGTTCATCTCCTGTTTCCAAAATGCATCACAAACGGCTTGAGAAACTGTTCTACTATGATAATTGGTGAAGAAAATAAATGATGTTCAATAAGATGTACTTGTGTTTACTAACTGTTTATGCAGTTAAACATGAATTTTGAACTGTAGGTCTACATAAGCTCAAAACAGCGATTTCATACTTGCTTTTGATGTATGTACATACAGAAAATGTTCACAGTTCACAGAGCCCTGACGGTGTTTCAAGCATTAAGTATGTTTACATGGGCAACATAACTTTAATACGATTTTAATATGATTAAAACAATACTCTTGAGTCTACCATGCAAACAGCGATTTTTGATTACCTTAATGCGACTAAACTCATAACTGGACTAAACAGAAATGGAATTAAGACATGGAGTATGCAGATATTAGCGGCATTAACGGCCAAACTGCAGTTAAAGTCAGGCATCCTGCTAATTTGATTCAGAAGGGCACTGTTTTGTCAGACGGCTCACCGGCCAGGTATACATCCGCACTAAAATATCAAGGTGAAAGTCATCATAGCTTGCGTAGAATAGACCCAGCTCCCAACCCAACTTTGAGAATAGATTAACTGTGATATTTTTTTTATAGCGCGATAAGAGTCTCACGTTAATGCAGCACGATAACGCCGATAACGGTCCACCACTAGTATTTATAAATCGTGTTTTGAATTTACAAATTGGATTTGTTTTTTTTAAATTGTGTTTTGAATTTATGAACTGGATGTGTATTTATGAATTGTGTTTTGAATTTATGAATTGGATTTGTGAATTTATGAATCATGTTTTGAACTTACGATTTGGATTTGTGTATTTATGAATCGTGTTTTGAATTTACAAAATTGGATTTGTGTATTTATGAATCATGTTTTAAATTTATGAATTGGATTTTTGTATTTACGAATTGCGTTTTGACTTTTACGATTTGGATTTGTGTATTTACGAATCATGTTTTGAACTTACAATTTGGATTGGTGTATTTATGAACAGTGTTTTAAATTCACGATTTGGATTTGTGCACTTATGAATCGTATTTTGAATTTTCGATTTAAATTAGCTTATTTATGAATTTTGTTTTGAATTTATTAACTGGATTTGTGTATTTACTGTATGAATCGTATTTTGAACTTACGATTTGAATTTGGTTATTTATAAATTGCGTTTTGAATTTACGATTTGGATTTGTGTATTTATAAATCGCGTTTTGAATTTACGATTTGAAGTTGTGTATTTATGATTGTGTTTTGAATTTATGAACTGGATTGTGTATTTATGAATGGTGTTTTAAATTTAAGATTTGGAGTTGTGCATTTATGAATTGTGTTTTGAATTTATGAATTGGATTTGTGTATTTATGAATGGTGTTTTAAATTTACGATTTGGAGTTGTGTATTTATGAATTGTGTTTTGAATTTATGAATTGGGTTTGTGTATTTATGAATTGTGTTTTGAATTTATTAATTGGATTTGTGTATTTATGAATGGTGTTTTAAATTTACGATTTGGAGTTGTGCATTTATTAATTGTGTTTTGAATTTATAAATTGGATTTGTGTATTTATGAATAGTGTTTTGAATTTATGAATTGGATTTGTGTATTTATGAATGGTGTTTTAAATTTACGATTTGGAGTTGTGCATTTATTAATTGTGTTTTGAATTTATGAATTGGATTTGTGTATTTATGAATTGTGTTTTGAATTTATGAATTGGGTTTGTGTATTTATGAATTGTGTTTTGAATTTATGAATTGGGTTTGTGTATTTATGAATGGTGTTTTGAATTTATGATTTGGATTTGTGTATATATTAACTGTTTTTTAAACTTCCGAATTCGATTTTGTAAATGTAAATTGTGCTGTGCATGTTTAAATTTTATTTTGTAAATGTATTATTTTTTAGACAGATCTGGCTCCATATTTTAACAGTTATGAATTATGAGGAACTTTAGGATGTCCTCATAGTCTACCTCAACATTGTAATATCTAGGTCATCCCCATGTCATTATACAAATTTGTGTCCTCATAAACCACCAAAACCAGTATACAGTGTATCTGGAAAGTATTCATAGCGCTTCACTTTTTCCACATTTTTTTATGTTACAGACTTATTCCAAATGGATTAAATTCATTTATTTCCTCAAAATTCTACACACAATACCTTATAATGACAATGTGAAAAAAGATTTTTTGAAATTGTTACAAATTTATTAAAAATGAAAAACCTGAAAAATCACATGTACTGTACATAAGTATTTATAACATAACATAAAAAATGTGGAAAAAGTGAAGCGTTATGAATACTTTCCGGATGCACTGTACATGCACACACAGAGTGCAGGCATTCAAAGCATTCTCATCAACAGGTCTGTTTGCAATCAGCGCTAATTTTCCACAGACCAGTGATCTGGAAAGCAAAACTACATCAAATTAAAGATTTAAAAATGAAAACTTCATGCTATTTAGTTCCATGACAGTTCAATATGGTGCATGATTTTTCAGATGTGATCAAACATAGACTGGCGTGTTAAACAGGCTGCGGTCTGTGATGAAGAGAATGTTTAGACAGTGAGACTTAAAAGGGGGGCAATGTCACAACCGAGGGGTTTCAATGTCTTAAGCGGGCCCTTTTCTTTGTGATCCATTCATTACTGGAGTAAACAGGAAATGATGTCACCCTTTTGGTTATCCACTTCTCCCACATAGCTTGTTTTGTTTTGAGGTTTTGTTTTTCTAAAAAGTCACAGCTTGGAAGACGAAGAAAGGGAGGGGGGTGAAAACTTGTACTGCGACACAGGTGCTCTGAGGGAGAGAGAGAAAGAGATATGATGAGACAGCAGCAAAATGGAAAAGTAAAAGTACAACGGGACGCAGACAGAGAGAGTGGAGGAAGACAGTAAAAGCTATAATGGAAACAGAAAGTGGAGGAGACAAAGTGGAAAAAGGAGAGGAAAAGAAAAGGGTGATTGGGGTCGTCCTGGTCGGCAGCCAAGGCAAACAGAATGAAGCCAGTTTCCCAGCCCAGGACTACACCAAACTCTCCCACTACACACAAACACAAAATACCAAACACTAACCTCTCCATCCTCCAGCCCAGCCCAGACTGCAGTCACTGGAGGGAATTTTAAATCTTACTCAAGGCGGCTGACGAACACATGAGTTTACAAGTACAACGCTGACCGTCAATTAAAAGTATTTACACTACTTTGGACAAATTCATTTCTGACCAATGACCTTTCAAATTGTTAATGACTACTGCATAAACGGAGAGAGGAAAAAATTGGTGAACCTCTAATTGAAATCCAGGACCATATTCCGTGCTGTTTAGGGATAGTCCATTTCTATTCTAGGACTTAAAAATAAGTGAAAAAAGTTTTAGGCATTTAAACATAAGTAATAATTTTACACTGAAAACAAATTACAGAACGATGGATGAATAAATAAATAAATAAATAAATAAGAATAAATAAAAATTTTATTTGTCTAATGTAAATCTTAGCAACGTATTAGCTAAATATTTCCCTTTTAAAGAGAACAAAATGTAGTCAAAGACTACTGAACCTGTCTGAAGGCACTTTTGATCAACTTTATTATGAACTTGTTTGGTATTTTCTTCTTGCATTTTTTTTCTCTTTGTACTAGAAATATGTATATTCCATACAAAGTATGAGGCTGAATGGTCAGTTCTTGTCTTGTGACGTCGAGTACACATCACTCCCAATAAGCGTGCAAGAAAAGAAATAATGAACTTGTGCGCGCAAAAGACGAGACATGTGAACAGCCCTGAGCTAATAGCCTCAGCCATAGTTAATCCAGTGTGTGTGCATATTAGCCTTGGTGTACAAGCTTGGAACTTTAAACTAGCGCACAGTTGGCATAACTATGTTTAGTTGCAGCAGTTTTGTTCTGTGCAGAAACGTGGTGTTGTGAAGCCTTTACAATTAAATAACTGTGACGAATTAAAGCACAGTTAATAGTGCGAACAACTAATCGTTGCATCCCTAGCGCTGTTATTGTTAACTAAATGCATTGAAAATCACATTTGTTAAGTGAAATAAAGTTGCCATACAGTAATAAATAAATACTAAATAAATACCTAAATAAATATCTAAGAGACAAAAATAAGAAATTAAACAAGTTAAAAGTACTAAAGCTATTAAACCTAAAATAGAAAATTAAATCTAAATAGAAACATTAAAAAGTAAAACTATTAATGATTGACTAAAGCACAAAACAAAAACACAAAATTGCATAAATAAAAACAATTTAAAAATGATTTTTATTAAATTATAATATTAAAACAACACTGCAATTTTCCTTTAAAACGATTCAGGCATGTAAATAGTGTTTAATATTGCTTTTAAGATATTCTATATTCAATATCAGATGAAGACTCCTGTAATATCAACAAATGTTTAATTTCTAGTGGGAACCTGAGACATTTTTTCTTCAGTAACTTCCATGTCAGACACTTTCTATTTACAATACAATTGAACCATAGCTGATTGTAAAGAGGGTATTTCTGCAGTGGCATTGCTGTTGCAAGAGGCTGTATTCAAGTCAGTGCAACATAAATACAAAATTATTGAGTGCCCTTAAAACTATTTGTTAGCTAAAAAATGTTTTCAATAAGTCCATAAACAAACAGATCAATGGTATGTCATTAGTTTGGGGGTGAGTTTTACTCTATAGCCAATACAATATTTTCAAGCAGAACTTTTATTCACTGTCAACTTATGGATTTTAATTTAGTTTTCTTTCAGAGTTTGAGTCAGAGTTCTATGAACACTGGAGCCTTGAAATTAATTGGTGACGAGGTGAACGGGTACATGAACATTTCTGAAAGAGCACAAGCACATCAAAGCAATAGCCGCAGCTCATCCAATCAGGCGAGCAGGACATCAGGTCCACAAGTGCACTCACACAGCTGTGTGACATTCGTTTAATTGTAGTTACTAGTAATGTCGCGGTCACACTAGCGTTTGAGCATGGGCTGAATTAAACAAGATGATAAGATATTAATAAAGCAAGCAATTGGTCCATATTTTAAATTTCTGTACAGAGAGGTCATGTTTTTATCTTTGATTGGTCTCATGCAGTCACGTGATGTGTTTTCACAGGTCAGAGTTCACCAAGCTTGAACTTTGCAATGCAGTGAACTGCGAAACCTGACGCATAAGCTTGTGTGTCCGTTTGATGTATTTGCTTGCGATGAATGGAAGTCTATGGAGCGAAAGTGCAGTGTGACCACGACTCAAGAGTTCCAACTCAACTACTATATTAAGCACCAGATTGCATGACTTTACATAAAGAGTTCAGATGCAAAAACCTCTAAGTGCCGTCTCAAATTTCCATCTCTGATTAAAATGCTCATTTTAGAAGAGAATTTCAGATGGCATTTAGAAGTTTTTGCATCTGAACTCTTCATGTGTACTATTTTCACATGTAGCATTTTTCACATCATGAAATTCATGACTAACCAAATATCTGAAACACATTAGCTATAGGGTTGGGCAATGTTGACCAATTCAGCATCGTACGATGTTTAATGTGAAACATCGCGATGGACGATGGAATCGTCATCATAAGCAGAGGTGAATTAATTATTTATGAATAATTAACTAATTCATAACGAATTAATTATTTGTAGCCTACCATTTCAATTACCTGGTCTTTATTTTACCCATATCATTACCCAAATCATAAATAAATAAAGATAAGTTACACACAAATTACCACCTGTCAATCACTTTTTCCGGGGGTTGGGGAGTCGCGGAACAAAGTGAAAATGAACAGTAGACAGGGGAGGAGGGCGTTTGAAAAGGGAGATCGGTAAAATGAGGTGCCAGATCCGGATCCAGAGCGGGTTTGCGACGGGGGCAGGGCGATGGATCGCGATGCTGGCTCAGCATCGTGATGTCTATCGGCCATCGGCAATGGACGATGGCATCGTCTATCGGCCCAACCCTAATTAGCTATGTTTCCATCTACCTATTTTTATGGTCATTTTGGAATATCGCAAGTAAAAAATGCTTAATGGAAATGCCAAAATGGGAATACATTTTGAAAATGTGCCTATAAAAGCATACGCCAACGTAGTATAAACTTTTTAGCCGGAAGGAAAAAACATGCACAATGCATGCAAATGAAAACTTATTTACAGAATAAATTCCAGCATGTGCATCAAATATTCAGGTGATTTTGTTTTAACAGATCATTTGATAACAAAAAAAGAGTCACAATGGGATGTTAATAGACAAATCAAAACGACTGCATTGTAAAATATCTGAAATGTAGTTTTGGTTACTCCAAAATCTCCTAGCTAAAGTTCATCATCAAACATCGACAAGCCACTCTCGTTCATTGCATTTCGTCTTTGTCTTCTGAGGCGCAAGTCATTTATAATATAAGAAAAAACAGCCCACATTGCATTCTCCTATCGCAGCATTCCATTTTTGCTTTTTATATTAATATATTTTATATTAGTTTATTAAAAAGAGACAAGTTTGCTCTAATTGACTCATTGGATGGAAACAGTGCTCTATTCACAAATATTTTATGCAATATTCCAGTAAGTGTGATTTGCATCTTTGGATGAAAACATAGCTAATGTGTGACATGTTTTTGTTTTCTAAGTAAATAAAGTCCAGCTACAGTTTGATTAATGTGTGTGCATTAGGGCTGTGCGATAAATCGAAAACAAAATCGCAATTTCAAACATTGCGATTACTTAATCACAAGACGTTGCAATATGAAATATATTTGCAATTAATTTCTACCGCCCAGAGCAAATGAGTGACTGCTGGCTGTGTGTTACAGTCTTACTAGCCAATTGAGTGAGCACATTTCGTTCTACCCATCAGAATTGCGCAACCGAACTATGCCCACAATAAAAGAAAAGAAAATAGGAAGTGCTGATAAGTGGAATTATGGCGTCTGCTGATTCAGAAGTATTAATAGACGAATTCATATCAAAGAAAAAAAGCATTTGTAATATGGGAATATTTTGGTTTCAACATTACAGATACTGAACAAAACAGGTCATTTTTAAAAGCTGTCGGAAAATTGTTGCTACAGCTTACAGATTATTGAGCTGAAACTTGAATTAAATTAAAATAAGCTTGAAGCTTGTACTAAATCGTAAATCAAATCGCAATATCTGTCAAAAAAATTGCAATTAGATATTTTCCCCAAATCGCACAGCCCTAGTGTGCATGTTGAAGGACAAGATTGCATTATAAGCTCCACAAAAGCAAAAGAAGCATTTACATTTTAAGTTGACCAGTTGTTTCAAATAAAATAAAACTTTTAATTCAACACATTAGTCTCTGCACTCCAGTTCCTAGCCACAAAAACTGTCAACGTGCAACAGTTTAATGTGACTGACCAATCGCATTATAAACAGTCGCTCTCACTAATATCACCAAATCGCCAGCTTTCTTTAAAAGCAAAGGGCTTCTGTGGGCATTCACACTTATGGAAGCAAATATAGAGTGTCTAAAAGCAGACAGACACTCAACAAGTGAAAAATTAGACAGAAAGTAAAAGCGAAACTGAAAGCTCCATAGGCAGTCACCACATCCCATAAACACACACACGCACAACATCTTCTCACATGGGTGTCACATAGCTTTGGCTTATGGGTGAGTATGTGTTTATCTGTATATCACACCGTCCACAAATGTTACAGCAAAAAAACATAACTTCTATCCTGTCCAGACATATTGATCAAATCCAAAAAGCATCACCATAATCCACTCAAGCAGAGCATTAGGCATCAGGATGAGTGCAGAAACCCCCAGCAGACTGAAACGTCAGAGCAGTGCAGTGAGAAATGATGGATACCTGCATGCAGACACACTCAAAAACACACACACACTAAACGTGCCTCATGAAACACGCGGGTAAAGAGGCACACCCACACGCCGGCTTCCAGACACAGACTGAATCCACGCCGTGGCCCGCCCATGGCGGAAAGAGCCATCCCTGGAGGAGCTCACACACACACACGCACGCCAGCGCTCCGTCAACCCGGCGAGTTGACCAAAGACGCAGACATAGCCAAGCCGCTTACCTCTCTTCTGGACCCAGCCTTCCTTGACGACGGTGACATCGCTCATGTTGCCTCAGTCACTCTGTACCCGCTGCTCCAGCACAGCAGCTCCTGGAGGAGTGAGGAGGGGGGAAGGAGGAGAGGGGAGGGGGGTCAGTTCTCCCAGCCTCAGCGTCTCTCTCTCTCCCTCCCTCACCGCTCTCTCTTTACGTCCTTCTCTCTCTCGCTTCGCTCTCAAAGGCGTTGTGTAGTGGTTTTCCCCTCCTTCCGTTGCTTTTCTCTTCTCTCTTCGTGATGCTCTCTCTCTCTCTCTCTAGATCTTCCCACTCCTCGACAGTGACTCAGCCTGGGAGAAACATGAAAAAAAGAAGAAGAGGAGCATGTGGATTTTTCAGTCTTCTATTCTTCTTAACTCTTGCCTTCGTTCTTACACAGTCTGACAGACAGTCATTGTAAAAGCAGACGCACGAGCCCCCTGTCGCCTCTCTGATTTCCCTGTCTGTCTGTCTGTTTTTCTCGTTCTCATTCTCACTCTCTACATGCACAACTGTTTAACACTTAGCAGCAGCGGAGTTGCTCGCAACACGATGACTGTGAGAACAAATAAGCAAACATGAAGTCCCATGTTAAATGTGTCTGAAGTTGAGCGTTATGCAGTGTGAAAGTGTGCAGTCTCATTCACCAAATGCTGTACGTATACTACAGTATTATGCATTATCATTGTTTTTGGTTAGTTAGATATACAATAATAAGTGAGCGAGTGCAAATTGAGAATGGACAGAGGTTTGAAAAAACTCTTTGCCCTATTTTATAAATTTAAAAAGATGAGCATTTAACCGAACTCTTAAAATCTTCTGTATTTGCAAGACAATGAGTTTAGTCACGCTTTAAAGACTTACATGTGTACATTTACCATTGTGCAGAGGGCAAGATCAGTGAAAAACACTTTCAATTTCGCAAAAACAAAGAATTTGGTTCCTAATCCAAAACTATTTTTATAAATTTCAGATGACATGAGTTTGGATTCTGTCGATGCTTGTAGGGCTTTTAAAATAAGACTTAAAATAGGACTAAAATATGTTCAATAAGGCTGTACTTATTTGACAAAAAAAGTTACAAATGACACTGGTAGTATTAAAATTAGTATTTTAATAAGGGCTGCACGATTTGGAGAAAAAATCTAATTGCGATTTATCTGATCCAAATTGCAATTTGTGATTTAAAATGTGATTTACTACACTGTAAAACCCAACAGTCAACTTTATCAAAAGAAATGAGTGTCGTTAACTCAAAATTTACTGAAAGTTAATTCTACTCATTTGAAAAAAAGATTTGAACTCAGTGTTAAAGGTAATGAGTTCATTAAATACCTCATTACTTCAACTTAAATGGAGTAAGTTTACAGTACTCATATAGATTAGTTTAACTCAAATGGTTTGTAGCGATCGGTTTCCTCAAACGGTTTTAGTTGCCTTAACTTATTGGGCTTTACAGTACTCAGTTGGTTTGAGTTCTCTTCATTTATTGGGTTTTACTGTGCTCAAATTGCTTTGTTTAATCAAATGGATTAAGTTCACAGTACTCATTAGGATTAGTTTTTGAACTTAAATAGTTTGTTGCAATCGGTTTTTTTAAAATGGTTTGAGTTACCTTAACTTTTTGGGTTTTACAGTGTATAATTTCATAACAGAGCTGCAGGTTTGATGTGGTGATTTTAACAGCACCAAAGAAAGACCGAGCATAAGCACGCTACACTGCTACTGTTTGTTTAAAATCATTTTTTTCCAATAAAGTTGTCAGTTGTTATGCCAAATTAAGAAAATTAATACAGTATTTTAAATCTAATTTAATAAATGATATATAAAATATTATATATAGATATATGAAACCTTTAAAACCTTTACATTTAGATTGTGTTACATTTTTCATATTGATTTCATCACATTCACGGTGCATTATGACAATGCTTTCCATATGCAATTTTAGACACTTGTGATTGGTCATTGCGTTAATGGTTAGCACGGCTCTGGCGTTATTCACAGATGAGTGTCGTGGATACAGATAAATGGCCGCGGTTACAGTCTATAATATGCGGTTATCAAAGCTGATCTATGATAGATGTGGTGGAAAAAACCCACGCTGCACAGTAACACTCGTGTGTGTGTGTGTGTGTGTGTGTGTGTGTGTGTGTGTGTGTGTGTGTGTGTGTGTGTGTGTGTGTGTGTGTGTGTGTGGATCCACAAGCATCGCTGTAACAGCCGAGAAAAAAGAGGAAATGTTACCTCACACAAGCAGGTCAAAAGTCCACAGTGAGAGTGAGTTTACAGCTTTCATTTCATCTCCATAACAATGAAATGGGGGCTCGTGGGTTCTGCTGTAACAGTTGTCGGCTTTTTAAGTAATGCTAGTAGGATCGTTTTAATTACTCGCGCTCGCCATCACGATCAAATCATAATTTCGGTTTAAAACTGGGCAGGCCTAATTTTAATAGTAATTCCTTCCAAACAAAACAGAATTAATCATCATCAATAATCTGGCATTTCCAAACAGTGTTATATGATCCTCTGTGAATAATTGTAATATTCAATTTGATGACCAAGAAACAGCTTGCTACCAGTAACATGAAAAAAGTGGAAATTACTTAGAAACTTCTCCTGAATTTTTTGTTTTCAGCATATTATAAGCGTCTTTACACAGTAAAGGCATCACAGAAACCAAACCTGAAGTGGCATAAATGTTCAAAAATGTGTTTTAAATCATTAAATAGTGGCTTTATGTGGCAGACACATACCCACTAAACAAAACGTTCAACATAACAGCATTTACTTGAAATAGAAATCATTTGTAATGGTGTAATTCTCTTTACAAACTTTTTTGATCATTTTAAATAATAAACCCAATAATTAAGGTATACATTAAAACAACTTCTTGACCCACATTAAGTTTACGATACATTGTTTTAATTTACTACCTTTTAGAGCTATTTGTATTAAATCACCATTCACTTTTAATGCACAGAGAAGAGCAAACATTCTGACAAAACCTTTTAAAGCTACTGAGGAGTTTCAACAGAAATATAATATCAGATTAGAAGAACAGTAACAACACAATCGTTTTTGGAATGAGGAAGAGAACTAAATTTATGACACTGATAACAGATTGCTAACACTTATTTTAACCCAAGATAAGGACACATCCACAGACATCTGTCTAAAACTAAACTAATAAATAACCATTTGAATGTGAATAGCAGTAAGCAGCTGTTCTAGCAAAGTACACAAATCTCAATCGTTACATCAACGCAGTTTCATGCAAAGTGAGTTTTACAAAAACACAATAAAGCAACATATGTACATCTGCCTGAGATGTCAAGCAACAAAACTAATATGCTGCTTCAAATATACTCTACTTATATCATTTACCTTTAAAATGCATTGAACATTAAACATACAATATGTTAATATAACATTTAGTTCTTGCAGAGGCAGTCACGTCCATCAAACCCAAGCTTTCAAATGAACACAAGTACGCAAAAGGGGAGTCAGCATGTTATCAACTGCCAAACAAATAGCCTCTAAATGAAAGTCAAAAGTAAAAGAGCGAAATGATTCTGTACCTGAACTGATTCAGAAATATTTGACAATAATCCTCTGATGGAGAAAAGGGAAATGGCTCAACACATCACCAAAAGTGTGAAGCAAAATGAACAGAAAACTGAATGTGCAGTGCTGTGTCCTCCGTAAACGAAAGACAAACTACTGAAAGGCTCTCATTTTCCCTTCGGAGATAATTAACAAATGATGTCTGCCCCAGACTGCTGGACATGATGACGGAGGACGTCACAGATACAGAAAACACTGCATCCCCTAAAGATATGGAGGCCACAGCAGCGCCCTCAATGTCAAGTGGCAAACAAATGACAATGCTCCGTCATACTGTTTAAACGAAAACAAATGTGGATCAGGAATATTTAGAAAAGACCAATGAAGGACCTCTTGACACCAGAGTGTTCGCAGTACCAACTGATAATTCCTGGTTGTGTGCATTTAGCTGCAACCTTAATCTGCTGTTAATATGGTAAGGAGAGTGCATGGGTGATTCAAGGTCCAAAGAGATATCAGTGAAGCCCTTAATCATTTAACGCAAGCAGGAAACCCTGTACGCGAGTCACAACCCTGGAAGACTCCGCTTGCCACAAAGGTGTGGTTTCGGAAGTAAAAAATTCCCATTCATCTTCCCCATAAATTGATTTTTAACGTTAATGTAAAAACCTTTCAAGACAAACCTACTGTACCTTGAGCTCTGTGGAGGTTAAGCTCTGATGTGCAACAGCAGAAGACAATACAACTTCATTCTTAAAACCTGTGTTTAATAGAAGTCACAGCATTCAGCTTGCAGCGTCCAGCATTGTGGAGACTTTCTGCAGCTACTATCTTTCTTTAGCGCAGTCGTCAGTCTGACAAGATGCCCAAGTGTGAGTACCACACCATAAAAAATCAGCAGCAGACTTCAGAAAACACTGTGCTTTAATCTCGCCTCACCACAGTCCTAATAAACCTGTGGATTATGCAATCTGTGAACTAACACTGGATGCGCCATACTGTGTCTATACAGCTTGAGGTATCGCACACTGGACGTGCACATTCTATATGCTCAAGCTTAATTCCGAATCTTGAAATCTAAATCAATGCACTATGTTACGTATGTTTTACTTTTATTGGATCTGTTGTCTAGGTGACTGGTTACATGTAGCAATATCGTTTATTTAACGTTTGCTAGCTTGGGTGATTACTACAGCAAGCGGACTTTGTTTTTTTTGTTTTTTCTGTGAAACAAATGCATTTTTTTTTTTAATTAGATTTCAGTTTTTTTATATATACCTTTTTTGGTATTTTATATATAGACCATTTTAAGGGATATAAACAATAACAATGGTCCTACAATACTTCCTGCTATACATATTGAATTTCCATAGCTTCTCAGAATGCAAAAAGATCTACATATTGATAAATTAGGTTGTGATCGCTGTTATAATGCTAAGTTATGATTAAATTGCCTCTTTGTCACCTTGGAATTATAAGGTTCGATCTGCCTTCTGAATGATTTGGAGACATTGAGCTTCAATAATTTTGCATTCCATATAGCAAACAATGTGTGGGTAACAATTCTCTTTCATACATTAACATGACAGAGACCCTAAATGTACTCTACATTTAAATGATCAAAGTCCTCTTACATTTGCAAATTGGGGTAAAAAAAAAAAACACAGCAAATGCAAAAAATCTAAAAAGTCATTTTCCACTTGGAATTATAAGGCTCTATCTGGCAGATCATTCATTGAAGCATTACTTTTCAAAAAATATAATCACAAATTATTAATTGGTGTTGTAACAACATGTTGATGTTTGAGAAAGTTACATTTTAAATGTTTCACTGACTTTATATACACAAATATTTCACATTTTAATATATAATTTTTTTTTCAACAATGTAAAATTTAACATTTCATCTCAATGTCAAAAAAACACTTCTAAATCATCACATTTACACAAATCTTTTCAGTTTCAGGTTTGTTCTCCATTTTGTGTGGTGCAGCATTATTTAGTCGACTGATTTTGTGTGATTTTGGCTTTTTGGTCTTTCCCACTGTCAATGGAGCGGTCCGGCGAAATGACAAAGAAAGCTGATCCTGATTGGTCCTTGTGCGTGCATTCGAAATGCTGATTGGCTCACAGAAAGAACCTTATAGAGCCAAACTGGAGTTCGATTTTGTACATAAAACCTTTTTTGTTTTTAAATAAACTATTTAATTAAACTATTACATCTTAAAATGTAAACAACCTATAAAAAAACATCACAATGTAAATAAGTTGTAATTTAATAAGAATACTGTATGTTAATAACTCAATTTTGACAAAAATGTCAGATAGAACCTTATAATTGTAAGGTGGAGTCTTGTTACAATTATGCAATAGTTTGACAACAAGCAGGAAATGTTCATGGGCCAATGACATCACTACATTGAAATGGTCTATAAACATGTCAATATGGGAAAAACTATAATTAAAAGGACTATGTTTATTCAAACTTAAATAATTGAAATTTATATTAAAGCTGTAATACTGTAAGTAGCAAGATTTTCTTCCCTGCAGGCAAAGGACCTCAACATGAAGTCATATTGACAGGGTAAATCAGCTTGATGTCAGAACCCAACGTCAGGCTGACATCAATGTCCAACGTCCAACCTAAAATCAACCAAATATCAACGTCTAATCATGTTACACCTTGACCTTGTGTGGACGTTACAACTATAACATCTATCAGACGTTGGATTTTGATCACTTTCCAACACAACCTAAAAATCAACCAAATATCAACATAAATTGACATTGTTAATAGACGTCAAAATAACGTTGTCCTTAGATGCTGGCTAGACATTAAATTTTGGTCACCTGACGTCAAATCTAATCTAATATTAACGTCTTATGATGTTGCCTGCTGAGTTAGTATCATGTGAGTTACAACAAACATAATGTTATTTAACTTGAAACTATGCAGATGGTGCTCTGTGGCACAACATGAATTTGAACAGTTTCCTGAGTCCAAGATGGGCGACTGGCGCTCATAGAAAACAATTCAAGTTTATCATTTTTAAAAAAATGTGGCGCAGCCAGGGGCATCTAGTGTGTTACCCCCTTTAGGCGATTTGAAGTGCTACAGTGATTGCCTTAAAATAATACTGTTGAATGCAGTCATTTGTACACAAGCACTGCCTTGATGGCTGTATTCTGCCAAGGCTCAGTGAAAAAAAGACATCCTTACCTATAAATCCAATTTCTTTTTCAGTTGTGATCTTAAACGAACACTAAAGCTAGTAAAATAGCAAGATTTTTTATTCCTTGTCAAACAAATCAAGAATATAGGGCAGATTATCAATTATGAAGGACTCACTTCTACAAGATTCCTTGTACAATACTATGTTATGGCCTTAAAACACCTTCTACATAATTTTTAAACGAATATATTTTAATCTTTATATCTGTCTCTGTGCATTAAGTATGTCTTTTCAGATGTAGTAAACGTGCATATATTTTTCATGAGCAGGGGGTTGGTTGTACTGTATTGCCGGTTCTGTAAATGAATTCCTAAAATACTTTCTCAATATCTCAGACAGGGTTTTATTATGCTGACTGATAGACTTACAAAACATTATTTGAGGATTGCTTCTCCTTTTAAATGCATATCAAAAAGTTATTAAACTCACTAGTCAACCTTCCAAACTTATCCCTATCAGCAATCATCTGTTCACATAAAGCACTGTTTTAACTCAAACTGTACTTGTGGTTTAAAAATACAGCATAATTAAATGTACAGTCAGCAGTTTTTTACTACTTATAGTTTTATACATTATTTTTGGTTCTTACATAGTATACTCACCATAGAAAGGGTAGCTAAAAAAAACATTTAAATGTTTTCCCCAATGTACTTTTTTGTGTCACAAAGCTAACAAAACTAGTTCTGAAATAAGCTTTAAAATGCTGATCAAAGTTGCTTTTGCTGGATTTCAACTGACAAGAGTTATTATGTTTTTTTTATTATGCAATAACTTTTTTTCTGGTGGTGGTGTGAAGAGAATAGGCATGGGGTGATAACCGTTTTCAAGGTATAACGTGGTTTGGAAAAGTAAAGGTTTTAAAACCACCAAAATTTTCTTTTATACCGTTCCTATGTTACATGTAAGATTTTTTATTATGTTTTTTTTTTATTATTATTAGGACAAAAGTATCTCCAGCAGAAAAGATATCCAAAGACGCTGTTATATCATGTAAAGAAATTTGTGTTTTTAAAACTAATGAAGACAGCAGTAGTCAATGATTTATTTTAATTATTTAGCCTGACATGTTTACTGCTCCAAAATATTTAAAATGTTTCTCAAAATAAAATATATTGTGTTCAAAGGGTATCCAAGGTTATCACAGAGTCAGAATCTTATACCAGCCCATGCCTAGGAGAGAAACCCCCATGATTGTGAAGCGCTTTGGGTGTATGGCCATACATGATAAATGTGCTATAGAAATACACATTACATTACATTTTCATCTATAACAACTTTTTTCAGCAATTTCTCTTTAATTTATCCAAAAATTGCTGTTCAGAATTTATTAGGGGGATAACTGTTTCAGGTAATCCAATCAAATACACTATACCCTGTATAGTAGATATAGATATACTGTAGATACCCTGATATAGAGTTTAATGATGCCCAACATTCCATTATATTTAAAGGGGTGGTCCACTACGATATCATATTTTAAACTTTATTTCATGTGTGATGTAGCTGTGTAAACATAAACAACATCTCTGAATGTAATACGCTCAAAGTTCAATGCAAAGGGAGACATTGGATTTTACAGAGTTAGCTTAGCAAAGTCTACAGTGAACAAAGATTAGGGACTACAAAAAAATACATCTGGGCTAGTGAGATCTCAAGAGCTTCAGATTACCCGCAATTAAACACACGCATACACCCCGTGCAGCAAAGGGGCGTGGCCAGAGGTTATAGCAGAGAAAGCTAAAATCTCTCTAAGTTCAGTGCTGGATTTGGCTAAAAACTCCTCAAAGAAGGAGCAGCTTCAACCATAATAGACGAAGCTGTAGGTTGTGAGCCACAACCTGTAAATAGTTTTATGTTCAAATTGATCTATTACATGCATAGTGTCTAGAGTTAACAGTTTGTTGTAACGAGGAAGTAAACAAGTATGTAAACTATGGGAAATGCTGTTTGGCACGGTTAACAATTTAGCTACAAATTCATATTTATCCATCAAACCACTGTAAACACCCACAATCTTCAGCAGCGCTGCAGTGTCTCTCTATGCAGCCGCTTTCCCTGTATTCTACATCCCAAATAATGAACTCACAAAAGATATGTGATTGTTTCATATTACTTACACATGCCTATAATCCAAATATATGTGAAAGACACTTGTCAGATGTTATTTTAAAGAGCAGGCATGAGGTTCAGCTGTCCTCTGTGTCATTTTCTGTCTGATTCAGGCACAAACTGATACGGCTTACAGCTACTGACTGACAGTGTTTACACAGCGCAAAAGCGTGTGCTTGTAGGGGCATGATGCTTTTCCTGGTGACGTGAGCCAATCCGTGAATCACAGCACATTATGTTAACTGACTAATCCGAGCCTCTTGAGGGCAGGCCTTCGGAGGAACTAGGAAATATGACAGTCGTTTTCATGTTAGCTGAGTAGTAGTATATAATTTAAGTAAGATATCTGAAAGAATAATGTGATTTTTTACAAATGAAGCATGTGCTTTGCATCTTATAAACACAACCAAGCCTTAAAATTACACTCTGGACTAAGTAAAGTTGAAGAATACATTTTTATTCAGGCTAAAACCACATTTTTACTCAGGCCACAGTGTTCCACCATGTTCAATCAATCTTGGAGCTAATGTTTTTTGCGACACAATTGCTGAATTCAGCCTATGCCAAAACATATTGAACCGAGGAGGAAAATGCACTAGGTTTTGAAACAAATGCTCCAAATGACCCGTGTGTGAAAATGCCCTGAACTGACAAAGTCGTCTTAAAACGGCCAGTTAAAACAATCAATATTATCAATGATCTTTTTCACTGAGTCTGTTGAGCTATTTTTTGCGCCCGCCAAACATCGGCTACATTCTGGCAGGCAGCGGCACCGAATCTCTGCTCCTTTTGCTCCTTCTGAGTGACAGGAGACACAATTCCACTGCGTCACTGTCGCAGCCAAGCATCTGTAAGCCTACCGCCGCAGCACTATCAGGGGATGTCCCGAAGCTGCCACACCAAATACAATTTTTCCATACAAATGAGGGGAGCACCCTTGAGATAATCATTTAATTCCTGAGCAGGCCTGGGAGGGAGGGGCTCTCCTGTTGAGTCCAGACAAACACAGACACGCTGCATCAATCATTCCCAGCATGCCGCGGTGCACAGCTAAACATCCGCCACAAGCCTGCATGCAGAAGCTACAGATATTTATATACTCAGCTTTACTTGAATGCATTTTTACAATACATATCCATTTAATGAGTGAAATGCTAAACGAAGCTGTGCCTACCCTATCATGGTGGTTTCATTCTGAATTGTTATAGAAAAACAACATTACTGTTAATGATAACACAAAGTCCCTGTGCCAAAATATATATATATAAAAAGGTTGATAGATATACAGTAGTGGACAAATGTGGAAAATTAATACTTCACCCCTTATTCAAACATATTAATGTTATGTTGATGTGATTTTTTTCTGAGAATATAACATGGCTGTGTTAAGACTGTAAAACTAATGAATGTTCTCTGCATTTTAATTGTTTAATTTAAGATAAGACAACAACACAGTCTTGTCTTGTCAAAGTCTTGTCGTCGATTGCAGCTGTAAGAGCAACAAATAATAACTTGACTTCTTGATCATTTGGAAAAGTGGCAGAAGGTAGAATTTTCAGATGAATAATCTGTTGAACTGCATCCCAATCATCACAAATACTGCAGACCTACTGGAACCCGCATGGACCCAAGATTCTCACAGAACTCTCACAGAATTTTGGTGAAGGAAAAATCATGATTTGGGGTTACAGTCAGTATGGGGGCATGCGAGAGATCTGCAAAGTGGACGACAACATCAACAGCCAGAGGTATCAAGACATTTGTGCTGCCCATTATATTACAAACCAAAGGAGAGGGCAATTTCTTCAGCACCATAGCGCTCCTTCTCATACTTCAGCCTCCACATCAAAGCTGAAAGCAAAGAAGTTCAAGGTGCTCCAGGATTGGCCAGCCCAGTCACCAGACATGAACATTATTGAGCAAGTCTGGCGTAAGATGGAGGAGGAGGTATTGAAGAATCCAAACATTCTTGATGAATTCTGGGAGTCCTGCAAGAACACTTTCTTTGCCATTCCAGATGACTTTATTAATAAGTTATTTGAGTCATTGCAGAAATGTATGGATGCAGTCCTGATGGGAGCTGATGGGAGTCATAGACAATATCAATTCTTTTTATCTTTATTCTCAATATCAAGACCTTACTGTCCTAAATAAATAATTAAAAATCAAGGCATGGTCATATTTTATTTTTGTAAAATAAGCATAATCTAGAGGCCTTTGCCTTTCATATAAGCCACTTCTGATACCAAATGATCAACTAGAAGTCAAGTTATTATTTGTTGTTCGTAAAAGTTGGATAGGCGACAAGACTTTTGTAAGGTTGTGTATATAAGAAATGAGCAGGAGAATGGCTGCCAATCAAAATACAAGAGAGAAACAATGACATCCAATATTGTAGCCACTGGTCATATGAAATTTTGACATAGTCACATTGTATTCTTTTTTGAGAGCTTTTGGTTTTTTATACATGCATGTTTTGGCATTTTAAAATAAAACTTTTTTTGCCATAACCTTTCCTTTTTGCCCCCCTAAAAAATGGCCTCTTATTTTGATGGTTTATTTCAATTGAATGGGTCGTTAAAAGCAAATATTGTGCTTTGCACACATACACAACCATTTAGTAAAGATGAGATTTTTTACGACTATAATTAAATATAAACAAGCTGTTTTATTTGGCAATGATGCATTAAAAATTGCTATTATTATTTTGTTTTATTTCATCAAGTAATCATGAAAAATTATTCAATCATTTTTCCACATTGTTTCCACAAAGTTATAAAGCAAAACATGTATTTTCATTAATAACAATATTCATATACCAACAAATGTTGCAGCAATTCAACATATTAGAATAATTTCTAAAAGACCCTAATAAAAAAAACTGCAAAAATTCTGACACTTGTGAAGTTACTGAATTACTGATGATAAATAAATGCAGTTTTGGTAAGTAGAAGAGACATGAAAACGCTAAAAAGGCTTACAGACCTCAAACTGCATTTCAGAATATTATGAAAAGGTTTAGGTCCAGGCACTATGGCTTCAAAATGATTGTGGTGAAAAGATAGATATCTACTGAAAATACAAACTCTCTTCATGCAAACAATCTAACGTCCCCTGAAAGAGTTCATGACTGATGGATCTTTTCTCTTCAAGTAATCAGAGGAGAATCGCTGAGGGTGAAATCCAGCCCTTTTCAAGCAACATTTTCAGTTTCACTAATCGGTGCTAATGTTACCCTAAAGCAAAGCAAATCCATGAGCTCCCCCCACAAGCCCCCTACAACAAGATACATTCACAATAAGCAGTTTACAAGCCCTTCTAATATTGTTTTGCTTGAATCTCCTTTTGGCTGCAAGCAAAGAGCAAATTCATAACGTGCCTTTGGTTTGCACTGTCAGCAACTTTAACATGCTAAGATTCTGATGAAACACAAGAATAATTAAGCACGTGCTGCCAAACAAAACAAAGTGCCCCACAGTTACATTAAAACCAATCATAGTGAAAATATACAAAACTGAAAATATTACACCTCAGTAATAAAAAACACCCAATTTACAGAAATAATTGTTATCAGCACATCACTGTTTTCACAAGACAAAGCACATTTGTTTTAAGTAGGGCCCTATGATTTTCATAAGGCATAAACAATTAAAGCGGGACAGATGAACATGCACTTAAGAATGCAATAACAATAATAGTCTGGTTTACTTTTTGAAAATTTGACAGAGATCAATAATAAATATCAAAATGCGTACAGCCTTCTCACCCTTCTGTATTACTCCGCCCACGTAGAGTGACAGCAGATAAATGAACTCACTACAGTTTGACAAATATTGCAGCTGCTGGACAACATAATTTACAGTTGAGGTTTTTTTAGACGAGAATGTAGTTTTTTAGATGCAACTATACAGTTTAATCATAAGGATAAGCCTATTTTAAATATTTATAATTTCAGAGATACAGCGCGTCGGCATCCATCAGCCTGTCATACTGAGCAGAGCAAAGACGGTTGACGTTGTTCATCCACAAGATGGTGACAGAGATCACATAATAAACTCTTAGAGGAGAAAAACTCAAACTCCTAATTTCAAACTACAGCTGATCAAATCATTATAAAACTGGTAAGAGACTTTCTGAGTCGATCTCTCAGTTACTGAGAGTTACTTTTTTGGTTGGCCATCTGTTTCTAATGAGTCGCCTGTTTTCTTACTGTAGACTAGTTCAGTAAAAAGAAAGAAAGAAATGCCCACTTGTGTTTAGCATTTTTCCTAATCACACATACAACAGTAATCTGGTAATGACTGCGTTGCTTTGGCTTTTTCGGGGTTAATTATTGTGATATCTCGATCGCAACATATAAATACTGGGAAATCTCTGTAGACTAATGGCATTTCTTGCCGTTCAGCCTTTTAATCTTAAAATGTGAGCAAAATCAACTGTTTTGTAATCACTTTAGACATTACGCTAGAGAATCATTCAAATACTAGCTCTAAAGCAGGGGTGTCAAAGTCAATTCCTGGAGGGCCGGAGCCCTGCAGAGTTTAGTTCCAGCCCTGCTTCAACACACCTATCTGTAGGTATCAAACAAGCCTAAAGCTCTCAATTAGTTTGATCAGGTGTGTTTAATTTGGGTTGGAACTAAACTGTGCAGAGCTCCGGCCCTTCAGGAACTGGCTTTGACACATGTGCTCTAAAGTGACATTTGTGAAGAAGCAACAATTTCTGCTGTTCTGACATCAGCTGCAGATGTAAATGCATTCACAAGAAAGTAGTTCCTCATATAAAAGGATTTTTAGACTCTCCGTGTTTGATTTTCTTAATACACGATATACACGATTATGCCGTCGAACTGTTATATAAACGCAATATCACATGAGTAGCAGTGAGATATGGCTGTACAACATCATTGGTGGAACACACAACACACGCCTCCCACCAGTCAGTGCCGATATACAGCCATATCGCACTGCTACTCGTGTGATATTGCTCATTTATTTTTTTTTTATAATTCACTTTTTTCAAACTAATTACTCAATTATTATTCAAAGTTTTACTTACAACTTTAAAAAAAAATGGGGGGAAAATTGCAATATTGTGAAACTATATTATAGTTTTAATATATACTTGATAATATATATACTAAAGATATAGTTGCTTTAATATATACTTGGATATATTTAATATATATATATATATATATATATATATATATATATATATATATATATATATATATATATATATATATATATATATATATATATATATTGTTTAACCACTGAATAAAAACTAAATTGAACATGGAAATTATTCAAATTGAATTTTTGCGGAAAAACACATGATTTTAAAGAGCCCTGTTTAAGTTTTACAATTAACTTCAGCATCTCCATAAGGTTTTGTTTACATGTAATATGAAAGAGTATTGTTGCTGAGAGACGTAAATAATGAACGATTTCTCTGCAGTCACTCACAAATGCTGCAGCCGCAAGCTGTGTAACAGAAACTGAGAAGACACTGCGGTCTATCAAAAACCTAAGAAGAGGAAATGAGAAATTTGTGAATGAAATCGAGTGGATGTGGACGTCTGAGCACTCAGAGGACTTTTGCTAATCCGCTGCAGCCATTATTGAGTGCTCATACTTTGTCTCTCCATAGAGCTGGAGAGCACTTAATGTGAGGTCAATTTAATAATGTCTTTTGCTCTTGTTTTATGTAATCTACTTAAAGTCTTCCTTAAAAAATAAATCTCCCGTTAATAAGTCTTGCAGGATGTTCAAAGAATCAGAAAAAAGCATGTTAAAAATGTTACACTGCGCATCATGCAAGCAAATTATAAAGCAATACTAATGGATAAAGAATTGAACTATAATATTGTTCAACTGTATTCAGCATATAAAAGAACACTCCACTTTTTGGGAAAATAGGCTCATTTTACAAGTCTTCTAGAGCAGTGTTTCTCAACCACAATCCTGGAGGACCACCAGCTCTGCACATTTTCCATGTCTCCTTAACCAAACACACTTGGTTCAGATCATTAGCTCATTAGCAGAGACTGAAAGACCTGTAATGGGTGTGACAGACAAAGGAGACATCCAAAACATGCAGTGCTGGTGGTCCTCCATGAATGTGGTTGAGAAACACTGATCTAGAGTTAAACAGCTGATTTTTTTTTTTTTTTTACTATTTTTGAATACATTTAGCTGATCTCTGAGTCTGGCAGGAGCACTTTTAGCTTAGCTTAGCGTAAATCATTGAATTGGATTAGACCATTAGTATCTCGCTAAAAATTAAAAAATGCAGCACTGTTATCTGGTTAGCTAGCTAGGGACTATTTTCAGCTGCTGGTAATATCATTGCGCCTGCAGCAGCCATAGGACAGCAGCAAAGTTCCTGGATTATACCAGAATGAAGGTATAATTCCATCAGTCTTAGTACACAATGTTCTACAGAAGCTTTTTAACAGGAAAGTTATCTAAACGCTTTTTTTTATTATTATTATTGATGCTAATGCTAATGCTAATGGTCTAATCTAATTCAATGGTTTATGCTAAACTAAACTAAAAGTGTTTAGCAGACCCAGACATCAGCTAAATGAATTCAAAACGGTTTCAAAACTCTAGGGGATTTCCAAAAAAAGCAGTGTGTTCCTTTAAACCTGAACAGGTTGTTAAATTCACAGCCTCAAATGTATAACACAAACACTTCTAAAACCTGAGAAACATATAATTTAAAGTAAAGTATCACAACAACTGGCGAATGTGCATTTATGCACCACGCACAGCACTTTTGGTCATTTTCAGCTCAATATGAGAGAGGCTCTAATCTAAAACAGCTCTTTTCAGTGTCTGAAGAATCTGTTAGCGTTGCCGCCGAGCTTTTGTTTGTACCCAGAAATTTAAACCATTCTGTAATTTCCAGATCTAAATTACATAGATGGTGCATTTATATACACCCAAATAATAAGATCAATAAAGCCAAATAGCACTAATGATATGACAAAAAGCTATGACCACAAAGCTATAACTGATAAACAGGCTGTGCAAAAAGATTCGACAAAAGGTGAATAAACTAGTAAAGTGTTTATATGGTGCAGACTTGCTTAAATGAACTTGGAATAATCTCTCACTAAAGCTCGAGTAATATCACACAACCTATATAACATGTACACGTACTGTTACATGCTCTTTGAGACCAACTAACAGAACATATAACGTATATTTCCCCATAATGAATCCTTTTTTACAAAACCAGACACTAAAAGCACACATTTTATGATCAAACATAATCAGATATGCCATGTTCATTTAGATGAATGCTCACGTGTTACCTCCAGATCATTACAAAATACATTAAAATACATTTAATGTAAAATGTTATTCATAAATATACATTTAAAATAGATAACAGAAAAATGCCTTGAATTTAATTCTTCTGTAATGGATTTTAATTTTTGAATTAACCTAAACATACTTTTTTTTATATGTTGTGAAGTTTATATCAGTCTGGTGTAAATGCCTGAAAACATAGTAAAATGTTCATTTATAGGTCTAAAAATCTGGAAAAAAAAAAAACTATTTATATATATATATATATATATATATATATATATATATATATATATATATATATATATATATATATTTATATATATATATATATATATATATATATATACTATAGGTGGGCATAGATTAATTTTTTTAATCTAGATTAATCTAGATTAATTTCAAAATTAATCTAGATTAATCTAGATTAAAATGGCTCATTTGAATTCTGCCGAAGGCATTCAGAATATGTGTGCTACCCAAATAATAAGTCTTTGAGAATGGGTTTCTCAAGCCAGGTGACGCATTAGACCAGGGGCTCATCTCCGGTTTCCAAAATGCATCACAAACTGCTTGAGAAACTGTTCTACTATGATAATTGGTGATGAAAATAAATGATGTTCAATAAGATGAACTTGTGTTTACTAACTGTTTATTCAGTTAAACATGAATGTTGAACTGTAGGCCTACATAAGCTCCAAACAGTGATTTCATACTTGCTTTTGATGTACGTACATACAGAAAATGCTGCTTCGCAAAGACAAGTTCACAGAGCCCTGACGGTGTCAAACATTGAGTATGTTTACATGGGCAACAATACTTTAATACGATTTTAATATGATTAAAACAATACTCTGATTAAGAGTCTACCATGTAAACAGCGATTTTTGATTACTTAATGCGACTAAAGTCATAACTGAACTAAACAGAAATGGAATTGAGACGTGGAGCATATTTTCCGACAAGATCCACACAGGCGGCTGTCAGTAAAGGACCGCACAGACACACAGACGCACACACACAAACACACACACACATCGCGAAATGCGGAAGTTTTTTTTCTTCTCATTTGGCGTGCGTTATTAAATTCCATAACACTCTCACCTGTCCTTACTCATTGATTTGCCTCTAATACCCCAGTTTGTCACGAAGTCATGAATGAAATGTTCGTGAGTTACAGTGAAACTGCTCAACTGCAGTTAGAGTCAGGCATCCTGCTGATTTGATTCAGAAGGGCACTTCTTTTCCAGACGGCTCACCGGTCAGGTATACATCCGCGCTAAACTATCAAGGTGAAAGTCATCATAGCTTGCGTAGAAAAGATCCAGCTCTCACCCAACTTTGAGAATAGATTAACGGCGATATTTTTTTTATCGCGCGATAAGAGTCTCGCATTAACGCAGCACGTTAACGCCGATAACGGCCCAGCACTAATATATACATATATACATATACATATATATATATAGTTTTATTTATTTTTTTATGTCAAAGATTTTAATTCAGAATCGGAAATCAGGCTGTTTTTTAAGGCAATATAAAAATACCACATATTTTGATCACTTTATGAAAGAAGTTTTCTTTTTGCAGGTAAAATGAGGAATCTGCTAAACAAAACTATGATGTTCACAAATTCAAATTGTGAGATATTGCTAAAATATTTACCTTGACTAAAGTATTTTCAAGGAAAACCTTTTGGAAAACAATAATCACCATCAGGCCATTAAAGATGAAGGGACCTTTTTATTTCGGTAATACATTTAGCCAAAATCGTTTTTTTTTTTTTTTTTTTTGTTTTTTGTGATTCATTTTACTTTATTGCTGCATGTGATGTACCTCTTATCATCTGACTGGTTCTTGTGCTTATCTTGGATACTGCAGCCTATACAGTATTCAAAAATGTGAGTCTGCTTGTACCAACAGGAAGACTGACTTTTCACAGTGTCCTAATATTTGAAAAACATCATTATTGGACAGGAAGTAAGCTCAGCTGGCACTGAGGATTATAGGTAATAATGCTGCAAATAGTATTCCTGTTCCAACCAAAAGTATTAATTTTGTTTTGCATGTAGGTGTATTTTTGACTCACATTGTGCAAGTAGTCGTTAATATTTTGACATTTTATGAATCACCAAAGATTATAGGATACAGCGAAAAAGTCTTATTTAAATGTTTAGCCAAATAAAATAAAATGTTACTAACATCTTGGGTGACCTGAAGGTGAGCAGTTAAATTAACAGCAAGTTTTCTTTTTTGAGTGAAACATCTATTTATGTGGCCTAAATGGTTAGAGACAAGAGTTTTGACTTTTTTTTTTTTTTTGACAAAAAAGTTGAAATATATGCATTTATTTCTAAAAAGTTAAATCATTACTAACATCCCAGAGATCTTTACTTTTCCTTGACCCTTACACCATGTGTTAACTATACACAACATGATGCTGTGCCATGGGGTCTTTGTTTTTGTCCACCCATGCCGATGCTAAAGTTTCTATTTTAGAAACGTTTTTTTATTTCTGCAACGTCACGGCTGAACTACAGCATAAACTACAATCACTTCAGGTGCTGATTATGCACCTTATTCAGTGCTAAATGTTAAAAGTATGAGTTTGAATACTATTTTACATGACACTTATTGACATAGTGAAAGTGCCAGCGGACTTGAAAATAAAATACCTAACAAATATATAGTTTATAAATGAACACTAGAACTGTGAATTCAGCACAAACTAACATCAGCTATACCACTAACTAATTTAATTACTTGACTCAATGCTCAGTCATTCAATTAGTCTGAACAAAAATTGAATTTCTGAAAAGGTATTTTAATTACTTGACTCAAATGCTCAATGCATAGACAACAAAAAATTGAGTCAAACAGGACCTTTTAGCTTTATTTAAAAAACAATAATATAAAAAAAAAAGTCAATTTGCATATTTAAACATGAAACATTCCAAAGTAATGACACAATATTTCATACATCCCATACAGGGCTGAACAATATATTGTTTAGGCATCAATATCGCAATGTGACTATTGCAGATACACACATCGCAGGATTAGATTATTTATTAAAGATTAAAAGATAAAGATATTGTTGTATAGTATTATTTTTTTTTATTATTTATACAATGATTACCATGTTATTTTAAATTTGATTGTTAAATTTCTGTACTTGAATACTGTTAGACACCCCAGAAAACCATAAAGCATTGTTTATTATTTAATTTTGCTTGTGAATTTATTATAATCTATGCACTGCATAGAAAAAGACTTGATCATCCCAGTTTATCTAAATTAATTAAATCTTACCAAATAGAGCTATTCAAATCATCTGGTGAAATTATATTCATATAGCAATATATATTGCAGCAAAACAAATATCGCAATGTCAGATTTTTCCAATATTGTGCAGCCCTAATTCCATACATTCCTTTTAATTTATAATTTAATTACATATAATTTATAATTAAATTATAATTTATAATTATAATTTAATTTAGGTACAAAATTCTGAAAGTATATTTTATTTCTTTGTTTTATTTCTTTTGATTATTTTGATTTTTGTATTATTATAAATTATAGTCAAAAACTTTAGTTCAATTATTTCTTTAGATATAGCGCCATCACCTATAATTGGCCTGTTTGGTGTGATGCCTGATAATTATACATTACCCACTTACTTTTTAAATTTTGTGGCCTTTCTTACTTTACCTGCTAGGCATGTAATTTTAATAAACTGGAAGAGCCCCAAGCCACCCCAGTACAGTGGCTGAAAGATGTTTTGTATTTTGTGAAACTAGAAAAGATTAGATACTCCCTTCAAAGACAGTTTGTTAAATTTGGAAGCCCTTTTTTCTTATGTTAAAACTCTCCAGCTGGATCTAGACTGAGATCTTTCATTACTTGAATTGTAACATTGAGATTGTTGCATAAATGTAGACATCTGCCCCTCATTTAGTTGTGTAATTAGGTTTTATTTTATTTTATTATTATTTTCATTTACTTTTTATTTATTCATTTCTATAAGGGTTGTTTTATATGTTTGTAAAATGTGAAAATGTTAAATAAATCATAAAAAAGAATTTGAAGTAGAATTATAGCATTAGAAGGTTGTTTGTCAATATGAAAATACCACATATTTTGATACTTTTATAGGAAAAAAAAATGTTTACAATTTCAAAAAAGAATATATTGCATATATTTTTTTGTGGAAAATAATAATAACCATCAGGCCATCCAATATTAAGGGACCTTTTTACTTGAGCAGAACATGAAAAAATAATAATTTTACCCCAAATTGTGGTAACATATCAATAAATAATTAGTGAAATCATAAATACAACACATGAAACACTTCAAACTAATGGCACCATATTTCACACATGCCACTGCCATTACTTTCTGGCTCAATTCAATGTTTCATATCCATTAAAAATGAATTATTAGGCAAATATCATTGTAACAAAATAAATCTGTTATACCATATATTGTCATGAACTATTTTTTCACCCAATTCATTGTTTCCTAAGCATGTTCATAGATATTGTTTAGTTGAAAATTTGAATATGAATACAAAATATACTTGTATAAGAAAAAATACAGTTTTTATACAGAACTGTCAAATTTACATTATTTAAGGCAGGTAAGTAACTTTAAATTAGCTAAAAATGAAAAGTAATACCTTACTTTACCTTAGCGGATCAGTAATTTAATTACAGTAACTATTACTAAGTAACTCATTAGAGCCAGCACTGCATGCAAGAGTCAGGAGGGAGCTGTCAGTGCAATGTAAACAAGAGGGCGTGACACCTACAAACATCACAGTTAAAGCCAATGCGGGAAATTGGATTGGCACTTCGTGGAAGTTCGCGCGACACCCACGACCTCAGTCACTACCTGCTGGCCAGTTCTCAATGTCTAGATCAGTCAGTTGCAAATCTCTCACCTCAAATAACACGAATAATCTGACTAAAAACAATAACAGCACGTCTTGCTGCGTCACTTAAAACAGATATTCACTATTGCCCATGCTTTTTCTCCCAGACACTAAAATTAAATCATCAATGAAAGGAGGAGCTATAATAACAAGTGGAATTTGTGTGGAAAAACACGATAGGCCAAAAGCAGAGCTCATTTCGAGTGCTTTACAGCCGCAGCATCAACTGTTCATATGCGCTGAATGCTGAAGTGAACCAAAGCTGCGTCACATCAGACACGCGCTCCGTCAAAATGAGCCAAAAACATTCCCATCACAGTCATACAGCGGCCGCTTTTTGTTTGTTTTGTTTGTTTGTTTGTTTGTTTTTACCTGGCACTGGTAGGGAGACAAAAGTGCTTCCCCTGCTTCCCCGAGTAAGTGCTCGTCCTCTTTACAGGCTCGGAGGGAGCGAGGATGGACGGGATAATCAGAGAAGCACGTCTACAGAGAGAGCAGACTCGAGTGGTCACTACTGGACAGTGTTGTCACGAAATGAGGGTTTGTCTGAAGGAAAGGCTGCGGTAGTTCCTTACCCCGGGAACCGCCGCTCAGACACAGCACACAGCGGCGTCTTCGGCAGGTTACCCTCTCTGTCAGCCCGCGTCTCCTGCTCCAGTCCGCGCCTGGCTCAGCTGCTCTGTCTCCCGCCTGCCCGCACCACACCGCTCCAGAGGCGCTCCGCTCCGCTACCGCGTACACCGAGGAAATCTCGCGAGAGCCGCGCTGTTTACAGGAGATGCGCCGCTTCTGGAGCTCCGCATGGAGGGGAATTCTGCTGGAATTAAGAGGATTCCCGCGGTCGGGGAAACCTAGGAGCAGAGTGATCTATCAGGAAGAGAAATAATAGAAATTAATGCAATAAAAAAGTAATAGTTTTTTTATAGTGAAAAGACGTTTTTGGTTATGGTCAAATATAAAATAGAAAGGCTATATATATATATATATATATATATATATATATATATATATATATATATATTCATTCATTCATTTTCTTGTCGGCTTTGTCCCTTGCGGGGTCGCCACAGCGGAATGAACCGCCAACTTATCCAGCACGATTTTACGCAGCGGATGCCCTTCCAGCCGCAACCCATCTCTGGGAACTTCCACACACACATTCACACTCATACACTATGGACAATTTAGCTTACCCAATTCACCTGTACTGCATGTCTTTGGACTGTGGGGGAAACCGGAGCACCCGGAGGAAACCCACGCGAACCCAGGGAGAACACACAGAAACGCCAACTGACCCAGCCCAGCCGAGGTTCGAACCTGCGACCCAGCGACGTTCTTGCTGTGAGGCAACAGCACTACCTACTGCGCCACTGGGTTGCCCCTATATATATATATATATATATATATATATATATATATATATATATATATATATATATATATATATATATATATATATATATATATATATGTATATATATATATGTATATGTATATATATATGTATATGTATATGTATATATATATGTATATATATATGTATATATATATATATATATATATATATATGTATATATATATATATATATATATATATATATCACTCAATCTTCTTTTCTACGTTTTATCTCAATGTAAACTTTACAATTTATATAATTAGATGTCTTAAAATGAATTTACAACTAAAAATAATAATATATTTTTGATAAATCTGACTGCTGGACTGCTCCATGATTGAGGGTAATGATTATTTTTTCCATAATATTATTACATAAAATTATGTTATAATAATAATATTATATTTTATTGTATATTAAATTATCTTAATTGTACAGGTGAATTAGGCAGGATAAATTGTCCATAGTGTATGAAGTGTGAATGAGTGTGTATGGATGTTTCCCAGAGATGGGTTGCAGCTGGAAAGGCATCCGCTGCGTAAAACATATGCTGATATAGCACTACAATTCTTTCTTGACATAAAACCACAAGTTTGAAGAACGTGCCACCCCCCAGCCTATTCCGTTTAACATATTTCCCTTTTCTCTCTTTTAATTTTTTCTTTTCTTTGTTCTTTTATTATCATTATTTACTTTACTTACCATGCTGTCAACCGCAACCTTTGGTTCTGACCTGTTTACATGCCTAATTTGTATAAATGAATGCAAATTATATATTGCTTATGCACATCATATACTTTGTGTTGCACAATATGAGGGTTACAGTGTGGTTTATTTTAATTTTTTTAATACGTTTTGTACTGTTATATAATTGTATTGTTTTTCTATTTGTACTGTTATTATCTCTTTTGCTTTTGTTTGTTAATAGTCACAAAAATCTGCTAAATAAATGTAAAAAAAAACCATGCAGTTTTGAAGATATAAGACATTTTCCAAAAGGTTTAAATTTTTACATAGTAATTTTTTTGCTTGTTTATTTGTTTGTTTGTTTTTTAGCTAATAACTGGATAAACAAAAAGAACAGAATGAGCTATATATCTGGTCAAAAGTATAATATTTAATTAAATAACCACCACCTTTTATTATATCACTTTTCCACACTTCTCATTTGGCGAAACTGCTCCAGACATTTAAGTGGCCAAAGTCGGAACTGCAGTACTTTACACGAGAAGACTGACAGAACTCGGCTTTTCTGTCCCATTTTATTTTCTGTTCAATAAATTCATAAGGGCCCAGATTAATTCTCACATGAGAACTCTGCAGTTTTCAAAGTAGAGCATGTTAACCTCAGCTGCTGTGGACCTCAGTGTTTGGCCAGGTATCACCTGGGCATCATTGAAATGAACTATTTCTTGATCCCTCTGGACAAATTGCAGAGCATTTCTGTATAAAGCTGTTTTGTGAGTCGTCGGTCCTAGGCTATGGTCTCAGTTCGGCCCCCTGCCCACACTGACTGTTCCAGATGGCGGAGCGAGGTACAGCAGAGGTGAGGCCACGGTCCTGTGCTGTGACACAGGTGGGGAACGTCCTGTTTAAACCCACAGGAAAGCAGGCCTGGCAGACATTCCCTCTGTCCCTCCATCAGCTGTCCATGCCCACAGAGAGACCACAGATTACACACCGCAGTTGGGACTCTGCATACACATGCATTTGCTTGAAAAAGCAGATTATACCAAGAAACTAGGTGAAAACCTTGAAAGGTGACAGATATGATCTGTTTAATAGTAGTTAAACCATTTGTGCCAACATGCCTGAAACGTTAAATTTAAGATATATTTTTTTAGATAGATATTTCATTCCAAATGTGAAAGACAGACAGGTAGACAGACGGATGGATAAAAGGAAGAATGGATGGATGGATGGATGGATATATAGATAGATAGATAGATAGATAGATAGATAGATAGATAGATAGATAGATAGATAGATAGATAGATAGATAGATAGATAGATAGATAGATAGATAGATAGATGGATGGATGGATGGATGGATGGATGGATGGATGGATGGATGGATGGATGGATGGATGGATGGATGGATGGATGGATGGATGGATTGACGGACGGACGGACGGACGGACGGACGGACGGACGGACGGATGGATTGATAGATGGATTGGTAGATTGAACTAGAAGCAAAATAATTTTTTGGAGTGTAGACAGAAAGAAAGAAGCGTTTGTAGGTCAACACTTTAATTTAGGCCTATCGTGCTTTTCTTGTCATCCATCAATCTGGGACCGCATTAGCCAGTTGACTGCAGTTAGGTGAAGCAGAATGGACATTTCTGGCCGTATGTTTGCCCATCTGAAAGAGATAAAGCTGTCCTGCACACCTTTGACTGTGGCTGCAGCTGCTCTGCCTGATCTCATGTGTCTTCTCTGCCTACAGCTGCCTCTCTCTCCATCCAGGGCCGCTTATAGGGGCTCCAGCGACCACTGACGTGGACACACATGAAAGCCGCTATGGATAAATCTCCTGAGCTTCTTTGACATCCTAAAACTTTCTCAGGGTTCAGCTGGCAAACTGCCCTTTCGTCCACAGGGAAGGTCAGTGTGTGATGGGGACGAGGATTTAGGATGGGGAGGGGGTGTTTGGTAAGGTAAAAGTGCTGTCAGAGGTCTTACACCTCAGGACGGGGGGAGGGGATGTGCGTCTGTGCTGTCCGTCTGGACTGGGGGAATGTGAATATCTGTGTATGCGAGAAAAGAGGATTTCCTATGAAATCCCCAAATTACCTTCTCCTGGTCAGGTGGAGCCATATGGGACGTGTGTGTTTACATGTGTGTGAGCTTGACAGATGAATGTATGGTGAAACAACTTCAGTAGATTTCAAATGTTCTATATATTTTCTGATATGTTCTCATATGTTTTTCTTGTAACGCACATAACAATAATCAGTGATCATAGATTAACCATACACAGTCAGTGTATCCGTTATCTAACTGCCACAATATCAGTTGTAAAAATGCAGAAATTTAATTTATTCTTTAATTTCCCTTTGGCTCAGTCCCTTATTTATCAGGGGTTGACACAGCAGAATGAACCACCAACTATTCCAGCATATCTTTTATGCAGCAGATGCCCTTCCAGCTGCAACCCAGAACTGGAAAATACCCATACACACTCATTCACACACATACACTACGGCCAATTTCATTCATTCATTTTCTTTTGAGCTTAGTCCCTTTATTTATCAGAGGTTGCCACAGCGGAATGAACCCCCAACTTGTCCAGCATATGTTTTACGCAGCAATGCCCTTCCAGCCACAACCCAGCACTGGGAAACATCCATACACTCTTGCATTCACACCCACACATACACTACAGCCAATTTAGTTACAATTCACCTATAGCGCATGTCTTTGGACTGTAGGGGAAACCAGAACACCTGGAGTAAACCCACGTGAACACGTGGAGAACATGCAAACTCCATACAAAAATGCAAACTGGCCAGAAATATTTTTTACAGAGTAGTTATCCAATCTTATTATCTAGTGAGGCAAAAAAGGAAGATCCTCAATTGCTATCCACTGAGGCACCGTGTGATATATAACAGCTGCTAATGAACCATCTATGTATATATACAATATCTATGGTTTTATCCAAAAATGTTGCTGGATCCTGTGGGATCTTTAAGAGTCAACAGGAAAGAAGATTCTTGAATATGAGGTGAGATGAAGTGAAGTTTATTTATAAACTAATTTCGAGAGGATCTAGTAATTATGATTGAACACGACTGGTTCTGCATTAACTACGTATGATCCACCAATCAGAAGATTCCTAACCCACTATAAAGAGCAAGGGTTTCTCACTACAGTCATCTTCGATTTGAAGAATCCCCCCTTCCATCCCTACTTCTCCACCTTTCACTTCATAGGGCGGCACGGTGGCCCAGTGATTAACACTGTTTCCTCACAGCAAGAACGTCACCGGTTCTAGTCCTTTAACAGACCGGCTGCCGTTTCTGTGCGAAGTTAGCATGTTCTTCCCGTGCTCGCGTGGGTTTCCCCTAGGTTCTCCGGTTTCCTCCCACATTCTAAAAACATGCACTACAAGTTAATTGATCATTCTAAATTTAGCACTACAGTCAAACTCTCGACCAATAGCATATCTCTTCTTTAGCAATCATTTTCTGTGATCAGCTCTTATCAAAAAGGGGGAGTTCTCGACATCTACCTGAGCTCAAAGCTCCCCTCTCGCCCTGCAAACGGGAGGGAGCCCAGGGCTCGAGGATCTTATGAGCTCAGGGCTCTTTCCCAGGACAGCATGCCAAACTTGCTTTATAATCAATCATCAGCTAAGTGTGATCTCTTGAAAGAAAAGATGAACCCTGTCAAACTTGACCAATCAGGTCAAGTGACTTGTATTACGAATTCTGGTAGAAGCCTGCAAGCTTTATTTAAAGGTAACCAGGCAGTAGTCTGTGAGTGGGCCACTGACCTTAAGGCCAAACTTCTGACTTTTATTCTGACCTCATGAGATATTTAGATTAGAAACAGTGTTTGAGTCCTATTAAACTGTTAAAATATTCACTGTATTCATTATAAATGTATGTTGTGACAAATTCTGCAGATTTGAGATGCTGCTGAACTAAGTACTTCATGAAACAATTGTCATTTGGAAATTGCTACCAAATTTGACAATTTTACAAGCAGAAATAACATTGATTTAAATAGGCAAATGATTATTGCAATATTCCAATTTTAAAAATACAGAATCGTGAATAAAATTAACCAATAAACCAAAGAAATAAAAATCTGCTATTTTAAGTAATTAATATAATTATTTATTTTTGATTGTATTTATCAGGCCTGTAGCCAGGAGGGGTTCGGGTGGTTTGGAAGACCCACCCCTCACTGACAAAGGTCGAGAATTTGTCCCATTTATGAGCTAATTTTTCCTATTTTGACTGCTATGCCATCATAAATAGTAAAAATAACTTGTTGAAAAAGGCTTTAAAACCAAGCGAAATCCTGGTTTGACTTCAGTTAATCAGTTTTGGCCAATGTAAACAATTATTTTTCAACATCCAGCTGGCAAGAAAACATCTGACATAAGTGAAGACATCTTTCGCTACTGTACTGTTTTTAAATAGAGAAAACGTTTGACAAGTAACTTTTATTCTATAAATCTTGGACCTTATTCTTGAAAGAAAACATGACTAAAAAGTAAAAGTGTGAAGCACCAATAGCGGACAAATTTGAATACTATTTTGGCTATTGTTATCATCCAAGAGTTTTCAAATGTACTTTTTTTTACAAGATATACTAGAAAAATTGTGAAGCTCTACATTTATTCATTCATTCATTTTGCTTTTCGGCTTAGTCCCTTTATTAATCCGGGGTCGCCACAGCGGAATGAACCGCCAACTTATCCAGCATGTTTTTACGCAGCGGATGCCCTTCCAGCCCAACCCATCTCTGGGAAACATCCACACACACACTCGTTCACACTCATACACTACGGACAATTTAGCCTACCCAATTCACCTGTGCCGCATGTCTTTGGACTGGGGGGGAAACCGGAGCACCCGGAGGAAACCCACGCGAACGCAGGGAGAACATGCAAACTCCACACAGAAACACCAACTGATCCAGCCGAGGCTCGAACCAGTGACCTTCTTGCTGTGAGGCGACAGCACTACCTACTGTGCCACCTCGTTGCCGAAGCTCTACATTATTATTATTATTATTATTATTATTATTATTATTATTATTATGTTTTAATTATTTTTTATTCACGTTTGTTATTTGCCTAATAAATTACAGTAGGCTATAGTTTTTAATTTAAAACATTTTTTCTAATGATACAGTCCATCGGGAAAGTATTCATAGCACTTCACTTTTTCCACATTTTTTTTCTGTTACAGCTTTATTCCAGCATGGATAAAATTCCTTTATTTCCTTAAAATTCTACACACAATACCCCATAATGCAATGTGAAAAAAAGATTTTTTTAAATTGTTGCAAATTTATTAAAAATAAAAAAACCTGAAAAATCACATGTACATAGGTATTCACAGCTTTTGTCGTGAAGTTTTAAATTGAGCTCAGGTACATTCTGTTTTCACTGATCGTTCTTGAGATGTTTCTGCAGCTTAATTGGAGTTCACCTGTGGCACAGTGGCCTCCATCATCCGTAAGTGGAAGATGTTTGGAACCACCAGGACTCTTCCTAGAGCTGGCCGGCCATCTAAGCTGAGTGATCGGGGAGAAGGGCCTTAGTCAGGGAGGTAATCGATAGTCACTCTGTCTGAGCTCCAGCAATCCTTTGTGGAGGGAGGAGAACCTTACAGAAGGACAACCACCTGTGCAGCAATCCACCAATCAGGCCTGTATGGTAGAGGGGCCACACAGAAGCCACTACCTGCCTGGAATTTGCCAAAAGCAATCTGAAGGACTCTCTGACCATAAGAAACTAAATTCTCTGGTCTGATGAGACTAAAATGGAACTCTTTAGAGTGAATGCCAGGCGTTACATTTGGAGAAAACCAGGCACCGCTCATGACCACGCTAATACCATCCCTACAGTGAAGCATGGTGGTGGCAGCATCATGCTGTGGGGATGTTTTTCAGCAGCAGGAACTGGAAGACTAGTCAGGATAGAGGAAAAAATGAATGCAGCAATGTACAGAGGCATCCTGAATGAAAACCTGCTTCAGAGTGCTCTTGACCTCAGACTGGGGCACACCGCCAAAATATCAATGGAGTGGATTCACAACAACTCTGAGAATGTCCTTGAGTGGCCCAGCCAGAGCCCAGACCTAAATCCTATTGAACATCTCTGGAGAAATCTGAAAATGGTTGTACACCGTCGCTTCCCATCCAACCTGATAGAGCTTGAGAGGTACTGCAAAGAGGAATGGGCAAAAATTCCCAAAGACAGGTGTGCCAAGCTTGTGGCATCGTGTTCAAAAAGACTTGAGGCTGTAATTGCTGCCAAAGGTGCATCAACAAAGTATTGAGCAAAGGCTGTGAATACTTATGTACATGTGATTTTTCAGGTTTTTTATTTTTATTAAAATTGAAATAATTAAAAAAAAATCTTTTTTTACATTGTCATTATGGGGTATTGTGTGTAGAATTTTGAGGAAATCAATTAATTTAATCCATTTTGGAATAAGGCTGTAACATAAAAAATGTGGAAAAAGTAAAGCACTATGAAAATTTTCCATATGCACTGTTTGTGATGTAATACATTTGTATTTTTAAAATAAATATTTGTCATATTTCTTTATTTTAAATATTTAGGAAATATTTCTGGTACATCAAAATTGTGATGACCATCCGACAAGCTAATCCAGCTTAAAATAGTGCTTAAAACGTCACCAAAATTCAGTATTTAAATCTCATAATTAAATAGAAAATGAGGCGAATGGGTCCAAAAACAACCACCCCTTTTACCAGGCTGGCTACGGGTTCCTCTTAAATATAGCATGGAATTACAGTAACTTTTCATGCTTTTAAGATCACTTCTGTTTTGCATATTTGTTTCTTACAAGTATAATGACCGCTGTTGGTCTACATGTAAGCAGACCCATATGACATGTGTTGTTTGGCAGCATGTAGAGCCCAGGTGTGAGAGTCAATATTCATTTAAAGCACAGGTTAACCGAAACTACAAAACTATAGTCAAGTTCACTCCAGGTTTTCCATATGACTATATTTATCAACCCAGCAGGAATGACTGATTAATTCTTCAATTTATATTCAAACCAAGCTTTAACTCTGTGTATTTTGTTAAGCATTGCCACTTCTGAAGACTCTGTGCTGTGCTCTGCGCTGGACGCCGTGGCCTCTGGCAGGTCCGCTGGATGAGGAAGGCAGTCTCTCACTGCCCCGAGCCAGTGCAGCTGTTACTTGGGTGAGACATCTGGGCTTGATAGATAGTCATGATGCCAGCGGTGCCCCAAACACCCCTAGGTGCCACGCACTACATCCATGCCACACCCCCTGTACATCCGACTTCTCCAGATGCATGCTGGGGTACCATAGGGTGCCATCCAACCTCACTGCTTCACAGCCAACGCACTTAAACTGGCAGCCAAGCCATATGTCAAGGTCATATCTGAGTCACAGAGAACTATATTATACCTCATCCGAGATCACTTTGTGCCCAGAAGGGAATTTGGTGATTTTTAAACATAGGAATTTTGATTTTAGAAGTGCAGCTTCTGACTTATACAATAGGTTCAAGTTTTGAAACAGGTTAAAGGTATGAATAGAAGTGACAATAGTCTTTTCTTCCCTATTATGACGCATATCTGAGTGAAACAGCTTCTTAAAGGGCACCTATTTTACCCCTTTTTCAAGATTCAAGATACAGCAAGTCTTTTGTGTCTCCAGAATGTGTCTGTAAAGTTTCACCTCAAAACACCCATCAGATTATTTATTATACCTTTCAAAATATTGGGATTTTCTACTCTAAACACTATGTAGGAGTTTTTGTGGCCTGTGCCTTTAATGCTAGATTGTGCCTCAATTTCCGCCTCGGCTGCGTCAGATAAACAGTACAGTGACAGACATGAAGAAAGCAGATCTCACGTAACTTAACTTTGCACGCAAATGTGACAGAATACACGTTAATATCCACTGCTGTATGGATATCCGTTATGTTTATGTACAAAATAAACCTGATTTAACATCCACAAACCACGATTAATCCGTCTTCTTTTATAATTGTACTGTCATGCAGCTGTGGTGATAAAGTAAAGATGGTAAAATCGCTGTAATTTATTACACACATGCACTGTTTTAAACTTGTAAAACTCATTCTTGATCACATTTGATGATGATTGATGATCACAGCGAGCTCAACAGATCTTTTCATTCCGGCTGCTTTGCGCATGTCCTGTCTTGTTGATGTGTTAATACACGGCTGTCAATCAATTCAGTGGGCGGGCAAACTGCACTCCTACGTCACGTTGCGCTCGTCCTCAAAATGGGAGGGATTTGGATCCTATTTATAGGAATTTAAAAAAGAGACTTATTGTGTTTCTATCACTCCAATATGACTTTGGACACACTATACCTACACACAGCTCTGTCCAAAAAGCACCCAAACGATAATTTTCATCATAGATACCCTTTAAATAAAATGGTTTCTCGAACCAGTTCATCAAAGATTTATTGGATCATTAGTTTCTCCCCAACTATTTTTTATGTGCATTTATGATATTGCATAAAAAATACATATAAAATGGACATAAAACTTATGGGCTCAATTGAGGATCTTTTGTTTTTGCCTCACCAAATAATAAGATTGGATAACTACGCTGTAAATAAATATTTTATTAAAAAAAGGGCAGTTGTGGTTGTCCAAACTTTACAGTTAAAAATAAAGAAAAATAAAGTAATCTCAGGCGGCAAGGTGGTTGAGGGGTTAGCATTGTAGCCTCACAGCAAGAAGGTCGCTGGTTCGAGTCCCTGCTGGGCCAGATGGCATTTCTGTGTGGAGTTTGTATGTTCTCCCCATGTTTGCTTGGGTTTCCTCCAGGTGTTCCGGTTTCCCCCGCAGTCCAAAACATGTGGTACAGGTGAATTAAATGAACTAAATTAACTGTATTGTATGAGTGCCTGTTAATGTGAGAGTGTATGGGTGTTCCCCAGTACTGGGTTGTGGCTGGAAGGTTTAGAATGTGTTGATGTGAAATGTATGTATGAAGCACATTTTACAGTTTCATGTGGTTTATGTTTTTAAATACAGTATAAAAACATTTAAATGCAATCTAATACAAAATAAATGATTTTTTAAAATTATAACATAACTAATAAAAAGAATTCTATAAATGGAATTTGATGTATTTTTTGTTAACTGCTGTACATCCGCAGTCAACCAACTTCTAGCACCCAGAAATATTCATGGGGTATTTCAACCCAAAATTAATTGAACATAATGAACATACCACAGTTCCTGTGAGTTTTGGGTTTTGCTTTGATCAATGGGGTTGAGTTTAGGGCACTGAGCTGGCCACTCCATTACCTCAATTCTTTTGCCTGAAACCAAGATGTTGCTCACTACTTACTCATTGTCTTTTTGAAACACTAATTTCTAGAGCATTTTATCTTCACCATAAGAGAACATAATCTTAATAAAAAACTAAGTATTTTGTTGTATTCAAACTGATCCATGATATCTGGAGTTTTTGCACAGCAAAAAGTGTTAAATATACAGTGTGATTTTTTTTTGGTGCTGCTCAGTGTTAAAGCAGGAGCACATTTTAATACACGAGTGTCAAAGTGAACATTTAAGAGTTTTTTTCCAGTGTTAAACTTCTAACCCAATATGCAGTGTATTTCACACTAGTGATGGGAAGTCCAGTTTTTTTTTACTCGAACAGGTTCTTTCAGACAAGCAGTGATCAAACCAGTATGTTTTACTTAAACTTGAAACTTGTTTTGTTGCATTTTTTTAAAAAAAAGTTGAATATATTGAAATTATTTCTGAAAAGATTAATGAACATTTTATAAATTAAAACAATTTTCAACATATTTGATCACTATTATCTGTCACACACACCAATTGATAATATAGGAAAAAAAGGTAATATATTAACACTTTAAGGGTAACACACACTCCAGTTCGATGTAAGAATAAACTCTTACTGTGTTAAAATGAACTCTGAGAGTAAAGTACAAATTTCAAACCTTAGAAAGTGTTATTTTAACTCCAAAATGGAGGGAGTCATATGTACACCCAAGGAGTGTTAGGTTAAACTCAAATTGAGTTAAATGTACACTGATTTTTTTGCTGTATGTAAAGTAAATTGCATTTTATATGACTTTGACAATCTGGGAAATCATTAGGTTTTATTAAGGGTTTAGTTCAGCGTTTTCCGTCCCAGTTCCTGAAGGCACAGCAAGGCACACATTTTCAACCCCTTCCTATTCAAACACACCTGAATCAAGTCATCAGAACATTAGAAGAGACTCGAAAACCTGAAATGAATAGTTAAGATAAGGGAGACATTGAAAATATGTACTGTTGGTGTGCCTCCAGGAACAGGGTTGGAAAACACTGAACTAAACCCTTAATGAAACCTAATGATTCCCCAGACTGTGAAAGTCATATAAAATGCAATTTACTTTACAAAAACTTTGAAGACATTGATTTTTAGGACTAATAGAGTACAGCGATTCAAAAGAGTATTGTCAGGTATTGTAACAAATATTTAAAGAGTGATGTCATCTGTATGTCTCTTGCATGGATTGTTTGTCATACTAAATTTGTTTTCAGTCACTCTGGAATGTACATCCTCAGGATGAGCACAACTGGGAACAGCTGGACTCAACTAAGTTTAGCGATGTTGTTGGTTTTCACGTTCCCCGAGGGCCTAACGCGCCTTCACAGGGGACAAGGGGGCTGAAAGAAATGCACATCTGGAAGCGCAGACTGTATTTGCATAACAACAACTGGATGACATAGCTTCCCTCTTTTCTTTTCTTCACGTCTTGAAGAATGTTTGTTTTGGCACGTCTTCAGGGTACAGGCATAATCGGTGGAACCTCCCAAGATGCAGACAATCTTCTCTGCGAAGACTCTTCAGGCAGATCTTGGTGAGTTACCAAGTGCTGTTTTCACACAGGAAGTTGATCACAGTTTTTTTTAATGCTTTGTCACAGTATAATAAATGTTCAAATTTATTTTTTAACATTGAGATAGTGGCAAATATTCCATAACTCAGCCAAATCTAATGCAATGCATTTGTCACAAGGACAAACAAATAAGCATCAGAGTTTTTGTTCAGGATATTTAACTGTTTAATGCTTTATAGAAATATTTGCCTTTTAAATTTTTTTTAATAAGACATACAAAGATGGATGTCAGAAAATGAGCTATGGGAACACATTGGTTAAGTTCTATAAATGTGTTTACTCCTAATTGTTATGAGTGATTATCCAGCAAATATTTGTTTGTGACTATGCTTCTGCAAGGCATGTTGTATTTCCTCATTGAACAGTGTAAATGTACTGTATGTCAGTCTAATGCAAACAGAAGGAATATTTAATACTCATACAATGATTGTCCTGGAAACACTTTTTCTAAACTGAGTTACAAGCTATTTATACCAGCATGCAAATTATGGGTTTGGTGGGTGCCAACTGAAGGCCACCACTAGGGTCATAGAAAGTTTTACAAAAAGGCATGAAAACAATTCTGAGAACATAATGTAATGTCATGAACTGACTACTGATGTAATATACTTAATTTGCCCCATTATTTTAAATTTGTAGGGTACTTGTGCATTTTTATGGCTTCTGTCCTGCTTAGGATTGAGGAAGCCTCTGAAGCTAAAATTCAGATATGGTAATGAGCATGTTTCTGACATGAGCAGTAAATAGACCAGGCCATCTGACCAATAAGAGCAGAGTAAGCTTGAGAAATGGATGGATTTAGAAAGATTGAATCTCTGAATAAATTGCTGGAGATTTGAGAAATGATGAGTTGATGTGAAATGTATTTTGAGTAAAAGTAAAAGTGTTTTTTTTACTCTGGATAGATGTAAACTTATATGAGACATCCAAAACTAAAATAGGGACTTCTAAAATAGCATAAACTGAATGTATGAAGCACATTTTAAAGCGTCATGTAGTTTATCTGTTATTTAAATACAGATTAAAACATCTAAAAGTCTAATACAAAATTAATGATTTAGATTTTTAAAATTGTAACATAACTAATGAAAAAGGAATTCTATAATAAAATTTGATGTAGTTTTTGTTAACTGCTGTCCATCTGCATTGGATCAAATCAACCAGCTTCTAGCACCCAGAAACAGGTATTTCAGCCCATAATGAACAAATTATGTCCCAAAGTTACTGTGAATTTTGAGTTTTGCTTTGTTCAACTGGGTTGAGTCCAGGGCACTGAGTTGGCCACTCCATTACCTCAATCTTTTTGCCTGAAACTAAGATGTTGCTCACTTTGTTGTTGTCTTTTTGAAACACTCATTTCAAGGGCATTTCCTCTTCACTAAAAGGGAACATAATCTCTTCAAGTATTTTAATGTATTCAGACTGATCCATGATACATGGAAAACCATAAATAGGCCCAACACCACATTATGAGAAACATCCTGTACCATGATTTTCTTGAATTTAGTACATGTGTGTTTTCTGTAAAAAAGTAAAAGTGTTTTTTTTTTTTTACTTTGGATAGATGTAAACTTATATGAGACATCCAAAACTAAAATAGGGACTTCTAAAATAGCATAAACTGAATGTATGAAGCACATTTTACAGTTTCATTTAGTTTAACTGTTATTTAAATACAGTATAAAAACATCTAAAAATGCAATCTAAAACAAAATTAATGATTTAGATTTTTTTTAAATTATAACTAATAAAAAAGGAATTCTATAATGAAATTTGATGTAGTTTTTGTTAACTGCTGCCCATCTACATTGGATCAAATCAACCAACTTCTAGCACCCAGAAACAGGTATTTCAGCCCATAATGAACAAATTATGTCCCAAAGTTACTGTAAATTTTGAGTTTTTCTTTGTTCAACTGGGTTCAGTCCAGGGCACTGAGTTGGCCACTCCCTTACCTCAATCTTTTTGCCTAAAACTAAGATGTTGCTCACTTTGTTGTTGTCTTTTTGAAACACTCATTTCAAGGGCATTTCCTCTTCACTATAAGGGAACATAATCTCTTCAAGTATTTTAATGTATTCAGACTGATCCATGATACATGGAAAACCATAAATAGGCCCAACACCACATTATGAGAAACATCCTGTACCATGGTTTTCTTGAATTTAGTACATGTGTGTTTTCTGACATAACATCAATTACCATTAGATCAGTCCACATTTGTCTTCGGGCCAGTCAGTGTGTTCCTTGGGAAAAAGTTGCATTTTCTCAACAATGGTGCTTGACGTTGGCTTATTACTGACAGCTGAGCTCCCCTCAAAATATTTTCTGACTTTAACAGTACTTACAGATCATGTTAGATCATCTTTGATCTGTTTGGAGGTGATTAGTTGTGGAGTCTTTGCCATTTGGACTATTCTTTGATCCTTTTAAACTGTTGTTGCTTGTTATTTTCCATGTGTTTCAGGTTTTTGTTCCCACTTTAAAGCATTTTAAGTTACTTTAGATGAACATCCTGTAATCGGCTGCACTTCTTTACACATTTTCCCTTCTCAAATTAACATTTTACGTAAATTAACAACCCATTTTACATCATATTTCAGAAAGAAATATATTTTTTAACATTTTGGGAGTCGGACACATTGCTGACCTTCCTTTTCAGTAATGGACCATTAATGAAAAATATTTTTCTCAGAATTATTGAACTCTCCCATTTTACTGCACACTGCTATTATGTTGAACACACCCCTTTCAGTGCATTAGCCAATTACTCAGAACAAGCAGCACACAAAACAGTTGGGTCTGTTGTTTTTCTGTCACACAACTACCTCCACAAGTAAACCAATTGCCTTGCTAATAACATTGATTCAAGAGGTTACTGATATTGTACTGCTATTTTTTTTAACTCAACGATATATATAGTAACAGTTTAGTGGCCTGTTTCACTGTTTCTATAAGCAGACAATCTTTTTCAATTCAGAAAGCTGTCTCGTAATTTGCCAAATGTCTTGAAAGCCACATCTGCAAGCCCCTCCCCAGACAGCCCCACCACTGCATCTCCTCACATCTCGCTCTCTCTCTGATGGATGGTTTGTTGTAGAGTGAGCTGAAAAAAACAGCCACTTGCAATTCATCAGGCCTGGAATAATGAGCGGAGAGCTACATTGATTTAGCCCGGGGCTTACAGCTCGAACATCTGGCCTGGCTGGCAGTCATAGTCAAGGCCAGCACTATTGGAAAGCTTTCTTTGGAGGGTCCAGATGCAGAGAGAGGAGGATCGGTACAAATGCTACAGATGGAAACGCTGGAACAGATGATGTGGTGGGCAGCTCCCGCCACCGTTGGCACAGGTAGCTTGTCTCCAACAGCTGGCACAGGTTAGGCATTCCTGGGAATTGGTGCCACAAGGCAAATGTTCGCACTGGCAGAGGTTGTGGTTGTGGTACATACACACACTGTTCGTACAGGTATCATCAATCAGGCGGATCGTGGGACTGAATGATAATATGAAAATTGTTCATCTTTCTTTTGGTTTATCTGATTTATTTCATCTGCAAATCTATTACTATCAAATAAAAATAATGGGATAAATCAGTGTATTTTCAGCTTTTGTAGTTTATTCATTCATTTTCTTTTCAGCTTAGTCCCTTCATTAATCCGGGGTCACCACAGCAGAATAAACCGCCAACTTATCCAGCACATGTTTTACGCAGCAGATCACTGGGAAACATCCACACACACTCATTCACACTCATACACTACGGACAATTTAGTTTACCCAATTCACAATTCAAAATGACAGTTTTCAGGACCATTATCATTTTGCGACAAATAAAAGTTTCCAAACATCAAAAATTAAAAAAGATTGCACAAAGAGCTTATAAAACGTGTAAAGGAGACGAAAAGTGCCAGAAATACCTCCATCACATAAAACAAAGATCTGCTACACGGAGACATGTTTCTGATGACCGGATTAAACTATAATTTCCAATATGATGAGATAAAAGAGCTATGTTTGATTATTCTGTCTATTTGAACATGACATGGTGTTTAAATGTATTTACATGTTGTTGATGATCTCTGTGTTCTTCCCATTTAAGTTGAACCCCAATAGAATTGTTTGAAAACTCACAGAGAGTCATCGTTTCAGGGGTTTTGGTACACTTCTTTGGTCCACAACAAGTTTCAAATGGCAGCGCTTATTCTCTAATAAAACACACTTTCAAATCAGTCAAGTACAAGCCAGTGAAACTAAATATGTAATGTAACTGACCTTTAAGGTTTACTCAAAAAGGAAAATACTGTAATTGAACACAATAAATAAATAAAAGTGTAAAAATGACATTGTTTTATCAATGTCTTTACTTCTACTTCAGGTCACGGTGCATGTATACTAAAGACAATATGATGCATTTGCCATTAGAGCAGTGTGACACATAAGTATTGTATTGCATATTACAAGCAGTAGCACCCTGACTTGAATTAAAAGACATACATTAACAAATGTTCTTTATTTTATTAAGTTTTTGTCACACAAATGAGCTCATGGAGCTTTTGTATGATTACAGTTGAACCAATGAAGTCACATGAAATGTTCTGACAATTTATTTTAGTTTCTAGTTTCTGAACTTCAAACATCTCAGGACTGTTGCTGTCTATGGAGGATGAGAGAGCTCTAGGATTCCATCTAAAATATCTTAATTTGTGTTCCAAAGACGAAGGAAAGTCTCAGTAGGTTGGACCGACGTGATGGTGAGTAGTGATGTGCGGATCGATACTAAAATATCGATATCTCCGATACCAGCTTTGTATGTTCTAGAATCGATTATCTTATCAAAATATCGATATTTCGATAATTTGGAGCAAATATGTAGTTTATTGGAAATAGAAATACAGTAGTTTATCTGAATATGCCAACTTAGTCGGAACTACTTGTTCTTCCGCCTGCAAAGTCATGTGCGTAATATGGCACAATACAACTGCAGTCAGATCACGCTAGCTAGCCAGTAGCCACTCAGTCTGCTGGCACATGTGTTTTAGTCACGCTGTCATTGAATATGGGTGACCGCAAGCAGAGTTATGTGTGGAGCTACTTCACTTCCATAAACTCAAACGGTGCAGTTTGTGACACGTGTAACAAAACAGTGAGGTACTGTGGTAATACCACAAACCTAATCAAACATCTACATGGAAATCGCAAGACAGAATATGACAACGTCACGACTAGGCAGTCAGAAGAGGAGGAAAGGAGAGGCACAGGTGCTGCTAGGGCGAGACAGACATCGAATTCAGAGTCCTTAGGTGCAGCAGGCAGGCACTATCCAGGTACATAGGGAGAAAATATGGCGATTCGGCTGTATTTTGGGGGCTTGGGTTTTTTGTGACATTGATAAAACAACGAAAAAAGGTTCAAAACGCTTTCATGGGAACAGGATTAACTTGTCACTAAATGTAGAAGTGTGAATGTTTTTTTAAGATGTTCAGGCAGGCGTTTTAAGATATACATGCTCAGATGCTGTCAATAAATATGTAAGTTGGCTTTTTTGTATGATAATTCTTCATCTATAAACAATAAACAAGAATAACCCGTAATATGTCTCGTATTCAGTACGAAGTGACACTTTTAAGGACACTACTTTCTACTTTTAATTTTCCAAACAGTCATTTTTGGGCAAAGTATTGGTATCGGATCGGTATCGTCGATACTCGCCTTCATTTTACTTGGTATCGGATCGGATAGGAAATCAGTGGTATCGCACATCACTAATGGTGAGTAATTATTAACAGAATTTTAATGTTTGAGTGAACCAAAAATTTAAGTGTTCTTGAAATGTTGCTCAGCCAAAGAGAATTGAGGACTAGAACTAAAATATGATAATATAAAATATAATCATTCTGGACAAAAAGTTCTGTTAGGACCAAATTTATGAAAAGCTTCTCCATTCTATCAAGAATACTATACTTCTAAAGTGAAAAAACAAACACTTAATATGACACTCATACACACACATATACAAAAAAATGGCTCAGTCATATTCAGGCTTGCTTTTAGATTCACAGACGAAAAAATAACAGATTGCATGTGGGGGCTGAGTCTGAGACTGTGAATATAATGGTCTTGCCCAGATGTATGTGTCTGGACTGCTCAGACTGGCACAAAGCTGGCCACTGCTCACTGATGGACATCTGGATAGCAAATTGGTTAATGGTGCCTCCAAGCCAAAAGGTAGTCAGCCATCTCCTCTCGCAGCAATGCAAGAGCTGCCGTGCATCTGTGTTCCACCTACCCCAGAAAACATCCCCCTACAGGCCTGAGAAAAGCCTGGAGAATGAGAGATGAGTAGTGCTTAGTCCAAACCAGGTTTCTGTCTGGAAGATAGCATGTTATGATGTGGGTTTTAAGAACACTGAGTGTGCTATAAAGTTAAGAGAAACGCAGCTGGACTATCTATCTATCTATCTATCTATCTATCTATCTATCTATCTATCTATCTATCTATCTATCTATCTATCTATATATATATATATATATATATATATATATATATATATATATATATACATATTAGAGTTTTTTGTGACTCCTTATGGAGGTTGTTATGCAACTGGGTGGCAACAAATAACAAGTAACTAAATGCAGAATCACTAAAGGGATATTTCACCCAAAAATGAAAATCTATTCACTTTTTACCCATTTACTCACTCTCATGTCGTTCTAAACTTTTATGAGTTTCTTTCTTCTGTTGAACACAAGCAAAGATATTTTGAAGAGTGTTAGAAACTAGTTACCAATGACACTCATAGTAAGAAAAACCAGGACCAGGACACAACAAGTCGACGGCAAACAAGATTTTTCAAAATAACTTATTTTGTATTTAACAGCAAAAAGAAAAACAATCAGATTTCTAAATGATTAAATGATGACAGACTTTTCAGATTTGTGTAAACTATTCTTTTAACAACCCAGGCTCATTCTGAAAACGTACTGCTATATACATTTCTGGAGAGTGCCAAATACATCCCAGGAGCTATGTCTTGTTTTCATGAATCCAATAGAGGTCGCTGTGTACACTTTTTGAGATCTCAAATTTCTCTCGCAAGTGCCATTCAAGCCTGCTGTTCTTACGTAAATCCACCAGAGGCGGAGTTCGTCAACGTACATGGCGAGCTACTGAACAAACTGGTAACAGCAGGAAAGCCGTCCATACAGAGGTAAGTGGTCAGCAAATAAGTGTAAAAAAGGAACGTCATCATACCGCCCCCTAGCGTTCATTTTAAAGGCGAAATGCAGCCATACGTACCTATGGCTACATAATTTACAATCTCAGGAAATGTATATTGGGCTACATTTTCAAAATGAGCTTCTACGCTGAAGAAAAATTAAGGGTTGAGACACAACAAGCTGATGTCAAACAATATGCAAGATATTTATATCAAAGTTATTTTGTGTTCAACAAAACAAAAGAAAAACAAACAGATTTCTGTCAAGGGAAGGTGAGTAAATAATGACAGATTTTTCAGGCTTGGGTGAACTATCCCTTTAAAGACCAAAATGTGGCCATGTATCATTTCAAAGGCAGCACGCTGGAGGTCATATTTGTGCTCATATAAACAAAGTGAGCATTATATAAACAAATAAAAGAACTTACTGATGTGAAGAAGCTGTAACAGCCTTTTTTTGTAAAATAGTTTTTTTCTTAAATGAAATATCATTGATGATTTATTCAAAAAATGTGATTATCAGTCACTGAACATTCGCTCAACTGATTCACTCAAATTCATGACTGTTGTTTTGTAGGTAAAAGCGTTTCAGACTTTGTTTACAGTCTTAATTTGTCCACTTTTGAGTAACTGACAGAAATACATTATTTTAGCAGATATTAAAGGGGCATACAAGTAATATTACACTGTGAAACTATATAGCACTCCTAACATTTTAGCATTTATTAACAGTAAAAATTAAAATGATAATTACTCACCCTCGTGTCATTCCAAACCCCTGAGACCCTCTTTCATCATCGGAACACAATTTATATATTTTTGATAAAATCCTAGAGCTCATTCATCTTTCAAAGACTTGTTCAAAATCCAGAAATATGCACCACCTGACAAAAGTCTTGTCGTTGATCACAGTTGTAAGAGCAACAAATAATATCTTGACTTAGTTGATCATTTGGAAAAGTGTCAGAAGGTAGATTTTTCCGATGAATCATCTGTTGAGCTGCATCCCAATCATCACAAATACCGCAGAAGATACCGCTATTGGACCCAAGATTCTCACAGAACTCAGTCAAGTTTGGTGAAGGAAAATTCATGGTTTTGGGTTACATTCAGTATGGGGGCGTACATTACATTACAATGTACAATATTTCTGTTAAGTGAGAGGACTTTTGCCTAAGCAAAGTCAGATCTTACTGTCCTAATGAAATAATTAAAAATCAAGGCATGATCATATTTTATTTTGGTAAATTAAGCGTAATCTAGAGGCCTTTGCCTTTCATATAAGCCACTTCTGATACCAAATGATAAACTAGAAGTCAAGTTATTATTTGTTGTTCCTAAAACTTAGATAAGCGACAAGACTTTTGTCAGGTAGTGTATATAAAAACATATCCTCAAAACAGACCATATGCCTTCAGGGGTTCAATCACAATTTTATCAAGCCATGTTTGAGCACACAAAATCTAAAAATAAAGACTTTATTCAATGGTTTCGCAGTTTCTTCTCCTCTGTGTCATTATAGGGCATGCATTCATGGTCTCTGTGCTCTTTTTGCATGTTGCGGTCGGTCTCGCTGCTGACGTATTACCTCAGATGTGGCTGTGCTTTGTGTTAAACAGAGGAAGTCACATGCAGGCATGCTCGTGAGTGCCCTATACTGGCAACAAGGAGAAGAAACTGTTGAATAATGTTGTTATTTTTCTATTAATGGTGCCATACACACAGAAAAAAATGCAGGTTTCCACACAATTCACACAAATTGATTAAGTTAACTTAACACTTTTAACAAATGTATGTGGATTGAACATAAAAAAAATTAAGTTGACCCAATGAAATCTCAAGAATTGTGTTGTTTCAGCTCATTTTAAATAAGTAGTTTGAACAAGTAAAAAAAAAAATATATTTTTTTTTGAGTTGGTTTAATAAGTTAAATTGTTCTCTGATATCTAGTAGGTTATGGCTTTGGTAAGTTCAAAAAATCTCCAGAAACTTCACAAATTAATCCAATTACTCCATAAAATACCCATAGGATCAGAAGGTCCATAATTGACCATATTTGGATCGTGTCGTGAATATTAATAAGTTCTGCTCTGACGTGTAGCTCTCTCTCTCTCTCTCTCTCTCTCTCTCTCTCTCTCACACACACACACACACACACACACACACACACACACACACACACACACACACACACACACACACACACACACTGCATGATATATGCTGAACACGGACAAATATAAACCCAGAGTAACGTTAACCTATTTTGCTCACGAGATGTGGATAAAGGCTAAATTATAAATAAACTTATCAAAAAGAGAGTGATAGAGATGAATCGCGTTATATTTTTAAGCTATACTGTCAAAGAAAACAAAGCCAGGATTTAATATCAGCTTCTGCATGAGCAAAGCTGAGTGATTTGACACAATTCAGCAGTCTACATGTGTTTATTGAAACATACGCATCAAATTTTACAATAAACATGATAAATTATCAAAAGATGTAACTAAACCTACCTTACGCCTCTTCACAGTGGAGCTGAATGAATCTATAATCTGTGAATCTAGCCTTTTGCACCCTAAAGCACATGTACCAGTCATTGCCCAGTAGCGCAAGTAAACAAGTTAGATGCGTTTTCAAAATAAAAGTCCCACATACTGTACTTAGTAAGTGAAATATAAGCTTTGAAATAACTAATGGAGGGAAACTATCATTGTTTTCTCACTAGAAATGTTGTTGCTAATCAAACACAGCCTGAGACGTGCATATTAATGATCTCAGAAATACATGAGTCTTGAAGACGTCAGGTTCGGATGAACGACCTAAAGTAGTCTTACATGCAAATGCGGAGAGCGTGGCCTGTGAGTCTCGTCACAGTTTGTTTTGTCTTCTGATTGGCCACCGGGATTTTACACTAGTGGAATTTACATGATAATGAGTAAACAATGGTTTATGAGGCTCATGGTATGTACATTTCCATATACTGATATCTTATTATTCTACTATGCCTTGGCATACCCAGATTTTCATTCTAGGGCCCCTTTAGGTATTAAAATTAAGCATTCGCATAGCTGTATAGTAATCCGGTTGAACCACCGAAACACCGTTTTGACTATTTTTGGTAACTTTGTGGGTAAACTATCCCTTTATAGTTAATAAATGCTGTAAATACTGCTCATAATAAGTTTCTGTTTACATATGCATGAACGAATGAGACTTTATGTTACTATTTTAATACAACTGAACATCTGAATTTGAAAGACTTCTGCTGGAAGTGCTGGCGTACCAATGGCACATCATACCCAAAGCTGCTCCAGATTCAATTACATGCAGATGTGATTAGGCAAGCAGATGTGAATGTGTATTAGACCTTGAAATCATAACACAACACATTAATATCCTGGACTTACAGTCATATACAGTGCACTGGTTTCATGTTTGATCCATTCAAAAGAGAATTAGCATAAATACTTGTGTAGGTTTGCGGACATAAGCCATTGCTTGACAGACAGAAGCATTGTGAAATTAAACTAAAGCTTCCTTTCTGTGGCCTGATCTCCACCATCTGTGGATAAACAAGTTAAACACACAGCAGTTTCCCCTGACGCCTGAACCCTAGAGGATGTGCCCTCCCCCAAAACAGATGCAGCACCTCCAGAGGCTTTGGGTGAGCTGTGGGAAAGAACAGCTGTTCCCCTGCCTAATAAGAGGGCTGCAAGTGAGACAGGTAGGTCATGAATTATTTACTTGAAATGGTATTGTTCTTAGCTTCTGTTAAAAATGTCACTGGGTCCTCTGATCTGCAGTAAGTGATTTTTAGGGTAAGTTTATATGTAATATAACTTGAAAAGTGTGGTGATTACTTATTTCCGATTAAACCTGATGTGTATGGATGGTAATAGATAAGTAAAAGTGTGAATAAATGTGTGAAGTTGGGCTCATTTCACCATTTTTAATGCAAGCTTAAGCATATCGTCACCTTGGAATTATAAGGTTTTATCTGCGTTCTGAATGATTTTAAGATATTGAGCTTTAAAGTTTTGGCCTTCCATAGCAAACAGTATGTGTGTAACATTTGTTTTTTTTTTTTTTAAGAGAAAGTCTTAAAATGTAAACAACTTACTGTATAAAAAACATCCCATAATGTAAATAAGTTGTCATTTAATAAGAATATGTCACTAACTCAATTTTGACAAAAATGTCAGAATCTTATAATTCTAAGGTGATGATATGACACATGATTTGAAGCAACACAGGCTTACTGGAAATATGTGCTTTAGCCAAATGGTCTGTTTCCCCTGGTACAGTACGGTACGGTACGGGTCACCTTTATCAGGCAAAAAGGGTACCAATCGTGGGCGTTGTGTACAACAGAAAGTTTCAGTCAACGTCATTCTCGCTCAAGGAAATGTCACAGTAAAGCTGTATGGGTCGTTCACATATCATATGAGAAGCACTTCTCACAAAACAGATGCTTTATACACATAAATACTTGAGTATAAATGTTCATTACTAACTTTTCTATGAACATGATTTGATTATAACTGCAGATAAATGACAGTGCAAAATAGCCTACTGTAATGTCTGCAATTATATAAAATAAATAAATAAATGCAACATATATGAACACATATAGACCCTTACAGTCCCTGATATGTTACCAATTACAGAAAACCTACTCACAGAATACATTTAGTCCTTGTTAGAAAGTAACTCCATCATTCCAAGTTCATAATAATCCAAAAGGTGATGATAATAGTTAAACATGGCATTTTGTTCATGGTTTAGGTTGCTGAAAGAATCATTTGCTCCTTTGTTTTTTAAGCGTCACTCTCGCGTTTATCCGTTTCTGAAAGGATGTCAGAAGCACTTCAATAATCACGCACATGTTATTATCATCAGCACAAGAAGTTCGTTATTTAAAATATAGACATGCACGGAAGCGATCGCGAGGTCTCTGGAGAAAGTGAAACCGCTTGCACTTTTAGACGGCCTCGTAAAGCAAAAACAGGACATGGCAGATTTTGTTCTTCTTGGCTTTGTGGCTGATTATCATTCGACCATGGCTTGTTATTACATATATATAGTATTACGATGTAATGTCTCGGCTGTGTATTTAAAAATGTTGTTTCCTTTGTTTTCATTCTGCTGCTTGTATATGCACTAGTGACGTTTTTTGTAAACCAATAGCGTTCAGCTGCACGTCTAGCTCCACCTTTTGGTACCCTTTTGTCATGCTAGGTACACCCTTGCAAAAGGGTAACCAAAAAGTGGTAAGGTACGGTTCGCTTTTTGGTACCTTTTGACAGTGAAAACGGCTATAAAAGCATATCGAACTGTACCATACCACTCAGTGGAAATGGGCCATAAAATTTAGGCTGAGGCACATATTTAAACACAGTCATGAACTGTTGCAGTTGCAGATGGTATTGGGGGAGGGGCATTGTCATTATGTAGAGTAATTGATTAGACAAAATCTGCATAGTGCAGGATGTCATCTGTATGATTTTTTTTTTAACTGTGTTTTTTATTAAATTTTTTATAAACACAGTATACATAACATACATAACAATACATAACATTTACTTAAAATGTTTACATTCACAAAACATAAACAAATAGATAAAATAATAATAAATTATAATAATAAAATAAAATATTGACAACTTATACATAAAAATTATACATAAAAAGTACTCCAATATAAAAACAATAACTACAACAAAACCCCTGACAACATTTCAAAGATCAAGTAAATATGTTTCAATTAGGTCTGTTGGAAAATGTCTGATTTTCACCTACAAATCTGCTCTCATTTTCTCAAATATATCTGATTCAGCTTCTGTGTTTATTCTGTCAAAGTAGGTCGACAGGTCTTCATCCTGTTCACTGTAATTATCTTACTAGCTGTAATTAATAATATACGTAGTACAAATAGGTAAAACTTACTGAACCGATCGGGGGGTGGGGGGGGGGGGGGGGTCATCAAGCAAAAAAAAATACTGGGTGCATAGGTATGTCATATCCTAAAACTTTACTAATCTCCCTTTTAACCTCCTGCCAGTACACTTTCCCAAAATATGAGCATAATCCCCCACTTCTCCACAATCTCACCAGCATTGTGATAATTGTAAAGAACTATCCAATTTAGTGACCACTAATGGACTCTGAAGAACTTCATCTTCATCTTCCAGTTGAACTCCTTCTATATTTGACTGCTTATACCCTTATGTCAACTAGTGCATCGTTTTTCCCACAGTTCACCTCTATTAGTGTTTAACTCTAATTTCCTATTTCTTTTGATATAATAAGTGTTATCAGATTTATCTTGCATTAATTTTCTATATAAAACATGATTTTTAGTAGGCAGACCATGTTCAATAATATCTATAAAATATTTTTTCTATATTTGTGGGAGATCTTTTAATTATATCAGAGTTGTCAGTATTTTTAGTCAATTTTCTGTTAGGAAAAAACACATTTTAAAATTTACACTAAACTTTTAATTTAAAATGTAAAATTGGATGTCCTAAAGAAAAAAAATTGGAAAGAAAAAAAATTGGGATTTGCCTTTTTAAAGACTTGGTAATATATATTTTACAATGTGCACTTAAAATCAGTGGCAGTGCTGGATAATAAAAATGTATTACATTTAATCTGGATTACAAAAAAAGTTTGAGCATTAGTAGACTGTCTGCTTAATATATGTTGATACTGCTCTTTCAACAGACATTTAACTGACTATATGAAACTTTGCAAGTACATGTCATATTACACTAACCCTAAGCCTAATCTAACGCTCTGGTTACTAAGGTAACCCTCGTTCCCCGAAATGCTATGTGGAAACGTCCACTATGGGGATTTTATTCAGAAAGACAATCATCTGAAAGAGTATGTAAACGGGCCAATGAAATGCCAATGAGTTGGCAGCTTCAGCTTGCGCACCTGATGCTCGTTGCAATTATTTTGGCTATAAGAGCACAGTGCGAGCAAAGCCAAAGGATCATTTTTTAGTGGAAGAGACTTTCACCTCAACAGCTAAGGGGCAATCATTATGGCGAAGGAACATAGCATTTCCATTCCCCCCTTGGGGAATGAGGGTTACCTTAGTAACCGGAGCGTTCCCCTTCGGAAGGGGAACTTCAATGCTATGTGGAAACTTCCACTATGGGGAAATGTATGGAAAACGCCATAATGATTGAACCTTACCTTCGCCCCCAATGAGAGGTTTGCCAGGCAAAAGAGAGCGTGAGCGCACCTGCGTCACCAGAGGCGCGGTCTTCCAACGTGTTCCCTGGCCCTTACTTATCCCACTTCAACAGAAGATTTATGTATTTAGATATATTTTTCGGGAGTCGCAAATGCGTCTGGATAATTTCTAGGAATTTAATACGACAGTACGCTGGGAAAGCGTGCAGTCACGATAGGGAGGACGCTGCGGAGGCCACCTGCTACCCAAGTGGGGAGACTGGTGGCGAAAGAACATATGGACTAGCCCTGAGAAGAGGGAGTACGCATATGAATAAACGATGGTTAGCGGTGAGGGAAGACACGGGTCTGCCTGTGATGGGGGACTGCAAGGTGGCAGTATAAGCATATGGGATCGCCTAGTGGGGATTGCACATAGCGGGCATCTATACCTAGAACGCGGGCTGACCAGCGTGCATACCAACAATGTAACGGGCCAGCGCCTGACTCCTCCACTGAGTCAGATGCTGGGGGCCTTGGAGGAATATCTGCAGGGTTCGCCAATCGGGGAACTTTACTGACAGAGCGAAAAAGCGCATGTCTCTCCGTGTTAGAGAGAATAGCGCAGCAAGCGTTTTACAAAACCTAACCGAATTTCTCATTCACTGCGTGAGGAAATCGGTTCCCCTCAAGATTAATAAATCTCGCAATAGGTGTCGGCCAGCCCGCAGCTCTACAGTGTCTGTTAGAGAGGCGCCGCGTGCTAACGCCCAAAAGGATGCATGCTTCGAGGAGCACGCTCTCACTCCTGGAAGATAAGATGACATTTCCAAGAGCGCCGCCATCGCTGCATCCTTAGAGCGGGGATACATAATGCCAACCCCTCAGAGCGGAGGGGACAGCCTTAGCTCCAGTCAACTGAAGGAGGATAGCATCACTCTGATCTGGCATGTTCGGGGTTTCCTTCTCGGGGGAAAAAGGTAACCACACAGCGAATAGACTCCACTTCAGGGCGTGGGCATGCCTCGTAGAGGGTGCTCAGCCTGAGTGACAGTGTTAACCACCTAATCGGTAGGTCACCAAAGTCCTCCGCGCTCCATCTATGAACCATACAAGAGGCATAGATCTGGGTGCGGGTGCCAAACGGTGCCTGTCCCCTGTTTCCAGGGGATGTGCCAGGGAGGGGCCATCACGAGGAGAGTTGAAAGAAGTTCCGATTGGGCCAAAGAGGCGCAATACGAGAGCTGTTCCTCTACCTCCCTAACTTTACACAGTATCTAGGCTCACTGGAGAAATGCATATTACGCACGCCCCGGGGCCAGCTGTGTAGCCAGTGGACTTTACAGGGTTCGCCAAGTGGGGAACTCAAGCGAGAGCGCACGAATCTCTGAGTTAGAGAGAGAAAGGCGCAGCCCATAACAGCTGGCCTTGATCGTGAAGCCAGTGCTGAAGTGGTCTCATATGGAGTAATCCAAGTGGCGTGACAGCAGCTGCGGATGCCATATGCCCCAGGAGCCTCTGAAAGATTTCAGTGGAACCAGTATTTTGCTGTCGATCTCTCTCAGACAGTTCAGCATTAGCTGAGCACGATCTCCGGAGAGGCGAGCTGTCATGGAGATCGAGTCCAGCTCCAACCCGAGAAAAAAGATCCTCTGTATGGGGGCGAGTTTGCTCTTTTCTCGGTTGACCTGAAACCCCAATAGGTGGAAGTGCTGGAGCACCTTGTCTCTGTGCATAGTCAATTGCTCCCGAGAGTGGGCCAGTCGCCGAGATAATTGAGTATGCGGATGCCCGCGAGCCGAAGGAGCGCTAGGGCACCCTCCGCGAGCTTGGTGAAGACCCGCGGAGACAGAGAGAACCTGAAAGGGAGGACTTGTACTGCCAGGCTCGACCTTAAAGCATACCGCAGAAACTGACGATGGCGTAGAGTATGGAGACATGAAGTACGCGTCCTTCAGGTCTATTGCTGCAGACCAATCCCGAGGACGAACGCACCGGAGGATGCGCTTCTGCATAAGCATTTTGAACGGCAGCTTGTACAGACAGCGATTCAAAACGCGCAGATCTAGGATTGGCCATAGCCCACTGCTCTTTTAGGTACGATGAAGTACAGGCTGTAAACCCGCTCTCCATCTCGGCTGGAGGGATCGGTTAGATTGCATCCTTCGCCAGGAGGACAGCAATCTTCTCTCACAAGACAGGGACGGGCACAGGGCTGACCCTGGTAAGAAAACCCTCGTGAACTTGGGAGGCTGTTCGCAAATTGAATCGCGTAGCCGAGTCTGATTGTGCGTATGAGCCACCGCGAAGAGCTGGGCCGCGCTAACCAGGCAGGCAGAGCCCTCGCTAATGGACTCACCGCTACAATCGCTGATGTACCAGCAGTGGGGCAGCGCGGAGTGGGAGTGCTGATCCGGGGAGCGCTGGAGTCCCGCGGAAGAGCTGGAGGCGAGAGATTCACTCACCTTACACCCAGACTCCGGAGGGGAGGGCTGGAGGTATGAGAGAAAGGAGACCGTCCTCTTAGACCTCGTGAGCCATTGGTTAAGTGCATCGATCCTGCGAGCTGGAAGGCTTTTCATTGCGTCCCAGACTGGCAGTATTCAGGCTATCACATCCAGGGAAGGGAAAAGCCCGGAGCCCGGCCCCCCACCGGGGAGAGAGCAAGTTCCCTCTTCTCCGGATGGCCCATCTCAGAAGCGCTTCGCGGTCCATTGACCGGACTTAACGGCACCCTGGGACGGGGAGCGCTGGGACTTTGTCGACTCCGTGCATATTTTTGCCAGGTTTAGCCCAGGTGGTGCTCCTGGACCACTAATGTGGCCATCGTCCTTCCCAGGGCACACGCAGCGGACATGAGGTCAGTGGAGTTCATTCGGGTGCGGTGCGGGGCTTGTAACAAGCCTGGGTCGGAACCACCCTCGTGCAGGGTGAAAGCAGCCTGGCCCGCGGCTGTGTGGGCTCTGGCTCGGGAGGCAGAAGACCAACACGCCTTGGACGGGAGATGAGGCTGACTCCAGCAGAAGGAGGCACCACGCAGGCCTGTGATGGCACTTTCAATCTGGGGAATCGACTCGTACTCCCTGGCTGCTCCACCATCAAAGGTGGAGAGGCGGAGGCGCACGCAGATCAGGCAGAGAAAGGTGCCCTCAAGACTGCGTGAGTCCACTGTGCACTTCCGGGAAGAAAGGGATGGGAGGCTAGAAGGTCTTGCCTTTTAATCCTCCACATACACCCATCTAGTCGGTCCGGCCGTGGGGCTGGGGGATAAACCATCTCCAGACCCATGACCGAAACAGCCTAGGAAAGCACGGTTATCATGTCTGTTTCAAGATCGGCCGCCGCCGCGCTTGCTCCCGAGGGGAGGGAGCAGAGAAGGGGAAATCCTTCATCAGATCATGACAGCCCAACCTCTGATGCAGCGGTGGACATCTGAGCCTCTGTGTCATCAAGTGAGAGGGCGGCCATCCGAGGATGGAGCGCTTCTCTCACTCGAAGCTTGGATGGAGCGCGTGGAGGAGCGAGAGGTCTGCAAGCCAGAGTGCGGCAGATTTACTCCCACTGTAACCCTCAGATCTGCCCGAGTGCCCACCGCGGAGCGGGGGACAACTGGGGTGGGTGGCCCTTTTGCAAGAGCGAGCCGCGATCTTATCTGCGCAACAGACATGCCACTGCAGTGATGGCATGCACTGCCCACGAGCACCGCATTAACATGCTGGACCCCCAGACATGAAACACAGTGCTCGTGCCCATCATTCGAGGACAGGAAACCACCACATCCAGAAACGCACAGTCGGAGCGACGTCTTGAAAAAGACGCGCTGCACGACCGTGTTGCTCTTTTAGGAAATTCGCAACAATACATACCGCTCTGGAGGACCGGACCCAAAGGACGCCAGGCAAGGGAGAAACCCAGCTCGACCATCTGCCGCTGCGTGTCACACACTCTGGACCGGGGGATCGCTCTCGTTCACTCTCTGTGTGAAACTCAGCGGGAGGAACCCTCATCGACTCTCTCAGAAGGCTGTTGAAGTCTCTGAAGTGAAAATGATGCTTTGGCTTTGCTCGCACTGTGCTCTTATAGCCAAGTTAATTGCAACGAGCATCAGCTGCGCAAGCTGAAGCTGCCAACTCATTGGCATTTCATTGGCCCGTTTACATACTCTTTCAGATGATTGGCTTTCTGAATGAAATCCCCATAGTGGAAGTTTCCACATAGCATTGAAGTTCCCCTCCCGAAGTACATCTAAACCTATGTAGTCAGAATATGTTACCTAAATGAGTAATCAAGATTCAATTACTGACTACAATTGTCAGTATGGAATTTCTTTACTTACCACTACTTATCTCAGAAAATAATGAGTAACATAAAGTAACTACATGGGTTAGTGTTATATTTAGCTCTAGGTTTAGGTTTAGTACTTAGTTATCACTAGGGCCAGATGGAATCTGCGGACGTTTTTTGCAATTTCTGCGGAGAATTTTGGTAAAAATCTGCAGATTTCTGCTGAATTATTTTGGGAGTCTCATAACTAAAACCTTAATATGTGAAATATGTGTAATTTAAAAACTGAATAAATTCAGATTTACACACATTTACTCAAGTAAATAAACAGAATTAATGATAGGCTAAAAATCTGCGGAAATCTGCAGAATTCTGCGGAATTCTGCGCGCGCAGATTCTGTGTGGGCCTAGTTATGACACAGTAATTACTACGATAAGCACAAGCAACAGTACCGTAAAATAAAGTGCTACTGTCAATTCAAAGAAGTTTAACATTTGGAATAACCTTTGACATCTATCTATACACACTTACTGGTCACTTTATTAGGTACACCTGTCCAACTGCACGTTAACGCAAATTTCTAATCAGCCAATCACATGGCAGCAACTCAATGCATTTAGGCATGTAGACATGGTCAAGATGATGTGCTGCAGTTTAAACCGAGCATCAGAATATAAGGGAGAAAGGTGATTTAAGTAACTTTGAACATGGCATGGTTGTTGGTGTCAGATGGGCTGGTCTGAGTATTTCAGAAACTACTGATCTACTGAGATTTTCACGCACAACCATCCCTAGGGTTTATGGAGAATGGTCCAAAAAACTGAAAATATCTAGTGAGCGGCAGTTTGTGGGTGCAAATGCCTTGTTGATGCCAGAGGTCAGAGGAGAATGGCCAGACTGGTTCCATCTGATAGAAAGGCAACAGTAACTCAAATAACCACTCGGTACAACTGAGGTATGCAGAAGAGCATATCTGAAAGCACAACACGTCCAACCTTGAGGCGGATGGGCTACAGCAGCAAAAGACTACACTGGATGCCACTTCTGCCAACTAAGAACAGAAAACTGAGGCTACAATTTGCACAGGCTCACCAAAATTGGAAGATAGAAGATTGGAAAAACGTTGCCTGGTCTGATGAGTCTCGATTTCTGCTGCAACTTTCGGATGGTAGGGTCAGAATTTGGTGTCAACGGCATAAAAGCATGGATTCATCCTTCCTTGTATCAACGGTTCAGGCTGCTGGTGGTGGTGTAATGGTGTGGGGGATATTTTCTTGGCATACTTTGGGTCCATTAGTACCAATTGAGCATTGTTTCAACACCACGGCCTACCTGAGTATTGTTGCTGACCATGTCCATCCCTTTATGACCACAGTGTACACATCTTCTGATGGCTACTTTCAGCAGGCTAACGTGCCATGTCATAAAGTACGAATCATCTCAGACTGGTTTCTTAAACGTGACACTCAAATGGCCTCCACAGTAACCAGAACTCAATCCAATAAAGCACCTTTGGGATGTGGTGGAATGGCAGATTTACATAATGGATGTGCAGCTGACAAATCTGCAGCAACCGCATGATGCTATCATGTCAATATGGGCCAAAATCTCAGGAATATTTCTAGTACCTTGTTGAATCTATGCCACGAAGGATTAAGGCAGTTCTAAAGGCAAAAAGTGGTCCAACCCGGTACTAGTAAGGTGTACCTAATAAAGTGGCCAGTGACTATATGTGTGTGTATTTGTGTATCAATAAAATAACTGAAAAAGGACAACTACTTGTGTGTTTATATATATATATATATATATATATATATATATATATATATATATATATATATATATATATATATATATATATATATATATATATATATATATATATATATATATATATATATATATATATATATATATATATATATATATATACACACACACACACACACACACACACACAGTTGAAGTCGGAATTATTAGCCCCACTTAAATCTTTTTTTCTTATTTAAATATTTCCCAAATGATGTAGCAAGGACTTTTTCACAGTATGTTTGATAATATTTTTCCTTCTGGAAAAAAGTATTTTTTGTTTTATTTCGGCTAGAAAAAAAGCAGTTTTTAATTTTTAAAAAAAACATTTTAAGGTCCAAATTATTAGACCCTTAACAGAACAAACCATCGTTATACAATGATTTGCCTAATTACCCTAAACTGCCTAGTTAACCTAATTAACCTAGTTAAGCCTTTAAATGTCACTTTAAGCTGTACGTATAGAAGTGTCTTGAAAAATATCTAGTAAAATGTTATTTACTGTCATCATGGCAAAGATAAAAGAAATCAGTTATTAGAAATGAATTATTAAAACTATTATGTTTAGAAATCATATATATATATATATATATATATATATATATATATATATATATATATATATATATATACACATATATATATATATGTATATGTATATATATATATATATATATATATATATATATATATGTATATATATATATATGTATATATATATATATATATATATGATTTCTAAACATAATAGTTTATATATATATATACACATATATATATATATGTATATGTATATATATATATATATATATATATATATATATATATATATATATATATATATGTATATATATATATATATATATATATATATGTATATATATATATATGTATATATATATATATATATATATATATATATATATATATATATATATATATATATATATATATTACCATTGATGTTCATCATTTCAACAAAATTTCTGAGACCTTTCTAAAATAATCTACTTTCATTTATTGTTAGACAATTGTAGCCTAACATTTTCTGTGTAATAAACTTCTTTCGACCTTTCTTAAATCTTCTAGCTGTTTATCTATCTATCTAGACTTTAATCAATGCTTTAAGTGTATGATTTTAAATGGAAACACATACCCATAACTAGACCTGAATGGCAGATGAAGTTATAATACATTTATATTTCATCCCAGAGCCATATAGTCCTTTTTCCAGCTGTGTTATTTATCACCCAGCATTAACCTTCATTTATCAGCATGCTTTCACCAGTTAAAGACGGATTCCTCCATATGGCTGGGTGCTTCATTAAATGCTAATTATTATGAGGTATAATAATTGTGAGGCTGCTGTGTGCACTGGGTGACGTGCTGCTGCAGTGTCCCAAGAGAAGGAGAAAAGACTGAGCTCCAGATAAACAATCTCACTGTTCTCCAGAGAGTGTGTGATCGGCCATCTGATGATACGGACGTCCACTTCCCCTGGGAACACGACTCTCTGCTGCCTGTCTGTGTTGGGTGTGAGGGTGACATTGCTGTTTCATTGTGCCACCACTGCACATTTCATATGGATTTATATTTGTCTGCGTATATTTATACACTGCTCTTTCCGCACCTCCACTTGTAAGAAACTTCTCTACTGTCTCCTCAGTGCCTTACATTTTCCTACGCACAATCCGTAAACGAGAATGTGTTATAACTGTTGTTTTTCTGACATTTTGCCTCTTTCTGTTGGGTGTTGTATTATCTGGAGCTTTTGTGAATCTACTGTATATTAAAAAATACTTTGCTATATTTTACCAATATTTATTAAACAAAAAATGTCATCTTGAACAAAATTAGGCCAAAATGAAATTCTTTTCAGGAGTTTGAAACAGCTTGCCGAAGTGAACTTTCTGGAAATATTGGCTCTGGATGGTAAACGCTGAATTGTCATTGGTCCATGGAGGTTATGAAATAAGCAGTGGGAGAAAGAGTACTGAAAAATACCATTCATTCATTCATTCATTTTTTTTCCGGCTTAGTCCCTTTATTAATCTGGGGTCGCCACAGCGGAATGAACCGCCAACTTATCTAGAATATGTTTTATGCAGCGGATGCCCTTCCAGCTGCAACCCATCACTGGAAAACATCCATACACTCTCATTCACACTCATACACTACAGCAAATTTAGCCTACCTCATTCGACTATACCAGTTGTGGGGGAAACCGGAGCACCCGGAGGAAACCCACGCGAACACGGGGAGAACATGCAAACTCCACACAGAAATGCCAACTGACCCAGCCAAGGCTCGAAGCAGCAATCTTCTTGCTGTGAGGCGATCGTACTACCCACTGCGCCACCATGATGCCCTGAAAAATAACATTACATGCCAAAACAATGTAGTGCAAGTAAAGTAAAAGTATCTGTTCTACACTGTAAACCCTAACAAGTTGAGACTACTCAAATGATTTGAGGAAAGTGATTCCCTCAGTTAGTTTGAGTAATGGGAAATCAACTGAGTTGACCAGATGTGGTCTCTTCGTTGAATTAACTTAAATGTTTAATTACAGATAACTTAAAATGGCTAATAGTACTAAACTTCCATATTTTTTAGCTTTTATATTTTTACTTACTCACAGGGCCATTTATATCAAAGTTGATATTTAGCCGCACCATGCTGGTGTTTTGTAATCGAGAGCTTTTCCTTTCGGCTCAGCTCCTTCTTTACCACAACGGACCAGTACATTGACCACGTTACTGCTGCAGCTGCACCAATACACCTGTCAATCTCACGGTCCATCCTCCCCTCACTCGTGAACAAAACCCCAAGATACTTGAACTCCTCCACCTAAGGTAAGGAGTTTCCTCCAACCTGGAGATGGCAAACCACCCTTTTCTGGTGGAGCACCATGGCCTTAGACTTGGAGGTGCTGGTTCTCATCCCAGCCGGGTCACACTTGGCAGCAAACCGCTCCAGTGCATGCTGAAGGTCCATGTTGTGACATGTAATTATTTATTTTTTGTAATTCTGTCCTATGCTGCCTGTCTAGAAGAGATATTGTATCTCAATTGGACATTCCTGGTTAAAAAATGTAAAAATAAAAATAAGTAGGTGTGGCTCTGAGTCTCTGCCTTCTTTGTAGTTGAAATCTACTCCCACTTATCTTTTCTGTTTGAGGGCTGAAAAGCTGCATGTTTACAGTACTGAAGTGTAATTCGACAAATATCAAAATTTGCAGTATATTACTTCACAGGCTACATGGCAAAAACATTCTCTCTATAAAAACTTGTGCATTAGCCGATTTTTGGCATGTTCACCCCACAGGAACTGCGAATGATTTTAGTAACAACATCTCCTGAGGAAACTAAACAAACTCCTGCTTTTAGGGTCTAATCCAGAAAGTGTGATTTACCTTTACCTTGGGGGTATTATTTTCTTTTCTTAGCGTAAATTTATCAGTTATTAATTTATAACTTATCCATGTACATTCCTTCTCCTTTATCACAAACCACACATACTGTAACAAGTTGTTATAACTACCTGGGTTCCAACTGAGTTCATATTGTATAACTAACTACCTGGTGTGAAATCCCCTAAATCCTTTAAAATCCTCACATTTTGAATCTTCTGTTACCACAAGCCCTTAGTGTTTGATGAAGGTCTTATTCTCTGCTGGTTGGACATCTACATTATGCACAGTGATGTTACAGTAGCTGTGAGTACTGAGTATGGATCATATCATGATCATATTCATCACCATAAGCGTCTGGAACGTCTATTATTATCATCTGTACATTCTGGGATCAGAAATTACGACACTTTTTGATAAAAATTTAAACCAAACAACAACTGCATTCTGGGCACCTGATAATGCAATTTTTGAAAGCAGTTTTTTAGAGTGCAAGCTTTTAAGAACTGCGTGATTATTATACAAACAACTTGTGAAATGGTGAGGTCATGCACATGTGTATTATAGGTTTGTGCAAGTACTTGACAACTAAATGAACAAAAGAGGTCATTATGTGTGCAGATGCGTACAGTTTCTTTACAAAGTGGCACCATCAACTAGGTATAACATGCACAATTCAGCATCTTAGTTGTTTTTTTGGATCCAAATAAATGGATTGTTTTCGCTCATAAACTATGTCTAATATTTCAGGAAAAATGTTTCTGTTTTTAGTACATTTTTGTGTAAGGTATCCTTACTATTTGAAAAAACTCTATCTGGATGCACAAAATGTGAATGTGTTTCTTCCAGTTCATCTGTGATAGCAAAATTATATTTGATGCAATTTCAATTATATTTGAAAATTCAAAACACAAATTTAGACATTATATTCATCATAATAATATTATAACACAGTAATATATTATATGGGGGGGGGGGGGGGCTTTTTGAGATTAGTTTAAAATTACACATTTTCTTTTCGGATTAGCCCCTTTATTAATCTGGGGTCGCCACAGCTGAATGAACCGCCAACTTATCCAGCATATGTTTAACGCAGCGGATGCCCTTCCAGCTGCAACCCATCACTGGGAAAATTACACATTTAAAGTATTATTAAATTACTGTCAATTAAAATATTAGTATTTGATTATGGTAAAGGAAAATGTAAAGTTAAACAATGAATAAAGTGTGTTGTATCTGTTAAATATGAAAGTTAAAATGTAAATGTGAAATGTATTTTGTAATAAAATAAAATATAATAAAAGGTTACCAAACAAATTCTCACAATGAACCTCTAGAATTATGTAAATGTTAAATTATAGATAATTATATTGTCGTTGTGGAGAAAGCCAGCCATTTACTCCATTTCTTTTCAAAGATCTCTATTTGTAATTGAAGTGCATGTGTCATTTTTTGCATTTCCTCAACTTCTGCTATTATTTTGAACCATTCATCCTTAGTTAGTGCGTCTTCTTTATATCATTTCCAGGTTAAAGCTTTTTTACTTGTTGCCAAAGATATCTTAAATATCTGTCCTCCTTTTCAAGTTTAATAGGAATAACTCCTAAAGCATTTCGAATGTTCTAGGAATATGAAGATCAAAAATATCATTGATAGAACACTGTACAGTTTCTTAAAAACTATGAATTCTTGAGCACTGCCAAAATATACGCGCATGATGTGCCTCTTCTACCCCACAGTTCCTCCAACAAGGATGAGGAGTCCCCGATTGTAATGATTTAATTCTTGGTGTAATAAAAAAATTTTTAATAAAAAGTTTTTCCAACAAAACTCAAGCCACATTGTTGAGCTTGTTGGGGTATGTGGGACAGCACACATTTTAACCTATTGGTCTTGATTTAAAATAATTTCTACTTCTTTTTCCCATTTTAATCTTAGTCTGTTGAGAGTCCTCTAGAATTACTTATTGCTCTATATAATTTAGAAATTGTTTTAGTCATACTTTTCTTGTATGTCTGAATGAAAATCTGAACAAGCTGATTGTTTCATCCTTTATTTATTTCATATAATAGTCCTGCAACTGTAAATATCTAAATAGATCTTGGTTTATAAGACCAAACTTATGTTTTCAAGTTTGAAAGCATTCCATTCTGCACTCTTTTGAAGAGATTCCTAAATATACCCATTGTTTAAATCTATTACCCATAGTCCCAGGTTAAAAATCTGGGTCATGCGCCACCCAATTCAGAATTTGAATTTCTTTTTCCAAATAAAGTTCCTTTACCACTGTAAACCAAGTTTTCATAGTAAACTGTGTTAGTGGGTGAAGACACTGGATCTTAATCTGGAATTTTTTTTTTTTTATTATAGTGATTATTATAAGCATTATTCAATATTACACAGATATGCACATCAACATTGGACTAATAAAGAAAATTCAAAACACACATTTAGGCATTACATTATCATAATAATATTATAACATAATAATATATTATATGGGGAGGGGGGGTCTTTTTGAGATTAGCTTAAAATTACCCATTCAATGTATTATTAAATTACTATAATTTAAAAATATTACTATTTGATTATGGTAAAGGAAAATGTAAAGTTAAATAATGTTAAAATGAATAAGTTAAAATGTAAATGTGAAATGTATTTTGTAATATTTAATTTTGTTACTATGCATTACTGGCATCTGTTTTCCTGTAATCTTGTATTAATGAAATGTTATTGCAAAGCAACTCTATCAGTAAAGAACAAAAGTCTCAGTCCAGTTAGTATGTGCTTGAATCCAGCATTTATCATTGGTTCATTCATTCATTAAATTTCCTTCAGCATAGTCCCTTTATTCATCAGAGGTCGCCAGAGTGGAATGAACCGCCAACTTATCCAGCATATGTTTTACACAACGGATGCTTCCAGTTGCAACCCAGTATACTGGGAAACATCCATACACTCCCATTCACACACAAACACTATGGCCAATTTAGTTTATTCAATTCACCCATACCACATGTCTTTTGACTGTGGGGAAAACCAGAGCACCCGAAGGAAACCCATGCAAACACAGGGAAAACATGCAAACTCCACACAGAAATGCCAACTGGCCCAGCCGGGACTCGAACCAGTGACCTTCTTGCTGTGAGCGACCTACTTGCCGTGAAGCGACAGTGCTAATCACTGAGATTTATGATCCAAGTATTCAAAGTGTCAAATAAATGTAGTTAAGATGTGGATACAAAACCAGAAAAGCTTCCTAAATGATCTCTATTTTCAGTACTGTATGTGTGTCCCACATTTATAACTCACGTGAGAAATTATTATACTTTCTTGCTTAAGTTTGCATTTGTGGTTCTACAATGTTCATAGTCTGTGTGCAGATGTATCAATGGACAAATACTATGTACATATTTAATCAGTTCTTAAACATCATCTGTCTAATAACTGCTTATGTCCGCAAAACAAAAACGTATATACATTAATATCTTTTCCTATTTGTTCAACACATATTATATACTATAAATGTATCTCTCTTATGCATTATCTTGTGCATGCAAGAATGCATGAAAGGCATCAGCTCCCCTATGTATGTTGTGTGAATCCAGTATCATCCACAATCATGGATTCCACAGTGACCTCAAGAGGTGGGAATGCAGAACTACCTGATTACAATCAACTGTCAGATCTCATAGCTTATATTAGCATAAATACAGAATCCAGTTTAGTTTTGTATATGCAATCAATTTTATAAGCATTCAATTTTGCAAGCAAATAAATATACAGAAACCTAATAGTTCTCTTTCGGCAATATGACTATTTATTTCAATATTTTACAGCTACTACAAAATACATACGATGAACAATTATTAATTGATAAATTCAAGTGACAAATATTTCTATTATTGTAACAGTAAAATAAAATGACTTTTACTAGTCCTCTATGGCGCCTCAAAACATTGCTCTTAGTTGCACAGAAGCGAGGCCTCACATCTTTGACTTCAGTCTGAACAGATGGAGAGAACTCCAGTAAATATCATTTCAAACATCAGCCGTGCTTTGCTGATGGCACAGCCGTATTCAAGGGACTGTCATCTCAAAAAAAGGGAAAAAACAAACATTTGGGATCAAAAAGGCCTGTTGATTATCATACTGGAGCAGAGAGCTAACAGCAGTTATGCTAATAGTTGCAACTATATGTGTAACACACTTTCCCCCCCTCATAAAAACTGTTTAATAAAGAGTTTTGTGTGGTGAATTGTATCTTTTGTGCTTAACTGAAACAAGACTAAACAATAAACACACAGGCTGTGTACAAAATGAAGTCTTTTGAAGACTCAAGCTAACAAGCTAACTTGTTTTCATCAACACACAACCTTAAATAAAAAACTCAGTTGCGAAAACATAGCAATTAACGTGATTCATATTTCATTATATTTTCATTACGATAGTCGAGGACAACTCTTAGACAGAACAAGGAGTAGATTGTTGGGCGACGACATGGAAAACACCAAACACATCACATGCCTCGACTCATTTGCCACATCAGCTTAATGAGGCCATTATTTGCATTAAATTATAATGTTATTATGTCAAGATTCCAGCACCAGTAGGACAGTGGTTTGTTTTGAAATGTATTAGTAACGCCAATTAGTTTACTGGGACGCATGAGTGTGGGAGCGTGGATGATGATGATGACGGGCGGGTGCGGCGCGCAGCCAAATATGCCGAACACGTGACTTTCTGTTCACAAAGGTCCTGAGTGAACTTAGCGCATCTGTGGACCATTGCACATACTTAGCATTGCAAACGCTCACCTGTTGACGCCGCGATCCCACACATACAGTAAATATCTTGTATGTAAGCACAGGAATTTTCAATGTTGATTTTATTTTTACTAATCTTGGTTCCATTATTTATTTATTTATTTTTATGAGTTCATGGTGCATTATTTTCCTTTTCATTCTTTATCCTGCTTTAATATTATTATTATTATTTTTTACATAGGCCTAATTACAATAATACAATCTAATTTATTGCTTAAGGAAGATTATTGTCTTTTTCTTCTATTATTTGATTTTATCTATGTATTTATTTTTCAAGTTATTCATTCTTGTTTATTTATTTATTTCCATCAGTTCATTACTTATGGTGCATTATTTTCTTTTCATTCTATAACTATTCTGCTTTTTAATATTTTTTTACATAGGCATAATACAATAATACAATCTAATTCATTGCTTAAGGAAGAATATTGTGTATTTCTTCCTTTATTCATAATCATATCCATGTATTTATGTTTCTAGTTATTAATTCGTGTTTATTTATTTGTTTATTTATTTATTTATCTATCTATTCCATCAATTCATTGCTTATGGTGCATTATTTTTCTTTTCATTCTATATCTATATCTATATCCAGCTTTTTAATATTATTTTTACATAGGTCTAATACAATAACACACTCTACTTTATTGATTAAGAAAGATTGTTGTCTTTTTCTTCCATTATTCATAATCTTATCTATGTATTTATGTTTCTAGTTATTCATTAGTGTTTATTTATTCAGTCACTCATTTTCCTTCGGCTTAGTCCCTTTATTCATCAGGGGTCACCACAGCGGAATGAACCGCCAACTTATCCAGCATATGTTTTACACAATGGATGCCCTTCCAGCTGCAACCAAGTGTTTATTTGTTTATTTTGTTTATGTTTGTTTGATTTTTTTTTCATCTGTAGGCCATACATCGTATTATAATTTAACCTAGAATAATGTAAAATGAATAAAAATAAACAACTTCAAATTGAGTTAATGTGCTCTCTTATTTTAAAAAGCGTGTAATGCCGTTTGTCTGCGGATGAAATGCGAATAAAATTCACATTAAATCTCGCTATTAGAGCTAGGAAACCCCTTGGCAGTATTTCAGATAATAATCATTATCATTTCCAATAATAATTACCATTTCATATAATAATAATTATTATTGTTATTAGGCATCCACTTGAGGACCTATTTTGTACGCTAAATATTTGAAGATTATGAACCCTAGAGCTCACTTTTGAAACATGTTACTTTTTATGTTATTGTAATGTAAACCTCTCGATGCTCGACTAATATCGTCAGTCTGTTCCTCATTTGCAATATTATTTTAAGTGGCCATATCGTTCTCCACTAGCCATGTGACTACCTCTGTGTGTGTGCGTGTGTGTCCGCGGCTCTGGAGGAAGTTGCAGTGCACCTGTTCTCCACCGCTGCTCTGCCCGTGACTACAGTACCCACGTAACATTGCGCAATGTCCCTCGATCCGCGCGCTGCGCCAGTCTGCTCGAGGAACCCGTCCGTTCGCTCGCTCGGCCTTTTTTTTCTGCTTTCTCACTGTTGCCTGGTGTCAACCTACGCCGAGAAAGAGACATCCCTCCCTCTTCCCCCCTCAGCGGCAGCTTCCAATTTGCCTTCGCTTTTCTTTTCGCCTCTTCCATTGGCTTGCGCGCTGCCAGTCAAGCGCTTCCTCTTTACCGGAGAGTTGAGTAGCAACAGCTCGGAAACATCTGGCTGCCGCAGCTCTCTCGTCGCTCCGCTCGCCCGCTCCGTCTTTTCTGCCACTGCAGGTTGTTATGGAAAGCAGTTGAAAGTCAATCGAGTTGTTTTTCTCGCTGAGAGGATTAGACGGAGGAAGCAGGAAGACGTTGGACCTGGCTGCCTGTAAGTGCCTGTGATACGAGGTGCTCTTTAAGGAGATGAAAGGGGGGTTGGAGAACGGGCTGGATTGTTGTGGGGAAAAGTAGCGATCTTTTTCACGCGACTGTTGTTGGTTTTGACGCGCAGAATGAGTTGCTCGAGCGCGTGGCATCGGGGCCTGCCGCAAAACTGTAACACTGCAGGTTGAAGGCTTACTTTTTATTTGTTAGCCACGCAAGCTAGCTTTTCCTGAACGTACGGGGTCAGGATCCAGAGAAAGACCGTCGGCAGTGCGCTGTGTGCGAGTGTGTTTGTGTAGGAGTAGCCTGCTATAATACCATTTCCTACCTAGGTGGACTCGTAGTTTGTTTTATTTTAGCGATTGTTTATTTGCTGTAATAGCTTTTAAGTTTGAGAAGGGCTAACTTGGCACCATTTGCATAAGTCTTTCTGGAGAACTTCCCAGGTTTGGAAACTATTTTGCTTTGACGTGTCATAGTATAAAACAAGTTTCTTTGTAAAGTTATCTCTTTATGCTGCTAACCAATTATTTTGTAAACCAGGAAAGTGTTGTTTATTATTATAATTAAACAATATTGGTAGTTTTCCTCGAATGAAAAGCTCCTGTTAATTGTTTAAAATCCCCTGAGAGCAAGTGTAATGTATGTGACAGATGTAGTGAACTCATCAGTTTTGTATTATTTGTGCATATCAGTGAGTTGTTTGTATTTCTTGAGTGTGACATCCTTCAGAAGAGACCTTCACATTGTAGTTGCATATCTTTGTTTTGCTTATTTTTGTGGTAAACAGGAAACTGTTGTTTGGCTCGTATCAAAGAAGTTGAACAGAAATGAGCATGATACTTGGGAAGAAAGGAGTTTTGTAAGTGCTTTAGCGGAATACAGTGGCTTTTGTTTGAACCGTACTTATAAGGCCCGTATGATTGTTCCCATTGTTTCTTATTTCTTTTTTTTCCCCTCCTCTGTCAGTTGTCCAAAGGGTTAGTAAAATGAATGACGGTAATGGCGCGGCCAGTGAACCATAAAGAAGTCGAAAACAATATCAGCTGCGTGGATCTGTCAGTTGCAAATGTGCTGTGCTGGCCTTTGTTTATGGTTACTGGAAGGAGAGGGGGGAAGAAAAAAACTTGAGGGTATTTAAATTCTCAGTGCAGGAAACTAGGTTAGAAAAAAGTGTCGGCTTTCAGACGGACCCATTTCCAAGTTCTTCTTTGCTGAGAGATTACAAGCAAAGGGGGGAATTGGCTAGTTTTCTACAGAATCACCTCACAACACTTCCCTTCCTCCCGTTTTTTTAAAGGGGGAAAGAGAAACAAAGTTGTATAAAGGAGAGGCTGGTGGCAAGAGTGTAGAGGAGTAGCATATGGCACTAAAAGGAGCACAGCTGGAGGTAGCATTTCCATCTGAACATGATGTCAGAGCAGCTGACAGGCTGCCATCCCCCAGTCTTTTCTTCTAACGCACAGACTGGGAGTTAGTGTGTGTGCGGATCTGTGTGCAGGAGGAGGCATCGCATTCCCCTCCAACATCTCCTCCACTTTGCATCTGTCCCTCACAGTTTGATTTTCTCTCTCTTTCTTTCGCGTCTCTACCCTTTCATTGATTCGGCGGAGGGAGTTACAGCCGGCGCTACCACAACTGTGGACTTAATCAAGTTGATGCGTACTGCAGGTACTGTACCGGGGGGTCCGGGCAACAGGGATGTGTTTTGAATAGGGAGCTCTCGTTAGGTCTTTTTGCCATCAGAGTGTGCGTGAAATGGGAAGTAAAGGATTTCGAGCTGGTGTAGTGTAACCAGGCTGGGGACAAGTGACACTTTTTGTTGCCATGAAGAGGTTTCCAGGCAAGCGTTTCATTATTCTGTTTGTTTACGTCTCTTCTATTCAGTCACTTCTCAGTCTCTGTGGCAAATTGTTGCTCTGCTGTGACCGCATACAGTTGTGTTGTCGGTAGGTTAGTTAGTTATTATAGCATTATTGATTTAAAACAAGAAAATCTTGTGTGTTTGTGTGCTGTTAATCCGTTAAAATCTGTTTTTACTTTAAATGGCGAGATTTGAACAAAATTCTTAATCTTCTAAAAGCGGCTGAAATGCTATAAATCCACAAACGTTCTTCGAAATGTCCCCTCGTCAGGCTTTTGCTCAACTCTTTCCTTTTTTCCCTGTTTGTAAGGACTAATTTAGAACTTGCAGATTTGAGCTGCCTGAATTGGCTAGACAGCTGTAATCGCACTCCTCCTAGTCTTAATCTCTTTATCTGGGCAGCAGCTGCCATATGGTCTCAGTCAGCTGGATCAGATGTTCATAAGCCTCCTTCTCCGTCCCTCTCTGTCCTCCCAGTCTCCTAATTTGATCGCTGCTACCTTGTGAGCTGTCCTGCAATCTTTATTTTTAGCCATCTTAAGGATTAGGATTGATGTAGACTACGGGGCACTTAAAGTGATTGTATTGTAAATCTGCTGTGGACCGCCTCTTTGGGGAGGATGTTCCATTTCTCCAAAGATTTGGGGAGGGGTAAAGGGGGAGGAGATGGTTGGCGAGAGGTTTGTTATCCCCCTGTCCCCCTATAAGCCCCTCATTAATGAAGGTCTGAACGCTGTTTGGGGTGGGGTGGGGGGGCTTTGGCTTGCTATCCCAATCAGATTTAAATGAAGATTCAAAGGAGTTCATTTAAGTCCGTTGGTTGAACATGACGCTGGTGCATTTTTTTAGACAGGAACGAACTCCGGGGGGTAACAGGTGTGATTTCAAGGTTCTTTTCGCTTTAGTTTAATTTGAACATTTTTAGTTTTTTTAATTATTTATGTTTAAAAAATGTAATCATATATTCTTGTTTGTATTTTATTTTCAGGCTTTCTGCGTTTGATTATGCACATCACTCTGATATTCTGATACCTCAATTGTCGTAACCTTAGAGATCATAGTACTTAGTATACTTATTCAGTGTGCCTATGATGGTGAGCTGTTTGTGTACCTGTAAGCCTGTTACCTATACTTGGCGTCCTGGCCAAAGTGGGTTATTATAAATAACTGCTCCAGGAGCACAGCGAGGGGAAAAACAGGAAAGATTCTCTTGCGCAGGCATCTGTGGAATCAGGACTTCAGCTCCTTACATCACGCCATCTGATTATACTCGAGTGATTGGGATGGGATGTGCATGGCTCTATTGCTTTAAATGTAATTTTCAATACGAATATTTTTAATTGACATGTTTGTTTTAATTTCCCAGTTCTCATGCGATTTAAACTTTTAATTAAAAGGGTTAGTGTGAAATGCAATATTAAAGACAGCACTGCGTACTTAAAAGTGCAGAAGTGAGGAAAATACAATTAGCATAATATATAAACTGTGATATTATACTTCTTGCATGTGCTTTTTTGTAATCCTTTTATGTCAGGACTGTGGTGAACATTTTTCCAGTGTTCCCACAGGGGTGGAGGGAGGGAGGGAGAATTAGAGTGTGTGAGAGTATGTCTGTGTGCATGGAGCGAGAGAGGGAGAGAAAGGGACGGAGCGGGTGGGAAAGAGAAGTTCCACACAGAGCACAGACAAAACAATTGTTGTTCTAGCGAGCCTCACTAACATCTGTGGTCTTTTGCAGGTTATGAAGACAGCATGGAGTTTCCAGACCACAGCAGACATTTGCTACAGTGTCTGAGTGAGCAGAGGCATCAGGGATTCCTTTGTGACTCCACTGTGCTGGTTGGTGATGCCCAGTTCCGAGCCCATCGTGCAGTGCTGGCTTCATGCAGCATGTACTTCCACCTCTTTTACAAGGACCAGCTAGACAAAAGGGACATTGTTCATCTGAACAGCGACATTGTCACAGCCCCGGCCTTTGCTCTCCTGCTTGAGTTCATGTACGAAGGAAAGCTGCAATTTAAATCACTTCCAGTGGAAGATGTGCTGGCTGCCGCCAGCTACCTCCACATGTATGATATCGTCAAGGTGTGCAAGAAGAAGCTCAAGCAGAAGGCCACGGCTGAGGCTGACAGCACCAAGCGGGAAGAGGATACTTCCAGCTGCTCGGACAAGGTGGAGAGCTTCTCAGAAGGTGGAAGCACGGGCCGGCCCGCAACTGCTGACCTGCTGCAGAGCGACGATGAGGACATGGAGAACAAGCGGGACAGCCCTCAGGAGCCAGGAAGCATGTGGATGCGACTGCCTTCCGACCGGACCACGTCTCCCACCACCAGCCCCAGGGAGGCAGAAACGCATGGTCCTGATGCTGGCAAATCCCCTGCCCGCAGCCCCAGCAGCTCTACTGGCTCTCTGTCACGTCGCTCTGCAGCATCTCGGAGAGTCTCTGCTGACACTGATTGTGTGCTTGACCTCTCTGTGAAGTCGAGCCTTGGTGGAGGTCCTGGGGAAAACATTGCTGGCAACCCTTACTTCTGCAGCTCTGTTACCCCTGACAGCCTCCAGAGTGCCCTGGTTCAAGTGAAGGTGGAAAAGGACACAGGCTCCGATGATGATGAACTGGTGAGCGGTGACTATGAGATGGAGCACAGTGGTGTGAAGGAGCCACCCAGCACCAACGGGACCCACCTCAGCCTTGTTGCGCAGCGGAGACTTGGCCTGGAAGCTCACCTCTCGGCTCTGCGCGAGGCCTCGCTGGCCAGTGAGCTGGAGCGGGACGACAAAGGAGGCGATGATGACACAGATGTCCTCGGCGGAGACAGTGAGCGAGTGCAGGAGGCTGCAGGAGTTGAGAGCGCCCTGTTGCCTTATGTCTCCAGCATGCTGGGGGCACCACATACCCAGATCTTCATGTGCCCCTTATGCAACAAGGTCTTTCCCAGCCCCCATATCCTGCAAATCCACCTCAGCACACATTTTCGTGAACAGGAAGGCGTACGGGCCAAGCCGGCAGGCGACGTCAACGTCCCCACATGCTCCATCTGTGGCAAAACCTTCTCCTGCATGTACACATTAAAGCGCCACGAGCGGACACACTCAGGCGAGAAGCCCTACACATGCACTACTTGCGGCAAGAGCTTCCAGTACTCACACAACCTGAGCCGACATGCCGTCGTGCACACACGCGAAAAGCCGCATGCTTGCAAGTGGTGCGAGCGGCGCTTCACACAGTCAGGGGACTTGTATCGACACATCCGCAAGTTCCACTGCGAACTGGTCAACTCGCTCTCGGTTAAGAGCGAGGCGCTCAATCTACCCACGGTCAGAGACTGGGCACTGGAAGATAGTTCTCAAGAACTGTGGAAATGAATGCTAAAATGATTGCAGACTGTTTGAACTGCTTGTTAATTTAATAAGAGATCTGAGTGGCATTTTTGGGGGCAGAAAGGTGAAGGTAAGAGTGGGAAGGAGTGACGGCCGAACGGTCTGAATCAGTCATTTTTCTTGTATGTACATTGCAAATCGTGTTGAATTGCACTTTACTAGCACATGAAAATGTTACTACTGATTTTCTTTTAATATATTTTCTGGTTGATTTAGGGTCTCTCTTTTTTTTCCTGTTTACTTTGGGTTTTTATAAAACATGGGTTCTGGTTTTTGGCAACCAGAACACAATATTCATTGGGATTTTCAACTGTATATAATTTACAGTATTTGTATACGCTCCTAAATTTCAAGGAACATCTGCCATGAAAAGCATATGAAGATTTCAGGTCATAGACAGAGGAGTTTAAAAATAATGACACACTAAACGGGTACTATGGTCATATATTTACCTGTACACACTCGCCTCTTGTTTGAGTAAGCATATATATATATATATATATATATATATATATATATATATATATATATATATATATATATATATATATATATATATATATATATATATATATATATATATATATAGTGCACTACTATAACATACCTGATGTATGACTGTGGCCATGCATGCATGTGTATTCACGCGCATACGCACACATACACGCCTAGTGTATGAGCAGGTCAGTCCTTTAAATCCCACAAGGAAGCTCTAAGCTCACGTTACTTAAGCTCTTGTACATTTTTGACTCGTTATAGGAAACTTGACTGATGGAAGACAAACAAGGCACTCATGCAATGTACAGCCTCCTTTTTCACATCAGTTGCTGCATTATTATTATTATTATTTCTCTCTATTCTTCCTTAATATGATTTGAAGTCATTTTGGCATTTTAGTTGCGCTCGTTTGCTACTGAGGTTGGTTTTTACATCAGCTGCATTTCTAGAGATTTCTGTAGTGTTTTATTGAGACTTTTTTCGTTTTTAAAACGGAATCTGTTGTTGCATGATGTCTGACCTGTATATTGAAAAAGATGTGACTTGCTGTATTGCTGTACACTGTAATTGACTGATTCATTGCAGTCAGGGCACCTGTCTGTTGAGAAAAAAAGTACCTTTAATATTACCGCTGTAGAAATTGCATGGATTTTATTTAACTTACTCTTTTTCGTTGTTGTTTTGCATCAGAGAGTGTATTTTTTAATTAACTCATTCGATTCCTTGGTAGATTTGAGTTTTATCGTCTCATTAGAGAATGAATCGGGGGTGTTTTTTTTTTTTTTCTGGGCTGTGAAGAATGTGGAAATGCACTGACATTAGACTGCAGTATCTACACACATGAAGCGATTCATTTCGTAGGATTCAGAGGTTAACGAGGGGCCAGGTGTCAGCAGAGGCAGAATCGCTGCATTAATTGTTCACAAGGCTAGCGTTGCTCCTGCTAGCATCTCCTCGCGCTGCTCTTTCCAGTGCTGGGTCCTCAACTGCTGTTCGTCTCAGTGTCCTGTTTACTGGCTGTTGTCATTTGAATCATGTCGGCTCTGTTTGTAATTTATTTATTTATCTTTTCAATTGGCACTTGCTTCAGATTTGATTGCCACGAAGACACATTTGCGTGGCTGATGGTGCAGCTCTTCTTTATGGGTGTCCTCAGCAGCGCACATCTATTTGGAGAAAGCTGAAGGATCTTTAAACAGCATAAAGCTCGAGTGGTTTGTGTGCGTGTGTTTGTGTTTTTTTTTTTTTTTACCGTCACTTGAACGGCGAGGTTGGTTGCACCTTTGAAGTTGATGAAATTAGAATGATGTGCAAAAGAGGCCTTTATGAAATGTATACGCCTAATTATTAACCGAATTGACTTTGTTACACTGAAAGAAAGAAAAAAATTATCAATTTATGATTGTTTGATAAGTTGTTTTTGCAGCATTTGTGATTTTATTTTAAAAATGTATATTTTTTTTCTTTAAATTCATTATATTAAGGTTTCATTTTAGGAATGTTAACACATTGTTCATTTTGTTTGTTGGTTTGTTTCACAAAACACTTTCATTGTCAAATCCGGAGAAGTTAAAAGCAAAGAAAACATATGTCTTAGCGCTGTAGACGTAGATCAGTCACTCACATAGAGCTGAAATGCTTGAACTACTTTAGTTAGAGAGGGCCGGGGGGCTCCGCACATGTTTCCAGCAGGACAGGAGTGTGCGGCACACGGGCCTACGCAGGCCTCAGGAACTGTCCTACCATATATTTGGCTGGTGCAACGGCTAGTGAAAAGGTTGAGCTTTGCCAACAGCGCACGCTCCTCATAGCGTTTTGCACGGTGGTACTTTTACCTTTTGCACTCTACAATGTGACAGAAAAAAATATCAACTCTGGGGTTGATTTGTTTTCTACGCTTTCTTTTTTTCTTATTTTATTTCGTTGGCTTCTGTTGTACTTGACCGCCTTAAACTACTGTTATCAGCTTATACTCAGAGGGTGAAAACTGGAAACTGTCGCTGGAATACTGGATGTCTTTTTTTGTTTTGACTTTTGTTCAATGGAAATGAAGCTGTGAAATGGCCTATGAAGCATATCCATAAATTAGACACCCCTTTAGTTTACTTGAAACCCAGGAACCCCAGTGTGAAGAACAACTGTTTGTCAAAATCAAGTGGGAAAGAAGAAAATATATGTTAAATTCAGAGACAATCGCTGTCTGGAATTTAAAAAAAAATGCTAAAATAAAATAAAAAGGATTGGACTTCACATGTAATTGCTTCCCTTCTGAGATTTTTTTGCTATGTTGACATTGTTCTTTTTATGGATTTAGACATTTAGCTTTGACAATCATAGTATGTTTCATTTTCTCAAGGGAAGTAAATTATGAGGCTGTTTAGTTTTGTACTTTTGGTGTGCCGTTGGTGAAATTTTTAAATTGTGTGCAAACTGCAATAAATTATAAGAACCTTAACCTCTCTGTGCCAGTTTATTTATTATTTTCTTTCCTGTCAGAAACTTCTGGCGGGATTGCCAGAGCGGTGACGACGTGCAGATTGGTGAGACGCTGTTTGTGTTTCTGCATTCAGTTCAATAATCTTATTTACTGTAGATGCTGGTGTGGGTGGAAACATGTTTTCCAGTGCGTGAGGTCTGTGGATTGAGTATAGTGTCCGGATGAGTGTGAGTGAGTGTGTGTGTGTGTGTGTGTGTGAGCGTGAGTGTAGATGCTGCTTTAATGTCTGGCTGGTGCTCCAGTAAAGGCGTGGGTTGGACCTGGGAAAATGTGCAGCAGCTTGTATGAAGACCAACCCCTCCCCCTGCCATACACACACACACACACACACGCATATGAGCTGCTTCCAAAGCTCCTCAAGTACAGTTTTCCAGCAAACAAATCAGCTTTATCTAATGTCTCGCTGTTCGGCAAACCTGGCCTACAGATGCACTAAAGGCTGACCACTTTTAAGTCAGTGAGCGTTACTCAACAGGCCACTGCCACAGATGGTCCTGTGCTGTAAGCCTGCCCCCCTTCCTCACACACACACAAACACACACACACCAACTTCTAATTGCAAGATTTAGTTTTTGAATGCATTTTTGGTTAAAGATCTCTTTCCTGCTGTATTATTATTATTATGAAAGAAGGAAATGTGGCTTATTGATTTGTACACAGCAAAAGCAATGTTAATTGGTTAATAATAGATTTACTTACACTGAAACAAAAATCATTCACTGAGAGATTGCTGGTCAATTTTATAATTAGTTACATAAAAGGTGATTTTTGATTTAAGTAGAAAGAAAGAAATAGTATTTTGGTCATTTTATTACAATTCTTTCTATTAATAAACCATTAAGTTTGACTTCTAGTTCAATAAACTCCTAATTTGCTTCTTATTAATAGTTATTAAGGTTGTAGCTGGTTTAGGTATTGCCTTGGCTTAGGGATATATAATATGATCATACTTTAAATACTAATAAACAGCCAATATCCTAATAATAGTTAATTATAGTTAACAGCGGGATATGGTAAACTAAAGCGTTATCACTTTAATTCATTCATTCATTTTCTTTTCGGCTTAGTCCCTTTATTAATCTGGGGTCGCCACAGCGAACTTATGTAGCACATGTTTTACGCAGCGGATGCCCTTCCAGTCGCAACCCATCTCTGGTAAACATCCATACACACTCATTCACACTCATACACTATGGACAATTTAGCCTACCCAATTCACCTGTACCGCATGTCTTTGGACTGTGGGGGAAAACGGAGCACCCGGAGGAAACCCACACGAACGCAGGGAGAACATGCAAACTCCACACAGAAACGCCAACTGACCCAGCCGAGGCTCGAAACGGAGACCTTCTTGCTGTAAAGGGACAGCACTCACTTTAATTTACAAGTTTAAAAAATATTTTTATAGGGCATTTGTAACTACACCTATACGACATATCATAGTTTTATCTCCACCTTATTGTAAGTTCTGTGAACCACAGTGTCCAGATTGGATTTCTGTGCTGGACATTTTATTTAAAGTGACAAAAATTTGTTTCCCCAAAGATCCTGTATTGCTATTATTGAATGACAACTCTTAATTTCCTTTAAATGCAAAGGTCCGTAAATTTTGGTTAGCTGCTTTAACTGCTACAAAGAAAATGTTGGTACAGGGGTGGAAACCCCCTCATGATCTTTCTGCTAAGCACTGGTTGCATTCACTAATGGAAATAATGTATCTGGAACTGTCATCAGCACGGATCAACCATGCTAAACTGGACGTTCTGGCGGTGTGGAAAATCTACAGTTGAAGTCAGAATTATTAGCCCCCCAAAATTATTCACCCACCTGTTTATTTTTTCCCCCAATTTCTGTTTAACGGAGAGAAGATTTTCTCAACACATTTCTAAACATAATAGTTTTAATAACTCATTTCTAATAAGTGATTTATTTTATCTTTGCCATGATGACAGTACATAATATTTTACTAGATATTTTTCAAGACACTAATATGACATTCAAAGGCTCAACTAGGTTAACTAGGCAGGTTAGGGTAATTAGGCAAGTTATTGTATATAGGTGGTTTGTTCTGTAGACTATCGAAAATAAATGTAGCTTAAAGGGGTTAATAATTTTGACCCTAAAATGTTTTTTAAAAAAATTAAAAACTGCTTTTATTCTAGCCGAAATAAAACAAATAAAGACTTTCTCCACAAGAAAAATTATCAGACAATCTGTGAAAATTTCCTTGCTCTGTTAAACATAATTTGTGATATTTAAAAAAAGTATTTAAAAAAAGAAAAAAAATTAAAGGGGGGCTAATAATTCTGAATTCAACTGTACATAGGCGATGTCAAGAGATCTTGGACACTTAACCCTCATCTTATACTACGAATGTTAAATTTAATGTAATTTATCTAAATAGCTTGGTCTAAACTACAGTTATTCTGTTTCCTGATGTGCATACAGTATAATGGGGTGGGGGATGGGGGATATATAGGGTGTAATAGCTGTATATAAAAGTATTTTTCAATCTGATTGTAAAACTTGCATATTTTCATTTTTAGAAATAAAAACTTAATTACAAAAAAATATATATTGTTATAGTGAAAAACTTCATTTTACAGTAAAGAACTGTTCATTTAACATTTTCTAAAGTCATCTTGAAAAAAAAAAGTTTTTTTTTTTTTTTTAACCCAGAATTCAATGTGTGACAACTAACATTTCATGTTGTTCTTCATTTTTCATAAGTAGTGCACATTTAATAATTTTATTCATCTTTAGGTGGTTATCCGTGTGTTATAAAGGTACAAAACCGATTTTTGTTTGGTTGAGACGTCCAATTTTATTGTTAATGAAACTAAATTTACAAAAGAGACTTTATATGCATACGTAGATGCACAGTCTCTAATGTTTCAAATAACTTTTCTGAGAATAAATTGTCAAAATATGGGTGAAAAAAAAGCTACAACGTCATTCACCGTAAAATACATATTAGTCAAATGAAACAACAAATCTATTTAGACCTGCATTTGTTAGTTTTTCGTATATAAACTGTTACATATGATATGCTTTTTGTGGGTGTTTTCTGCAAATCTTGGGAAAATGTATGATAGTCATTATTTTTGGCTTATAAAAAAAAAAATTCTATATATATATATATATATATATATATATATATATATATATATATATATATATATATATATATATATATATATATATATATATATATATATATATATATATATATATATATATATAAATTAACAGGAAATATTCTAATCTATGTAAAAAAACACATGCTTGAAAACCCATTTGTATACCAGTTAACATTTGATCATTTTATAACATCCTTTTTTTATTCATGTTTGTACAGATTATATGTTCACTATATACAGTTGAAGTCAGAATTATTAGCCCCCCTGAATTATTAGCCCCCCTGTTTATTTTTTCCCCCAATTTCTGTTTAACGGAGAGAAGATTTTTTCAACACATTTCTAAACATAAAAGTTTTAATAACTCATCTCTAATAACTGATTTATTTTATCTTTGCCATGATGACAGTAAATAATATTTCACTAGATATTTTTCAAGACACTTCTATACAGCTTAAAGTGACATTTAAAGGCTTAACTAGGTTAATTAGGTTAACTAGGCAGGTTAGAGTAATTAGGCAAGTTATTGTATAATGATGGTTTGTTCTGTAGACTATCGGAAAAATATAGCTTAAAGGGGCTAATAATTTTGTCCTTAAAATGGTTTTTAAAAAATTTAAAACTGCTTTTATTCTAGCCGAAACAAAACAAATATTATCAGACATACGATGAAAATGTCCTTGCTCTGTTAAACATCACTTGGGAAATATAAAAAAAAAAAATTCAAAGAGGGGGGCTAATAATTCTGACTTAAACTGTAAATGTCATTGCAAGACAATATTCTCCCTTCACAGATGTTTATTTCAACAGCTGAAATGTATTTTCACACACAACTCCATGTCTAACATCTGGTTTGGAACGGACAGTTGACGCTTCGCCGGGGCGTAATGGTTTTCTCCCTTTGCCTTTTTACTACGAATTTAGGTCATTAATTTGTATCTGTCCTTTGTTTACTCAAGGAGCAGAGACAAAGGGGCAGCTGTGGAAACATTTGGCTGTGCCGAAGGGTAGTGGGCTCAACATGACGACTGTATACCAGCTTGGCCTTCTATATGTGGCTCGGGCACAGAAGTTAGCGAGATCCGCGTGCCAGCGTATATATACTGACAGAGCGGCACACATGGCATCAATAGGGCAGCCGTTGTGCTGAGGTATGACGGATTGTGCCCACGCAGAAAGAGCTGCTACTGTTGCTGCCGCCGATGCCTCACTACATACTCTCTGTCTGACCGGCTCCAAATATGATATACTGGAAGAGCCACTGCGTTTGCTGGCATTAATATAGTAGATGCCACGCACAATCAGTGGACTTTATCTGTGAATGGTGTTATACCTCGTGTTTTCTGTTTGGCCATTTTAATAGTTAAACAATTAAAAGTGGCGCGATGAAGTCTCATTTATTGCTTTTTGTCTCATGTTATATTAATTATTTAGACTTTCAGAAATCCTCAAAACAATAAAAATCCATTTTTACTATTAGTCTTTGTACTTAGTAATGTATTTATTAATGTTTATTTAGATGTTACTTGCTTTTTTATTATTTGAAATATATATAGAAGTAAAATCTTAAAGGTACTGAGTTAAAATAATGTGTAAGTAAATCCTATTTATATACTGTATTAAACACAGCAGAGAAAATAAGTATTCAACAGGTCATCTTTTTTCCTGGGAATAATATTTCTAAAAGAGCTGTTATAGCATATATAGGTGACACAGTGGTGCAGTAGGTAGTGCTGTCGCCTCACAGCAAGAAGGTCGCAGGTTTGAACCTCGGCTGGGTCAGTTGGCGTTTCTGTGTGGAGTTTGCATGTTCTCCCTGTGTTTGCGTGGGTTTCCTCTGGGTGCTCCGGTTTCCCTCACAGTCCAAAGACATGTGGTACAGGTGAATTGGGTAGACTAAATTGTCTGTAGTGTATGAGTGTGGATGAGTGTGTGGATGTTTCCCAGAGATGGGTTGTGGCTGGAAGGGCATCTGCTGCATAAAAATGTGCTGGATAAGTTGGCGGTTCATTCTGCTGTGGCGACCCCAGATTAATAAAGGGACTAAGCCGACAAGAAAATGAATGAATGAATGAATATATATATATATATACACACATATACAGGGTTTTTAACACCTTTTCCAACTTCAAATTCCAGCACTTTTCAAGCACTTTCAAGGTGCATTTTTATGCTATTCCAGCACCTAACAACCTCGGTAAATTACGTTTATATATGTTGTATGTACTTTTTAACATTTAAATTCATTGTGCTATTTTAAAAAACAATATGACATTTTAATTTAAATTGTTGAATACTTTGAAGCATAGATTTATTGGGATAGTTCACCCAAAAACAGTAAAAAAAAAAAATTCAGTTATTGCATGAAGTATCTTTTTAAGTTTCTCTCTTTTTTTAAGGTCTCTTTCTACCTGATATCTCAGTTGATATCTCAAAAAATTAGCTTACAGTCAGATTTTGTTTGGGTGTAGTAGCAAGTTGACATGTCTGTTTTAAACTATTCCTGAGCACTTCGTTTGACGTTTTTAGGTGCAAATATGCATTCTGTGTGAATGTCTCCTAAATATGCGCATGTGGTGAACATTTTGCAGTTAAAACTGGTCGCACGGCAACAATTTTATGCACTCGCGCAAATGCTCCCAAATATATTTTGAGCTCGCATATATAAAATTTTGGCTGCATATGCAACCAACATGGTCGCAATTTCGAGCCCTGCAATTTCAAATTCAAGCAGGTTCAAGCACTTTGTCCAAAATCCAAGCACTTTCCTGACCTTTAAAACACTATATTAAAAATCAAGCATTTTCCAGGATTTCCAGCACCTGTACGAACCCTGATATATATATATATATATAAGCCAGTTTATAAGAAAATGTGTAATCTAAATTATTTAATTTATTGTTCATAACTCTAACATTTTATTTACAGATTTGGTAAATTTCCACTGAAGACCACAGCGGTCGGCAGTTAAGATGTAAAGAATGTTAAAGGAATGAAAGGCACATTAAGCTGTACATGAAAGTGAAAAGGAGGGAAAAAAAGAAAAGAGTACAAGGGCTGAGCAGATAAAAGGTGAGAAAAGCAGGCAGGAGGGACGACGTCTTCTTTCTTTCAGTTGTCTGTGGCTGAAAAGGCCGTCATTGTGGAGCACGCAGACAGAAGGCAAGCAACAAGCGGCCTGTCGCGGCCCTTCAGACAATACAGTGGTGCTCCAGTCTGACAGAGAGAGAGAGATAGAGAGAGGGGCTCTGCATGCGCCCCGCGTCCCACAACAAAAGACCACGCAACCCCGGCTTAGTCTGAGTCTGTCTGAGTGAGTGTGTGTGCGTGTGTACATGTCAGTGTCTGTGTGAGTGAGTGTTTGTGTGTGTGTGAGTGAGTTAGTGTGTGTGTGTGTGTGTGTGTGTGTGCGTGTGTGAGAGAGTGAATTAGTGTGTGTGTGCATGTGTGTGTGAATGAGTATGTCTGTGTGTGTGAGTGTGCGAGAGAGTATGTGCGTGTATGTGTGTGTGCGCAGGAGATTAAGTGTGTCTGTGTGTGTGTGGGCATACGTGTGTGTGAGTGCATGTGTGTGTGACTGTGCGAGAGAGTAAGTATATCTGTCTGTTTGTTAGTGTGTGTCTCTGTATGCATGTTTCTCTGTGTGTGTGTGTGTGTGTGTGTGTGTGTGTGTGTGTGTGTGTGTGTGTGTGTGTGTGTGTGTGTGTGTGTGTGTGTGTGTGTGTGTGTGTGTGTGTGTGTGTGTGTGTGTGTGTGTGTTCCGTGTTTGTGTGAGAGAGTGTGTCTGTCTGTGTGTGAGTGTGTGTTTCTGTGTGTGTGTATTCTACACTGCATCCACACACTCATCAGAGCACAGCTAAAACTCAACATGTATTCTGCAGGATTGTTCAGTGTTTCGTCAAGGAGTGTTTGTCTGAATCAAGAGCATTTTCAGAGTTTAAAGAGTTTCCAGAGTTGTCAGTTTTGCTATGAACATTTTCAAATTCAGAAATCTGATCCTCTGACATTGAAATGGTAAAAGGAGAGGGAGAGAGAACTTCCTGGTGAAACAGATTGAAAGAGTATTCAAACTTCACTGCGATGAATTAATCACAATTTATTTCTGCTAATGACTTCTGAAAACTCTATATACAATTGAAGTCAGAATTATTAGCCTCCCTTTGAATTTTTTTTTCTTTTTTAAATATTTCCCATAGGATGTTTAACAGAGCAAGGAAATTTTCACAGTATGTCTGATAATATTTTTTCTTCTGGAGAAAGTCTTACTTGTTTTATTTCGGCTAAAATGAAATCAGTTTAAACATTTTTAAAAACCATTTAAAGGTCAATAATATTAGCCCCTATTAGCTATATTTTTTCTGATTGTCTACAGAACAAACCATCATTATACAATAACTTGCCTAATTACCCTAACCTACCTAGTTAACCTAGTTAAGCCTTTAAATGTCACTTTAAGCTGTATAGAAGTGTCTTGAAAAATATCTAGTAAAATATTATTATCATTATTAGAAATGAGTTATTAAAACTATAATGTTTAGAAATGTGTTGAAAAAAATCTTCTCTCCGTTAAACAGAAATCAGGGAAAAAATAAACAGGGGGGCTAATAATTCTGACTATATTTGATTCTGTATATATATATATATATATATATATATACTACTGTTCGAAAGTTTGGGGTCAGTTTTTTCATGTTTTTTTCTGTCATTAAGAAAAACATTCTGTTCATCAAGGTGCATTTATTAAATGTAAAAAAAAATGTAATTGTTAAATATTTATAAAAATTTTAAATAACTGCTTTCTTATTGTATGTAGTTTCAAATGGAATTATTACTCCAGTCATTATTGCTTTTATTACTATTACATTAATAATAATAATAACAACAACAATAACAATAATAATAATAATAATAATAATAATAAGAAGAAGAAGAAGAAGAAGAAGAAGAAGAAGAAGAAGAAGAAGAAGAAGAAGAATTTCTGAACGATCATGAGACTCTGAAGACTGGAGTAATGAAGATGAAAATTCATCTTTGAAATCACTGGAGTAGATTATTAAATGATAAACTACTTTTGAACAGTTATTTTATAGTGCAATAACATTTTACAATGTTACAATGTGTACTGTATTTTTGATTAAATAAATGTATCTTTAGTGAGCAGGAGAAGCTTATTTTAAAACATTTAAAAAACCTACTGACCTCAAACTTTTGACCGGTAGTGAAGTTATGTTAATTCATATTACACTATGTGAAGTTTATTTATAAACTAATTTCGAGAGGATCACTTGCTTATGATTGCTTGTGGTTGGTCCCGCATTATCCAATTGATGATTCACCAATGAGACAACTCCTAAGCCATTATAAATACCCTAAGTTCCATATAACAGCCATCTTCGTTTTGAAGAATCCCCCCTTCTACCCCTACTTCTCCTCCTTTTCTAGATGGGTGGCACGGTGGCCCAGTGGTTAGTACTGTTGCCTCACAGCAAGAACATCACTGGTTCTAGTCTTTACCAAGCCAGCCAATGTTTCTGTGCAGAGTTCACACATTCTCCCTGTGCTCACGTGGGTTTCCCCCGTGTTCCTCCCGCCAAGTAACTTAAGTTAATTGATTAATCCAAATTGGCACCATAGACATGCTCCTAGTAAGTAGTTATATCTTAAGAGCAATCACTATCTGTTCATTAGCTACTACAGCAGGGGAGTTTTCGAGATCTACCTGTGCTCAAACTCCCCTCTTGCCTTGCAAACGGGAGGGAGCCCCGGGCTCGAGGATCTTATGAGCTCAGGGCTCTCTACCGGGACAGCATGCCAAACACACTTTATAATCAATCATCAGCTAAGTGTGAACTCTTGAAATAATATTATATATAGTATTACACATATCATAATTAAAATATAAACCATCATTCAAACACTAGTGGTTGGTAGGGTCTTCATATTAATTATTATTTTTGACAGAAGTTTCACATGTTTAACAAGGTTGTTTTTGTTTTTTCATTCATTCATTTTTTTTCGACTTAGTCCCTATATTCATCAGGGGTCGCCACATCAGAATGAACCGCCAACTTATCCAGCACAGTTTTACGCAGCAGATGCCCTTCCAGCTGCAACCCATCACTGGGAAACATCCACACAGAAATGTCAACTGACCCAGCCGAGACTTGAACCAGCGACCTTCTTGCTGTGAGACGACAGTGCTAACCACTGTGCCACTGCGCCACCCTGTTTTTGTTTAAAACACAGTAATATTATGAAATAAAAGTATAATTAGAAGCAAATGTTTTCTATGGTAAGACATTTAAAAATATTATTTATTCCTGTAAATCATTTTTCATCTTCAGTGTCACATGATCCTTCAGAAATCATTTTTGTGCTGCTTAATACTGTGATAAAATTCAAAGTTATTCATTTATTCATTCATTTTTTTTCAGCTTAGTCCCTTATTTATCAGGGGTCGCCACAGCATAAGGAACCACCAGCTATTCCAGCATGTTTTTCGCAACGGATGACCTTTCAGCCGCAACCTAGTCTTGGGAAACACCCATTCACACTTGCATTCTCACATACACTACAGCCAATTTAGCCTACCCAATTCATCTATAGGGCATGTCAATGGACTGTAGGGGAAACCGGAGCACCCGGAGGAAACCCACGCCAACACGGGGAGAACATGCAAACTCCACACAGAAATGCCAACTGACCCAGCCGGGACTTAAACCAGGGACCTTCTTGGTGCGAGGCGACAGTGATAACCAATATTTTGAAATATTTAGAAACATTTAAATGTATTTATTGACACTTGTGACCAAATCAAATTCTGCTTTTGCTATGCAAAAGTATTAATATCCTTAACCTTACTTAATCCTGACTTAGGGAAATTGTTTAGTTTAGCTTTTATACAGTGATTTGATCACATGGTTGCCTGAAATACTTGATTTTGATTGGCCAGTTGTGTTGTTAACATTCATATCAGTTATTATGATGACCCCTGCACACATTTTCATCTTAAATAAAGAGAATCATTTAAACTCCAATCAATATTTCATTTACATTCAATGTATATTGTACAGGACAGTCTGTCAAATAGAAATCCTCCATCATATGAAATTTATTTTACCCCCAGCTGACTCTACCTTAAGCCATACATAATTATCCAATACAATTCGACACTTCAATCAGAAAGGACATTAAAACGTCCGGCCTGCTGAATTTCTCTGTTTCTGTCATTTATGTTGGAGGAAAGGCAAGCGTTTGATGTGACTTGTTTGGTCGGCTCTTTCTTTCTCCATGAACCAGCTGTTGGTGGCACTTCTGCCCACTGTAGATAAGTGGGCAGCAGGGTGTGGGATGTTGATAGGGGTCTTGGCAGGATTTAGTCAGCAGCGAGTCAGCACTTTTGCTAGGTGCAGTGCTGTGAACTTATAGGGGTCAAATAGGCACTGGATGTATATGCATCTGTTTATGTGTGCATGTATTGCAAAAAAATATCACATGAACTGCCACTCTCAAGCCTTTTATTCAGCAAGGATATATTGGTAAAATGGATTCTGTGAAAATTTCGCAGCTCAATTGTTTTCCACGTTGATGATTAAATTAAATGCTTTCAGACAATCAAATCAGCATATTAGAATGATTTGTGAAAGATCATGTGACACTGGAGAACTGAGTAATGATGCTAAAAATCACAAGAATAAATGACATTTTAAAGTATATTAGCATAATTATAACGTTATTTTAATTGAGTAGTAATATATTATGATAGTACTGTTTTTACTGTCTGTCAAAAACAGTAAAAACTCAACATTGCAGCTGGATTTGCTCACTAGTTTAGCACTGCACAGGATTTATTTCCACATATAATGCCTCAATGTTTAAGAGAATTTGGACTTGAAAGCCCTGCAGTGACAAAAACTCTCATCAGAAAAAAAGAATCAAAGGTCCAGACAAAACTTTGATGAGGAGCATGTGGTTTTGGTGGACTTCTGTGCGTGGAGAAATCAGTTTAAAAAAATGTATTAGAAAAAATTTAAAGAACTTAAAAAAATTGTTATAACAATATTACACATTATTTTTAAGCACTTTTCAAGACTTTTTGTAAAAACTAATTGAATAAATCATGTCAAAGTTAATTATTTAGCCTGAGGTTTTATTTTTTGATTTTAATATTATTAGTGTACGCTGTTGTTGAGTTTTCAATAATAATAATAATAATAATAATAATAATTCCTTAAATGTATTCCTTACATTTACTCTGGGAGGAGCTCAGAGTAGAGCCGCTGCTCCTCCACATTGAGAAAAGTCAGCTGAGGTGGCTCGGGCATCTGTTTCAGATGCCTCCTGGACGCCTACCTAGGGAGGTGTTCCAGGCATGCCCCACCGGGAGGAGGCCTCGGGGAAGACCCAGGACACGCTGGAGGGACTATGTCTCTTGGCTGGCCTGGGAACGCCTCTGGATCCCCCCGGAGGAGCTGAAGGAAGTGTCTGGGGAGAGGGAAGTCTGGGGTTCTCTCCTAAGACTGCTGCCTCCCTGACCCGGCCCCAGAAAAGCAAAAGAAAAAGAATGAATGAATGAATGAATGAATGAATGAATGAATGAATGAATGAATGAATGAATGAATGAATGAATGAATTTATATAGCGCTGTTCTGGACACTTAAAGCACTTTACACATTGGGAGGAATTTCCTCATCCACCACCAGTGTGCAGCATCTATCTGGATGACTCAATGGCAGCCATATTGCGTCAAACCGCACACCAGCTGATTGGTGAAGAGGAGACAGAGTGATGAAGCCAATTATGAAATGGGGATTGCTAGGAGGCCATGATGGACAGAGGTCAGTGGGCTAATTTGGCCAGGATCCCGGGGTTAAACCCCTACTCTTTTCGAAGGGCATCCTGGGATTTTTAAGGACCACTGAGAGTCAGGACCTCGGTATAACATCTCATCAGAATGACAGCGCTCACTGGACAGTATAGAGTCCCCATAAATATACTGGGGCGTTAGGACCCACACAGACCACAGGTTGAGCGCCCCCTGCTGGTTTCACTAACACCACTTCCAGCGGCTACCCTGCTTTCCCATGTGGCCTACCATCCAGGTACTGACTAGGCACAGCCCTTGCTTAGCTTCAATGGGCGACCATGTGAGAGTTGCAGAGAGCTAGCTGCCGGCTGATGCAGGCGTCTCAATCAAAACCGCATAATTGAACCAGTTCTCTTGAAATAAACATATAGTATAAACATATAAATAAATAAAATAACCTTCTATCCTAAATTTTTTAGCTTAATTGGTTCTGCACGCACCGGTTTGCTTAAAGAAGAATCAAAGTTTATTTCTTGATTTTATTTGTGTAATGTTCTTAATATTTTATAATAAATTCCAAATTTTCTTAAGAAAATGTGCACATTATTTTTAATGATCACACCAATTTATTTATTTATTTATTTTTTATAAAAAGTACAAGCCTCAAGATAAATATTTTAAAGTTAAGGTGGAGGTGAAGTGTGATGGTTTGGTGGTGTTTTCTGCAGCAGGAGTTTGGTCTCTTATACAGATACATGTCAGGATGAATGCAAATTTCCCTGCATTCATCACCCAGTCAGCCAGAAGTTTTCATGTAGGAGAAAGAGAAAATATTTTTTTAAAGTTGAAAAAAAAAAAATGAAAAATGAAATGGCCAGTCCTGATCTAAACCTGATTAAAAATCTCTGGAAAAACCTTGACCAATACGTTTTGTCTAATAAAGCAATACAGTCATGTGAAATGTGGAAAAGACTGAAGAAGAACTGATCAAGATCACAGCAGAGCACAGTGTAGAGCTGCCCAACATTGGAAAAATCTAATATTGCAGTATTTAAATTTTCTGCGATAAATATTAGGAAATAATAGTTTCACAACATGATTTGAATAACTGTTTGACCATTTTCTGGGGAGTCGAACAGTACAGAAATTAAATAATTACAATGCAAAAAAAATTGTTTAGTTTTGTTTAGTTTTTACAGTCAGAAGAAATAAGAGAAAATTAAGAGTTTTTTTGCTTGTTTTAAGGAAATTATCTGCCAGTGGAGTAACTGAAATAATCTTGTTTTCACGTTGAAATTTAGATATTTGGACTAGAAACAATACAAAAATTCTAAGAAATGTTTTTTGCATAAATCATATCAATTCTGTATAAATACAGTTATTAAATACAATTCTGTAGCTCCTGGTCAACAATAATTTAGACTGGACATTGCATATCTTTGTGATATGACTATTGCAGATGCGCACATTGCGATATATTGTACCGATATATTGTGCAGCGTGTGTGAGAGACTAGTAATGAGCTGTGAGAGACTTTTGAAGCAAAACTCTAAGTTCATAAGTATATCCAGTAACCAGAAGGTCAATGCACGCTCTACAGAGGACATTTTCAGTTGTGTGTGTCGTAAACGCTTGTTTTTCTTGGTGTTCTGCAGTGCAGTGTCTGCAATAGTCATCTGTAAAGAGGCCCACACACACCTGTCCACCCTGAACGTGTGACTCAGCAGGGCTCACACACTCTTTACACATGTGGCAGGAACTCTACATGAAGAACACACACACTGTCACACTCCAACACCTACAACCAGGCCAAAACACACACTACAATCACTTTCCAATATGTCAGCATCATAGAATTTCTGACATTACAAGTTGAACACATAAAAACATTATAATAAAATGATGGACTATTAAATTATTAGAAAAATAAAGCACACAAAGGGTGGTATTAATGTGGCCACCTAATGCTTTTCCTAATAATTCAATGACCCTGAGTCAATTCCACTACTGTATTCAAACCTCATGACATTGTTTAGATGCTTGTTGTAGTGCTTAAAATGCTCTTACACATTGGACCAAATTTGAATGTCTCTTCTTCCATTGCGACTTCTAAAATATTTAAAGTTTGGACACAACTTATGATGACAATATGACCACGCTTTGCTGTGTCATTTTTATAAATGTAGTTTAACGTACAATACAGAAAACATCCAATAAAAAATATGCAATAATGCATTAGTGTCTTCCCACTTTTCAGCAGCACTGGTTTTGTAAGTGCAGTATGTTTTCATTTTGCCATAGATTTTTTTCTTCTTTTATAAAACATTATAAGCCACAATTATGAACCAAGCCACAATTATGAACCAAACCAACCAGCTATAAGGAGAATCGCATTAACAACTTCGATTTGTAGCAAGAAAGTATTTAAAAATTGGATAAAAGGCAAAAGAATGTGTAACATGGGAAAGAACTACAATCCCATTAAGCGTTGCGAATTAAACAAAACGTTACCATTAATGAATTGTTATTTGAAGTTACTGCTTGTAAAACAATATATTTTAAGCTGATTGCAAGCTATTTGCATACAAATATTTTATTTTAAGAGAATATAATGACTCAAGTGCGTCATTTGGAGGTTTCATTGGAGTGAGCGGCGCTAAAGATAATTTTTGGCAAACTTTGATCATTTCTGTCTGAAATGCTGTTGAAATTACCTGTACAGCATTATGGGTAATGTAGTTTTTTTGCACAAAACTGCACCATTAAAGTCCATGTGAAATCAAAATTTACTATGTTACAGGAGAACATTGTTATTTGTAAGGTGGATAACTAATCCATTCAAGTTAATTCACTGAAAAAAAAAGTTTTGGTTATCTCCAATCAAAGTCTGACCATGCATTTGCTTCTGCGTTTGGAGTGGCGGTCCTATTGTTGACATCAACCTGAGGGCTTCCATAACAACTGGATAGCAATATTCTTAACCATGCCCCTCTTACCGTTAGTTTGCTATGAGAGAATGATTCACAAAAGAAAGCCCAGCCTTCTACTGAATATTCAATTTCAGTTGGACGTACATCAACATACTGAAATAAAAGTCTCAGCATTTTCCAGCTCACTCTGACTTTACACATGGTAATTGAAAAAATAATTAAGTGTAGGCCTATGTGAGCTTGTGTTTCCAGTCTCCCACATTCACATGCACTACCTGGCAATAGTCTTGTCGTCGATCCCAGTTGTAAGAGCAACACATAATAACTTGACTTCTAGTTGATCATTTGGAAAAGTTGCAAAAAAAATTCTCACAGAAATCAGTCAAGTTTGGTGAAGGAAAAATCATGGTTTGGGGTTACATTCAGTATGGGGGTATGCAAGACATCTGCAGAGTGGATGGCAGCATCGACAAACTGAGGTATCAAGACATTTGTGCTGCCCATTACATTTCAAACCACAGAAGAGGGCAATTTCTTCAGCAGGATAGCGCTCCTTCTCATACTTCAGCCTCCACATTAAAGTTCCTGAAAGCAAAGAAGGTCAAGGTGCTTCAGGATTGGCCAGCCCAGTCCCCAGACATGAACATTATTGAGCATGCCTGCGGTAAGATGAAGGAGGAGGCATTGAAGATGAATCCAAAGAACCTTGATGAACTCTGGGAGTCCTGCAAAAACACTTTCTTTGCCATTCCAGATGACTTTATTAATAAGTTATTTGAGTGATTGCAGAGATGTATGGATGCAGTCGTCCAAGCTTATGGGAGTCATACACAATATTAAATCTTTTTCCACTGCACCATGACTTTATATTCTATACTGTACATTATTTCTGTTAAGTGACGAGACTTTTGTCTACGCAAAGTCAGAAATTACTGTCTTAATTTAATAATTAAAAATCAATGCATGATCATATTTTATTTTGGTAAAATAAGCGTAATCTAGAGGCCTTTGTCTTTCAAATAAGCCACTTCTGATACAAAATAATCAACTAGAAGTCAAGTTATTATTTGTTGTTTCTAAAACTTGGATAGGCGACAAGACTTTTGTCAGGTAATGTATGTTCCATTCATATATATATGGAAAGTACAAAGTGACCACTCCTTTAGTGTGTACATCAACCAATCCCAATCAAGCATTCAACAGCTCCAGTAGCACAGACTAACAATAACCAACTACAGTACGTGTATAAATCAAATAAAATGAGCGCTGCGAAATGCCTTTTGCTCCCTGTACAACATGAAACGAATGAAAAGTGCAGCAAGCTCATAACCCTCAGCACTTCATGCTCATCATTTTGTCATACGCTAGTTTACATACAAAGAGGAGCATTGTCGTCTCAGCCGAAGATGCCAACCTCTCCGCTCAGTGCGAGGTCCGGCAGCGCGGGCCCCATCTGTCGCCTCCACCAACCTGCAGCAACTCAGAGTGGCCCGAGGCCGACTCGCAGGATTAATGCGCACATCCTGAACTGGGTTAGGGAGAGAGAACGTGGGCTCAGCCTGTGGGACCTGGCACAGCCAACGTGCCACATTCCCTCTCACAATGCTGCATTATCCACCACCGCACAGCAACCTTGGCAGGGAGCTGAAAAGAAATCCTGAAGGAGGACGGATGTGATACTGGTACTTTTAACATTGATGCGTCCTCCAGAAGGCCTCTTGATTATGTCTGTGCAATCGCTATGTATTTTATGCAGCAAGTTCTTTTGGGTTTGCAGATTTATGAGCAGGGTTGATAAATGAGTAGCACATCACCTGCTGATGACACAGTAAGTAACAAATAAGATGTGTTGTACACTACCGGACAAAAGTCTTGTCGTCGATCCCAGTTGTAAGAGCAACAAATAATAACTTGACTTCTAGTTGATCATTTGGAAACGTGGCAGAAGGTAGATTTTTCTGATGAATCATCTGTTGAACTGCATCTCAATCATCACAAATACTGCAAAAGACCTAATGGAACATGCATGGACCCAAGATTCTCACAGAAATCAGTCAAGTTTGGTGAAAGAAAAATCATGGTTTGGGCTTACGTTCAGTATGGGGGCGTGCGAGAGATCTGCACAGTGGATGGCAACATCAACAGCCTGAGGTATCAAGACATTTGTGCTGCCCATTACATTACAAACCACAGGAGAGGGCAAATTCTTCAGCAGGATAGCACTCCTTCTCATACGTCAGCCTCCACATCAAAGTTCATGAAAGCAAAGAAGTTCAAGGAGCTGCAGGATTGCCCAGCGCAGTCACCAGACATGAACATTTTGAGCATGTCTGGGGTGAGATGAAGGAGGAGGCATTGAAGATGAATCCAAAAAATCTTGATGAACTCTGGGAGTCCTGCAAGAACGCTTTCATTTCCATTGCATATGACTTTATTAATAAGTTGTTTGAGTCATTACAGAGATGTATGGATGCAGTCCTCCAAGCTCATGGGAGTCATACACAATAATAATGCTTTCTCCACTGCACCATGACTTTATATTCTAAACTGTACATTATTTCTGTTAAGTGACAAGACTTTTGTCTGAGCAAAGCCAGACCTTACTGTCCTAATTAAATAATTAAAAATCAAGGCATGATCATATTTTATTTTGGTAAAATAAGCATAAACTAGAGGCCTTTACCTTTCATATAAGCCACTTCTGATACCAAAAGATTAACTAGAACTAGAAACTTGGATAGGCGACAAGACTTTTATCAGGTGTAGTGTACAAACAAATAAACAATACAGGCACCTGTAAGACACATTTAGTGGAAAAACTGTTTGATAAACAAAAACAAAACTAATATTCTAGGTTGAACCAGCCAGAAAACAGGCGTTCAAAGTAATACAATAATGACAAAATATTATATGCATGTTTTTTTGTTTTTTACATTTGTCAGTTTATGCCAAACAACAATTTTAATTTCTGTTCAAGTTATTCATATTATCACCAAATAACTGAAACCATGTATGTATGTATGTGGTGTATATCTAATATATTTGTGACATGTTTATGTATAACAATGACAGTTTTTACCTGTTTTATTGATGACCACCCGATTCCAACCGAAAAGACTTCAGTCACAAGCTGTGATGATGACCATGCCTGTCAGCGTGTCATATGTTCGCGCTATTTCGTAACTACCGTAATAACGAGAACTATTTTAAAAATCGTTCACGTTCTCGTTTAACACGTTGTTATAACTTGTAAACTAACGTTAGGAATTTTGTTAGAGCTCCCACTTGTACCACGTGACATTCGGGCGCTGTTTAGCGCTGCTGGGCATGCGCGTAATTTTTTTGTCACATAAATACTATTTTTGAATTCTTGTTAGTGGAAAGTTTAGTGTTGGGGTGGGTGTAGAAGTTAATAAATCACAAAAGGCAGAAAATGTCATTTATTGTTGGCTTCCAGTTTCAGTCGTATAACAGCTCGACTAAAACCAAAAACATGGTAAGTACGACATGACGTGAATGCAACTCATAGCCTATTTGGTTGAAATGTTTTGACCAACTTGCAATCTAGTATTATTGTCAATCAAGACCACCTAAAAAGGTCACTCAAAACAAAAAAAGGTCTACATGTTTGAAAAAAATATGTGCCTATATCAACAATATTTACATTCACAAACTATGTAGAACTATTAGCAATAAAATAAAGTCTCTAGCATAAAAAAATTATCTTTGAACAATTATGTAAAATAGTTGATTATTTGAATAACCACAGTTTTACTATTGATCAGAGTACCATTGTTATTTTCTCCAGGGCCCTTGATAAATTTCCTCAAAGTGGATATTTGCACTAATTAATTAATTGTAACTTTTTGTTTATTGTATGTTTGCATGCTCATATTCATAAAGATAGCTCTCCTGCTATTGTGACGTTGCTTAATGATTATATTATAGACCATTTTGAGGGATTTTAACAAAAACAATGGTCCCAATGTATTTCCTGTTCTACATTTTTAATTGCTATAGCTTCAGAGAATCCAAAAAGAGCCAGATATTGATAAATAATGCTATGATAGCTGTTTAAGCATTACGTTAGGATTGAATAGCCTCTTAATACAGTTATGAAAAAGTTTGATAACAAGCAGGAAATGTTCATGGGCCAATGACATGACCACATTGAAATTATCTATATAAAATGTACTTACGTGAGTACTTTTTGTGAACTAATCTTAAATTTTGGTGGTATTCATGAAACAGTTAGCCTGTAATTTTTGACCCCGGCACAACAGAAATGAGAAATAAGAAACTGGATGCATTTAAAGCAGAAAGTTTTACATTTTGTTGCGATCCATCTTTTGTCATTACTAAAATGAGAACGACGTAAAATCCAGTTTAAAATCAAATGTTTTCTGGATGCTGCATGCAATTGGATGATTTCCTGGCTGTTGGGGATGTTTTCATCCACTCTGGAGTGATTTTGAGTCTTAAATTGGTCACAGCTTTTTTTAACTACTTTCCTTATGTTCATGACTGTTTTTGCCCCCCTGATTTCTATTATTATGTCATTTTTTGATTAAAACCCATGACTCCATATTATTATGTATTCTTGACTGTTGGTGGTTTTCCCTTTTAGGAAGAGGTCAAATTTGTAATTTTTGCTGTTGATCATTAGTTGCAGTGCAAATAAGCTTAGTTTCTGGCTTTTATATGGAGTTATAGAGTATAGTGTGTGTGTGTCTGTGTGTGTGTGTGTGTGTGTGTGTGTGTGTGTGTGTGTGTGTGTGTGTGTGTGTGTGTGTGTGTGTGTGTGTGTGTGTGTGTGTGTGTGTGAGAGAGAGAGTGTAAAAGATCTTTGCAGACTTACCTTTATATGTCTGAGAAAATCTAAATAACCACCTCAGCTCTCAGAACATAGTAAGTGTACAGGCATGTGCAAAAAAATGTGAATATCGAGGGAAAGTCCATTTATTTTAATAATTTATTTCAAAAAGTAAAACGTGTGTGTTATATTAGTTTACACATTACTACACATAAAGTGAAATATTTCAAGCCTTCATTTGTTTTAATTTGAATGATTATGAATAAAAGATGAACCAAAATCCAGTATTTCACAAAATTAGAATATTTCATGTGACCAATAAAAAAGGAGCTTAAACACATGTTGGCCTTCAGAAAAGTGTGTTAATGTAATGTATTATGTCCTCAGTTCTTTGCTGGGCCTCCTTTTGCACTAATTACAGCATCAAAGCGGTGTGGCATGGAGGCAATGGAACTTTGAGGTGTTATGGTAACCCAAGTTGCTTTGATATCGGCCTTCAGCTCGTCTGCATTTCGGCGTCTCTGTTCCCTCATCTTCCTCTTGACAATAGCCCACATATTTTCAATGGGATCAGGGTCAGGTGAGTTTTCTGGCCAATTAAGAAAAGGGATACCATGGTCCTTAAACCAGGAACTGGTAGCTTTGCTACTGTGTGCAGGTCCCAAATCCTGCTGGAAAATAAAATCATCATCTCCAAAAAGCTTGTCTGGAGCAGGAAGCATGAAGTGCTCTAAAACGTCCTTTTATAGAGCTATGTTGACTGTGAACTTGATAAAAGACAATGGACCCACACCAGCATGTGACATGGCTCTCCAAACCATCACTGACTGTGGAAACTTCACACTGGACTTTAAGCAGCTTGACTTTTGTGTATCTCCGCTTTTCCTCCAGACTCTAGGATCTTGATTTCCAAATGAAATACAAAATTTGCTTTCATCTAAATAGAGGACTTGGGACCACTAGGAAACAGACCAGTACTTATTCTCTTTAGCAAAGCTAAGAAGCTTCTAACACTGTTTTTGTTTCAGGAGTGGTTTGACACATGGAATTCTACAGCTGTAGTCCATGTCATGCAGACGTCTGTATGTGGTGGTTCCTGATGCTCTAATCCCAGCCTCAGTCACCCTTGCTTGACAATCCTCTCAAGACTGCGGTCATACTTGTGCACCTTTTCCAGCCACATTTTTCTCATCCTCTTAACACTATTAATATATTAGATACTGCGCTCGGAGAGCATTCAGTTTATTTTGCAATTGCCTTTTGAGACTTTTCCTCCTTATGGAGGGTTCCAATGATGGTCTTCTGCACAACCGTCAAGTCAGCAGTCTTCCCCATGATTCTGAAGGCCAATAAGCCAGACTGAGACCATTTCAAGGCTTTGCATTAATTCGTGGACTAGATTGAGACACAGGGAGCCTACAATGTTGAACTTTGTCATGATATTCTAATATTGTGAAATACTGCATGAGTTTTTTTTTTCATCTTTAATCTATAATCATTAAAACTGAATCAAATGAAGGCTTGAAATATTTCACTTTGTGTGTGGTGAACAAATATAACATACAAATTTCACTTTTTGAAATAAATTATTAAAATAAATAGACTTTCCCTTAATATTCAAATTTTTTGGCACATATTTATGCACACACACTATAATCTGCTGTTTTACTCCATAGAACTCCATTTAAAAGCCATATTAATGGTGCCAACTGATAATCAACAGTAAAAAGGACAAATTTTACCTCTTCCCAACAGGAAAGACTAACAAGAATGCATGATTATTTGGTGTCAAGACTTTACAATCCAAAAAGTGTGGTTACAATGGAAGTCAATGGGGCAAAAACAGCCATTAAAGATCAAAAGGTTAGTCAATGTGAACAATACACAAGGGTTAAAAACCTAAAGTGGAACTAAATTAGTCAAGAACAGTATTAGCGTGACCCAGGGCCGCTGCTGGCCAAAAGGGTGCCCTATGCGAAATTTTACTGTGGTGCCCCCACAGAGGAACAAAAACACACAAACATATGTATTTAAACATGTATTTATTTATTTATATACATAAATATGCATTTAAACACTCAAAATTACACTTAAACATTCAAATATTTACATTACAAAATAATAGTTTACAAATTAAACACTGACATGTGTTCTGCTGAAGAATTCCCAATTTCAAACTTTACTAAAGGTAAGGAATAAAACCCTCTCTGTACCTGTAGAGATGGACGGTCCTCAGTGCTGCATCCTGTCTCTGTGTCTACCTGTGCAGCTGCTGGTGCCTCTGAAGTAGTGCTGGATCAGGCCAACTCATCTTCTTTTTTTTGACAATTTTCAGCATTGAACCTCCATATGCAATACAGAAAAAAATTGTCATTTACAGAAAAACTTATGACATACTATTAAAACAATGAGCTAGTCAAGCACTCTTCATAATGTGTCTAAACTACAACCAAAATGTGGATTTAACTTGCACTATAATCTATGGTGACAAACACTGAGCCTTGCTGTCAGTATAAATCAAAGATATTTAAGGTTTTTAGGAATTAAACATTTTTAAACAAAAACTTTAACATTCAGAAATAATAATCATTAATGAATTCATGCTTTTATATTATTAGCATGCTTTTATATAATATTAGATTTTATATTATTGATCTTTCAGAAATTACAGAATGAGTCAGTTTTGTTATTTCATATTGTAATGTACAAAAATGAAAAACCGGCCTAAAACACACCAATCCACTGATGTAAAGACTAAAGAGACTTTACTGTCATTGCAGTCATACAAGCAATAACAACAGCAGCATTAAGAAATAGACAAAACAATAAACAACTGCAAAGAATTATATAATATATAATTATATAACATAATATAGTAACTATATAATAATAAATAATACATACAGTGAAATAATTGTGCAGTGCGTGTGTGTGTATGTAGCTGGTGCATGTGCAAACAGAATTGTAAAGTATTGCACAAGTTAATATGAATAACTTAATTTATGTATTTATCAGCAACATGTGGAAGAGGGGCAAACGCCAAAAGACATAGAACATGTCCTGTCATAGTTTAAAGCACAATGCAGAGCCGCAAAGCAAGAAACTGAAAGTAAACGACAACAAATAAGGCAAATTTGGTGCAGTTGTGGCGAAGTTTAAACGTTAGCCTCACTAGTGAACAAGCTAAAATATGTTTTCCAGATTCATGGAAGTTACCTGAAAATGATGCACGCGATTCATCTGGCACTTTTTTCCTCTTCTCGGCTCCAGACTGCTGTTGTCTTCCCGGGGATAGAGCTGCAACTTGCATTAATTATAAATATTTGCTGCTTGCAGCCGCACAGATAAGTGGACCGGACCGCGCCGCGCGTACGCGTCTATGCGCGTACACGGAAAAAATGACGTCACATGTTTGTTTTTGCGTTCGTCATAAAATGATTTTTTTAAATGTATTTAACAACATATCATTAATATACATTTTATTTACACTCAGTTTATGTTAATATTATTAAAAAAATGTTTTTTTTTTGAGCAACCGTCCGAGATGGTGCCCCCCTCCGGAGCTGAGGCCCTACTCAGCCTGCGTACTCTGCGTATAGGGAGCGGCGGTACTGGCGTGACCTCAACATGTAATCTGATGTAAGTCAGACGGCCTTGATTTGAGTTCACGTCTACATTTCATTTCCTCATTTTGAATGACTCAGTGCCTACTTCTGCGTCTTCAAGTAATTTTATAGAAAGAAATCCTGCACATCCAAAACCGTCTGCTCATCACAAACATCTGGCTGTTCCTCTGGACGTCACGATCTGCGTATGTATGCCGTCTCCAGCCTCAGATCAAGCAAATGAGTGAGAGCAACCCGACACACATCTGCAGTCAGCATTATCATTAGTGCTCTGCTTTGCCCAGGATCACTGACAAAATGAACAATACCAACAATCACTCCCTTCAGCTGCAGCCATATGGGCGCCATACTTAGATTGCAGGGGAAGAGGGAAAAAAGACAAGCAATTGTACTGGCATCTGTTTGGCAGTCCTTAGAAGCTGTTGCAAGATGAATCTGCCGCGCGAGGAAAACTTTTCCTCTCTTTGGACGAGTGGAAGTGTTGCGGGTTGCGCTTCTGTCTGTACCTGAGCTTTAATGTGCCCGTGTCCTAATGGGACAGGCGAACGCAGGCCCAGATGGTGAGACAAAGTGCTTCTACTGACTGAGGATGCGCGTTTAGCTGGATTAGCTTTCCATTTCTACACAGCTTTGACATTTCTCAACACTTCAATTATTGTTAAACTCAGTTCAACAATGTAGTTTGCATTACTAAGTTTTCACTAAATGACATCAAATGAATCAGACTGCATTTCTTTTGCAATGATTTACATTTTTAGATACTATCAAAAAGATATATTTCCATATTTATTTTCTCCTCACACTCAGTCACCATAGAAAGCGTTTCGAGTCACACTTGACATTGCAATCATTTGCATTTAAATATCACGCAGAAATACTGTATATCAAAACCCAGCAAACAAGCAGAACATTTAATGTAAGGAAAAAAAATACTTTTAATTAACTAAAAACGTTATTAATATACAGTTGAAGTCAGAATTATTAGCCCCCCTAAATTATTAGCCCCCCTGTTTATTTTCTTCCCCAGTTTCTGTTTAACGGAGAGAAGATTTTTTCAACACATTTCTAAACATAATAATTTTAATAACTAATTTCTAATAACTGACTTATTTTATCTTTGCCATGATGACAGTACATAATATTTTACTAGATATTTTTCAAGACACTTCTATACAGCTTAAAGTGACATTTAAAGGCTTAACTAGGTTAATTGGGTTAACTAGGCAGGTTAGAGTAATTGGGCAAGTTATTGTATAATGATGGTTTGTTCTGTAGACTATCGAATAAATATATAGCTTAAAGGTGTTAGTAATTTTGTCCCTAAAATGGTTTTTAAAAAATTAAAAGCTGCTTTTATTCTAGCCGAAATAAAACAAATAAGACTTTCTCCAGAAGAAAAAATATTATCAGACATGCTGTGAAAATTTTCTTGCTCTGTTAAACATAATTTGTGAAATATTTAAAAAAGAAAAAAAATACAAAAGGGGGCTAATAATTCAGACTTCAACTGTATAAGATATGTATAAACTACTTATTAAAATAAATTCTAAATGCACAATAATAAATAGTAGATATGTACAGTATGTATAATTCCAGCCTATTAAAAAACTATTATGAAATAATTTGAATAATTATAAATAAATAATAATTTGTTATATATTTCACAGGGATGGGTTGCAGCTGGAAGGACATCAGCTGCGTAAAACATATTCTGAATAAGTTGGCGGTTCATTCCGCTGTGGTGACACCGGATTAATAAAGGGACTAAGCCAAAAAGAAAATGAATGAATGAATTTGTTATATAAATATACATAAACTCATAATATGTACAAATTAATATACAAACACATAAATAATTCAAACCCAAACCCATACAGATGTGTTATATATAGATTTATACAACAGTTCTCTCTGGTTGTCAAATTTTGTTGGCTGATAGCCGTGCGATCTAGTGATGAATGGGACTAGTCATATTTGAATCTAGTATTTATTATTGCCCACATAGAGTGACAGCAGATGAATAAACTCATTACAGTTTGACAAACATTGCAGCTGTTGGACAACATAATGTACTGTTGAGGCTTTTTAAGGCAAGAATGTAGCTGTTTAGATTGCAACTATGCAGTTTATTTATAAGGATAGTGCCTATTTTAAATATTTATTATTTCGGAGATACAGCGCCATCCACAAGAGGCACAGAGACCGAATAATAAGCCCTTAGAGGAGGAAAAACCTACGTAATAAAAAATAAAATAAAATAAATCCATTATTTAAAAAGAAAATGCACAAATTTTACACATTGTAGTGACTTTTTTTTGTGTGTGACATGCGATGATCCACACCTGTGTGAACTGACTTCATACAACCACTAAAATCTCTTATAACACCAGCAGGTAAAGTTAAAGAGAAGTTCTTTTATCATTTGTTTGCAGACTAATAACATTTTCAAGGGCCACTCCTGATTCCAAAAGTGTCTCCAAACACACACAGTTTCAGGAGCCACTGTATAACAATCGCCGAACATCTGAATGTCACCTAAAGACTTCACACTCGTCCAGACTTCCAGCTGATCTGGCAGGTTTATGTGTTTGTACAGGCTGTACCGCTCTCTCTCTCTCTCTCTCTCTCTCTCTCTTTCTCTCTCTCTTTCTCTCTCGCTCTCTCCCTCTCTCTCTCCTCTCTCTCTCTCTCTCTTTCTGTGTCGGCCAGTCCGAGTTGTTCTCGCCCTATACTGCACTACAAGCCTTGCCCAAACAGGGCAATCCCTCCTGGGCAAATATTTAAAGTCAAAACAGCTCTGGCTCCATAAAGCTAGTTGGGTGGTGTGTCTACATCTGTCGGTTGGGGGAGGAGTGTGTGTGTGTGTGTGTGGATGAGCGCAGCAGCTGCCGAAACGAGTCTGGACGCTGCTGACGCCAACACCTGTCCGCTCTGGAGACAAGCTGAAGCAAATGTCCAGCACAGACGCCACTGAGAGCAGAGCATCCGCTGAAACTGCTGCCTTCTCCAGCACTGTGCACCAGCACTTCAGTAATACACACTATTTAAAGGAATAGTTCACTCAAAACTCATCATTTACTCACCCTTTACTTGTTCCAAACCGGTTTGACTCTCTTTCTTCTGTTGAACACAAAAGAAGATAAGAAAAGAAGAAAGTTGGAAACCGGTAACCATTGACTTGCAGAGTATTTGTTTTGCCTGCTATTGAAGTCGCTGGTTACTGGTTTTCAGCTTTCTTCGAAATATCTTCTTTTGTGTTTAACAGAATAAAGAAACTCAAACTGGTATGGAACAAGTACAGAGTGACTAAATAATGGCGGAATTTGTGTGTTTTTGGAGTGAACTGTCTCTTTAAGATGAATGATTTCCAAAAATAAAGAGCGGCTCAGTGGTTTTTAACATGAATCAGCATATATTAAAATATTAAGCAGCACTACTTAAAAAAAAAGAAAAGTTTTTTAAATAAAGATCACCAAATTTATATATTAGGAACATTGTAGCAGCACAACTGCTTTCAACTTTCATAAAAAAAAGGCACCAAATCAGCATATTAGAAAACTATTGAACTTTTTTCACCCAAAATTGATAACCGAGCACCAAATACATGTATTCGAAAAATACAGAGCAGCACAAGTGTTTTTAACATTTGTAAAAGTAATAAATGACACAGTATATTACAAGCGGTGGCACGGTTGCTCAGTGGTTAGCACTGTCGCCTCACAGCAAGAAGGTCACTGGTTCGAGTCCCAGCTGGGTCAGTTGGCGTTTCTGTGTGGAGTTTGCAAGTTCTCCCCGTGTTCACGTGGGTTTCCTCCAGGTGCTCCGGTTCGCCCACAGTCCAAAGACATGCGCTATAGGTGAAATGAATTTTTTGGCCGTAGTGTATGTGAGTGTATGGGTGTTTCCCAGTACTGGGTTGCCGCTGGAAAGGCATCTGCTGTGTAAAACATAAGCTGGATAAATTGGCAGTTCGTTTCGCTGTGGTGTCCAGTGTTGGGGTAACGCATTACAAGTAGCAATTACAAGTAGTTTTTCATTCATTCATTCATTTTCTTGTCGGCTTTGTCCCTTGCGGGGTCGCCACAGCGGAATGAACCGCCAACTTATCCAGCACGATTTTACGCAGCGGATGCCCTTCCAGCCGCAACCCATCTCTGGGAACTTCCACACACACATTCACACTCATACACTATGGACAATTTAGCTTACCCAATTCACCTGTACTGCATGTCTTTGGACTGTGGGGGAAACCGGAGCACCCGGAGGAAACCCACGCGAACCCAGGGAGAACATGCAAACTCCACACAGAAACGCCAACTGACCCAGCCCAGCCAAGGTTCGAACCTGCGACCCAGCGACGTTCTTGCTGTGAGGCAACAGCACTACCTACTGCGCCACTGGGTTGCCCAAGTAGTTTTTAGTTTAATTAATTAGCTTTGAAAAAATAAATTGCTGAATTAAAATGAAAGCAGTGACATTGAATCACACCGTTAATTACAGAATGTGTTCATTATTTTGAACGCATGAAAGAAAAGGAAAAGAGGATTGTCTCAATGGACATTACATTAGATTTAACGTAAGACAAATAGTACAAAAGTAGCAAACACATTGCTTTAAAGTTTCAATAATCTGTATAAACGGCAAATATAGCACTCGGGTCAGGAAGTTTTCAGATAACATTATCCTAAAATATTCTTAAATAACAAATAACATTATGCTAAAATATGTGTTTTTTTTTAAAAAAAAAGGTAAATGAAGGTTATGCAGAGCGTTGTTAATTGCAGAGCTTCTCTTTTAAAAAAGAAAGAAAAAAAACGTTCTGAAAGAGATCAAGCCTCAGCCAGGTCAGAAAAAGTAGCATGAAAGTAACTCAACATAAGGCATTACTTGCCATAAAAAGTAACTAAGTAACGCAACAAGTTACTTTTTTGGGAGTAACTCGATATTGTAATGCATTGCTTTTTAAAGTAACTTTCGCCAACACTGGTGGCGACCCCTGATAAATAAAGGGACTAAGCTGAAGGAAAATGAACGAATGAAAAGTATGTTGATAAAGTAAATGATTGTAAATCATGTAATGTGGATCATGTAATACAAAAACAATTATATTATGGTCAAGGTTTTAGAACAGACATACTGTAAATAGGACCTTTGTTTTGAAGATTTAAAAGCCTAAATGTAAAGCTTACAATTTCATAAAAGCACTTACATTCATTTTTTCAATTAAAACTTATGTTTAGCTGTAAAATAGTTTGTCATTTTGTATGACAAGAGTGTTTAAATGTGTATATAACTTTTGTGATTTTTTTTAATATTCAGATATTAAAAATCATATAGTATTGTTATTTATTTTCATTTTTTTTTAACATTGTCTTTAATCTTTTTTTTTACATCAGTACAAATTAAAACTTTTACATATGTATAATTTTTTTTTCTTTTAAACAAGAAGTTGTAATATCATGTTAATATTATACAGTTGAAGTCAGAATTATTAGCCCCCCTGTTTATTTTTTTCCCAATTTCTGTTTAACGGAGAGAAGATTTTCTCAACACATTTCTAAACATAATACTTTTAATAACTTGTCTCTAATGACTGATTTCTTTTATCATTGCCATGATGACAGCAAATAATATTTGACTAGATATTTTTCAAGACACTTCTATACAGCTTAAAGTGACATTTAAAGGCTTAACTAGGTTAATTAGTCAAGTTATTGTATAACAATGGTTTGTTCTGTAGATGAAGTGTAGTCGAAAAAATATAGCTTAAAGGGGTTAATAATTTTGACATTAAAATGTTTTTAAAAAAATTAAAAACTGCTTTTATTCTAGCCGAAATAAAACAAATAAGACTTTCTCCAGAAGAAAAAAATATTATCAGATATGCTGTGACAATTTCCTTGCTCTGATGTTAAAATTTCCTAGCTCTGAATAATAATTCAGATTTCAACTGGATGTAAAAGAGAACAAAAAAAACAAATACAGAGAAAATAAAAAAATAAAAAAATGAATAATAATTGTAAAACTATCACTACATTGTAAAATATTCTGGCTTCTATACAATGCCTTCATGCTGTCCCAACACAAATTGATTAGGTTAACTTAGTTGTTTTTGCAAATTGAAGTTGATTGAACCTAAAACAATTAAGTTGTCCCAAAAAACACTCAATAATTGTGTTGATTCAGCTCATTTTAATTAAGTAGTTTGAACAAGCAGCTAAACATTTTTTACTTGTTTATTTTTTATTAATCTTGGTTAATGTTAACATAATTATATTAATATTATTAGAATAAAGTATATAATTTTATGGTAACACTATAATAACTACACACTGTGAATCATTTGTATTTAAGAGTAGTTGGGGGGTTTTAAGATTTTTCAGAATAAGTTAGTAATTGATTAGTAAACTATTCAAATCAACATTTATATATTTTATTCTTCAGGCATATAGTAATGGTTACTGTGTATGTTAAAAATTATTTATTAACTCAACTTCATGCAGTTGTGTGACCTAATCTAAAGTGAGGACTATTTATGCTTTATAAATCCCTTATGACTATTAAAGGTTAAGTATTAAATGAACAATACATCTTTTCAATCTTATCTAAAAAATAAAATTACTGTAAAGTTTAAACACTGCCGAATAACAGGAGTGGCAAAATACAATTAGAAATAAATGCAATTAAATAACATTTAGATAAAACAACAACAATATCAAAATGTATTAATATATTATGATACAACATTTCAAAGTTATTTAGCCATGTTGAAACTGCACAGTAATTTTATTTTACATAAGATTGCAAAGATTTATTTTTCATTTGATACAGTTTCATTTGTAAATCTTCAAATGAATAGAAGTCATTTATTTTTTATTTTTTCCCACTGTTTAGATTATAACTGAGCCTTTAATTGTCATTTATATGGGATTTATAAAGCATTAATAGTCCTCACTTTAGATTAGGTCACAAAACTGGAAGAAGTTAACTTAATAAAGCATTTATTAACATACAAATTATCTATTACTATATGCCTGAATAATAAGATACATAAATGTTGATTTAAATAGTTTATTAATCCTTTACTTATGCATTCTGAATGATTTAAAAAACCCAGCAACTATTCTTAAATAACAGGTTTGTAAATATTGCAATACTTATTTAAGTAATGAAGAAAATAATCATTAAAAAAGTATGAAAACTGCTTACTAACATCTATTAATGTAGAGTTAATACTTAACAAATAATGAACTATTTTCTAATGCTTATTAAATGATTCATAGTGTGTAGTTATTATAAAGTTACCGATTTTGTATATAAATAGGGGTTCGCGGGGCACAAAGTAACGCGGGGTTAAATGTAACAGAGTTTTAAGGTATTTGCTCAGGGTTAACCATGGCATGCTTTCAAAGTTTTCACCACAGTGTCAGCAGACGTCTTCCTGCCAATTATTGAAAAAGTTCGGCGAAATTTGGATGAGAAACGCAGGAGAAACCATTTTTACAGCATAAAAGTATTTTTTATTACAGTCGATATTTTTTTATTTTTAAAAAAACGGTGAAAGTATGTACGTAAAATCTTATATTGTTGAGATCACCGTCTTCTAGGCTAAAAGATTAAACCATTTTGAAAGATGTATTAAACACACAGAGACTGCTAGCCAGTTTTGAGGAAATCATGACACAGCGGGGTTAGTTGTAACAGGGTGTTACAATTAAGCCACACACTGTTGGACACCAATTAAACTAACAAAATGATTCTTTTGAGTTTTGAGTGTGATGTTGAGAACTTTTTAAATAAAAATGTTTTTTAATAGAAAATATTGTTTAATAGAAAAATATATTTTATTGCTAATAATGCAAATAAATGCGTTGTATAATAACGGATAAATGGATAATAATGCAAATAGATTCAAATGTGTTTATCCAATGAACAAATAAATAAATAAACATACTGTGCTATGTAGAATAAGAAAGAAATGAGCCAATTACTGAGGAAATATAGCTACTATTTAAAGTAAACTGAGTTTAAATTAATTGTGTGAAATCTGCCTTCATAAGCATGTGTTACAACTAACCCTCTGTCAGTTACAACTTGCCCCGCAGGTGGGGTAAATAGTAACATTTTTACTCCTGGCACTTTTGGCAATACTGCACAAAAACCATAGGTCCGGCGATCATAATTCCAGTGCTCATTTGTAGGAGAGGCTTGTGTGTTGTTGGTAAAAAAATATGGTTTGTCTAACCCTATTACTTTGTTCATTATTTGACCAAAACCAAAAAGTGTTACTTTGTGCCCCGCTCTCCCCTAAAGTATATTAAAGTATATTATAGAGTTTATATAATAAATATAGTATATTTATAATAAAGTATATTAAAGAATAAAGTAATTATCAGAGTTTAACAAACAAAACCTTATCGTAAATTTGTCCCATTTTTTCCAGTGCACTGAACTCATTTAATTGCAATCGGAAAAAAAGCACGTCCTGGCTTAACCGATGTCAACAAACGGCCGCACGTCCCACTTGTGAACACTTGTGACACCCCTTTTTGAGTGAGTCTACTGTTTTTCTGAGCCATGTGTTGCGTCTGTAAGCTCCTCCAAACCCAAACCAACCCCCAGCCCTTCTGCCCCGTGCACACAAACACAAACTCCACAAGTTTTCCCCCCAAAACGCAACAGCCAGTCCTCTAAACTCATAAACACCCCCATCTGGCGGCCCCTGGCCCTACCCCCGCTGGATGAGGGGCCGGTGGAGCCGAGGTCAGGGATCAGCCAGAGCCTGCCGACCCTGTGCTCAACAGCTGCCCGTGTTCACAAGCCAGGAGGAGGAAGAGACAAACGCCACCGCAGCAGCAGCAGCACATCTGCTCTAATGAGACAAACACACACACATACGCACTCACACTCATCATACACACACATTCTTACTCACACACTTATACGCACACACACACACAGAGCTGGCCCTCCCCTGACCTTCTCTTCACACACTCCGCTCACCATCAGGCCAGAATGCAGGCTTTTGTGTGACAGTGTGTTTGTGTGTGGTGTTTCGTGAAAGGTTCAGAGTGGTTGTGTAATGAGTCAGCTAAAGAACTGCAAAGACATTCTAATTCACCAAACACACACACACACACACACACACACACACACACACACACACACACACACACACACACACACACACACACACACACACACACACACACACACACACACACACACACACACACACACACATGCTATAGGACATTAACACTCAAAACACTGTCTATCAATCAATCTCAAAAAACAATCTGTGCATCTATGAAGTGAACTCACTTTTGTTTAGTAACATTTTGCTTCAAATTTTACTGTTTACGTACATAATTATATTATATTATATTATATTATATTATATTATATTATATTATATTATATTATATTATATTATATTATATTATATTATATCAAATCATATTATATCATTTTATATCATATTATATCGTATCATATCATATTATATTATTCATTCATTCATTCATTTTCTTTTCGGCTTAGTCCCTTTATTATTCCGGGGTCGCCACAGCGGAATGAACCGCCAACTTATCCAGCATATGTTTTCCGCAGCGGATGCCCTTCCAGCTGCAACCCATCTCTGGGAAACATCCATTCACACTCATACACTACGGACAATTTAGCCTACCCAATTCACATGTAGTGCATATCTTTGGACTGTGGGGGAAACCGGAGCACCCGGAGGAAACCCACGCGAACGCAGGGAGAACATGCAAACTCCACACAGAAACGCCAACTGACCCAGCCGAGGCTCGAACCAGCGACCTTCTTGCTGTGAGGCGTCAACTACCTACTGCGCCACTGCGTCGCCTCATATTATAATATATTATATTATATTACATTATAATATATCATTTTATATTATATTTTATTATATTATATCATTTTATATTATATCATATCATATCATATCATATTATATTATATTATATTATATTATATTATATTATATTATATTATATTATATTATGGGTGTCACGGTGGCTCAGTGGGTAGCACAATCGCCTCAAAGCAAGAAGGTCGCTGGTTTGAGCCCCGGCTGGGTCAGTTGGCATTTCTGTGTGGAGTTTGCATGTTCTTCCCGTGTTTGAGTGAGTTTCCTCCGGGTGCTCCGGAGACTAATATATATATTATATATATATTATATTATATTATATTCATTCAAGTGACGCAGTGGCACAGTAGGTAGTGCTGTCGCCTCACAGCAAGGAAGTAGCTGGTTCGAGCCTCGGCTGGGTCAGTTGACGTTTCTGTGTGGAGTTTGCATGTTCTCCCTGCGTTCGTGTGGGTTTCCTCTGGGTGCTCCGTTTTCCCCCACAGTTTAAAGATATGCGGTACAGGTGAATTGGGTATGCTAAATTGGATCTAGTGTATGTGTGTGAATGAGTGTGTATGGATGTTTCCCAGTGATGGGTTGCAGCTTGAAGGGCATCCGCTGTGTAAAACGTGCTGGATAAGTTGGCGGTTCATTTCGCTGTGGCGACCCCGGATTAATAAAGGGACTAAGCCCAAAAGAAAATTAATGAATGAATATTCATTCATTTTCCTTCGGCTTAGTCCCTTTATTCATCAAGGGTCACCACAGCGAAATGAACCGCCAGCTTGCATATGTTTTACACAGCAGATGCCCTTCTAGCTGCAACCCAGTTCTTGGAAACACCCATACACACTCATTCACACACATACACTACGTCCAATTTAGTTTATTCAATTCACCTATAGCGCATGACTTTGGACTGTGGGGGAAAACAGAGTACCCGGAGAAAACCCACGGGAACACGGGGAAAACATGCAAACTCCACACAGAAATGCCAACTGACCTACCCGAATCAGCGACCTTCTTGCTGTGAGGCAACAGTGCTAACCACGTTGCCACCGTGCTGCCCCTTAAATTATATTATATTATATTATATTATATTATATTATATTATATTATATTATATTATATTATATTATATTATATTATATTATTCCCAGAGATGGGTTGCGGCTGGAAGGGCATCCGCTGCGTAAAAATCGTGCTGGATAAGTTGGCGGTTCATTCCGCTGTGGCGACCCCGCAAGGGACAAAGCCGACAAGAAAATGAATGAATGAATGAATTATATTATATTATATTATATTATATTATATTATATTATATTATATTATATTATATTATATTATATTATATTATATCATATTATGGATTTACATAAATATTTGTTTGTAAACGTCTTTAAGAACTTTGTTGTTGTCATAATTAATATATCAATAAATGATTAATAAATGAGCATTATTTTAGTAATTATTTCTTTAATGGTTAGAAGTTCTAAAAGTTATGAATTTTAACTTGATGTATTTAGTAGTAATAACTCTGCATTACAATGCACATAAATGCAATAGTACAATGTATACGCATATAGGCTAATATTACACAAAAATAATACATTGAAATAATAAAAGGCGAAATCATTTCAAATTCATTATACCAATATTCATACTTCACCCAATTATCACATTGCCAGCATCAATAATAATAATCAAAAATAAAAATCAGATTTAGCTGATATGGTTTACAGAATAAAATGAATATGTAAGGAGGAAGGCTCGTCGAGTCTCCAGAGTGTACAGTATGAGAGATCTCATCATTCTCACCACAGTCCTCACCTCCTACTACATCGCACATATGTGTACATTTATATCCAGCCACCTTCACCAGCCAAACAAGGCAACACACATACCTCTGACATATAGATCTGTCTGTGAAAGCAAAACATTTCCATTCCAATATATCTGCAGCACTTTATCCACACAGAGCCCTCTATAGTTTCCCCTCGTGTATTGATAACTTTCTGCAGCGATTAGAAAAGCCTATATTTATTCTGAAGTGATAATTCATAAAAAGATTAACTAAACACGAAGAAAAAAATCGCATTTGTTAAAATTGGTAAGCAACGTTTGTGTGTTTGATAATAAAAACGTTAATGTCTATGTTTTTAATCAGCAGCTGAATTTAATTAAGTGACGTTGGCTATAAAATTTCTTTCACCAATTAACACCTAAACGCAGCTCAGAAAACTGTAGGAAACATATTCCGGAAACAATGTTAAATAAGAAACTGAGAGTATCAGTAGTTGTTGTGAATTGTTATGTAGTTATTGTCAAATGTATAAATACCGAGCTCTGCTTTTCTCTTATTAAAATCGGACCAATGAAGTCGCCGTTTAACGCCTATTTCAAGGTAAATGTCTCCCCCTGGTGGCGGACTGTTGTTTCTAAGTTTTAATTTGAATCATTTCCTACCGAATGACACCAATAAATGCCATCTATAACGACTGGCAAGCATGTCGATAGAAACCATTTCATATATTATGAAAAGATTGGTCTCTACTGCTTTTTGTTTTTTCTTTTAAAAACAATAAAGAAATGTGTCTCAAAACGTGTTAGAAATATTCAAATGGCCACAGGTTTTGGTGGTTAAAATGTAAAAGTTTGTAATGTTTTAATGTTATTTGAAGTGGGAACCATTATAACTTTGGTGATGGTTTCTATTGTTTTAATAATTAAAGTGGCTTAATTGGTTTCAGCTAAAAATGGAAATGTACTCACCATTTACTCACCCTCAAGTAGTTTCAAACCTTTACAAGTTTCTTTCTTTCTATTGAACAAGGAAGATATTTTGATGAAAGCTGAAAACCTGTAACCATTGACTTTTACAGTATTTTTTCTTTTACGGGTTTATTACCGGTTTTCAGCTTTTAAAGAGTGAGTAAATGACAGGAGTTTTTCCTCTATCTATTTAACAATTCCTTTAAATAAGTTAAGTACAAATAAACATCTGTGCACACTTTACATGTAAAACTAACACATTTTACACCAAACCAAAATAGTAAAATGTAGTCTACTGGTTTTAATTGATACAATTTGATGGTTTGTAATGTTTTGAAGTGGAAAGGATAAGAACTTTGGTGATGGTCTCTGTTGTTTTTTTCAGCGAATAATTAAAATGACTAAAAAGGGATAGTTCACCTAAAAATGGAAATGTACTCAGCATTTACTCAGCATTTACACACTCTCAAATGGTTTCAAATCTTTATGTTTCTTTCTTTCTATTAAACACAAAAGAAGATATTTTGATGAAAGCTGAAAACCTGTAACCATTGACTTTCATAGTTTTTTTTTTATATTGAAGTGAATGGTTACCGTTTTTCAGCTTTTAAAGGGTAACCCTTTAAGTAATTAACTATTCCTAATACTTAATTAAATAAGTTAAGTACAATTAAACAATAAGCATCTGTGCAAACTTTACATATAAAACTAACTAACAAATTTTACACCAAACCAACATATAGTTTGAAAAGGTTTAATAATTATAATGGAATTTGTATTGGTTTTATTGTAAACCGTATCAATTCGTTGGGTCACTGCTGTTTTTTTCTTCTTCCTTACACTAAAATCAATAAAGAATTGTCTCAAAACACCTTGCAAAATAGTAAAATGTAGTCTACTGGTTTTAATTGATACAATTTGATAGTTTGTAATGTTTTAATGGTATTTGAAGTGGAAAGGATAAGAACTTTGGTGATGTTCTCTGTTGTTTTTTCAGCAAATAATTCAAGTGGAAAGGGATAGTTCACCTAAAAATGGAAATGTACTCAGCATTTACACACTCTCAAGTGGCTTCAAACCTTTATGTTTCTTTCTTTCTATTGAACACAAAAGAAGATATTTTGATGAAAGCTGAGAACCTGTAACCAATGACTTTCATAGTTTTTTATTTTATTTTTTTCATTGAAGTCGGTGGTTACCGGTTAATAAACATCTGTGCGAACTTTACATTTCAACTCAATAAACACCTTAAGAAGTTTTACTTCACCATCTATACTGAAAGACAGGCATATAGATAGACACCAAACCAACATATGATTTGAAAAGATTTCATAATTATAATGAAAATTGTATTGGTTTTATTGTACACAGTAACAATTCATTGGGTCACCGCTGTTTTTTTTTTCTACCTGTTTACATTAAAATCAATAAAGAATTTTCTCAAAACACCTTGCAAAATATTAAAATGTAGTCTACTGGCTTTAATAGATACAGTTTAATAGCTTGTAATGTTTTTATTGGTATTTTAAGTGGGAACCATAAGAACTTCCTTGATGGTTTCTATTGTTTTATTTTCCAGCTAAAAGAGAATGTTCACAAAAAAATGGAAATTTACTCAGCATTTATTTACTCATCCTCAAATGTTTTCAAACCTTTGTGAGTTTCTTTTTTCTGTTTTAACACAGAAGATATTTTGAAGAAAGCTGAACTCCTCAAATACTCTGAAGTATAGTCAGTATAGTTACAGGTTTTCAATTTGCATCAACATATCTTCTTTTGTGTTCAATAGAAGGAAAACACTCATACAATGTTTTAAACCCTTTGTGAGCAAATGACAGATTTTAAAAATATTTTTAGGTGAACTATCCTTTTAAATAAGTTATACAGTTAATAATAATAATAATAATTCCTTACATTTATATAGCGCTTTTCTGGGCACTCAAAGCGCTTTACATATTGGGGGAATCTCCTCATTCACCACCAGTGTGCAGCATCCACCTGGATGACGCGACGGCAGCCATTTTGCGCCAGACCGCACACCACACACCAGCTGATTGGTGGAGAGGAGACAGAGTGATGAAGCCAATTATGATATGGGGAGGGTTCGGAGGCCATGATGGACAGAGGCCAGGATGCCGGGGTTAAACCCCTACTCTTTTTTGAAGGACATCCTGGGATTTTTAAGGACCTCGGTTTAACGTCTCATCCGAAAGACGGCGCTCACTGAGCAATATAGAGTCCCTGTCACTATACTGGGGCATTAGGACCCACACAGACCGCAGGTTGGGCGCCCCCTGCTGGCCTCACTAACACCACTTCCGGCAGCAACCTAGCTTTCCCATGTGGTCTCCCATCCATGTACTGACCGGGCGCAGCCCTGCTTAGCTTCAGTGGGCGACCATGTGAGAGTTGCAGAGAGCTATAGCTGTTGACGAGCTATAGCTGCCGACAGTTGAACAATAAACATCCGTGCAAACTTTACATACATTCAATTGAATCAACAGATTTGTTTTAATTGTGGAACATGCTTAAACACTCACATTTCTGTATCTTGAGGCACATTATAATGTGTGCACAGAACAGCATGAATAGATCTTGCTTAAAACAAACAAACAAACAAACAAACACATTTCATTTTCCTTCAGCTTAGTCCCTTTATTCATCAGGGGTCGCCACAGTGGAATGAACCGCCAACTTATCCAGCATATGTTTTACACAGTGGATGCCTTTCCAGCTGCAACCCAGTACTGGGAAACATCTATACACACTCGTCCACACATACAATAACGACCAATTTAGTTTATTCAGTTCACATATAGCGCATGTCTTTGGATTGTGGGGGAAAGCGGAGCACCCGGAGGAAAACAAACAAACACAAAAATTGAAAATGTTTTCGACTATATTTATTTATTGACTTGAGTCTTGTGACAGACTGTCATTCATCCAAGATTAATCACAAAGTGAGTGAGTTTTTGTGCAAATCCCTGCACTAAGATGAACATGCACACCCATCAGCATCCATAACCAGTGTACAGTAACACTAAATTCTGGAGAATATGGCTTTGTTTTCTGTATATACATACATGGAAACCCAATCAGCAGCAAGATTCAAAGTAAATGATTAGCAAAAAAGAACCAAAATGCAAACATACCATTGTTTGAATGTTTCAATTGTATTTCTCGCACACTTATATGTACTAAATGTAGCTTGTTCAGAAGAAACGTGATAATACAAGACAACAGACGTGTATGTGCTACTAAAATAAACAGCGTACATCATTTATTCAGCAATGGAAAAACTGAAGAATTACACCATCGTTAATCAGAAAACGAAAGAGTTATCATTCTGGGTCATGTACAAAGGCTCTATATCACAGCATTCGTTTATCCATTCTTTGGATGCATGTACACTTTTGGCAAATGGCACTATAATGCCCTCGAAAAGTTCAAATATTGAGGTTCTGCAGGTAAAAACCATAAAAGCTCAATCAGACGAAGGACTAGTTTTCAAGTTTCATTGTTCATCTGTATTAACAAGGCACACTTCATCCTATATTACTGATTTATTTGAAGGATCAGAAAGCAAATCTGGATTTCTGAAACAACCCAGTTAATATTTAAATAGACAAGCTCTTGTGACTCTTACATTCGGCTGTTAGATAATCTCTAAGTAAATTTAAGATAATAAAAAAAAACAGGTGACCTCCGGCAGCAACTAGAAGTGATTTAAACATCCTGAGGTGGCGTGTACTGTATAAACGCCTTAAGGATCTAAGCGTTGACAATCTGAAAGGCAAGCGTTGCGAGATCTCATTATTAAAGTGGCTTTAATGTGGCGTTAAGTTGTACAGCTGAACAATAAACATCTGAGGACTGCGCAAACGCTTACTTACATTCAATTGAAGATCAGACATTATTATAACATATGCTTCAACTCAGACATTTCTGCATCTTGAGGCACAGTATTACGCTTGCTGTATACTAGATTTAAAATATAGAAAGGTTAAAAGTTTTACTTTCATTTTAGGAGAAACATAAAACACATACCGTAATCGTACTCTATTTCGAAGCCATAACGATTCAATTTTTAAAAACCATACACTGGTAACAATTTCCTGTAGAATTTACAGCAACTTACTGTCAGCAATTTACGGTAAATCAAACTTACAACAAAAGTTTTACAGTACTATTAATATTTACAGTACCGTTCATCTAGCTGTACAAGTATTGTATATTCTTACTGTAAATTATACAGTTTTTTACAGTCATATATTTTCATACAAGAAAAATTGATTTGTAATTCGTTGTTCTTATATCGATTTACTGTAAAACAGCCAAAATGGTAAATTGCTGTATTTCCTATGATTGGCCAGGTTTTTAGAGATATATCCAGCTGCTTACCTGCAGACCCACACACGTTTCAGCACACACAATCCAGGACACATGAAAGTTTTTTCTTATTTAACGATGACTAACTCCTTAGGAGCATTATCGCCACCTACTGTTTTTCACGAATATGGCGATCGAGACTGGATCGTGACTGTGAACAGTTTAGGGTTTCTCATTTCAGTCGTTATTTAATTATTATATTGCAATGATCATTTTTCGATCCCCTGTGCAGATTTGTACTCATATTACGTAAATAAAAATAATTAGTTAAAACACTATATAACATAACATTATTTTATTAAGTAAACAAATAGCATTCAATCGCTGGAGTAAAATATTAATATAGCGTTATACATTTATTAAAAGATTTTTATTACATTTAAAGATGTATTATAGCCTATACTTCTTAACTTGCTATTGTTTCCTTTATTATAATGAATTCATAATATAAATGAAACATGTCCAATTTAGATCGTTTATATATCTCTGAAAAATGTTTCAGCAAAGCCAGGAAATGAGTATCAGCTATTGACTCCGTCAGATAAATAATGACTGTAGAAAAAACGTTCCTCATTCACCCGTCTCGATCGTCATATTTGTGAAATAGTATACACTATTGTCTATTGTGTACAATATTTATTATCAATATATATAAAAATATATTGATGACAAGGTCGGAGACGACGTTAATAACATTAACATCCGTCGTAACCACATATGGTTCGCCCCTGCCAAGATCATGTGTCCTGGATTGTGTGTGCTGAAACGTGTGTGGGTCTGCAGGACTGCAGCTGGATAATATTGAGTTTTTAAGCGAATTTATTTTTTACTGTATTTTGATTCACAGCAAATTAAAAATACTGTTTTAATGGCGCAAAAAGACATTTCAACTTTAAAATAGAGTAACATACTGCATAACTGTTATACAGTAAAATTTAATTCACATTACAGTTAAAACTGTGTAATTGACAAAAATTGTTAACAGTGTATGCTTCAGTGAAGAGTCAATTATACAATCTACTTAAAACGAAGACAAAGAGTGGTAGAACACGTTGATTTTTGTGTGATAAAAGCAACAAAAGACATTAAAAATAACATGTATAAGTACTCGTTTTACCCAACCGGTGTGAAAAATTGATATCTAACAATAATATACACCACTACTGATGCCTGACTGTTTGAAGTAGCAGCACATGTACAGCAGATGGACTTGAGATGGAGACAATGACCTCGAAATACCAGAGGAGAAACATTAAAGTCGAAGCGCAGATGAAAGACTGTTAAATGATGGCAAAAAGTGACTACTCGAAAGGCTCTTTTTGATTTACTGTACCACAGGAATGCCGTTATAAGTGGCAAATGCTCCATTTCATGGGCTTCAAGATGATCTGAGGGACACCTGAGGTCCTAATCTTCTGGCGGTGGAGAAACTGAAGTGATGTGGGAGAGGAAACTTATGAGGAAACTTCTCATCTCCGAGTCCAAAGTCCAGAGCGTGATCCAGTCAGTGCTACACACAGGCCCAGCCGCCTCTTAAAAGAGCTGGATCATTGATTCCCGTGACTTCCCAACACCAATCCACTTCACTGAAGATAAAAATGAAGGAAGTCATTAGACTATAAAATAACCTGAATGGCATCGTAAACATTCACGTGTACATCATTAACTGAATAATAGTTTGTTTGTTTTTTTAATCACATGATCTTTCTCAATATGCCCTTAACTGGTAACCATTGATTTACATAGTATGTTTTCCTACTCTGGATGTCAATGGTTACCAATTTCCAGCATTCTTTAATTCAATTTATTTTGTGTTCAACAGAACAAAAAACCCCAAATAACCCAAACATGATTGAGATAGGCAAAGTGTGGGAATTTGGGTGAACTATCACTTTAAATATATTCTGCCCAATCCATCAAACTGAAGTCTTCAGAGTAGGAATGCAGTTCCAAAGCAGAACAAATTTACAGATTTTGGTTAAAGATTACAGATACAAACGTTTTTCTTCTACTTCTGTGGATTAATTTACACAGATTGTTCACCTCAAGAATAGAAATGTGAGTTAACAAAGTAAATTGTGTTTGGATTTAATGGGGACTTTAAACTTTAAAACCTAAAACAAGTTTAGCAAGACTATATTTTACAACTTTCTGAACACCTTCAGTGTAATGGCCCATTTTCACTGAGTGGTACGGTACGCTTTTATGGCTCTTTACACTGTCAAATGGCTCATTTCCACTGACTGGTACAGTACGGTACGGTACAGGTCACCTTTATCAGGCTTGCGTTTCCGCTGCTAAAAGGGTACCAAAGGTACTCTTTTAGTGGGCGTGGTCTAAGACAGTAAGTTGCAGTCAACGTCATTTTCGCTCGAGAAAATGTCTACAGTTAAGCTGTACGAGCCGCTCACATATCATATGAGAAGCACTTCTCACAAAACAGATGCTTTCTACACATAAACACTTCTGTATAAATGTTTATTACTAACTTTTCTATGAACATGAGTTGATTATAACTGCAGATCAATGATAGGTGAAATAGCCTACTGTAACGTCTGCAATTATATAAAATAAATAAATAAATGCAACATATATGAACACATACAGACCCTTACAGTCTCCGATATGTAACCAATCACAGAACAACTACACACAGCAAACATTTAATCATTATTTAGGTTCAAAACAACATGAAATGTAGCCCACAGTCAATGCAAACCTCTCATGATTAAATGTGTCTTTAATCTTCAGCAGCACATGTAGCCTCTTGTTAGAAAGTAATTCCGTCATTCCGAGTTCATAATAGTCCAAAAGGTGATAATAATAGTTAAACATGGCAGTTTGTTCACGTTTGCTGAAAAAATAATGTGCTCCTTTTTTTCTGGCTTCTCCTTAGTTTTTTCGCGCATCACTCTCATTTGTCAGTTTCTGACAGGATCGGGTTTCAAAAGCACGTCAATAATCAAGTGCACGTTATTATCATCAGCTCAAGAAGATTGTTATTTCAAATATAGATGCGCGACGAGCGCAAGCAAGAAAGCGAAACCCCTCACGCTTCAGACTGGCTCTTAAAAAACTATGGGGCACAGGGTAAAATCTGCTCTTCTTTTTGGCTTTGTAGATGTTCATCAAGACGACGACAAGGTTAGTTTGAACCCGCACCCTTCTCATCACCCCTCCCCACCGCATCCCTCCTCGCTCTTCAGACATGTTGCGAGCAACAATGGAACAATTTTAATCCCTGTTTCGGAACAAATGAAAACTGACAAACAGTTTAAAACTGACAAAAAAACTTACCAGGCACACCCAAGTGATCCTCAATGAAGCAGACATATTTCTTAGCATTTTCTGGAAGCTCCTCAAAGGTTCTGGCAGCAGAAGTGTCTGTACTCCAGCCCGGCAGAGTCTCGTACTCCACTTCAACCTTCTGCAGCACCTCTTGGTTTGCTGGAAATTGTGAATGATATTTAGCTACTCTACTTTCCATCAAATCTACAGGCCGTATGCAGAATGTGCTGCTTACCTGGGAAATGTGGGATAGTCTCTCCATCTACTTTGTAGGCCACACCAACTTTAATCTCAGGAACCACGTCTAAGATGTCAAGTTTGGTAAGAGCTAAGCTGAAGAGACGTATAAAAGGGAAGCACATAAGAAACGAGTGTTTTATTAAATCCAGATACAGAAACCATAGAAGACGCATGTGTAGACTTACGCTGTGAAGCCATTAATCATGTGGGCGTATTTGATGAGTACCAAGTCCAGCCAACCGCATCTCCTCTTACGACCCGTGGTGACGCCTACTTCCTTTCCTCTCGTCTGCAAGAGCTCACCAGTTTCCTGCACACAAATATTGTACAAGTAAGACACAACATTTGTGGATTCATGGATTTACAGATATCTGAAGGTTTGACCAATTTAGCTTATTCATTTCACCTATATGTCTTTGGACTGTGGGGGAAACTGGAACACCCGGAGGAAACCCACACGAACATTGGGAGAACATGTAAACTCCACACAGAAATGCCAACTAAACCAGCCGGGAGTCGAACCAGTGACCTTCTTGCTGTGAGGCGGCAGTGCTAACCACTGAGCCACTGTGTCGCCCTCTTCAGAATAAATTTGAATGTTGATGCTTAATTTAATAAGCATTTACTTATAGATGAGATGTCTCATTGTGGTATCTGCATCAAATAAAATTGACTAATGGGAATACTGATTGCAAATAAATTAAATGCTATTTTTGTTTCTAATGATTTCTGTGAACTTGCATCACCATTAAGTATTTATTCTGACCCTTACTTTTTTTAAATAGAAGTGATCAAGTAATTTTTTATCATATTTTAACCTATTAGAAATATTCTTGGTGAAGATTTAAAATGACAGTTAATTAGAATTAAGTTGCTGCTCTCTGATCCTTAAATAGAGCCTTTTAATGTGTCATCAGATAATTCTGGCTCTAATTATGCATGACATATTTTTTGCATGTAAACTTGTTACAGTGAATGTCATTTTAGCAGTCTCTAAATCATACTGAAAACGTACTATAATTATAGATTATCATGATTATAGTGTTTTTTTTTTTTTTTGCCAAGAAAATTTAAATTAAACAGAGCCTATTCAAAGACACCTTCCCCCCCAACCCTGCACATGCCTGCATTTTAATGAATTAAAATGTCTTGCAAAAATCTTCCAAAAAACAAACAAACTGCACTGACAGTTTGAATGATTGTCTTGCGCAAAACAGATTCCATCCTCTAGATGGTGCCATTTTAAAACTGAACGTCTTTTATTTTATTAAAACGGAGTCTTTTATTATTTATTTCTGTCAGAGAAATATATTTAAACTCACACTGTGTATTAAGGGTTTTACTATGTACTAACTTTTAAACAAATTATTTGATACATTGTACTTATTGTGTACACATTTTTGCATTATATTATAATTTTAAAAAATATGCGGTGCAAATATGCAAAGTAATTAAATTAATTTGACACCTTTGTTTTCTCATTTGCTTTACTATTATAGTGTATATATTGTATAGTGTATGTGTATAAGTAAAGGAGTTTGCATGTTCTCCCCGGGTTCGCGTGGGTTTCCTCCGGGTGCTCTGGTTTCCCCCACAAGTTCAAAGACATGCGGTACAGGTGAATTGGGTAAGCTAAAATTGCTTATATATAAGCAATATTACAGGAGTACCAGTGCGATATGGCTGTATATCAGCACTAGTGGGAGGCATGCGTTGGCTTAGTTTCCCATCAGTGCCAATATACAGCCATATCGCACTGCTATGAGGGTGATACTGTGTTTATACAACAGTTCGACAGCATAATCGTGTATATAAAAAGAAAATCAAACACAAGAGTATAAAAACCCTTTTGTAACCCTTTAGGAACTACTCTCTTCCACCATTCGCACATCTGCAGATGACGTCAGAACAGTAGAAACCGTTGCTTCTTCACAAATGTCACTTTAGAGCTAGTATTTGAATGATTATCTAGCATAATCTCTAAAGTGATGACAAAACAGGTGATTTTGCTCACATTTTAAGATTATAAGGCTGAACGGCATGAAATGCCATCAGTCTACAGAGATTTTCCAGTATTTCTCTGTTGCAATCGGAAGATCACAATGATTAACCCCAAAAAAGCCAAAGCAGCGCCAACACTACCAGATTACTGCTGTGTTTGCGATAAGGAAAAACGCTTTCATCTTTTCTTTCTTTTTACTGAACTAGTTTGCAGTAACGAAAACAGGAGATGCATTAGAAACAAACAGATGGCCAATCAAAAAGTAACTCAGTGTTTTACAAGGAGTGGCCAACACAAAATACATACATTCCTGATATCGGAGTCCCATTTCGCACACAATACACTACAATTATATGGTATAAATACAGCACTACAACATAAAAAAGACTTGCCTGTTTAATAATGATTTGATCAGCTGTAGTTAGAAATTGCGCTGTTTTTTTCTTTTAAGGGTTTATTATGCGGTCTCTGTCGCCATCTTGTGGATAGACAAGGTCAACTGTCTTTGCTCTGCTCAATGACAGGCTAATGGCCGCCTATATATATATATATATATATATATATATATATATATATATATATATATATATATATATATATATATATATATATATATATATATATATGCGTGTGTGTTTGTATATATTGTGTATATATAGTGAATATATTGGTTTTTAAAATGCACAATTTCTTTTTTTGTAATTTAGATGCTATGTAATCTCTAATAAAATAAAATAAATAAATAATTGATCTTGTGCAAAGGACAGGACAACCTGTCGATCACATCAGATCCATTATATAAATCTACTTAGTCTAACTGTTTTACTTTTCTATTTCTGTTCAATGATTTTTATGACTTTATTAACTTCCATCATACAATCCTAATATTTCCATGAGCGTGAGAACGCGGCTATTATTTATCAGCACATATTAAATCACCGTTATGAAAGCTCATTATGAACAGGACATCATAAACGTCTCATTCATCGTATATTCATTGTCATGTAGTGTGACGGATTACAGACTGTTCTGTTCGTCCGGCCTCATTACTTCTGTTCAGATCTCTTCGTAACAATAAGTCAGGGTCATTACTGCCCAAACGCTCATATCACTTGAATGCACTGGAATATAAAGAGCTCATTAAGTATCCGCACACACAAAAGAGAAAGTTCGGCAGCTGCTTACGTTGCTCTGTTCTGTAGGGAAAGCTCCAATCCCGACTCTGGTGGTGTAAGCTTTGACAACTCCGTAGACTTCACCCACGTTCTGTGGAGGCATCCCCAAACCTGTACACACCCCTCCTACAGTGCAGTTTGAGGACGTCACGAAAGGATAGGTCCCTGAATAAGAGTGGCACATTATTATACATGTTAAGGGCAGATACAGCAGACAAAAAAATACATTTTCATGCACCTGTCTCATTTTTGAGTTTTTTTTGTCTAATGTAAAAACCTAAAATACACTTTTAAGTGTTTCTTTTATTGTGTCTTTTCAAATGTATATTTTTTTTCACTCTAAATCAGCTTTTTTTTCTTAGAGCATTAAAAATCTCCACTTCAGTAGCACATACTGTACTAATAGTTTTAATAAAACATGATCATACATAATATGCCTGATTTTTTCTGGTTATTTGCAGTATTTTCTGTGTGATAAAGAGACTGCCAAAAATTCCTTCAGTAAAATTTTTAGTATAATATTACTAAAAATGAAAATTATTTTAAATATGATTTCATCCAAGATCATTTTGTATGCAAAATATCTGGGGTCGCCACAGCAGAATGAACCGCCAAATTAACCATTATATGTTTTATGCAGCGGATGCCCTTCCAGTTGCAACCCATCACTGGGAAACACCCACACACACTCAGGACGTACTCACACGATGCTATCCGAACCGTGCCCAGGCCCGTTTCCCGGATCGTTTGAGAAGTGTGAGTGCTGTGAATCGGGCTCAAGCACGGTTCACTTGGCCGGCCCTGGCCCGGTTGGAAGAGGTGGGCCTGAGTGCGGTTCACTTGGGCTCAGGTGCGGTACGCTTATGTGTGAGTGCAAAACGCGCCCGAGCCCGAAACTGAAAGCGAGACGTGACTTTTAAGCGACTGTTTCATATGGATTAATTAATCATTCGTACTGTTTAATGAACGCAAACTGTCGTAGTTTATTAAAGAAGCAAACCCCTCACTGCACGACAGCTGCACCTTCAGTAAACCTCCTAATTCCTGCAGCACGAGGACTTTATGATTGTTTATGAGCGTCAAAAGTGGCTGATCTGTTCGGCGAAATATTTGACTGCGTGTCGCCGCATATCAAACGACTTAAATGATATAACTAAAGAAATCTCCACTGTGCTGAGCGAGAGCGCTTCTCTTCCTAAACTGAACAGCGCGTCATCGATGACGTAACCATGCTTAGGCCCGAATGTAATGTGAGTGTGGGCCGTCTGGGGAGACGGGAGGGGGGACAAGCAAGCTTTGGCCCGGTTCAACGCAACCGTACATAGTGTGAGTACGCTATCATTCACTACGAACAATTTTAGCTTACCCAATTCACCTATACCATGTCTTTGGACTTGTGGGGGAAACCGGAGCACATGGAGGAAACCCACGCGAACGTGGGGAGAACATGCAAACTCCACACAGAAATGCCAACTGAGCCAGCTGAGGCTCGAATCAGCGACCTTCTTGCTGTGAGGCGACAGCACTACCTACTGTGCCACCGCGTCACCGGTGATATTTATTTTGGGGATAAAAGAAAAATGTAAAATCTGGACCAGTATGTTTTTTTTTTTTACTATTGTCAAAACATAACACACTGGTTTTTAGAAACACTGAAGAAATGGTATAACATTTTAGTATACAGTACAACTGCATCAGTTAAAACACCAAATCCTATAGGGCAGGGGTGCCCAAACATTTTCTTATGAAGGGCCAAAAACCAAACCTGATTCAAGGCTGTGGGTCGAAGGTAAATACACCAAACTGTATTACACCAAAGTTTCCATGAGTATTTATTTCCTAATTTTATAACTAATGCAGTACATTTGAAAAAATAAAGTATAATGAATTTCTTACAGTAAAAACATAAGCAATGCCATTAATGACACAATGGAGTTCAATGCTGAACACACTAAGCTGCACCTGCCTTTGCCTTGATTTGCTCGCCGATGTCTGGTGCATTGCCCTTTATCTGTTGCATGACTGTATTTACATTTTTATAAAATCTGATTCACTTACAAAACAAAACAAATTACAAAACAAACAAACAAAAAGTTACGTTAAATTCAAAACGACCATCTTTGTCAAAGATATTCACTCCAACCACCTCCTCATCATTCTCCCTCTCTTCTCAAATGAGATGGTGGGCCCAATCAAAGGTTCGAATGGGCCAACTTTGGCCCACAAGTCCCAGTTTGGGCGTCTCTGCTATAGGGTGAGACAACAAAACTGTTGATTGTTTTTCTTTTTAAAATGCTGTTCGTTGGAAGTGTTTGGATGACAGCACTTAGTTTTGATACTGTAGAGTGGCAGCATTTAAAAACTACAGTGGGGGTTCTACTCGCAATTGCCAGAATGATAAATGTAACACATCTGACATTTGCCTGTTTATATATGTCAGTGTCTACATTTATTTTAACAATTAGAGGCACAATACAGAATTTTAAGTCAGGTCACTCCCAGTAACCATAAAATCAAAACCTTTTTAACAAGGTGGAGAAATCAATATACATTCAATCATTTCTAAAATAAAACAGTACATCTGATGAAAAGGTGAGGGCTTTTCCAGAAGTTTACAAATATACGTTTCAGCTGTTTAGCACATTACATAATCTTACATTACACAAGGTCAGGGAATGGTATGTGCTACCAATATGTTTGGGTGTATCCGTTACTCACCAAAATCAATGTCCAGCAAGGCAGCATTGGCACCTTCTACCAAGATCCTTTTGGGATCTCCGTGCAGCGCCTCGTACATGAAGAAGACTCCATCTCTCACCATAGGCTTTATCCTGTCTACATATGACTGCAAGAAACAGTTGACGACTAAAAAGTGTGTCAGAAACTTCATATTATGTTGTTGCTATGAATATTACCACATAAACAAGTAAACGATCAAAATCTTGTAATATAATAAGAACTGATATGACATATGGTCTTGTGCTTGAGCATCTCTACCAACTTTACAATAAATCTCAACTGTAACTCTTATCGGGGCTCATAAAATCTTGTAATTCTAAGCTGCGGTTTTAACTGGTGTGAAGTCATGTGACATCTGAACTGCTCACCTTAAGTTTCTCCAGTTCCCCGTCCACATCAATCTCCAGTGAAGGGTACATAGACTTATACTGCGAAGCCAAATGTTTAAATCTGTTGAAAAAGACATGACACTGGTCAGCTGACTTTGACTGGCTACTAGTTCAATCAGATGTTCTTCCATTGACATTGGTATGAATTAAGAACTGGAATAAGTTAACGATAACACAAGTTTTCAATGGTTACTTACTTCTAGCATCCACTCTGGAGATTTTAATCTCAAAAAACTAAGATGTTTGGAAACGCTGTAGACCCTGTTTTAGTTTGAAACTCGTAGACGGAACCAAAACACATGCTGTATCCAAAATATATACTATATATACATTAATATATATATACATGCTATACCCTTATTCACTATTCCCTACATTAGTCCACTTATATAGTTTACATGAAGGAGTGAATGAATACGAATCTGCACCGGAAGGAATGCAGTTTGGTATTTTGCTGTTTGAACTTCTTGGTCAGCCCCTCTTATAGCTATTTAACACTTAGCGAGCTGTTTACTAGTAATGAAACAAAGAATTTTGATTTCTGCCATGTATACAAACCAACACTAGGATGTGAAAAAAAAAAAATTCCCAAACTACTAAATATGTTGATTTGGAGCCGTTTCGTTGTAAATAAACAGTTAAATGGTCAGTGATATGTTTTATTATTATTATTATTTACAAAAGAAAAAATAAATTGTATGCATTAGCAGCAAATACATTAGCAAACAGTTCAGCTTATTAAAATTAATAGCTATTATAATGAAATAAAATCAAGCTATCAAATCTCATTAGCCATTTCTTCACTGTATAACTTACACATTCTGATTAAAGAGCAACGAATGAACTCTTATTTATTTAGATTTTTTTTGTTTGATTACATTAAATAACAGCGTCACTTTAAAAATGCACACATCAAACGTTACAAAGAAAGCACTCGATTGCATTCCTGACTTTTTATGTTCATTTAGAACGAAATTAGTCCACCAAAAAAACCCCACCAAGATCGACATCTTTAGATATTATCATTATTAATTATGTGTATATGTCTATTTAAACACGACTCAAAAGCCAGACTTTCGCTTCGTTTCAAATCGCGTGTACAAAATCTGTTTGGGAAGCAGCCTCTATGTATCACTATGGAGCGCGTCAGCTGACAGTCATGCACCTCTATATGACTGTTTTGAGGATTGCATATGAAGGGGAGACGGCACCTGTGATAAAAGAAAAGGGAATCCCGCCGTTTTAATATTTATTTCAAAGTGTTTTCATGCCTAAACAAAGCGAAAGCACAGAACAGACTCACATTTAAGAGCAAAGGGCGGCCCCTGGTGATTCGGCAGTATGGGTTGCGTATAGGGAGGCTCTGCTCTTTAATGTTTATTGACACCCTTCAGAGAAAGACTGAAAATACAGGAGAAATACCTTTACGGGATGATAGCGGGATAGAACTGTAAAATACGGGAGAATCCCGGGAAAAACGGGAGGGTTGACAGGTATGATACAAACTTTAATTTAAAAATATGTTATTTTGAGATTTACACCGATTGGATAGTGCTTTAGTTGCCATCTTGTGGTCGGATGTGGAAATTCATTCGGTGCGCGAACTCACAGTGCATTATGGGGATTTTCTAGCTGTTGAGTGTATATCGGTTGTACACTCGTCATTGCAGTGCATTGTCGGATTGATTGCGTGCACTTCAGGATGTTTATTATGGTTTCAGACAACACTAGAACTAGTACACTATTTAAGGGTATAGGGGGTGATTTTGAATACAGCAACAGGCTTTTGAATATAAAGGCTGTGTTACACACACACTCTCTCTCATTGGCTCTTCTGGATCATTCTGTTTTTTCCCTAATTCATCACATATGACCATTACACTGAGTTTTGTACATTTTTGGGGGGCTCTCGCCTCAAATTCAAAGTAACGGATACAGTAGTAAGGGCATCCTGTGTGTTTTCTTTACTTTTTGAAATGTCACAATGTTATTCTGAGTTTACACAATTAAATACAAACTAACTGCTTGGGGTCAGACGGACATAAAAGGTTATACTGCATAGTTTAAATGGTCAGTCATACAGTTTGTGCCGTCAAATGATGATGTTTTACATGGATCCCGAAACATGAGTGAATTACAATGCCTTGTTATCATTAAAATATTTACAATGTAGAATTTAAGGCGACGTGGTGGTGCAGTAGGTAGTGCTGCCGCCTCACAGCAAGAAGGTCACAGGTTCGAGCCTCGTCTAGGTCAGTTGGTGTTTCTGTGTGGAGTTTGCATGTTCTCCCTGCGTTCGCGTGGGATTCCTCTGGGTGCTCTGGTTTCCCCCACAAGTCCAAAGACATGGGGTATAGGTGAATTGGGTAGGCTAAATTGTCCGTAGTGTATGAGTGTGAATGAGTGTGTATGGATGTTTCCCAGTGATGGGTTGCAGCTGGAAGGGCATCCGCTGCGTAAAACATGTGCTGGATAAGTTGGCGGTTCATTCCGCTGTGGCGAGCCCGAATTAATAAAGGGACTAAGCCGAAAAGAAAATGAATGAATGAATGTAGAATTTAGCTGCTAAACATTTATGAAGAAAAAAAAAACATGTATTCATTCCAAATGAGACATTTTTTATCTTACATTAAATTTGGTTTGTAAGTCTTCCAGGCTATACAAGACATACATGTTGTTGATAATGAATGCAATTATATTATTGTTTTTGATCAATTCTTTTTATATAAATATTTTCATATTTTATGTTGTTCTGTTCTGAACACAGCTTCCATTTGAAGAATTTACTGACAACTTAGTCATTACTTTTTAACCATTATAGTTAACGTTTGATTAAACAATTGTCTATATGTTTTTTCTAAATATATTTATAGATGTTATTAGCTTCTTATTGCTTGCTCTCTTTAACTTTTAGTTGACTTGCATTTTCAGTTATGTAGTGTGGATGGAGATCTTTTTGAAATGTTTGAAAAACCCAGTATATGGACAGGAATCATTTTCATTTGAACTTTTAACAGGCATCATAGAGTAACTGATTGGTTGACCTTTTGTCCATAACTTTTCATTAAAACTTAAAACTCTAAATTTGCTTAGAACAAATTAGGCAAGAAAAATAGTCAAATTTTCATTTTGTAGAGTGCAAGTTGAAGATATTAAAACCCTGTGTTATTAAAATGAAAACACACTAATGTAAACACAGCCTAAGTGTTTAAAAAGGGTGAGGTTTGACACAGTCTATTGTATAAGACTGAATAGGTAAAATGGTTGAGATGAGCAGGTATTCAATATCTGACCTCTCAGAGAACTCCTGAAAGTCAGCCAGCAGGTCACAGATCCTCAGGCCGCTGCGAGCTGCTTTAGCTGAATACACAGGGCCGATTCCCTTTTTAGTGGTTCCTAAACTAGGTGGAGATACAGAAACAAGGTGAGACTTGTGAGTGATATTTGCATGCATTACATACACAGACTGCCTCTCCATATTGGATTTAGACGTAACAGCGGTCCGAAAGCTTTTTCGGTGATTAAAAACAGAGAACAGGGGCCTGTGTTACATATATTAAACTTGCAAAGATTTACAAATATAATGTTAAATACACAGAAAGCTTATGTACTGTAAGTAAGTTCTGTAAAAATTAAATGTCAAAATATGAGTGAAGCCATTTGGCATTAGGCATGGGACAATAACTGGTTTCAAGGTTTGAAAAAGTCAAGGTTTTAAAACAGCAAACAATTTGTTAAACCGTTCCTAAGGTATTTGTAAGTTTTTTTAATGTGTTGTAAAGAAATCTGTGTTTTTGAAACTAATGAAGACAGCAGAAGTCAATGACTTATTTGAATTATTTAGCCTGACATATTTACTGTTCCAAAATATTATAAATATTCCTAAAATAAAATGTATTTTGTTCAATGGGGGAAAGTTTTATTATAAAAGAACTTATTTTAGAGAAGTAATCACAATATCGTGAAACCATGATATTTTTATCCAAGGTTATCATATCATCAGACACTTATACTGGCCCATGCCTATTTGCCACAACAAATATTTTTATGTAAAAAGGATATGACATACTTATGTTGACCTGTACTTTTAAAAATATTAAAATAAATGAAAGCAGTCAACATACTTAATTTAATTGTATTTTAAATTATTAAAAACTTTAAACTTAAAAATGTCTTATGCTTTGAAGGATAGTGGCGAAGTAATGATTTAAAAAGACAATTAATTAGTATTTTGGGACACAATTTGTTTTCTTTACATGAATAAATTGATTTTATTCAGTAAAGAGGCAGAAAATTCATCAAAAGCGACAGTTTTGATTTTATAAAAATACATTTTTTTAAAGCTTCAAATGAATGATGCTTACATTAAAAGCCACTAAATTAATAATTATTTGTACACTACATTTAAATGTATATAATATGTTTTTGTATTTGTAACATATTGATGCTAAAATTATATTTCATAATCTATTTTAATACTCAGTATTGTATGGTATAATCTTTTTCATTTTTTCTCAAAACATAAATGATACGTTATTTTACATTTCACCAAAAACACTTACAAAAATCACAATATAGTATACAATATAAAACAAATGCAAAAATACAGATTAACGTATCAAGCAACCAAGATTAGTTCGAAAAGGCTCAGTTACGCATCACTCTCAAAGCATTTCTTCTTTTGTTATGAACTCATGTCATAACATGTTTCCAGCGTGTTGTATGCGTGTGCATAAAGCGGGGTTTTTACTTTTTGCCAGCTTGCTGTTGCCTCTCCTGTTCCTGGACTCCATCCACAGCTTGATGGAAATCAAACACTGGAGGCAGGAGAGTGTATAGATTACAGTGAGCACTAGTGTGCTGGAGCCAAAGAAAGCAGATCACCATCACAACACTCGTGTTGACTACAGCGGCTCCGACTGAGAGTCTACAGTTACAACCGTACACTAAAGGAATGATCATTCAGACAAACACCATTCATCTCAATGGATTCAGATACGCTGCTTGTTTAGGTTTTAAAGAGTCTTTAATTATGTGATATTAGAGAATGGTACGGTTCTACAAAAAACTAAACAAAACAAACACAAAAAGCAGGGGAGTAAAAAATGCATTGATGCATCAATCAACATTTCAATGCATTAAGTGGACAATGCAGATCTTGAAGAAAATACCAGTGCTTGCAAGACATTAAATGAAAAGGAACACCTTGTTTTTTGTCTCTTATAAACGATGCACAGATCAAACTGCTAGTCAGGAATTATATGTTTACATACTAGATAAGAAAGGAGCTAGAGTTTAGTCAGCAAACAAGTGTTTTATATACAAAAAAAGCGTACAGCAGCATATCTGTTTTACAAATAGTATGACAGTGTCATGGCTAGCAGTTGTACTTTAAATGCAAATCCCAAAGAAAGTGTTTTTCAAAATGTTAAACTATGTACAAGTTGTACCAAATAAAAAAAAAAACCTTACCCGAATGGGTCACACTTTACAATAAGGTTTCATGTAACCCAGGCTCATTCTGATTACGTACCCCTATATACATTTCTGGAGAGTGCCAAATACGTCTCAGGAGATACTTTTTTTTTTTTTTGCAGTTTTTGATTTTGCGAATCCACCAAAGGCCGCTGTATAAGCTTTTTCAGATCTAAAATTTCGAGTGCCATTTGCACCTGCTGTTCTCGCATAAATCCATCAGAGGCCACTGTCGACTGACTGACAGACCGATCGACTGACCCACTTACCTAAACCCAACCAACAATGTTTTCAAAAGCAATCCAGAAAAAGAAGATTTTTACCATGTTTTCAGATTTTACCACATTCTCACCCTGTTATTTACTTGTTTATTTTATTTTTTAGCTTTTTTTTGTCTTATCTGCTTTCTGGAACTGTTCTTCACTGGACTCAAACCCCATCATCGTGGTCAACTTCGCTCTGCATCTAAAGTCCACCGACGTACATGGCGAGCCACTGGACAAACTGATAACAGCGGAAAAGCCGTCCATATGGAGGTAAGTGGTTGGCTGGTAAGAGCGAAAAGGAACGGCGTCATACGGCCCCGTTGTGTTCATTTCAAAGATGAAATGCAGCCATGTGTTCCTTTGGCTACATAATTTGCAATCTCCAGAAATGTATATAAGGCTACATTGTCAGAATGAGACTTTATTGGTTTCATTAGTTAATTCATTTACTAACATAAACTAATAATGAACAATACTTGTACAGCAGTTATTAATCATAGTTTAGCATTTACTAATGCATTATTAACATCCAAATTCATGCTCGTTAACATCAGCTTATGCACCCCGAGTTAACAAACTATCAATGAACAACTTTATTTCCAACAAACATGAACCAATACTGTAATAATTGTATTCTTCAGTGTTTGTTCATGTTAGTAAATACATGAACTAATACAACCTTATTGTAAAGTGTTACCCCAGAATGTTGAAGTATCAGTACAATGCTTTGCAAGCACTGTATTAATGCGCACTCTATTATGTGTGTATAGTATTCAATTAAAAGGTTTATTAGGTTAACTAGGCAAGTTAACAGTGGATAACAGTGGTTTGTTCTGGAGCCAATTGGGGAAAGAAAATTCTTAAGGTGGCTAAAAATATTGAAACTGCTTTTATTACAGCCAATCTAAAAAATATATAAAGATTTTTTTCAGAAGAAAAAATGTAGGACATACTGTGAAAATATTATCTGGGAAATATTTGAAAAACAATAAGAGAAGCCTCTTTAACCGTTATACACATCTATATACCCCTTTCTGTAATTTAAATGATGCTGTTTTTGTTTTGATTGCTACATTTTTACTATGATTTATAGCATTGATTGTTCGGAGATGGCAGTTGCATTTGAAGTAGTCAAATGTGGCTTCTACATATTATAAACATGTCTATGAACCAAACAACAACTCTTGAACGTTATTCTTCTGAAACATCTCACAACCCCAATGTGTGTACTTTTGTATGTATTTGATGTTGGTATCATTTAGCAAGAAATATAATCAAATCAAACTCATCAAGCTATGAATGTAATTTTGCAATATGGTGGTGTTTATTTGTCACGGGACCTTACCGATGTGTGCTCGATCAGAGATGATGAGTCTGCTCTCCCAGCCTTCAAGACCTGTGAACAAACCCACTGTTACACTCCTGTCAAAACCCACTCAAACATACAATACAGTGCAGAGGGCTATTGCACAAAAGCAAGATAAAGGATTCAATGGGATTTTCAAGCTATGCTGGATGAATTTAGCTTTGACTCAGTTGCACAAAAGCAGGCTAAATTAAGCTAAATTAAGTTACTACAGAGATGTATTCTTTGAAGAGCAGAGCTTTCTCCAGGATAACAACCAAGCTAAGATTAATCCCAGTGATTTATTTGTTAGTTTCGCTGTCAATCCTGCCAGAAATTAATGTGTTTTAGTCACTCCATGTTCTTAGCCGTTTACATATACTTTACAACCTTTAGAATTAAAAATAAGTACATGTTGAAATGTATTAGCAATAATTGTATGTATATGTTGATATATGGTCATATTTCTGTAAAGCGGAGAGGTAGATTAAAATAGATGAGAAAAATGATCATATTAAAGATAAAAACAAAGAAAAAACCTTTAAGGGGTGGTCCAGAGTGTATTTTTAAGGCTTGGTTGTGTTTATGGGGTGCAAAGCAATGTGTGCTCATGCTTTATTTGTAGAAAATCACGTTATTTTTTCATATATCTTACTCTGATTATATACATCTACTCAGCTAACATGACAACGACTGTCATACTTTCTAGTTCCTCTGAAGGCCCACTCTCAAGAGGCTCTGATTGGTCAGCTAACATAATGTTCTGTAATTCGCAGATCAGCTCCACATTACAGCGCCTCTGGCCACGCCCCTTCACTGCGCAGGGTGTATGTGTGTAACATTGAAGGGTTTATGACATCATTAACCTGGATGTATTTTTTTGTAGTCCTCAAAGTTTGTTTGATGTAGGCTAAGATAACTCTGTAAAAGCCGATGTCTCCCTATTCATTGAACTGTGAGTGTCTTACATTCAGAGATGTTGTTTATGTTCACACAGCTACATTACACATCAACTAAAGTTTAAAATATGATATCGTAGTGGACCACCCCTTTAAATGAATGAGATTAAAGTGTAGATAAATGAGAAGCATGGAAAACTGCCTTTAAACATACAGTAACCTTTCTCCACATACATGCATTCTATGGAATAATCAACATGTGTTGCATAAAAACAAAAGTATATTTAAAAATTGGCTTGATTGGTTGATTGGTTTTGATTGGTTTGACAAGGGATATATTTTTATTTCAGATTTACTAAATAGCAGTGGTGAGATTTATACTTATAAGAAAATTCTTTCTTCTTCAGGAACTGTTTTTTTGCATAATGATTATAATTTGATTGTGAAAAGCATCTCTAACAAACCGCTTTACTTAATGAAAATTCATCTTACTTATAACTCAGTCTTAAAGCAAATTCCAAAAACTGTACTTGGTGGTATCAGTATCTTAGATAAAAAATGTCATAACTTCCATATCAGAAAATGTCTAACTCAAAATTCCATTTTAAAATGGAAACAATATTTTTCTTTACCTTTTATAGATGATATTTGGTCAACAAGTAATACGTTTTTACTCCCAAATAATTCAAAATATTACACAGGTACTATCCCTGCAATATATTTATTAATAAATTTAAAACAGATATTTCACCACAATGTTCTTTTTGTAACTATCTATTTTGTACTTGTAAATTAACTATCTATTTTGTACTTGTAAATTAACTATCTATTTTGTACTTGTAAATTAACTATCTATTTTGTACTTGTAAATTTTCTGATGATTTTTGGGTTGATTTTTGATTCATTTTACAAAATAATTAACTTTGACGAATGCATGATTTTTTTTTTGAACTGTAAAACTGGCTATGATACACTCGATAATGCTTTGAAGTTAATAATTTTTCTTGGGAAGTTTCACATACACAAGGCAAAAGTAATGTCTATTACTCCCTCCTTTAATTTTTTTTTTTGTAAAGATTTAAAAATATTTTACAATTCTTTGACCTCAATTACAAGAAACAAGAAGGCTATGAAAACCTCTCTAATAATGAAAAAAATGAACTATACAATCTAATAATTTAAATAGGATGGATCCGCCCATACTGTATAAATAATGTAGCATTTTGTTTAATGTATGTTCTGCATCACTAAGTTTCGTATGACTGTTACATATCTTATCATATAATCCTGTATGCTTTGTCAGTTATATGCTTCAATAAAAAAAAAAAATAATAAAATAAATAAATAAAATAAATGAAATAAAATAAAATAAAAATAAATAAAAACGCAAAAAAAAAGTGTAGATAAATGATGATTAAATATTAGATAAAATAAACTAAACAGATTAAATATAAATATTAAAATAATAGGTGTTTGCAATTATTATTCTTCATAAATTGAGTAACATGAATGTTCACTGGTCCCACTTAAGGCAACATGAACAACTGCTAATTTGCTAATATGTTTCACCTTCTCATAAGTCTCTGGAAGAAAGTAATTGGAGTTTCCAGGTCTGTGTTTTAAAGGGGTGTTTTTTAACTCGTCACCTGATTGGCTCACATCAGGTTTTTTCAACAATTGATTAATTGATTAATTGATTCTTTGATCGATCCCGTGGTCTGTTTAGGAATAATGTAGTAGACATGCACTTATCCTGGCCATCTACAACAAGCTTGACAAAGCAGCATGCTCTCATCCTGCACTGTAAAAAATATCTATTAATTAACAGTTTCCGGCAGCACGGTGGCTCAGTGGTTAGCACTGTCACCTCACAGGAAGAAGGTCGCTGGTTCAAGTGGTGTGTGGAGTTTGCATGTTCTTCCCATGACGGTGTGGGTTTCCTCCGGGTGCTCTGGTTTCTCCCACAGTCCAAAGACATGCGGTATAGGTGAATTGAATAAACTAAATTGCCCATAGTTGGAAGGGCATCCGATGCGTAAAACATATGCCAGAATAGTTGGCGGTTCATTCCGCTGTGGCGACCTCTGAAATAGAGACTAAGCCAAAGGAAAATGAATAACAGTTTCCATATTTTGTGATTCACAAGTGTTTTCCATTTATTTACGTTTGTGATTTGCATTATGGGACCTTATCTCTGCTCTGTCGACTTTTGATGTTGAAAATCTACAGTTTAACAAAGTCGCATTTAATTTGAAATACGTTTGAAATAATATAATGTATAAGAAATTATTATATATTATTATATTATATATTTAACAGAAAAAATAACAGAAAACTTATCAAGTTTCAAGTTTAAAAGTTGTTGTAAGGAAGATCAAGGTCCCATAATGCAATTCAAAAGCATAAAAGCACAAAATATGAAAAACTGCTACTAGGTTAAGTTGCACTTAATTCCACTTTTGTGCATTACCCCTCTGGAGCACAAACAGTTAAACACAAACCTTTTCCTTTCCGCACATTCTTCTCAGCCTCCTCGAAGAGTCCCGGCAGGTGAATGACTACACCATTACCTGCAATTAGAAGAAGAATCTTTCACATGATTTTTGAGCTCACTGCATCCTCAACCTGGATACAGAGCACTTTTAACCTTGAAGAGTTAAATGTTGTGCTAGAATGTTACAGTGAGGCGTTTAGCAACTGACAACTCGTGTCATTAATATTTATGAACTTTGTACTGTGACAGAAACTTGTTTCTCGTGTCACACTGTGTTCAGTTTCAGTGGCGACAGATGCACAGATGGGCATGTATTGTACAATCAACATGATTAACTTCATAAATATGCAAAGAAAAACATTCAAAGGAATAATGCAATCAAACACTTTTACTTTCATTTACTCTCCCTCAGGCCATCCAAGATGTCACTGGCTTTTTTTTTTTAGTAGAACATTAAATAAGATTTTTAGCTGAAACTGTGGTCCTTGGTGATTACTGAAATGCAAAAGTCAATGTATGCTGGCACTTTGAGAGTCAAAAATCACAATACGGCAAACAATAAATACATAAATAGCTGAAAATTGATTGAGGTTATGAAGCAAAACGACCAGTCTGTGCAAGCAATATAATTTACAACAATATTCCCTTTTCTCCACAGCCTCTGGAAACAAACAGAAAAGTTAAATAGTCTTCAGTTTCCAATCATTTCACTTCATAAGACCAGCCGATTTGAATGTTATCATGTTACCATCCATCCACATGATTAATCAGATATAGATTACATAAAGCTATGGCCAGCAGTTATTAGGTTAACAATTATTTATTTTATTTATTAAATTTCCCTCTCTTTTTCTCTCATTTCTTCTCTATTAGTATAGCTGATTAACCATTTGGATGGATGATAACAGCCTTCTGAGCCTACTAGTAGGCCCCTACTGGCTACTGGCCCAAATCTATCAACTGATAACACCCATTTAATTGAATGATAACATTCGAAGCGGGTGATAAGACTGCAATATCTTATCATGAGCCTCTTTTTAAAAGTAATGTCTGGTATATGATGGCCTAAGTAAAAAAAAGGGAACTTAAATTCATTTTTGAGAGAACTAGAACTAGGTTTTACTCAGAGTTCTACTCATATGCACAAAGTAAAATGTGTGTGCTTTGTGCATGTAAAAGAAAGTTAAAGGAAAATATTGTCCAAAAACATAATCAAAAAAAGTCATAATTACATTTAATAGGAAGATATTCTGAAGAATGCTATAGCAAAAAAACAGATTTGAGTCCCAGTGACTTTCAATTTCTAAACATTTTTCCAGCATACTTCAAAATATAATATACTGTGACCACAGAAGAAAGCAACCCAGGCTCATTATTGATACGTACCCCTATATACATTTCTGCAGAGCACCAAATACGTCCCAGGAGCTACGTTTCTTGGCAGTTTGGCCAGCAGTTATTAGGTTAACAATTATTTATTTTATTTATTAAATTTCCCTCTCTTTTTCTCTCATTTCTTCTCTATTAGTATAGCTGATTAACCATTTGGATGGATGATAACAGCCTTCTGAGCCTACTAGTAGGCCCCTACTGGCTACTGGCCCAAATCTATCAACTGATAACACCCATTTAATTGAGTGATAACATTCGAAGCGGGTGATAAGACTGCAATATCTTATCATGAGCCTCTTTTTAAAAGTAATGTCTGGTATATGATGGCCTAAGTAAAAAAAAGGGAACTTAAATTCATTTTTGAGAGAACTAGAACTAGGTTTTACTCAGAGTTCTACTCATTTGCACAAAGTAAAATGTGTGTGCTTTGTGCATGTAAAAGAAAGTTAAAGGAAAATATTGTCCAAAAACATAATCAAAAAAAGTCATAATTACATTTAATAGGAAGATATTCTGAAGAATGCTATAGCAAAAAAAACAGATTTGAGTCCCAGTGACTTTCAATTTCTAAAAATTTTTCCAGCATACTTCAAAATATAATATACTGTGACCACAGAAGAAAGCAACCCAGGCTCATTATTGATACGTACCCCTATATACATTTCTGCAGAGCACCAAATACGTCCCAGGAGCTACGTTTCTTGGCAGTTTTTGTTTTCCCAAATCCACCACAGGCCGCTGTGTACGATTTTTTTTCTCAAATTTCTCTTGTGAGTGCCATTTACGCCTGCTGTTTTCATGTAAATCCACCAGAGGCCGCTGTCGACTGACAAACTGACTCCCCCTTCACCCACCCCCCTCCCTAAACCCAACCAACAGTGTTTTTATAAGCAATCCAGAAAAAAAAAAACTCATTGCCGCCTAATTTTTAACCACGTTTTCAGATCTTACCATGTTCTCACCGTGTTATTTACTCTTTTATTTTATTTTTTGTTTTACCTGCTTTCTGGAACCGTTCTTCACTGGACTCGAACCCCGTCATCATGGTCAACTTCTCGTACGTGGCGAGCTACTGGGCAAACTTTTAACAGCGGAAAAGCTGTCCACATGGAGGTAAGTGGTCAGCCCGTAGCACGAAAACAAATAGAAGCCCTCAGAGGCGTCATATCGCCCCGTAGCGTTCGTTTTAAAGATAAAATGCAGCCATAGCTAGCTCTGGCTACATAATTCATGCTCTCTAGAAACGTATACAGGGGTACGTTTTCACAACGAGCCTGTGTTGGAAGAAGGAAATGCAAACAGGTTTGGAACAACCAAATTCTAGAATGATCATAGCTGACCAACTGAAAATATTGAAAAAGTTTAAATACGGAAAATACCTTTTAACCGTTTAAACATATATGCTCAAATTCACTCAAGTCACTTTTCCACTGTGCAGTACAGTTTGGCTCAGCTCTGTGTCCTTCAGATTGATTTTAATCAAGTTTCTACTGCCATTTAGTACCACTTAAAGTGGGTGGGATTATCACTATAGTTGCACCACCTCTATTGTCGTGACATCATCGTAAGCACAATATAAACAAATGAGCAAAACAAACCAATCTACAACACATAGGCAATGGATGCTAATGAAGGAAAGGTGTTCATGAGCAGTGGCTGCAGCTGACCTTTTAAATATAGCATTTGGTGTCTATTTAAAAATAGCATGGTGTCTCGTGTCACAAATTCAATGACGCTGGTAGTGACAGTTATCTCGGACCAACTGGTGATCAGCAGTGTGTACACCTCACATTTTGGAAATACTACGATTCTCTTGGAACCTCACCCGCGGTAACACAAAAAAAGTACCAGGAACTAGGGCTGACCAATTAATCAAACATGATTGCGCAAAGCTGGGATCATGTACATCTTGTTTCATGTACATCTTGTCAGGGAAGCACAGCGTGACCTGAAGTAAATCTCCTCTGAAGGCCAGAGGGTGCTCTCCCAATAACTCCAAATGCCCACAAAAAAACCCTTTAGTGGTTGCTGAATAAACAGAAAATGTAACTAATTTAATTGATTCAACATGACTAATAAAACACAGACTTACGAATATAGAATCATCTCACATTAGGATTTATTTCAAACATTTAACTGAAGTTATGAGGTGAGTTTCTTATATGTGGTCATTTACTTTGCAGCATTTACTACACAGAGACAGAACCGTAGTTTACTGAGAAGCAACGCCATTATCGCAGGATGAGTATCTCAGTGTAATTATTTCGAACCAATTTTTATGTAGCTTGTTGTGAACTGTAACCTATAAACATACAGTAAACGCATGTGTTGGAGGTTTATTGAACTGGCTTTAATGACAAAATGCACATGAAAATCGCCTTTGATTAATTGCCCTGGCATACTAGGTACAGAAGGCAGTAGAAATCCCACCAAAGTAAGCTGTATTGATATAAACAGTGGCATACCATGTAGTGGAATAGTGCCTCTACTAAGACACCAGAACAATATGAATAAACTTTATATAAGCCACACAAATTTTGCAACTTCACAAATGCACAAGCCGTGATTTCTGACTGATTGGTTGGTTGATTTGTAGCAATTAGTTTGTCCATATTTGGCAGCAATGTCCCTGGGATGACAATCCATAAGGTAGCCTGTTGATCTATGTTAAAGAGCCCCTATTTTGCATTAAAAAAATCATATTTTGGTTTTGGGGGTCTCCAACAACAGTATGATGTGCATGCAAGGTCAAAAAACACTTTTATTGTCTTATAATATGCATTTATTTTTACCTAATTATCCCAGCGACTCCCATATGAATTGTTCAGCGATTCATTTGTTCCCAAACTCCTCCTTCGCGCGAAGCTAATCTGCGCCGATTGGACCGATGACCCAGTCTGTTGTGATTGGTCAACTGCGTTCAGCGCGAGACAGAAAAAATGCAGCTACAGTATGAAGTAGCAGAAATGATGTAAGAGCCAAATGCAGGAAAGTAATAAATCAATGCAGTTAAACACCAGCATATTAATCTACTCTTAACCCTAACCCCAAGTAATAATAACGACACACATTCAGTATTAACCCACACAGTGGCAAAAGTTTAACTATTTTGAAAATTGACCGCACCGCATGTGTAAGGAACAGCTGATGGTGGCCATAGCAACAAACAGCAGAGAATCAGTAGTTCTGAAGCGCATTTTAATCAGTAAAAGAAGCAGCACGTGTCACGTTTTTTACATGGTTTTGGATGCGATATGAGAACAGCCCCATACAGATTTAACTTGAGAGATACATTACAAGCACTGATCTATAATAGATACGTGATTACAAGCCGCGCGGGACCATTACAACTTATAACACACAATTAAACACATATCTTGCAAACTACACAAAACGAGGCAACAATTTTAATTACACTTACATGTTATGATCCAGAGAAAGAAGAAACTGGTCCATTTGAACTGTAAAAGTTACTGACAAAATCCCTGTGAAAGTCTGACAAAGTCCCATAGTCTTTGCTGCTCCTTCAATAGCAAACAGCTGACGAATCCCGCGTTGAAGCATAGGTTATTGTATCAATCGTCAGAAAAATGACAGGAACAAACACAGCACCAGGTTGGCTATACTGTGGTGTTGTTGTGAAAATGAACTTTAACCCTTTATTCCCCGCAGCCAAATCTCCATCTGTCAGTGATGGTCATCTTCACGTCATGATCAGTCCCGTAATCCCCCTCGCCTCCGCTAGTGTGTGGAGGGAAAGCGCGTTCACATTTTAGCGGAACTGAAACTACATATTTGGTGATGTACCGTGTCGACGTCGATGCGATCAATCAAAAGATCCGAAACCAACTCGATTCATTTATTTGACTCTTGAGTCAACTATTTCGCTAAAGAATCAGCTAGATGTTTTCATTTACTTAGTGCTGTGTTACACACTGCATGGAAGCTCGTTTTCAAAAACTCATAATAGGGGCTCTTTAAGGTTTTACTGAGATGATGGGTATGTATGTACAAACAAACATGTATGAATGCTCCATTGGATTTGATAATGTGCCTGAGTACATGTATACAGTACACATAATATAATTTTAAAGCTGCTAGTGCTCAGGTAAAAAAAAATAGGCATGCTTTAGGCTAAACTGGTAAAGTGCTCTGTAATATGAACCTCGGGCACTTTCTACAGATCATACTAATCTACAGCGCTGCCAAATTAATCAGAAGGCCAGAACACAATGGTGGCCATTAGCAGAATTAGATCTTCGCAAATAAACTGCATAGATTGCACTCAGCTATATTAGTCTGCATAGGCTGGCCAGTGTCCAGACACTCTAAGAGAAAGGTGTGGTGTTGTACTGTAAGCAAGGACCAGCTATCTGCTCAACTGGATACATGCGAGTTGTACACAACTTATTTAAGGCTCCATTTTACACCTGGTATTAAGATGCATTTTTGCCAGATCGATCACTAAATGGGGTCTAAAACACTTTGAGTCTGGGGTCTAAAAAGCTATTGACTTCTAGATGTAATGTGAATGCCTTTGATCATATTGCTTGAGAAATGTAAACGCTCATGTGGTCGAATGCTTTCAAATGGCCATAAGCCACCTACTGACCTAACAATGCGATTGTTTTGAAACATGTTTTGAAGAAGTGCACCAAAACAAGGGGTTCAAACTTCATCGCAAGTACAATATCCATGTAATGAATTGTTCATTCAATGGAATTGTTGTTAAGTGATTAATCGCGATTATCAGATACAAAATAAAAGTTAGAATTTTATGTACTGTGTATATATTAGTGGTAGGCCGTTATTGGCGTTAACCTGCTGCATTAATGCAAGACTTTTATTGTGCAATAAAAAAAAATCAGCGTTAATCTATTCTCAAAATTGGGCTGGGAGCTGGGTCTATTCTACGCAAGCTATGATGACTTTCACCTTGATATTTTAGCACGGATGTATACCTGACCAATGAGCCCTCTGACAAAAAAGTGCCCTTCTGAATCAAATCAGCAGGATGCCTGACTGTAACTGCAGTTCGGCAGTTTTACTTTAACTCATGAACATTTCATTTATGCCCCGTGACAAACTGGGGAATTAGATGCAAAAAAGGAGTAAGGACTGGTGAGAGTGTTATAGAATTTAATAAGGCACACCAAATGGAAAGAAAAAAAAACTTCCGCATTTCGCTATGTGTGTGTGCGTCTGTGTGTGTGCGTCTTTGTGTGTGTGCGGACCTTTACTGACAGCCGCGTGTGTGGATCTTGTCGGAAAATATGGCGAAAAGTTCTACATGACGGTAATATTTTCATTGCGGTGTTTACTTTAATAAAGCCACTAATATCTGCATGCTCCACATGTCTTAATTACACTTCTGTTTACTTCAGTCATGACTTTAGTCGGATTAAGGTAATCAAAAATCGCTGTTTGGAGCTTATGTAGGCCTACAGTTCAAAATTCATTATTATTTGGGTAGCTCACAGATTCTGAATGTCTTTGGAAGAATTCAAATGAGCCATTTTAATCTAGATTAATCTAGATTAATTCCAAGGTTACAGTGAGATTAATCTAGATTAAAAGAAAATGATCTATGCCCACCTATAGTGTGTGTATATATATATATATATATATATATATATATATATATATATATATATATATATATATATAATGTATGTATTTTTTTTTATTATTTATATTATTATTATTACATGTACAAAAAAAAATACAATTATAAAATTATATATACAGTGGGGAAAAGTATTGAACACATTACCATTTTTCTCAAAAAAAAACATATTTATAACGGTGCTGTTGACTTGAAATATTCACCAGATGTCGACAATAACCAAAGAAATCATGATATGCAAAGAAAATAAATCTAATTAGTTTACAAATTAAGTTATGTGTAATAAACCTGAAATGGCAGAGGAAAAAGTATTGAACACATAAAGAAAGGGAGGTGTAGAAAGGGAGTGAAAGCCCAGACAGCAGTTGAAATCTCTCAGTAGTTATTCAGCAACCCTCTGTCCTTCATCCTTGTAAATTAATATTCGCTGCTTCAGTCCAACATCTACATTATCAGGATGATGAAGATGAAACAGGGTAGACAGTTCAGCAAGACAATGATCACAAACATCTCAACATCTCCAGAAACTCAAGCTGTGGAATGGCCCAACCAATCACCTGACTTGAATCCAATAAAAAAAAATTGTACTCACACATCATACATATAGAAAGTGGCTAAATAATAGAGAAGGAAGTGTCTCTACAAAATTCAAACGCATGTGGTTACAAAAGACATATCTGAATGCATTTCAATACTAGGTGGAAGATAATGAAGGTAATTTGATATTCTGTACTCACCAATGAAAGCAGTGACCTTAGGGTTGATAATCCCGCTGGGTAGAAGGTGGAAATCATATTCAACTGAATCAACCACGACTGTGTGTCCTGCGTTGTTGCCTCCCTACGAGAGAGAAGAACTTTTAATGCTTGAGAAATCAAACCCATCTGGCTAAAAACAGCTTGCCCCAAATACTAAAATCCATCCTCATGTTCAAAACATTTGAAATTTATTTATTTAATGAAAGATAAAAGATGTGTCTTCATGTGTTTTTTGTCCATACAATGGAAATTAATGAGCTCCAATATAGCGTTTTGATCTCAAAGACAAAAAAATTATAATTTGCACTCCTAGAGGAAAGTATGTTTTTGTGAATGAAGTATCCATTCAGAAAACTCTTTGAGGTTTACTATGGTATAGTATGGACATGATTTGACATGCCGTTGTGAAATGGAAAATTTGAAGAATGTAAACCATGTTAGTTTCATTTGTAAGGTATGGGTTTAACATTGAACAGCTTCCCATCACTGGGAAACATCTATACATACTCATCCACACACATACACTATGGACAATTTAGCTTACCCAATTCACATATAGCGCATGTTTTTGGACTTGTGGGGGAAACTGGAGCACCCGGAGGAAACCCACGCCAACACGGGGAGAACATGCAAACTCCACACAGAAATGCCAACTGACCCAGCCGAGGCTCTAACCAGCGACCTTTTTGCTGTGAGGCGATCGTGCTACCCACTGCGCCACCATGTGGCCCGCACTTTTTACAAGTCACCTAAAATTAAACCAACCCAGGCTCATTGGAAACATGTGCCCAATGCTACTAAATCCACTAGAGGGCACCGTGTACATTTTTGACAATGTCATATGTGCCGTTTCTCGTAAAATCCACCAGGGGCAGCTATGGACATTTCTGGAAATCCTTTTCAAGCGTGTCCATGAAAGAAGCTGGTCGGCTTCTCGTTGTGCTTAATATTTCAACTTGATATTGACTGATCCACACACCCCCATGGTTTCCGCTACATTAATTCTTCCATGGCGGGGCACCACACCAAAATTCATCCCGCCACGGCTATATTACAGCTTCCCATTCAAAACATTCAGTCATTGTTGTTGTTGTTTTTAATAGCAGGTTATAATCGCACCAAAGCGTATTAAAAGGTAAGTGAATTATAACAGCGAAAACTTTTCTTTAACCGTAGTAGTGCTGTGCGTCATTTGTTTAACCCTTTACGGTGACATGCTGACTGACTGACAGGTGTGCGCGTGAGACGTGAGACGTGAGACCAGCAAACACGGCGTAGCTTTCAGTTAAGATGAACACAGTTTCCATAATTATACTGTATAGATAAAGGTCTATGGTTCTGCAAACAATGACTTTATCTGGCTAGAATTTATAGCGGTTTCACTTTAATTCAGGACTGTTCAGCTACTTCAGCTGTTTCACTTTACTTCAGGACGCATTAATGCTGCTCTGTAGGTCTACCGGAGACATTCATAAATATTCCTAGCAAATCTAATAAATGTTGGAGATGTGCTCGTCACATAAACGCACTAAATCGCACTTGAGCAGCGTATATTTCAGGGTGTGAAGTTGTGCACGAACAGAGGAAATCAGCGCGCAAGCAGAGATTCGCATGCTCGTATTACATAAATGCGCTCACAACATGTGTCATTGAAATAACACCCTTAGGTAGTTGGTACATTCGTGTAAAAGTCCTGCCGCCACAGCTGGAAAAAATCCTAGAGGAAACACTGCACCCCCTTGCCTAAATCCAACCGACTGTTTTCAAAAGCAAGTATAAAAGCCATTGAGGGCCGTTTGATTCTACCCCAATCTTACATTGCTTTTATGGGTTTCATTTAACTTAATTTCTGGTCCTTCACCAGACTCAAACCCAGATCCTCTCCACTTCGGCATCTCAAGTCTGACCCTGTTTGTGGTGTGCTACCAAGCAAACCGGTCATGCTGGAAAAGCTGTGCCTACAGAGACAAGCAATCAGTGGTATCAGCCATAGCATTCGTTTTACACACAAAATGTAGACAAATGTACCAGTGAGCACATATTTGTCGGTTCTCAAAAATGTAACCCTGGGCACATTTTCACAATGAGCCTGTGTTGAAATAAACAGTCAAGTTTACCCTTTTAATATACTCTTTATACTCTCCCTCTAGTGAAATAATAATCAAGGAACTCCGATTCTGTATCATGGATAGTCCCCAGCTATACTAGATAACAGCACTGCATAATAAAATTGTGTCTAATAAGTTCCTTGATTATTACACCATTTCCATGTGCCTTGATACATTATGTAACTACAGAAGAGTCACGCTTTAAACAAGAAAATTATCAATAATCTTTTTAGACAATTTTGAGAGAGATGCTAATGGTCTAATAAGATACGATGATTTATGCTAAGCTAAGCTAAAAGCGCTCTAAACCCAGAGATTGGATGAATCAATTAAAAAAAATGTAAAATGCAAAATGCAACTTGTGATATGAGCCTATATACCTATATATTAGATATTTTGAAAAATTTGTATATGTTATTAACTCTCCTCAAGCTCATGGTGTGATGTTTAATAGCCTGCAATATAACCTAAAAAGCTGCTTTTACTCATTTAGGGTTGCATTTTAGTCATTCTGTGTGATACAAGTTCTCTGCTATACCACAGAACGGACAACAATACATTAAAACTACATCTGAAATTACAGCATTCCAATATTTATGGCTAAAAGCGCAATGGCATTAATCTGTTAACTGAAAGAACCTGTGTAGATTCTCAGTCACCTGTTCTGACTTACATTTCTTTCATTTTCAACAGCTGTCATTCCTGAATTGGCTAAACAATGACAAAGAATACAAACTGACTGCTTCCTTGTTAACACGTGACTAAAGAGCAGGGAAACTACAGATTAAAGCATGCATTTGGCACACCAACTGTTACCATCCTTAAGATTCCTCTAGAGTCCTCAACATGTGTCGTTGTTCAGACAGTATGACCTCATGTCACAAAGCGTGCTCAATAAATCAGTCTTTAATCCAGCAAGGAACAGGACAGAGTTATTTCTGGACAGTCTCACTTTAGTGTGTGTGTGTAGATATGTCTCCTTTTTAGATCCATTTACGATGTTCTCATGCCCATGGTGACCAAAAGCGTTGCAGGAGGCACTTTTGGTGTACTGTTATGGGCTCCTATTACAAGGTTGCTATTGAGTCAAAGAGCCCGGGCCATGAGTGCTGTAATCAAAGACTGAACTCAAACCTCCCATTGTTCTGAGCGGCATATCGACTTTTTCGACTAAGTTTCGTTACGAATAATTGGTTTAACTTTAAATATTCTGTCAGAAAAGCTGGTAATATTTCATGGCTGTGCACACTTCAATCAAGTCATTTGCTAGCATGTAACAATAAAGTAAATATCACTATAGAAATTTAAGCAACCCAGGCTCATTTTGGATACTTTCCCAGGTCTACATTTCTGGGGACAGTGAAATACGTAACCTTTGGTAGATCTGCTTAGAGTTTTTGTTTTTGCAAATCCACCAAGGGCAGTTTGATGATCACAAATTCCTCTCGCGTAAACCAACCAGAGGGCGCAATAAACACTTCAGTTGACCAGGCCAGCTTGCTGTTGACTGACCAACTGACCAATCCATCCCCTTTCCTAAACCCAACCGATAGTGTTTCATTTTCAAAAGCAATCTAGAAAAAGAAAAGCCACCTCAACCAGCTGATTCCACCATGTTTATTTATGTATGTATTGATTTATTTTTTGCTTTTATTTTAATTGGTTTCTGAAAAAGTTCTTCACCAGACTCAAACCCTGTCATCGTGGTCAACTCTCTTCTGCATCCCAAGTCTGCCAACGTATGCGGAAAGCCACTGGGCAAACTGGTAACACGGGAAAAGCTGTCCGATGGTGGTAAGCAATCAGCTGGTATCGCTAAAATGAACAGAAGCCGTCAGCAGCATTATACTGCCCCGTAGCCTTCATTTTAGAGAGAAAATTCAACCAGATGTACCTCTGGCTACATAATTCGCACTCTCCAGAAATGTAGACAGGGGTATGTGTCCACAATGAGCCTGTGTTGAATTTAAATGAGTCTTATCTACGAAAACTCTATATTGTTCATTCATTCATTTTCTTTTCGGTTTAGTCCCTTTATTAATCTGGGGCCACCACAGCGGAATGAACTGCCAACTTATCCAGCACATATTTTACGCAGCAGATGCCCTTCCAGCTGCAACCTATCTCTGGGAAACACCCATACACACTTATTCACACTCATACACTACGGACAATTTAGCTTACCCAGTTCACCTGTACTGCATGTCTTTGGACTGTGGGGGAAACCAGAGCACCCGGAGGAAACCCACGCAAACGCAGGGAGAACATGCAAACTCCACACAGAAACGCCAACTGACCCAGCCGAGACTCGAACCAGTGACCTTCTTGCTGTGAGGCGACAGCACTACTTACTGTGCCACCGCGTCGCCAACTCTATATTGTATGTAAGTGGAAATACAAATTAATTGAGTATTATGTGGACTCAAGTGGAGTAAGTTACCAGTAGGGCTGCACAATATATTGCTTCAGCATCGATATCGCAATGTGCATGTCTGCAATAGTCACATTGCAGGATCTGTATGGATTATCTCCAGCCTCCGGCGCCTAGACTGCAGCTCTGCACAAGACGTTTGGCCATAGGAGAAATGGTTGTGCCCAACTGAGTCTGGTTTCTCTCTAGGTGTTTTTTTTTTTTTTATTCTTTACTCTCTCCAATTGGAGATGTTTTTTTCCTCGCTGCTGTCGCCACTGGCTTGCATGGTTCGGGACCTGTAGAGCTGCGCATCAATGGATTTGCTCTTCAGTGTTTGGACTCTCAGTAGTGAATATTAAACCACACTGAACTGAGCTAAACTGAAGTGAACTTAAACACTGAAAACTGGACTGTTTTAATTTACTATAATCTTCTATGTGAAGCTGCTTTGACACAATCTACATTGTAAAAGCGCTATAGAAATAAAGGTGAATTAAAATGAAATGGTTTAAGACTATTTGTTATTTGTTTAAATATGTGTGTATACATAATTATTTATATATAATTAGTAGACACTAATTGTGGTCATGCCTGTACAGACAGTCTACTGGCTATAAGTACATTTTTAAGCACATGAACTATAAAGTATGTACTAACCCTAAACACAACCTAACCGATTTAATTTCAATATTGAGTAACTGTTGTCATTTTTGTAATTAATTTATTTATTTGTTTTCATTATTTTTTATGCATTCATTTATTTAATTGTGTCTTTATTTTTGGATTTACTTCTTGTCTTGTTGTGTTTTTGCGTCTATTAATTTTTTTTGTCTAATGTAATTTTGTAGATTTTAGTGTTTTAATCATTTTAATTTTAATATACATTAAATGAAAAGAATATTTAAAAAATCATTCTTCCTTAACTAATCATACCTGGCTCAAAAAAAGAAGAAAACACAGTGCTAAAGGCTGAATTAACATTGGTTTTTACTTGGAGACAACTGGAACTCAATGTACCTGAAAAAAGTCACGGCTGCAGTTTTTCTTTTGGACAAGTAATTACATAATTTGATTTATTTTTAATGGATTCTGTTAATGTAATGAAATTTTTCGCTTATACAGCTTGTACACCTCACCTTGTACATGAATTTGCTCAATGCTATCAGCAATAGCGTGAAAATTAATCTACTTTTGTTTTCAAAGTCACAAGAAAAACCACTGTGCTTTGTACTGGCCTGGTTGATGAGAAATAAGGCAATGTGAAAGTGTTTTGTGTTTGACTGTTGTTATCTCTTGTCATGGCACTTTGAAGAACCTGCTCTGACAGTTTTCCAATGATTTGTAGACTGCTCTGAAAAAGTGTGAATTATGATTTCAAAGCTAGCTTGCTACTACTAGCCTCTGAAACTGCTAAGCCAAGATGTAATACTCTTAACAGTTAAACATCATTTATACATCATAATTTCAAAGTAACCTATAGCTCACACACAGTATTTCCAAATGGGGCCATTAAAATAAAGCAAAAACGTTTGGTTCAATTCAGAGATAAATCCAAAAGGGCAGACTCCTAATTGAAGTTAATAACATGAAACCTTTCTTTCATACAATGTTTGTCGCATTTGCTCTCATGACTGTCTCTGGGGCTCTGTTGGATCACGGCCAGTGCTCCAAACCTAGCAGGCTAAAAGTGGCTGAAGTGAGTGATCTGCTTCACTGACTTATTTAAGAGAAACACAAGGGCTGAATATGTCAAACTGTTGCCATCTTCTCACCCGCAATGACACACAGTACACATGGTGGTCCATCACAATTAAAACCTGTAGTTAAAAGGAACACTTCACTTTGTATTTGAAAATAGACTTATTTTACAAGTTAGACAACAGTTAAACAGTTGAGTTTTACCATTTTTGACTCTATTTAGTCAATATCCAGGTCTGGAGAAAGCCCTTTTAGCTTAGCATAAATCATTGAATCGGATTAGACCATTAGCATCTACTGTAGCTCAAAAAATGACCAAAGTGTTTTGATAATTTTCCTATTTATAGTCTGACCCTTCTGTTGTTAAATTGTGTACTAAGACCCAGGGAAAATGAAAAGTTGATATTTTCTAAGTCAATATGTCTAGGAACTCATTCTGGAATAATAATCAAGAAACAAAAACTATCGATGGATGAGTTAAACTCCCCAAGGCTGCTAACATTTTTTTATCCACACATCATGCAATGTTTCAATGTTGGTTCCAGAAAAATCACACAAAGCAGTGAAACAGCACCATCAATTCTTTTTCTGTCTTGTCTCTGTGATGCACAGAAACCCACCGTCATTCATGACTTCTGAAATTCGCTTTGTATTTGCGTATAGTTAAGTTTACAGTTGCAATCAGAATTATTGAACCCCCTTTGAATTTTTTTTTTCTTTTTTAAATATTTCCCAAATGATGTTTAACAGAACAAGGAAATTTTCACAGTATGTCTGACAATATTTTTTCTTCTGGAGAAAGTCTTATTTGTTTTATTTCGGCTAGAATAAAAGCAAAAATTATTAGCCCCTTTAAGCTATATATTTTTTCAATAGTATACAGAACAAACCATCATTATACAATAACTTGCCTAAATACCCTAACCTGCCTAGTTACCCTAATTAACCTAGTTAAGCCTTTTAGTTAAGCACTTTAAGCTGTATAGAAGTGTCTTGAAAAATATCTAGTAAAATATTATTTACTGTCATCATGGCAAAGATAAAATAAATCAGTTATTAGAGATGAGTTATTAAAACTATTATGTTTAGAAATGTGTTGAAAAATTTTCTCTCTGTTAAACAGAAATTGGGGAAAAAAATAAACAGGGGGGCTCATAAATCAGGGGGTTGAATAATTCTGATTGCAACTGTATGTCAACTGCAGACACCCACATGCTGTCACCAACTATCACTGCTGCCGAAAATGGTCAGTTATTTACTAAAAGCAGGACTAATGTCTGCTAATACAGTCTTAACATTTTTTTAAAACAGCTACAAATGTAAAAAAACAAATAAATAAATAAAAAAAAAACAGCAAAAGTTTAAATTTGCTGATAGATAAATATATGTAAACATCAATATAAAAATCAATAATAATAATACTAATAGGGCTGCACAATATTGGAAAAAACTGACATTGCAATATTTTGTATTTCTGCATTATATTTTACAATATGAAGGTAATTTCACAAGATAAATCATAAAGACGTATTCTACGTACTCTATTTGAAAGAATTCATAATATTTTACATTGATTGTGATGATTTCGTAAGGAAGTGAATCCTCATATAAAAATAATAAACATAAATGAATTACATAAAAGAAAGATACAAATTAAATAAACAGTGCTTTATGTTTTTTGGTGAGTTTAACAGTATTGAGGTACAAAAATTCAATAATCAAATGTAAAATAACACTTTATGCAGTAGTAAACATTTGAAGTGAATGAAAGTTGTCCTAAAACTATTTAACAACACCCATTATTGTCTAAAGACAATTTTGAAAAACATTTAAGATCCGCCTCAAATGTTGACGACCACTAGACTCTTCATTATAGGAATAATTAAATACAATTAAGCAAAGATTTGTTTCAAAACTATTTCTAATTCTAATTTCTAATTCTAATTAGAAATTAGAACTTAGAATTCTAATTCTAAGTTTTAATTTCTAGCAGACAAATAAATTACAATAATAACAAAGTGTGTTCAAAAAACTGAGTTATATCTAAACACGCATCCTATTCTTATGCCCCATTTGGGGAAGCAGATGTCTTCAAAACCCGACAGGTGGACAAATCTAAACTTGTTTTTATTAAAACAAATATAAATATGCATATAATAAATAATACTGCTAATAATAATAACATTATACAAATGCTAATTGTCATGAATAAACTGAAAAGAGCCCCCCGACATGAAGAAGGCACAGAGGTAGTGGTTGTTATATTTATGTAGTAAATAATATTTTTTGTAACATTTTAATCTTTTATTTTTTCATATGTAATGATATTTGTGTATTGCTGTACATCCTGTGTGTATTCAGCGTTTGGACCTGCATAGGCGCATATCTAACGCGCTCTGCGCTGGACTTTTGGTTGGTCAATGGCGCAGTCTTTTTCAGTTTCTCAAAATAGCAACATGCCAACAATGCGCCTTAACACACTTCCTTTATAAACCTACAATCACATGAGTCCAAAAAGTGGCGCAAATGGATTTGCTATTTAAATAATGTGGCCCAAACCTTGAAAATTACGGTTGCGCTGGTCTGAAAATAGCAACAAACCGAGCCAAACATATATTGCGCCTTAATGGCCCGGGTGTATGATAGTGCCCTTTGTGTCCAAATTTTATAATTTCTAGTGCCTAAATGGTTTAAATTTGCTAGAAATCATACAAAATCACAGACCTTAAAAATCTGTCACTCTTTTAAAGTTAAACTTTGTTCTAAACTGTGTTTTCTGGTTATTTACAAAGTCAACATTACAGATCCTGTGAGGTGACTATTGCAGTTTTCCACGTTGCGATATAGATGCTAAAACTATTTATTGAGCAGCCCTACTAATAACAATCTTACAGTACTTCCTATTATCAAATATTTGGGACTTGACTGATTAACACTGGGTTTAAAAAGAGCAGATATATTATTATCAGCAAGCAACACACTTGCACTTTCTGTTAAGCGAGCAGCTGAACTTTACACATTTAACATGCCTGACCACCGCAGTCAACAGATCTCCAAAGGGACTGTATTATCAAGAAGAGCCCAGGGATTTAGACATGCCTGACATTTATGGCCAGAATACTTTAAGACCATTAAATTAAAAGAATATACTACCAGATATATGGTCTGAAACTAATTACAACAGTATTCTTGATTACTAAGTAAACACACAGCAAACTCGTATGACTACATGGCTTATCTGTTATTGCAACAGATGGCCGTTCATTCTTGTCAGAATTGGTGTTTACGGTGGCACATCGAAAAAGAAATAAGATACCAGAAGTACAGCTTAACTAAAGGATAAACACTCCTATAGATTATAGCTCATAGGCTTGTTTAATCTCCAAACACTTGTCTGCAAATCACAAAAAGGTACAATGCAAAATGTCTGTTCAGCGAGCGTCGTGTTTGATCCTCTGGTTTCTAGACCAACATATCGGATTTATGTGACATGGAACAGCACGGCCTTTTTTCCATTCCATCTGCCCGTAAGGAAAACCATTGAGACTGCTGAGTGCAGTGTTTTTATAAAAAGACCACCACACTATCTGCTTTCCATCCGTTTCCACAGAACACACTTGACAATTCACACAGTGCAGCCCAGAGTGCCTTATTTAAAAGCAGTCACAGGCTTGGCTAAATACAAACTTCTTATAGGAGAGAATCCCTGCAATGTGAACCTGTTATCAATACCATGCATAGTGACAGGGGGGATTAAAGAAGCCTGCTAGCACTGTGCAGCAATGTGCTTTCTAGTATAACAAGCAATAGTGCAAGCATACCACAACACTTTGCACATTAATTATCATTTTGGACTAATTTAAAACATTATCCCCCAGTTTCCAAGACAAGGCTTAAGGCTATTACTAGACTAAACTGCATGTAACAGTGGTTTTAACTAAAAATAACTTGTAGTGACATAAACAAGAAATGAATCAGTGGCAGTGATTCATTTTCATTATTTAGCCTGGCACGTTTACTGCTCCAAAATATTATAAATGTTTCTTAAAATAAAATATATTGTGTTCAAGGGGGAAAAAACTTTTAGTTTTTTTACACAGACATTTAAAAAGAATATATTTTAGAGCAGTAATCAAAATACCGTGATACCGTGATACCGTGCTATTTTTATCCAAGGTTATCATACCGTCAGAATCTTATACCGGCCCATGCCTAGTTTTGGATATATAAAACATTTAAAATCAACAAGCTAACATTAAGAATAAATGCTAATATTCATATATGAATATCAACAGATACATAAATATATCTACAAACACACACGTTTAATCATGTAGCATGTAATTACATTGTGTATAATGTGTGTGTGCATGTAATATAATATATATCAGTAATAACAAGGCTGATAAAGTGACACCTGTTCCTTTCTGATATGCAATGAGAGAGTTGTTGACAAGGTGATATGGAGCCATATCATTCATAAACTATACTTTATTACCTAGAACAATTGTTTAAGGATAGATAAGTATTTTTGTAATATATAATCTCTTGGCCTGGAACATTTGACATTATAAAACACAGAAATACTATCGAAAAACTATCAAATTTTGACATGTTTCACAGTTACAACACTTTTCATCAATAAAGATTGAGTAAAAAAATGAATTACCGATTAAGGGTATTAAATTAAAAATGTGCAATCTTACACTTGGAAAAAGATTTCAAATTTACAATTCATAATTCTCCCATCACCTGTATGGTGAATCTTGCAGAAAATAAGAGTTTTAATTTAATTATAATACTACTTTTTTAATGGAAAGCTTACAGGTGTAGCCAAAATGTGTAGAAATTTGCTGATAATTTAATGTTCATTTTTAGATGAATGTGATCTGCTGTATTGAAAATATCAGATGCAAGTCAGTGACTCCCGACATTCCAGAATGCATAAACACACTCCAAGAACATTTCCTGCAGCTGTGGAATAAAGGTAGTGCTATTCTGTAAAATGATTTTGTAACACTTATTTAACTTCTGGCTTATTACCTGCCTATTAATAAGATATTAACTGTTCATAAATAGTTATAAAGTATTATCTTATTCTGCATCTCTAATCCTATGCAAAACATAAACCCAACTTCTACCTTACTAACTATTATTAAACAGCTAATTAGTAGTCTACTAAGCTAGTAGTGTTAGAGATGCCAAAACTAGGGCCCGTGGGCCAAAGTTGGCCCATGGTAACCTTTGATTTGGCACACCATCCCATCTGAGAGGGAGAATTTGGAGGAGGGTTGGGTTTAATGCCTTTTAATACACATTGTCATTTCTAATTTAACATAACATTTCATTTGTTAGCTTTAATTTTAACCTACAAAAAATTAAATGTTTCAATTACCTGTTGTAAATGAATTCAATTAAAAAAATAAAAAAATAAAAAATGAACATACTGTTGCTCAATGGATAGACCACAATTCAGAAGTCCTAAGTAAATCAAGGCAAAGACAGGTGCATCTTGACTAGTGTGTTCAACATTATAATATATATAATGCATTAGTTAATATGTTTTCTGCTTATTTTGTAGTAAATGAGGAAATCACCATGTATATATTTACCTTCGGTCCGCGGCCCCCAATCAAGTTTGGTTTTTGGCCCTTTATAAGAAAACGTATGGGCACCCCGTGTTAGTTAATGGTTTATTAACTGTGAATTGAGACCTAAACTAAAATGTTAGCCTACTGTTATTTTTGGAACTGTATATAAAGCTTTTCTTTCTTAGTAAACAAATGAATTGCAATGCAATGCAGTTCCATTTATGCTGTTTTCCACTATTGTTATCAAGTAGGCTATATAAAATCTATTGTAACCAATTGAAGGAGGCATGTAGTTTGTGTGTAGGCTACTCAACATTTCAACAGAAATTTTCTGAAGAAACATCAAGCTGCAGGACTGCACATCAGTCTTCAAAAAAATCAAGTAGCTATAGGTTATGTTCTGTAAAAAAATATTCGATATCTTAACGTGGCTTGACTGTAATCGTTATTTTAGTAGCTAGAACACACACCTTCAGGCGTTTACAGTCCTGGGCGAACAGTCTGTGTGTTTACATCAAGATTTGAGAGCTACATTGGGCTGGCCAGCGGTCAGACATCAAATAAAAGCTGCTTCAGTATCATAAAGTCAAGGTGACATTAGCAAACACCCTACATAGTGCACACTGCTAGCGACGCTAAGCAGGCGACGTCGCTCGCGTGCAGATTGAGAATCATGGAAGCGCGTATGTTTTCATTTCCGCTTTAATAATACTGAAGCAAGCGACCAAACGAGTCATGTAATCACATACAACTCGAGCATTCACAGCATTTATTCACTAATTTATAAACACCTCACTGGCTATCCATGATTATATAGCCTACAAACAAATGTTGTTGATGCGCACCAAAAACTACACAATATATATTCGCATATTCATAAAGTACACTGTTCATAAACTAACCTGACATCTGCAGACCATGTCGGCGTCCTGAGCCAGCAGGTCCACCACCTTTCCTTTGCCTTCATCGCCCCACTGCGCTCCGAGCACCACGGTCACTCTGTTGCCCACACTGGGGCTCTTCCCGCGGCTCGGGTTGCTGTCGCCTCCGTCCTGCGGCTGTGCGTCCCCGCTGTCTGACATGACCGGCTCCCCTATAATCCTCCAGCAGCTCCGTAATGCTCTTCCGACATACACACACTCACTCACAAACACACACAAACACACACACACCTGAGCAGAGACCGAGGGCGGAGCACAGCGCCTCCAAACACACACCCACACCATACAGTAGCTACAGTATACAGTGCAAATGTTTTTTATAAATAGAACAGTTGTTCCTCATGTCACCAACACATAGGCAAGCGTATAGCCTAGCATGTCAATCCTGTTTGTAATTGTAAAGCATGCTGTTTCTTCTATAACTGTTTTATTTTTATAAAAATGTCTAAATATAGGCCTGTTTTATTTGTTTGTTCAGAATTATTAAACTATTGCCACATTTTCCACTCACAGACAGAATACTTTTTTTTTTTTTTTTATTAGAATATGCATAATGGTACACAAATTGGGGTCATACAAATACAAAGAAATTGAAAAACAACAACAACAAACAACAACAAAAAACAACAAAAACAAAAAGCAGCAATAATACAGTGAGGTACTGGCAGTTGCGTGTATGTGTGTGTGTGTGTGTGTGTGTGTGTGTGTGTGTGTGTGTGTGTGTGTGTGTGTGTGTGTGTGTGTGTGTGTGTGTAAACATGGTGGACAAATCAGGGTACATATATAAGGGTCAATACACAATCAATAAATGAAGCAAATATCGTAGATATAAGTAAACAGAAAGACAACAGTCAGTGGTAAGGTGGGGCAACAATGCTCGTAATGTATGCTAGTAAAAATGACAGAAAAAAGAAAGGACGATAGTAATAACTGACAGAAATAATAATAATAATAAAAAAAAAAGAAAAAAAAAGAAATAAAAAATAAATCACCACTACACCAACTACTACTACAGAACGTTACTGATATTATGACTACTACTGCAGCTGCTACTACTACAGCCACAACCACTACCACTACTACTAGTGTCTACTACTACCGATACTACTACAACTGATACTACAACTGATACTACTACAACAACGTCTACTACTGATACTACTCCAACATCTTCTACAACTGATACTACTACAACATCTTCTACAACTGATACTACTACAACAACGTCTACTACTGATACTACTAAAGCAATCACTGCTACAACAACATCTACATCAACAACATCTACTACTTCTGATACAACTACAACAACGTCTCCTACTACTACAGTAATCACTACTACCACAATATCTACATCAACAACATCTACTACTTCTGATGTTACTATACCGACTACTACAACTACTACTTCAACACCTTTACAACTTCTGGTACCACTATTCCAACGACCTCTACTACTACAAAACTACTCTACTACTACCTTAACACCCAACTACAAATACAATCGTTACTTCCACAATGACTACTACTACTACTACAACAACTACAGCAACCTGAATAATGACCAGGGTAGAAATACTTGTAATAATGATAATGAGGAGAAAACGGGAGGACAGGTCAGAAAAGCAATAATAATAGTAAAAGTAATAATATTAATGATAATATTGAGGAGGTGAGGGGAGATTGGGAAATCAGGAAGAGGACGAAAAATTATAATAAATAATAATAATAATAATAATAATAATAAGTAGATGGAAAAAAAAAACAGGAAAGGAGAGGGAAAAGAGGAGAAAAAAATAAATAAATAAATAAATAAATTTGGAAAAAATGAGGTGCTCCAAACAGAATAATGAAAATGGGAAAAGAAACGTTACTATAATAATAATAATAATATACAAATGATAAACCCAAAAGTAAAGAATAATATTAAAAAGGAGAATTTAACTACCAATATGATGAATTATTAATAATAATATAATGATAATAATAGTGATAAGAATGTGTTACGATTCTAAGTACTTGAGAGGATCCAAAGTTGCAAATGTATAGTTTAATTGACCTAGTCAAAATAAACCAAGACAAAAGATCAAAAATAACAGAACAAGGATAACTGGTAGAGAGGGCAGGAAAACAGAAGGACGCAACATGGTCCAAGCGGCCACTCCTCCCAGTCCTGAGCACAGACAGAGAGTATGAGCAAACACATAAACGAACAACGTAGAAACGTAGACCATATATAGACGAGATAATAAGACTCAGCTGGATGGTAATCAGAACAGCTGAGTCGCGTTATGACATGTGACATAACAAATACACATGGGCGACCAAAACAAAACAAACTCACGTGACAAAACAAACACCTCCTGGTGCTCCCTGAAGAGCTAACCTGGCGATTGTAATCATCGATAAGAGAGTGATCCAATATGTCCCTAGCCGGAACCCAACTTCTCTCCTCTGGACCGTAACCTTCCCAGTCCACCAAATACTGGAATCCTCGCCCCCTCCGTCTCGAGTCCAGGATGCGTTTAACCGAATAGGTAGTCTCCCCATCTACGAGACGCGGCGGGGGGGGGGGGACCGGCATGGGCGGATTAATGGCCGCATGAAAAACGGGCTTTAATTTGGAAACATGAAACACGGGATGTATTCTCCTGTACGTTGGAGGAAGTTTGAGGCGGACTGCCACCGGACTAATGATTTTGATGACAGTGAATGGGCCAATAAATTTAGGTGCAAGTTTATTACATACGGAGCGCAAAGGAATATTCTTGGTTGAAAGCCACACTTTTTGACCGACGACGTAAACGGGAGGCTTAGACCGGTGGCGATCGGCTTTCGCCTTGGTGCGCGCACCCACTTGGAGGAGGGTCTGTCTGGCCCTGTTCCAAGTGCGTCTGCACCTCTGGACAAAGGCGTGAGCAGAGGGAACCGCGCTTTCAGATTCCAGACTGGGAAAAACTGGTGGCTGGTAACCTAAACTACACTGAAACGGAGAAAGGCCCGTGGCAGACACTGGTAATGAATTGTGTGCGTACTCCACCCATGGGAGCTGCTGACTCCAAGAGGCGGGATTCTGAGAAACCAAACAACGTAACACACGTTCGAGATCTTGGTTGGCCCTCTCTGTTTGTCCGTTACTCTGAGGATGAAAACCAGAAGAAAGACTTACAGTCGCCCCCAATAAATGACAGAATTCTCTCCAAAATTTAGAGACAAACTGAGGCCCCCTGTCAGAAACCACGTCTGTCGGGAGGCCATGAATGCGAAAGACGTGATTGATGACAGCAACCGCTGTCTCTCTGGCTGAAGGTAATTTGGGCAGAGGGATAAAATGAGTAGCCTTCGAAAACCGGTCCACAACGGTCAAAACAGCCGTATTGCCACCAGATGGCGGGAGACCTGTGACAAAATCTAGCGAAATGTGCGACCAGGGTCTCGAAGGCACTGACAGAGGCTGGAGGAGCCCAGCGGGAGGACGATTGGAAGTCTTAGAAACTGCACAAACAGAACAGGCCAAAACAAACCCCCGTATGTCCCGTGCCATAGCTGGCCACCAAAATCGCTGTTTAACCAAAAATAAGGTACGACTCACCCCCGGATGACAAGCCACTTTGGAAGAGTGTCCCCATCGAATGACGTCAGACCGAATCTCCTCCGGCACAAATAAACGGCTGGGTGGGCATCCGGGCGGGGGCGTTACCCCTTCCAAGGCAGTGCGAACCTTGCTCTCGATCTCCCATGTCACAGCAGAAATACAAATCCTCTGAGGAACAATGGGCTCAAGAGACGTATTGCGCTCGGAAAAATCGAAAAGGCGGGATAACGCATCGGGTTTGATGTTTTTGGAACCCGGTCGGTAAGAGATGGTAAAGTCGAAACGTCCGAAAAATAATGCCCACCGAGCCTGCCTGGAGCTAAGTCGTTTGGCGGACTGGATGTATTCCAGGTTCTTATGATCGGTCCAGACGATAAAGGGAACCCCCGAACCCTCCAACCAATGACGCCACTCCTCCAAAGCGAGTTTGACAGCCAGCAATTCCCTATTACCAATGTCATAATTACGCTCTGCGGGAGATAATCGGTGTGAAAAAAACGCGCAAGGATGAATTCTGTCGTCCGAAGCTGCGCGATGGGACAGGATAGCGCCCACCCCCACCTCTGACGCGTCAACCTCCACCACAAACTGCCGGGATGGATCAGGAGTCACCAGAATGGGGGCTGAAACAAAGCTGCCCTTTAGTTTTGTGAATGCTGCTTGAGCAGCACTCGACCACCTGAAGGGAGTCATGGAGGAGGTTAAGGACGTCAGAGGAGCGGCGAATTGGCTGAAATTGCGAATAAAACGCCGGTAAAAATTAGCGAAGCCCAGAAATCTCTGCAGGGCCTTACGAGACTCTGGAATTGGCCAATTTACCACAGCCTTAATCTTCTCTGAATCCATGCGCACCCCCTCGACCGACACAATGTGTCCTAGAAAGGGAACAGACTGTGCATGGAACACGCATTTCTCCGCCTTGACAAAAAGCCCATTCTCTAGCAGCCGCTGAAGCACTCGCCTGACGTGTTGCACATGTTCCTGGAGAGAACGGGAAAAAATCAGAATGTCATCCAGGTAAACATAAATGAACTGATCTATCATGTCTCGCAACACGTCATTAACGAGTGCTTGGAAAACTGCGGGGGCGTTGGAAAGCCCAAAGGGAAGAACACAATATTCAAAATGCCCCCTGGGGGTATTAAACGCCGTTTTCCACTCGTCCCCCCCCCCTTATGCGGACCAAATGATAAGCGTTGCGGAGGTCTAATTTCGTGAAACAGGATGCCCCTTGCAGACGCTCGAACGCTGAAGACATCAACGGCAAGGGATACGTATTCTTCACCGTGATGTTGTTCAGCCCCCGATAATCTATGCAAGGTCTAAGAGAGCCATCCTTCTTTTTCACGAAAAAAAACCCCGCCCCCGCCGGTGAAGAAGAGGGGCGGATGATCTTGGCCGCTAGAGAATCAGAAATATATTTCTCCATGGCCTCCCTCTCAGGAATGGAAAGAGAGTATAACTTGCCTTTAGGCGGAGACGTACCTGGCAGTAAGTCTATAGCACAGTCATAGGGACGATGAGGAGGAAGAGAAGCAGCCCGAGACTTACTGAACACTTTCTTCAGGTCGAGGTACTCACTGGGCACGTTTGACAGGTCCATACGCTCCTCCTGAAACACAGAACAAGACACAGCAGAACAAGCAGACACAAGACAAGACTCATGACATTTCTCACTCCACGAAAATATTGTGCTGAGACCCCAATTTATATGAGGTTTATGAAGGACCAGCCAAGGATGACCTAAAACCACTGGTGTATTAGAACAGTCCGTTAAAAAAAATGATATATGTTCGACGTGATTTCCGGACGTAATAAGTTTTATGGGTTTAGTGGAGTGAGTGATGGTAGGAAGGGAAAGGCCGCTAAGGGCGCGTACTGCAATGGGTTGAGAAAGAGCGATAACCGGAAGTTTAAAACTGAAAGCGAAACTAGAGTCGATGAAGTTCCCCTCTCCCCCGGAATCAATAAGGGCGTGGGTGTTTTGGGTACCGGAACCCCATGTCAGAGTAACGGACAGTAAGGTAGCCGCCACAGAGGGTTTCTCTAGCTTGATTTCACCCATCAGTAACCTCTCACCTACTGATGGGGCTTTGTCTTTTACCGGGCAAAAAACCTTGCGATGACCCGCGCCACCGCAGTAAAGGCAGAGTCCCTTGTTTCTCCGTCGGCGCCTTTCTTGCACGGACAGACGTGATCTGCCCACCTGCACTGGTTCCGGGTCAACGCCTTCCACTTCCGCCGCCATAGCCAAAGCCGGAAAGTCAGAAACTGGGTCTGAATAACTTCTCCGATGTGTGCGGTTCCCTCTGCGAAGTAGTCTGGCGTCCACCCGAATCGCCAGATCGACCAGCTCGTCCAGAGTTCTCGGAAGGTCCAATGTATAGATCTCGTCCTGGAGACGATCCGACAACCCATGAAGAAACATGTCCCACTGCGCCTCCGCATTCCAGCCACATTCAGCCGCCAATGTCCGGAACTCGATTGAGTAGTCCGCCACGCTCCGATTCCCCTGACGGAGCTCTGCAAGGACTCGAGCGGCCTCTCTCCCTGAAGCGGCCCGATCAAAAACTTTCTTGAGTTCCTTGGAAAATAATTCAAAAGAGAAACAGCAAGGCAGCTTTTGTTCCCAAGCTGTAGTCCCCCACAGACCCGCCTTTCCAGAAAGGAGCGTGATAACAAAGGCGACCTTGGACTGCTCTGTGGGGAACAATGATGGTTGCAGTGTTATGTAGAGGGAACACTTCGATAGGAAGGGCCGACACAAATGGGGTTCACCTGCGTAATCGGTCGGTGGAGGAAGGCGAGGCTCAAACGAGCGGTTAGCAAACACCGGTGTCGGCAATGCTGCTGGAGCTGGTACGGCCTCTCCTTGCACCGCTCCAGTAGCCAGCTGTTGAACCTGGGTGGTGAGCGAGGAAACCTGGCCGACAAGAGTCTGAATGACCCGAGCGGTGGTAGCCAGTGCCCCATCCTGCTGCTCGATCCTGGCGTTGCTGAGGGTGACAAATTCAGAAATCTGCTGTGATACACTCGCTGGATCCATTAAAAAGGTCAGTTCGTTCTGTTACGATTCAAAGTACTTGAGAGGATCCAAAGTTGCAAATGTATAGTTTAATTGACCTAGTCAAAATAAACCAAGACAAAAGATCAAAAATAACAGAACAAGGATAACTGGTAGAGAGGGCAGGAAAACAGAAGGACGCAACATGGTCCAAGCGGCCACTCCTCCCAGTCCTGAGCACAGACAGAGAGTATGAGCAAACACATAAACGAACAACGAACTGACAAGGAAAACATAGAAACGTAGACCATATATAGACGAGATAATAAGACTCAGCTGGATGGTAATCAGAACAGCTGAGTCGCGTCATGACATGTGACATAACAAATACACATGGGCGACCAAAACAAAACAAACTCACGTGACAAAACAAACACTCCGGATGACGCACAACCTGCAAACGTGACAGAATGGTAATAGTAATAATAATAAAAGATCAAGAGGTGGGCAGGGAAACGCGATAACCACAATATACTCACGCCGACAACAACAACAATAGTAATTAAAAAAAATTAAAATAAAAAACCTTTAACAATTTAAGTGGGTGAATGTTATGTGGTCAGTTTTTACCTTGAAGTGTACAGTGTTTGTCAGTTGCTTTGTGATGCATTAAAAAAGTATGACGTGCAGCATGGACCAGTCCAGTGCAATGAATCTGTCACAGACAGAATACTGATTAGGCCTACATTTAACCTGAATTACATAATCAAATTACAATCATTTAGAAATAGTAAGATATTTAAAAATAATCAACAATCAAAATTTATTTTATTGATTATATGGCATTATTCATATTGTTGATTAATGGCCATTACTTTTATGATTAGGCAACATAACTGTAACACAACTATGCTGGACGAAAGGGTTGAGGATCCACGTGCAGTTTATTGATAAGATTAGTCAGACAGGCAATGGTCAAAACAGGGGTAAACAGATACATACAGATAATCCAGAATCGTGGTCAACAAACAGGCGAGCGGTTGGTACAGGCGGTAGACAGGATAAACAATAAAACAAGGCGAGGGTCAAAACTAGGGATGGCTGATGGCTGACACAGTGTCGTGATCTTAAAGCACTAGTGTTTCGAAACACTGCACCGAAGCATGATCTTAAACACCCAGGTCACGTGACTAAGATGATTCTAAACACCCAGGTCACATGACTGAAGTGTTTTAGAAGTTTACATTAATGAAGAAGAACATTAATGCACATCAGTAACTCGCCAGTAACTTTTTTTATGCATGTCCTTGTAAGAAAACATCATAAATAATTGGGAATCCAGCGAATCAAACCCTTGGAAACAACTGTGCTCGGAACCAAAGTTTACAGGGCTGTGTTCTCTTGACTCCTCTCAAGTAGTGGACTTCCATCCCGATTTCTTGCTGCCGAACAGCATCATAGCCTGACTTAATTTCAACTCTCCTCGACGTCCACACCGGCAAAGACGCTGCTCCTCGCCGCTTATGGCCGCCAGCTCCCATTGAAAATTAATGACTTCCGGGTACTTTGACGCTCTCGCTGCTTTCGGTGTGAATGCACAGTAACTGTTTCTTTGCTGAAGCTGTTCCAGAGTAATATATAAAAAATGACCACCAGGTGTCACTTTAGAGACAGGTTTCAAAATGTTTCGAAGCTTCGACACATTTGCTTCGACTGTTTCAGTCTCATGAAGCCTCACTTTGCCCACCACTAGTCAAATTACAAAGCAAACCGCATTGTAATGTCACAGTTTTAACAGATAACAAGTGTGTTTGTGTGCTGTATATATGATTCATATAGTCAGTCTATGAGCAGCTCCCAGCTGTGTGTGTGTAATCAAAGAAAAACCAGAACAGGTGTGAGTGTGTGGTGCATGACAGGATTTGTAGTTCCTTTGGTGGCAGATTTAGTTCTCCAGCGATCTGTATGGACTAGATCAGGGGTTCTCTTACTTTTTAGACCATGACTAGGGCCAGACGGAATCTGCTGACTTTTTTTGCAATTTCTGCAGAGAATTTTGGTAAAAATCTGCGGATTTTTGCGGAATTATTTTGGGAGTCTCATAACTAAAACCTTAATATGTGAGATATGTGTAATTTAAAAACTGAATAAATTCAGATTTACACACATTTACTCAAGTAAATAAACAGAATTAATGATGGGCTAAAAATCTGCGGAAATCTGCGGAATTCTGCGCGCGCAGATTCCGTGTGGGCCTACCCATGACCCCCAAAATAACAATGCCAGTGACTCGCGACCCCCAATATTCTCTGGGGTGGTTATAAACATATAAACCTTGCACACAACAGTGCACACATACAGTACCAATAGGCACAAGTCTATTCATCGATTAATTTTGGAGAACGCTACTCAGCGTTCAGTTATGTTCAGTTGTGGCCTGTATTTATTTTTATTGTATGTGAGTGCAGTAAAGATGTCAGAAAGTTTAACCTGGTGCCATAAAATCAATGTGCTGCATCTGACGCTATTGCTGTGTCTTTAATATAAAGGTAATGGAATCACCCAGGGGTCACAAAAAAAAATTGAAAGACTGATCGCTTTTTATTTGCATGTTGTTTTTGAATGTTTATTATTAACATGTCAGTGTTACTATTACCTACTATTTTGTTCTTCAGCAGGTTATGGATAAAATATGGTAATTCTAATAGTTTAATAAATCGAATTCGATTTTGGAAATCGCAGAGCGAAAATTGTCAGATTAGAATGTGTAAAAATATCATGCACTCTAAAAAAATGCTGGGTTATTGTACCCCAAAATTGGGTCAAATATGGACAAAACCCAAACGTTAGGTTAAAAAAGTATAATTGAAATGTTCACCCAAAAATAAAAAATTACCACATCATTTATTATTATGCTTGTGTGATATTAAATATTTGTGAATCTTCTGGTTCTAACTAGAAGATAGGGGAGAGCGGGGCACAAAGTAACACTTTTTGGTTTTGGTCAAATAATGAACAAAGTAATAGGGTTAGACAAACCATATTTTTTTTATAACAACATACAAGCCTCTTCTACAAATGAGCACTGGAATTATGATCACCGGACTTCTGGTTTCTGTGCAGTATTGCCAAAAGTGCCAGGAGTAAAAATGTTACTATTTACCCCACCTGCGGGGCAAGTTGTAACAGACAGGGGGTTAGTTGTAACACATGCTTATGAAGGCAGATTTCACACAATTAATTTAAATTCAGTTTACTTTAAATCGTAGCTATATTTTCTCAGTAATTGGCTCATTTCTTTCTTATTCTACATAGCACAGTATGCTTATTTATTTATTTGTTCATTGGATAAACATATTTGAATTTATTTGCATTATTGTCCATTTATCCATTATTATACAATGCATTTTTCTGTTAAAACAATATTTTCTATTAAAAAACATTTTTATTTAAAAAGTTCTCAAAATTACACTCAAAATTCAAAAAAATAGTTTGTTAGTTTAATTGGTGTCCAACAGTGTGTGGCTTAATTGTAACACCCTGTTACAACTAACCCCGCTGTGTCATGTTTTCCTCAAAACTGGCTAGCAGTCTCTGTGTGTTTTATTCATCTTTCAAAATGGTTTAATCTTTTAGCCTAGAAGACGGTGATCACAACAATATAAGATTTTACGTTCATACTTTCACCGATTTTTTCAAAATAAAAAAATATCGACTGTAATAAAAAATACTTTTATGCTGCAAAAATGGTTTCTCCTGTGTTTCTCATCCAAATTTCGCCGAAAAATTTCAATAATTGGCAGGAAGACGTCTGCCAACACTGTGGTAAAAACCTCGGAAGCATGCCATGGTTAACCCTGAACAAATACCTTAAAACTCCGTGTTACATTTAACCCCGCCTTACTTTGTGCCCCACGCTCCCCTATTTTTTAAAATGCTGGTTGTATTGCATAGTTGGAAACATTGAAGTCAATTGGTGGCAGCTACTAGCATTTTTAAAAATATCTTCTTTAGTGTTCAGCAAAATAAAGAAAATCAAATAGGGGTTGAACAAGTGAAGAGTGAGTAAATGATAGCAAGTTTCATTTTTGTGTGAACTATCCCTTTAACGCAGTGCTGGTCCTTCCCCTGTATAATACCTATGCAAGTTGCAAAGAGCCCCTGAACCACCAGGGGGCCCCCTTGCTCTCAAAGAGGGTTTTAATGACGTAGCATTGTGTCTCCGCCAGATATTCTCGATTCTCACAAAAGAAACATTGTCCATTTTGCTCCTTTCTAGGTTGTTTAAACACACTCGATTCACTCACATTCAGTCAGTTATGTCTTAATGGGTCCGTGTACCATCCGTTCATTTGATTATTCCTTTTATTCTGGAAAACGAAACATCAGAAAATTGGTTGTGATATAGTTTTGCCTGTTTTTGAAAAAGGGGACAAGCCACTCTGTCACACCCCGTCGTCTTCTTCCAGTTGAGGTTACCTCAAAATCTGAATAAAAGTCTACATTTTAAAGCACTTCACGGAGTGACGGGAGCTTGACAACAGCAAACAAACACAGCTCAAGAAAACTGAAGATGTCAATCAACAGAACAAGGAACAGGCAAGGAACTAATTATTAAATCTATGGAAGCAAACAATAAACAAGAACTCAGGTAAAATAAAGACAATGAAAACAGTTGCCTAGAAACTAAAAAGAGCATGACAGTGAAACTAAACAAAACATGATACAGACAGTATCATTTGTTCTCAGAGAATGAGAATGAGAATGACACTGAAACTAAACTAAAAAAACTAAACTATATTTAAAACTTTAACCATATTTATATAAAAACCATATTTATATATAAAATTTTTATGGATATTTGAAATTCCTTTGCTTAAAAAAGGCAATTTTTGCGGCATTTCAAAATATATTTTGCATATATATATATATATATATATATATATATATATATATATATATATATATATATATATATATATATATATATATATATATATGTGTGTGTGTGTGTGTGTGTGAAATCCAAATATGAACGTGTATGTCATATATGCCATATTTATGTATCATATTCCTATACTGTATGGGTTTACTTGACCTCTTTAAACTAGGATTAATTCTCAGTGGTGGCCAGTGTTGTTATTGTTCATGTTATAGTATATGCTTTACATTTTAAAATATCTATATCATGATCCACATCACATAGTTTATTGCTCTTTCTGATGTAGAATTTGTTTTTATATACAGTATATTATTTGTTTTAGTATATCTCTTTAATTTATCCTTTAGTTTATCCTATTTATTTTCACTATATTGTTATTGTTGACATTATGATTCATTCATTCATTCATTCATTCATTGTCTTTTCAGCTTAGTCTCTTTATTAATCTGGGGTCACCACAGCGGAATGAACCGCCAACTTATCCAGCATGTGTTTTACGCAGCGGATGCGCTTCCAGCTACAACCCATCTCTGGAAAACATCCAAACACACTCATTCACACACATACACTAGGGTAAATTTAGCCTACCCAATTTACCTGTACCGCATGTCTTTGACTGTGGGGGAAAACAGAGCAACCAGAGGAGACCCACGCGAACGCAGGGAGAACATGCAAACTCCACACAGAAACGCCAACTGACCCAGCGACCTTCTTGCTGTGAGGCGACAGCGATACCTACTGTGCCACTGCATCGCCGACATTATTATTATTAATATTATTATTTAATAACCTCATGTATTCTGTTTATTACATGTATTTTTCATGCATACTGTTATATGCTGACTGTCTACGTCATAATTTCAAAATAAATAAAAAATTTGATGGACAAATATTGTGATTAAAAGATGGGAGTAAATGACAGATTAGCTGCTCTTCTTAATCTTGTATACTGTAGTTTACAAAAATTGGTTAGCAATCCATCACAGCACATGGGTGCATTTCTAGATGTCGATGCTGTAAATTAGCAATGATGAGATAAAGTATGAGAAGCACAGTGTTGTGTTTGCCAAATAAATAAAAAACAACAAAGCAACCATGAAGACCAGTGCTATTACACAAGGTTTTTCTATTAAAAACAAACTGATGATAGTCATGAGTTCTCCCAATGTCTCACAGCCTGAGTTTTATGAATTGAAGAGGTTTTTTTGGGTAGTGTTTTGAGAAATTCCATAACAAATATGCCTTTCAGTGATTATGACACAAGCGAAATGACACTTTAAAGTACAAAAATTAAACAAACCCTTCTAAAAGCTTTAGCAATATGAGTCACACACATTGCTTTCAGGCCCGGATTAAGAATTCAGAGGCCCCTGGGCACAATGTCTTGTAGGGCCCCCTACAAGGCCGCACCTCTATAGTTGAATTAAAAAATAAGATTAATATAATATTTTGCCCACATTTTTTAAATTAATGACATAGTACATATATTTATAGTCAACAAAGATTTACCTGATTTTAAAAGCATTTAAAGCACACTTTGATAAAAAATACTAATATAAGTAGTGAAAATTAATGGATTTTAATATACTTGTTCAAGTTCACTGAAGCAGTAATAAAAAAATATATTTAGGGATATTTTTAATGTTTAACTTCAACAAACTTATAATGCATATGATTTGGAGATATCGCCTCTCCAATCCAGTTCTATATCTGAGTCCTCCATAATACACACACTGATTAATGATTCCTACTGTCTCCCTCGTGATGAAGAAGAGTAGGCAAAAAGCACGTGATTATAAAGCTGAAAGTATCTGAAATCACACACACTGTACCAGTTCTCTCCTGTCTCTCTCCTCTTCAGGGGCTTTTTCTGTCTCTCTCTCTGTCTCTCTCTCCATGAGGTCGGAGAATATGGGTGAAGCAAGGCGACTAACATTGTAAATACGGATTAATTTTATTAAGATGTCGCTAACATTTAACACCAGATGGAAAATAACTGTTTATTTATTATTCTTATTATCCTTATTAAATACCTTGTGACTCATTTTATATATTTTATATACTTTATTTAAATGTTTAAACTAAAACATTTATTTTCTATTAAAAATAAATGTATTTCCAATCTGATATGTAATGGGGGAAAAAAGAAAAACGTGTTCATCAGACGCTGGATTCGAACCGGTTTCATGATCGATCGCCTCAAAACATGTTTCCATGCGCTTTACGAGCTGCACCATTCCCACATACTGTCTTCTGCTTTCTTTAGTTATGTTATCTCGGTCGATCAAATGGCGCTGGCGGGAAGTACTCAACCAGCTTATTACAACGAGGTGCGCTATTTGCACTTAGCTTAAATAGACAATCCAAAATTAGCTTTTTTTTTCTCCCCATTGGTTAATCCGGCCCTGATTGCTTTACTGCTAAATGGTCTGTAAGTGCAACAATTGATGCAACACGCAATAATATTGTGGAGAGGTAACCATGATCGAACACCCAATGAGGGGGGAGAGCATGCTCAGGCCGGAGAGACACCCTTCTTAAGAAGAAGAGAAGGAGCAGCCGGGGGAGGAGAGAGCACACGCGCGCACGCACGCACGCACACACCTTTACATGTTGTGTGTTTATTAAAAAATAAAAAGAATTATTTCCCTTATATCGCCGACCCTGTCTTCTTCTTCCCACAACAACAAACATTATTACAAATATATATATTTATATAAAATGTTTAATTTTTGCTGTTTTGTGTGTGCGTGTGCGCGTGTGCGTGTGGCCTGCCTTGATGAAGCCCAAACTTGTAAATTGATGCTATTTTATAAAAAACGTCATGAAAAGGCCTGGGGACCTCATGTGGTTGTCATTTACAGTTTTATTTCAGTTTAGTGTTCACCTGCCTTTCGCTCACGGGAAATTAGCAATCATGTGGTTTATTAGAAAGCAGGAATGTGTTTAAAGAGGAAACGTGTTTTATGTCTCTTTAAATTACAGGAATTGTTTTGTTTACAGCTCTTGTGAATCTAAAGGTACAAGTATAAATATTATTTAAAACAGAATTTTTTTTTACCTTTAAAACCAGTTTATGGTTTCTAGTGTTGTGGGATTATTCCATTAGATTGTTTTAAAATGTCACCAATAGAAGGAAACACATTTCCTGCAGAGACCCACAGGGATGATTACAGCTTCCATTAAACCCAATTCAATTCCCAATAAAACATCACAAACGGCATGATTATTTGATGATTATGAACGAATATAGCAGCAATACTGGCTTATTGTGTTCTTCTTTGTAGCTGTTATTGGATTCATTTGTCATTTTGAGCTAGAAACAAGACTTACGTGTTTTTGGATAGTTTTCCTCATTTGTTATTTTTATATGAACGCAAAAGTATTCTCATAGATTTAAAACATTCTGATTGAATCGTGCACTGAAGGCATATTATCTGTTTTGTGAATTTTTTTTGCTAGTTTTCTGAACAAGTTGAGATTATCCTGGCTTTGTTTGGAGGATGAAGGAGCTCTCAGATTTTTTTTTTCGAAGATGACCTATAGTCTTAGGAGTTTAGAATGAAATAAGGATCAGTTAAACCCTTTAAATATGTTCTTTTCAGCAAAATTCAGTTCACTCTGTATTTCTTTCAGGTTAATTTATTTCATTTCGAGGGGCCAATCCTAACCGAGATCATCTCATTTAGGCAGTCTTCAACTGGTAGGCATCTTTGTCCATATAAACAAAGATAAACCAAGTAATAAAGTACTTTTTTTCTTTGCATTTCTTATAAAGACAGCAATGTTGTAATTAAGATCCCTGTTGTTAAAACAGATCCACTAGAATGACTAAAAATGTTACTTTGCGCATTTCAGGCCTGTGAATGGACTATATGGAACAAAATGCATTCCTGTATTCCAGCGTTGTTGTTTTGGTTTTCAAGTCCTTGCTCATTCAAATTCAAATTTTATTTGTCACATACTCAGTCATACACTGTATAATATGCAGTGAAATGCTTATACAACCAAAAAACTAAATAATATCAATATTAATGTAAAGTATGGAATATAATAATGTGTAAAAACACAAACATAGATTTAGAAAAAGAAGTTATAGCTATATAAAATAAGAACAAATATAAAATATTTAAACTATTTAAAATATGTAAGGCGACGCAGTGGGGCAGTAGGTAGTGCTGTCACCTCACAGCAAGAAGGTCACTGGTTCGAGCCTCGGCTGGGTCAGTTGGCGTTTCTGTGTGGAGTTTGCATGTTCTCCCTGCGTTCGCGTGGATTTGATCCGGATACTCCAGTTTCCCCCACAATTCCAAAGACATGCGGTACAGGTGAATTGGGTAAGCTAAATTGTCCGTAGTGTATGAGTGTGTGTGGATGTTTCGCAGAGATGGGTTGCGGCTGAAAGGGCATCTGCTGCGTAGAAACGTGCTGGATAAGTTGGTAGTTTATTCCGCTGTGGCGACGCCGGATTAATAAAGGGACTAAGCCGAAAAGAAAATGAATGAATTAATAAAATATGTAAAACTTTAAAAGTGAACATGTTGTGATGCACTGATTTCACAAAAAAAAAATTTACATTTGTTTGTGTTTTGGACAGATACTTGCACTTTGATTCGTGTTTTGAAAAGGTTGCATTTCAGGATCCTCCAAAATGATGTTATATAAATGAAAATGAAATAAAAATCTATTAAACATTTGTTTTTAGTAAAGAAAATATGTTGTATAAACATTGTGTTATCCCTAAATAAGTGCACACATGCTTAATGTAAAAAAATTGCATAAAATATGGCCATATTAATGCAGCTTTTAATTTAAATCCTTTCTTTAGGTTGAAATGTTTCTCGTCACCATGAAATCAACAATGGCATTTCTTATATTTTTGGAATATTAGTGTTTTGTTATTACAAACATTTATTGGCAATAGCAAACCACAACATCCAATCACTTAGTGATTGACAAAATAACGCCCCATCCTACCCCTTTTTTTTGTCCGCATTTGATAAGTGATTCTCTTGAATGTATCTCTTAATTTGTGAAGAAAAGACTCTCAATACTTAAGTTTCATGTCGACTTTAAGACGAACTACCTATATTTTGAAGTCAGATTTATTAGCCCCCCTTTGATTTGTTTTTTTATTTTTTTAATATTTCCCAAATTAAGTTTTACAGAGCAAAGAAATTTACACAGTATGTCTGATAGTATTTTTTCTTCTGGAGAAAGTCTTATTTGTTTTATTTCGGCTAGAATAAAAGCAGTTTTAAATTTTTTAAAAACCATTTTAAGGTTAATATTATTAGCCCCTTTAAGCTATATTTTTTCCGATAGTCTACAGAATAAACTATTATGTTTAGAAATGTGTTGAAAAAATCTTCTCTCCGTTAAACAGAAATTGGGAAAAAATAAACAGCCCCCCTGTAATTCAGGGGGGTTAATAATTCTGACTTTAACTGTATATAATGAGTGAATCTTAACAATTCACTCAGCCACTGACCCCCTTGTTTCCATTGCTTTTTCAGTGATTCAGTTACAAGTGGTCAGCTGAGACCATTTCCACATGGCAACAGGCATTCAAATGCATCTCTTGTGACCACTTCAGATTTGATTGGGACCTTTTCCTGTTATTTCTCTCTACGTCTTTTTGCAGGAACTCTTTGTGCATGACCATCTATTGTATGTTACATGGCTTATGTGTAGGCCCACACGGAATCTACGTGGTCAGATTTTTAACTCATCTTTGAGTGTGTAAATTTATTTTATTCAGTTTTTAAATTAATTCCACTAATATTATTGTGATATAATAATAGTAATATTAAAATGTTCATATGATTTATTTACAATACAGTTTGTAAAGTAATATGTTCTGTCTTTTAGTAGAGATATTCTATGAGACTTGCTTTGTTTACAGGGTTTCTGCAGGTTTCACAGAGTTAAATTGAAGACTTTTAAAGACATTTTTAAGACCATTATGAATGAAATTTTAGACTCATAAAGGGCTAAAGGCTAAGGAAGTTTCAAATGGCCCAGATGGAAGAGATTTTTTTTGCCCTATCAAAAAAAATTATTATAATTTAATACATTTAATAATACAATAATAATAATAAAAAATAAATATTTTAGACTTTTTTTTTTAGCAAAATATTTTAAATATTGTGTAAAAACAAGCAAGCTCTACTTGTATCCATACACTTTTTTTTCAATATAACCTTTCTTTAACATTAAAAAAAAATTAACAGATGTTTTAAAAGTTTTAAAAACTATATTAAACTAAATCTAGGCAACGCAGTGGCGCAGTAGGTAGTGCTGTTGCCTCACAGCAAGAACGTCGCTGGGTCGCAGGTTCGAACCTCGGCTGGGCTGGGTCAGTTGGCGTTTCTGTGTGGAGTTTGCATGTTCTCCCTGCGTTCGCGTGGGTTTCCTCCGGGTGCTCCGGTTTCCCCCACAGTCCAAAGACATGCAGTACAGGTGAATTGGGTAAGCTAAATTCTCCGTAGTGTATGAGTGTGAATGTGTGTGTGTGGAAATTTCCAGAGATGGGTTGCGGCTGGAAGGGCATCCGCTGCGTAAAAACGTGCTGGATAAGTTCCCTTACAGAAAATTCACATGTGAAATTCACATGTGACCACATGTGAAATTTCACATGTGAAACACAGGAACCACATGTGAAATGCACATGTAATCACATGGGAAAACGTGTGTATTTGGAACGCTTTCGTGTGGATTCACATGTGAACCACATGTAATCACATGGGAAAACGTGTGTATTTGGAACGCTTTCGTGTGGATTCACATGTGAACCACATGTGATCACATGGGAAAACGTGTGTATTTGGAACGCTTTCGTGTGGATTCACATGTGAACCACATGTGATCACATGGGAAAACGTGTGTATTTGGAACGATTTCGTGTGGATTCACATGTGAACCACATGTGATCACATGGGAAAACGTGTGTATTTGGAACGCTTTCGTGTGGATTCACATGTGAACCGCATGTGATCACATGGGAAAACGTGTGTATTTGGAACGCTTTCGTGTGGATTCACATGTGATCACATGGGAAAACGTGTGTATTTGGAACGCTTTCGTGTGGATTCACATGTGATCACATGGGAAAACGTGTGTATTTGGAACGCTTTCGTGTGGATTCACATGTGAACCACATGTGATCACATGGGAAAACGTGTGTATTTGGAACGCTTTCGTGTGGATTCACATGTGAACCACATGTGATCACATGGGAAAACGTGTGTATTTGGAACGATTTCGTGTGGATTCACATGTGAACCGCATGTGATCACGTGGGAAAACGTGTGTATTTGGAACGCTTTCGTGTGGATTCACATGTGAACCGCATGTGATCACATGGGAAAACGTGTGTATTTGGAACGCTTTCGTGTGGATTCACATGTGAACCGCATGTGATCACATGGGAAAACGTGTGTATTTGGAACGATTTCGTGTGGATTCACATGTGAACCGCATGTGATCACGTGGGAAAACGTGTGTATTTGGAACGCTTTCGTGTGGATTCACATGTGAACCGCATGTAATCACATGGGAAAACGTGTGTATTTGGAACGCTTTCGTGTGGATTCACATGTGAACCGCATGTGATCACATGGGAAAACGTGTGTATTTGGAACGCTTTCGTGTGGATTCACATGTGAACCGCATGTGATCACATGGGAAAACGTGTGTATTTGGAACGCTTTCGTGTGGATTCACATGTGAACCACATGTGATCACATGGGAAAACGTGTGTATTTGGAACGCTTTCGTGTGGATTCACATGTGAACCACATGTAATCACATGGGAAAACGTGTGTATTTGGAACGCTTTCGTGTGGATTCACATGTGAACCACATGTGATCACATGGGAAAACGTGTGTATTTGGAACGCTTTCGTGTGGATTCACATGTGAACCACATGTGATCACATGGGAAAACGTGTGTATTTGGAACGCTTTCGTGTGGATTCACATGTGAACCACATGTGATCACATGGGAAAACGTGTGTATTTGGAACGCTTTCGTGTGGATTCACATGTGAACCACATGTGATCACATGGGAAAACGTGTGTATTTGGAACGCTTTCGTGTGGATTCACATGTGAACCACATGTGATCACATGGGAAAACGTGTGTATTTGGAACGCTTTCGTGTGGATTCACATGTGAACCACATGTGATCACATGGGAAAACGTGTGTATTTGGAACGCTTTCGTGTGGATTCACATGTGAACCACATGTGATCACATGGGAAAACGTGTGTATTTGGAACGCTTTCGTGTGGATTCACATGTGAACCACATGTGATCACATGGGAAAACGTGTGTATTTGGAACGCTTTCGTGTGGATTCACATGTGAACCACATGTGATCACATGGGAAAACGTGTGTATTTGGAACGCTTTCGTGTGGATTCACATGTGAACCACATGTGATCACATGGGAAAACGTGTGTATTTGGAACGCTTTCGTGTGGATTCACATGTGAACCACATGTGATCACATGGGAAAACGTGTGTATTTGGAACGCTTTCGTGTGGATTCACATGTGAACCACATGTGATCACATGGGAAAACGTGTGTATTTGGAACGCTTTCGTGTGGATTCACATGTGAACCACATGTGATCACATGGGAAAACGTGTGTATTTGGAACGCTTTCGTGTGGATTCACATGTGAACCACATGTGATCACATGGGAAAACGTGTGTATTTGGAACGCTTTCGTGTGGATTCACATGTGAACCACATGTGATCACATGGGAAACGTGTGTATTTGGAACGCTTTCGTGTGGATTCACATGTGAACCACATGTGATCACATGGGAAAACGTGTGTATTTGGAACGCTTTCGTGTGGATTCACATGTGAACCACATGTGATCACATGGGAAAACGTGTGTATTTGGAACGCTTTCGTGTGGATTCACATGTGAACCACATGTGATCACATGGGAAAACGTGTGTATTTGGAACGCTTTCGTGTGGATTCACATGTGAACCACATGTGATCACATGGGAAAACGTGTGTATTTGGAACGCTTTCGTGTGGATTCACATGTGAACCACATGTGATCACATGGGAAAACGTGTGTATTTGGAACGCTTTCGTGTGGATTCACATGTGAACCACATGTGATCACATGGGAAAACGTGTGTATTTGGAACGCTTTCGTGTGGATTCACATGTGAACCACATGTGATCACATGGGAAAACGTGTGTATTTGGAACGCTTTCGTGTGGATTCACATGTGAACCACATGTGATCACATGGGAAAACGTGTGTATTTGGAACGCTTTCGTGTGGATTCACATGTGAACCACATGTGATCACATGGGAAAACGTGTGTATTTGGAACGCTTTCGTGTGGATTCACATGTGAACCACATGTGATCACATGGGAAAACGTGTGTATTTGGAACGCTTTCGTGTGGATTCACATGTGAACCACATGTGATCACATGGGAAAACGTGTGTATTTGGAACGCTTTCGTGTGGATTCACATGTGAACCACATGTGATCACATGGGAAAACGTGTGTATTTGGAACGCTTTCGTGTGGATTCACATGTGAACCACATGTGATCACATGGGAAAACGTGTGTATTTGGAACGCTTTCGTGTGGATTCACATGTGAACCACATGTGATCACATGGGAAAACGTGTGTATTTGGAACGCTTTCGTGTGGATTCACATGTGAACCACATGTGATCACATGGGAAAACGTGTGTATTTGGAACGCTTTCGTGTGGATTCACATGTGAACCACATGTGATCACATGGGAAAACGTGTGTATTTGGAACGCTTTCGTGTGGATTCACATGTGAACCACATGTGATCACATGGGAAAACGTGTGTATTTGGAACGCTTTCGTGTGGATTCACATGTGAACCACATGTGATCACATGGGAAAACGTGTGTATTTGGAACGCTTTCGTGTGGATTCACATGTGAACCACATGTAATCACATGGGAAAACGTGTGTATTTGGAACGCTTTCGTGTGGATTCACATGTGAACCACATGTAATCACATGGGAAAATGTGTGTATTTGGAACGCTTTTGTGTGAATTCACATGTGAACCACATGTGCATTCACAAGTGATCACATGGGAAAACGAAATTTTGATTGTGAACATTTGATCACACGTGAAACGTGCATTACCATGTAAACTCTTGTGGCTTTTCTTCTGTGCACTTAACACCATAAAATCTGTGCATTAGTGTGAACAAAAATTATTCTTAAACTGCAACATAAATACAAACAATTTATTGTCAATTATATTAAATAACAACAATTATTTACTGAAATACCTTGAAGGGAAAACTGTCACTACTATAATGTGAATACAAAAAGGGGCGGCATGGTGGCTCCGTGGTTAGCACTGTCACCTCACAGCAAGAAGGTCACTGGTTCGAGTCCCATCTGGGCCAGGTATGGAGCTTGCATGTTCACCCCATGTTTGCATGGGTTTCCTTTGGGTGCTCTGGTCAATTAGATTAAATTCTGCATGGAAGAGCATCTGGTGAAAGAAGGCATGTACCACAGTAATTGCTAGTTCATTCCGCTGTGATGACCCCTGATAAAAAGGAAATAAGCCAAGGGAAAGTGAGTTGTGCTTTTGACGAGTTTGTCCTCTTGGTTCAAGTTAATGACTTGATTTCGTAATCTGGAAAAAAAAAAACACATAACTTATTTTTAATAAAAGAAACTATCAAATGCATACATGTGAATGCAAAATGAATTCATAGTATTTAGATCACATTTTTTCACATTAGCATAGATAGGAAGTAATCAAGTACAAATACTTTGTTACTGTACTTAAGTAAATTTTTCTAGTATTAGTATTATACTCTGAAACATTTTCTTTTACTTACATTTTAATACAAATATAAGTACTTTCTACTCCTTACATTTTTATATCAGGCTCGTTACTTTGGCTTTAAAGGGGAAATGAAGCACTCAGTCAAGTTTACCTTATTTTGTACATTTTATTCCACTTTAATGAAAATATAATAAACAAACTCGATTAATGTAACCATTTAGCAGAAAACGGCATGTTTTACTGTAGATTTTAGACCTAGGGCGCCGCCATCTTGGAATATCGCTGTGTATGACGTCACGGGGTTGGTTCGCTCTGATCAGCTGAACGGACACAATAGAAGTAAAGGAGTGAACGCGGAGACTGGACAGCCTAATTTAACCCAATGCGTGAAGTTGTGGGCGTGGAGCTGCTGCAAATACAAGCATCAGATGTGTGTCTAATATAAAAGTATATAAATGTATTCTACTTTCCTTTTTTCCTCCTTTAATCGCCGATCATTTGATGCGCTTTGATTCACTCTCTGTATTACTCTGCCTGACTGCCTGTCTGGGTTTCAAACGTGACTGTAACGGAATAAACACGGACATTGAACAGCTTAATTTACCCAATGCATGAAGTAGTGGATGTGCATCACAGAGCTGGTGAAAACACAACAAATACAAGCATTTAAGTGTCTTGAGTTGTGTATTTTTCTTTTGCTAATACCTCTCGTTTGATGCGATGTGATCAACTCTTTCACGCTGCTAGCACTGCCTGACGAGGGGATTTACATTCAGACTAATGCAATGATTAAAATCATACATGACTTCACGTTTTACTAAGTCACGTCTGTGTGGATTATGTCAAGACATATTCCCTCTTCAAGTCGATCAACTCGATCTCTCAACATGTATGAAGAATAAAAACCTTCCATAAGAAACACCGCGCTGATCTGAGTTTGGTTTAAACACGAGCAGAGGCGAGGGGGTGTAGCGGTGAAAAGTGAAAGTACCCGCCCCTGTGACGTCAGTTGTGTGGTTTTCAACTAGGTCCGGTGTAAACGTCATGGGGGCGGGTTCTTTCACTTTTCACCGCTACACCCCCTCGCCTCTGCTCGTGTTTAAACCAAACTCAGATCAGCGCGGTGTTTCTTATGGAAGGTTTTTATTCTTCATACATGTTGAGAGATCGAGTTGATCGACTTGAAGAGGGAATATGTCTTGACATAATCCACACAGACGTGACTTAGTAAAACGTGAAGTCATGTATGATTTTAATCATTGCATTAGTCTGAATGTAAATCCCCTCGTCAGGCAGTGCTAGCAGCGTGAAAGAAAAATACACAACTCAAGACACTTAAATGCTTGTATTTGTTGTGTTTTCACCAGCTCTGTGATGCACATCCACTACTTCATGCATTGGGTAAATTAAGCTGTTCAATGTCCGTGTTTATTCCGTTACAGTCACGTTTGAAACCCAGACAGGCAGTCAGGCAGAGTAATACAGAGAGTGAATCAAAGCGCATCAAATGATCGGCGATTAAAGGAGGAAAAAAGGAAAGTAGAATACATTTATATACTTTTATATTAGACACACATCTGATGCTTGTATTTGCAGCAGCTCCACGCCCACAACTTCACGCATTGGGTTAAATTAGGCTGTCCAGTCTCCGCGTTCACTCCTTTACTTCTATTGTGTCCGTTCAGCTGATCAGAGCGAACCAACCCCGTGACGTCAGAGACAGCGATATTCCAAGATGGCGGCGCCCTAGGTCTAAAATCTACAGTAAAACATGCCGTTTTCTGCTAAATGGTTACATTAATCGAGTTTGTTTATTATATTATCATTAAAGTGGAATACAATGTACAAAATAAGGTAAACTTGACTGAGTGCTTCATTTCCCCTTTAATGTACTTTGTGGAGCAGAAGTAGCTTTAGTATAATGCAAAAAAAATGTAGTCAAATAAATTTAGTTTTTTTTATCAAAAGAAAAACACTGAAATATGTTTTGGATAAAATAAAGTGTTAAATTTAAGACATTTATTAGTTATAAATTTATAGGCATAATTACATTTTAGAGTATACAAACAAGTATGACAGCTGCTGTTCTTAACAGCTGTAAAGTTATGTTTTGTGTTCAGCTGATGATACACAGGGCTGAGCAATCAACTTTTTTAAACAGTGTTATTGGACAATATTGTAGAGTGATGTTGCTTGGCTACTTTGCAGCTGAAAATTGGCAACAACTTTTTTACAAAAAAAATTATAAATGTAAGTTATTTTGTATAAATGTACACATGATGTGAGGTGTAGTTACCACCATGAAACTAAAACAGGTAGTAGTAGTAGTGAATACTTTTTTACTTAAGTACATATTTCAGCCTGTACTTCTTTACTTTTACTTGAGTACAAAAGTGTAGTCAGTACTTCAAACTTTACCATTTAAACACGAGTATCTGTACTTCTACTTGAGTAAAGGATGCGTGTACAGTATGTTTGCCATCTCTACACATTAAAGATAGCAAATGCTTCAAAAATTACCTGTTAAGACATTAACTTCGTGCACTGGAAGACCTCCTTACTAGCCTCTGTATTGGGTGTATTTTCTCTTTTTAGACACTAGCCGCGTTTCCATTATCGTGCCTAAAGCAAGCGAGCCAGGGCCAGTACATTTTCACTTCCTATCCCAAAGTGATGTAATCGATAACCTATCATGAAACAACAGATGTAAAGAACAGAAAAATTGTATACAGGGTGAATCAAAAGGAATACCACAACTTTGATAATCGAGAACTCTGCAAAGAAGAAAAGGAGAGTTAAGCTCTTTTGTCGATTTAAGGAAGCTCTGAAGTTTCATTTGGTTACTCATGTGGTCGCTAGGAGTGCTGTTGTCATCATGTTTCTTTGATTAAATACAGATTTTCAAAGTTGTGGTATTCTTTTTGAATCACCCATATTTCCAAAAAGATGTGAAATGCAGTCACAGACTGTTAACTGCTATAAAACAAAGTACCTATAAGGATTCAGTAGGCTGAGGAGGTACAACTAGGGTGTGGCTAGTAATAGTTTTTGCTTTGATTAGCAAAAATAATTTTTTTTAAAAGAAAAACCTTCCAGGCAATCAAAATACAATCTTCTCAGACTATGGTACAAAAAAGACAAAACTGTATAATTGAGACACACTAAACTGTCAACTTCCTTGAATTGTAGCATTGTCATTTGAAGATGGTCAAGTCTCCAATGTGTCAGGCTTCTTCTTTAAAATAACCATAATCTTTATATTTCACAAGCTGTACTTTATAACTCCTGCACATCATTGATTTCTGTACAAAAGCAGAAAGAAACAATTAACCACTGTGACACATTTTGGTAACACCAATATTAGTCTATAGAAATATCTTATCTTAAAGCTTCATTAACACAAGCAAACAGAGAGAGAGAGAGAGAGAGAGAGAGAGAGAGAGAGAGAGTCAGACAAAACTAAAAATTATACTATATCTATGTTCATTAACATTTATATCCTGGATACTATAATCTTCATAAAAAGGAAGATTAAGTTAACATGCAATAATGAAGACTGAACAAATGATCCTGAAAGTTTTAAATCACAGGGATAAAGTTTTACAATAAATTAGAAATTAACTTTACATTGTGAAACGTATTATAAATGAATTTTAAAAATGTGTTTTTTAGTGTATTTTAAAGAAAATAAATGCAGCCTCACGTCTTTCAATAATGTTTAAATAATCTTACCATTCTAAAACTTTTGAATGCTAGAGTCTCTCAAGAAAAAGACAAACAAAAGATGAACCAATGTTCCTGGAAACGATGGACAAGCCTTTAAAATAGTGACAGATCTACAGAACTGTTATTGAGGACTTTTTTTGCAATGAAATACATAAATTAAACAAGAAGCTTCTGCTCACTTTAAATCTATTATTTTATCTATTTCATTATTCACATTTAGGACATTTAAATTTAAAACCAAGCACAATAGTCATTTACATCAGGTTTATAAAACCCTATTCAATTAAACTTTAGTTAATGTGTTTAAAGAGAAATCAGGATTGATACAAAATACATAACTAATACAGTTGCATCAATTACGTCATTTGCAGTGTTAGTGAATGAGCTTGGATATCTTTTGGCGTGCGTTTGACTGGTATCACTCACTGCTTGGTCAAATATTCTGAACATATTCAGTTTTTTGTATTTGCAGAACCAACTGTTAAGGTTACGTTAAGTTTTTTTTTTACACATCCTAAATTATTAAGTTGTGAGGACAGTATATTAATATGCACTTACCGCTGAATTAGATGATAAGGTCAAAATGGTCCAGCTTCTCCAGAAAACGTAGCCCTCTCTTTTTTACCAATTGTGGATTTTGGGATGATTGACCATGTCTTTGTATTTTAACTGCGGTATTTTCATGAAAAAATATCAACTAACACGTATTTTATCTTCATTTCGCAGCCGAAATAAGGAGACAAAACGGACAAAACACTGCTAAACGACCGTTGAGAAACTGCGTTTGTTTGTGGATCCTTGTTGTCAGGACAACGCGCGCGTTACCGTGAATATTCTTCTGTGGTGAACGCGCGCGCAAGTTCACCACAGTCGCGTCAGAGTGCTCGTGGTCGCAAAATTCAAAAGCAAAATCGTAAAATGTGTGAGCACGCATTCAAAGCGAGCGCTGTCGATCTTCTTCGTGCTCGAGAAAGAGTAATATAACAGTAGCATGTAACTGCTTCATTTAAGAGGGTTTGAAAAAAACAGACTCGACTCTAGGAATCGATTCCTGTCCTGGAGTCGATTCCGGCACTGGGTCCATTGAGAGTCGAGGAATCGACTCTTTTGGAGTCGACTCCCATTTCCTACAGACTGATTCAAAATTCAGTTTTTTTGTCATTTTACTCATGTACACAATATTAAGTCTCATTACATTTTTTTTCTTTTCATAAATCATGTTTTTTTAACCCAATAAACAACATAAAAACATTATATTTAAAAAAGACTAAAATATATTTGCAAAAAACTCTTCAAATTCTATTTCTTGTTTCCAAAAAAACATCCCTGAAATAAAAGCACAAAAAACTGTAGCAAGTACAGCACAGTACAGTATTGCCACAGCATTGGGATATTAGATTATCAGCACAATGCACGAGTGTAGTGAAGTTGTACGTTAATGTACTGCAAATTTGTTGAACTTCATTGTAATTTTATAATTCATTCTTTTGCAGTTGTGCTTCAGTTTACTGCAGTTATTTTTTGTAAGGGTTTGTTTAGGCTATATTGTTTTGTAAAGTTTGAAATGTAAAAGTAACACAAAAATATGGTATATGTTAAGGTTTACAAAAATAATAATAAATATGTATAATGGGTTGAAAAAACACATGCCTGTTTTAATGTGAATGTTACAATCTTGCAAAGTCACATTAATTTCGCGTGTTTAACATGATCACGTTTTTCACATGGGAATGCATGTTTTACACAAAAACATTCTAAATTCAGACATCCTGCATGTGCACTTCACATGTGGTTCCCATTTTTCACATGCCATTTTTAAATGTTTTTACAACCATCCACAGTATAGTGTGGGTCATCACGAAATATGGTTTCCAGATGGTGATGCTGTCCACATGTGGGTTCAGGTGATCACATGCTGTCCACATGTGGTCACATGAACTTCACATGTGTCCGCATTTGGTCACATTGACTTCAGATGTGGTCAAAGGTGATCACATGTTGTCCACATGTGGCCACATGAATTTCACATGTTGTCCACGTGGTCACATGAACTTCACATGTGGTCGTAAGCTTCACATGTGGTCAAATGAGCATCACATGTTGTCCACATGTGGTCACATAAACTTCACATGTGGTCGGTCACATAAGCTTCACATGTGGCCACATGAGCTTCACATGTCCACATGTGGTCACATAAACTTCACATGTGGTCACATGAACTTCACATGTGGTCACATAAGCTTCACATATGGCCACATGAGCTTCACATGTGGTCACATAAACTTCACATGTGGCCACATGAGCTTCACATGTGGTCACATAAACTTCACATGTGGCCACATGAGCTTCACATGTGGCCACATGAGCTTCACATGTGGCCACATGAGCTTCACATGTGGTCACATAAACTTCACATGTGGCCACATGAGCTTCACATGTGGTCACATGTGATCACATGTAATCACATGTAATCACATGTGGTCACATGTGATCACATGTGAAATTCATGTGACTTTTCTGTAAGGGTTGGTGGTTCATTCCACTGTGGCGAACCCGCAAGGGACAAAGCCGACAAGAAAATGAATGAATTAAACTAAATCTATGCACAACAATCTGTCCAGGTCGGTGTCCTCAGCAGTAAATACATAGAGAACTTTTAAACAAATGTTATTGTAAGGAAAATAATTAAACCATTATGATAGACTTAAAATTACTGTTTAAAATAAAAGTTTAAAGTTTTATTGAGATTTTCTGTTGATTGTATAGGTTTTGGCTAGATTGAGTAGCAATACATGAACAAAAAAAAAAAATTAAGACCTGTTTAAAAAAAGATTTAAGACCTACAACACACTATTTCAGTAAATTTAAGACTTTTTAAGGCCTAAAATTTGGATTTTGAGATTTAAGACATTTTAAGACTTTTTAAGACCCCGCAGAAACCCTGTGTTTACCAAAATAAAGTGGATCTAATTGGATTTGCATTGTAAACATTAAATAAAAGTTAAAAAATGTATTATTTGTTGATTTCATATATTAAGGTTTTATATATGATACTCCTAAAATCATTCTGCATAAATCCGCAGATTTCTTACGAAATTCTCAGCAGAAATAGCAAAAAAATGTCTGTCTGGCCCTGAGTCAGTAGGGCAACTATGAACTATTTGAAGCACAATCTGTGTGTCTTGGCACAAAGATGCAGGAAAGTATGAAAAACCTTGTTTTGTTAAGCTGTCGCACCACACATCCCATAATGATCAAGTGTTTGATCAGTTGGAGTCTAAATGGAAAAGTAATCTGATCCAAAGCATTTTTACCGCTGGAAGTGGTTGACATCCAGAGAATATGCTCAAATATTTAAGACCCCTTTTATGCCTGTATTTAGTCCACTAGTGACAGCAGGCGATAAATACACATCTACTGCTAGAAGTAAACAGGGTACCAGAGTACAGTATGTGACATTTACAAATTTATTTTTTACATTTATTAAACATTTTAGCATAAATGTTGTTGACTTGATGTTTTGCAAAAATTCATAATCATTCATTCATTTTCCTTCGGCTTATAGTCCCTTATTCATCAGGGGTCGCTACAGTGGAATGAACCGCCAATTATTCCAGATATGTTTTACGCAGCAGATGCCCTTTCAGCCGCAACCCAGTACAGGGAAACACCCATACACGCTCACATTCACACACACATACAGCCAATTTTGTTCATAAAATTCACCTACAGTATAGCGCATGTCTAGGGACATAGCTGGGACTCAAACCAGTGAGTCAGCGACCTTCTTGCTGTGAGTGAGGCGACAGTGCCAACCACTGAACCACTGTGCTGCCCTCACATTCATAATCATTCATTCATTCATTTTCTTTTCGGCTTTGTCCCTTGCGGGGTCGCCACAGCGGAATGAACCGCCAACTTATCCAGCACGATTTCACGCAGCAGATGCCCTTCCAGCCGCAACCCATCTCTGGGAACTTCCACACACACATTCACACTCATACACTATGGACAATTTAGCTTACCCAATTCACCTGTACTGCATGTCTTTGGACTGTGGGGGAAACCGGAGCACCCGGAGGAAACCCACGCGAACCCAGGGAGAACATGCAAACTCCACACAGAAACGCCAACTGACCCAGCCCAGCCGAGGTTCGAACCTGCGACCCAGCGACGTTCTTGCTGTGAGGCAACAGCACTACCTACTGCGCCACTGGGTTGCCCATTCATAATCAGTTTCACACAAATATTTGTAAACAAACCCTTTTTCTTTTAGAATTTAAAGTGTAAAATACATAATTTGTTTTTAAAAAATATACATGAAAAATACTATTGTAATTTATGGTAAAAACTATTTGTTTTTTTAACCATAATTAACCTACTATAGCAGGGGTGGGCAAACTCGATCCTGTAGGGCTGGTGTCTAAGTTTAGCTCCAACTTTAATCAAACACACCTGCTTATAGATTTCTAGTGATCTTGAAAACAGCTGATTAACATGTTCAGGTGTGTTTGATTAGTGTTGGAGCTAAACTGTCCAGGACACCAGCCCTCCAGGACCGAGTTTGCCCACCCCTGTACTAGTAAAGTATTTGATTTAATCTGTTGTGATAGTTCCTGTGGTAATACAAACAATATAAACAAATTACCCAATACTTTGTTTTTACACGAATATACAATATATAGTACTACAATACACCACAGTTTACTATACTTAAAACTAAAGTATGATTATTACAGTTTATCAGTTCACTAGTTAATACAACAGTATACTGTAACATTCATAACAAACTGCTGTAAATACTATAATCTACACAGTATAATACACTTTACTATAGTATTATTTATCATGTGGGAATAAATTGTAGTTTGCAGTTGATGATCTTGACCACTTGATGGCAGGATCTTGATATTTTCTTTGGCGAGTAAGCTATATATCTTATAATTTCCTTCACTCATCTGTGTGATCTTCATCTGCAGTCCAAACATACAGAATCAAAACTATTCATTTTAAAAATGGTAATCCATCCATGTACAGCACTTGCACATGTGTTTTTAAAGGGATAGTTCACCCAAAATATGAACAATTCTGTCATCATTTACTCTCTCTTCACTTTTTCAAACCTGTTTGAGTTTCTTTAATCTGTTGAACACAAAAGAAGTTATTTTGACGAAAGCTGAAAACCTGTAACCGTATATAGAATAAAAAACACTATGACAGTCAATGGTTACAGCTTTCAGCTTACTTCAAAATATCTTCTTTTGTGTTCAACAGAAAAAAGAAGCTCAAACATGTTTAGAACAAGTGCTTTTATGACTTAGGCTGGACTACTGTAATGCTCTGTTCGCTGGTTGCCCAGCATCCTCTATTAACAAACTTCAGCTAGTGCAAAATGCAGCTGCCAGAGTTCTTGCAGGTCTAGGAAATATGATCATATCACCCCAATTTTATCCTCCTTACACTGGCTGCCTGTTAAGTTTCGTATTGATTATAAAATATTGCTCCTTACCTATAAAGCTTTAAATAATCTAGCTCCTGTTTATCCAACCAACCTCCTGTCTTGCTACAATCCAACCCGCTCTTTAAGATCTCAAAACTCAGGGCTTCTGGGAGTACCTAGAATAGCAAAGTCGAGTAAAGGAGGTCGAGCCTTCTCATTTATGGCTCCTAAACTCTGGAATAGCCTTTCTGATAATGTCCGAGGCTCAGACACACTCTCACAGTTCAAAACTAGATTAAAAACTTTTTCTTTTTAGCAAAGCATACACTCAGTGCATCACTTAGCAATATAACGCATGACGTACCCCACACAGGTTTTTTTGCATCTCGTTTATACAGTATACACTATGAACAGCAGCTATGCTAATTATTCTCTTTATTCTCTATTTCCACCTGGGGATACTCATCCCGAGGCCCTCAGACTATGCAGCGCCACTGATGCGATCCAAGACCAGCGACGAGATGATCCTAAGGTTTTCATAATCCTGGACCAGGCCGCATCCTGAGCAGCTGCTGTGGTGGTCATGGTGGAGTGCAGAGCATGAGACTGATTCCTGTGACGCTCCAAGGACAGACGAGTCTTCGCTGAGGTCCAGCATTCTCCAGCTTCCGGCGCCTTGTAGGGGTATTTACAGTTTCAACCCAAAGAATGACCATGCAGTCTGTCAGATGAAGAAGAGCCAGAGATTTAAATAAATAAATAAAGTTTACTGAAGATAGTTTGCAGTTTCATCAGCAGAAGCCAACTTCAACACTCGCAATGAGTTCCTAGGCCGCTCTGCTTACAATCACAAATCAATAACAATTATACTCTCACATAACGCCATTATCTGCGTCATACATATAGGTGTTCTAACCTGATTGGTTAAAACACAGAAAGACTTTGAAAGTTTCCACGTGGGTGCGTGCGTACAATTCTGAACAATATCTTAAGCATAAATGTCAGACATCCATTAGACTGTTTAGAGCTGACTCCAGACCTGTTAAAAGTATCTCCAATCAAATAGAGCACACACACTTAAAGTACAATCTGTTTCTTATCCAAGGCTGAGTGTACTTCTCAGCCGTCTTTATCAAAACTGGTTAAAAACCGGTATAATCTACATTCAGACAGTTAAATTCTCACTACACCAAGTCTATCTTGAATAAAAAGTAAAGTTACTTTAAAAGAATTAACCATAAAAATAGCAAAATCACTTAGGACATTTTAGATAGAATTAACTCATAGAAATAACAATAAAAACAATAGAACAATATTGTTTCAAGTCCTTAGCCGTTCATTTCCACTCAAGGTCTCTGTGACCTCTGACCTAGTTTGGTGGCTCCTGAATATAGTTTCAAAGAGACAGGCAATGTACTAAACATTCTTATATAAATCAGTGTATTTAACTTATTCATTAGTTGAAATCAATGCAAAGTTAAATAGTCGTTCAAATAATCAATTAATTATCTTTAATGAAAATAATGAGAAATAAGATGATGAGGAAAGGATAAACATCCGCGCTGAGATGGATGGGACCGGATGGGATGGTATAAATCCGAATCCTTCAGCCTAGACTGCAACTCTGCAAAAGACGTTTGGCCATAGGAGAAATGGTCATGCCCAACTGAGGTTTCTCTCGAGGTTTTTTAAATTCTTCACTTTCGCCAATTGGTGAAGTTTTTTCGTCGCCGCTGTCGCCACTGGCTTGCATGGTTCGGGATCTGTAGAGCTGTGCGTCGATGGAATTGCTCTTCAGTGTTTGGACTCTCAGTAGTGATTATTAACCCACACTGAACTGAGCTAAACTGAACTGAACTTAAACTCTGAAAACTGAACTGACACTGTTTCAATTTACTATAATCAGTGTTGGGGAGTAACGGAATACATGTACCGGCGGTACGTATTTAGAATACTATTCATGAGTAACTGTATTCCGTTACAGTTACTATTTTTAAACACGGTATTTAGAATACAGTTACTTTCCTAATACCATTGGAATACTTCGGCGATGCGTGTCTGGCCCATAATAATATTACTAAATTCCCGCCGAAACTATAGAAACAAGCTACAATCCCAACTGCTATCACCAGCGTTAACTCAGTGAGACTCACGCAAATGGCCCTGTTCTCACGCTCTCACGCCACACCTCCATTTTCCCACGCAGCAAAAAGGACGATCGCAAACACCGAACAACCGGACAACAACCATGATTTTCAAATAAACTGCTTTTTTGCCATCATTGTTCGTGAATTCGCTGCTTGATGTTTTGTTTGCGCTTTCAGAGGTTTTGTTTACGTTTCTTCAATTTACGTTCGCTTTTTCTGACACAAATGTGGGCGGGACTTATGGGCACCTTAGCCAAAGGTGGCAGCCCTGGTTAACTTGAGTGTACAAATATGGAGGATTCAGACCAGGAGCTCGAGGGGTTGGAGCCGCAACCAAAGCAACTTTCTAGCAGCAGTAAAGGAAAAAATGCATTCACGTCTTGGAAGTTCAAGCAAGGTAGTTCAAGGTACTGTAGATAGGTGGCTACTGGCTAATATGTTTGACTTAAAACAAACTTGTTCATTTTGATGTTTACATTTTTGTAAAGCAAACACATTTTGCATTCTTCTAATATTTGCAATATTTTTCTTAGGTGAGAAGTTTTCATAATAAAAATTAAAATGTTGGATAGAACCTGTTACATTACCTTGGTTTTACATAAACTATTTTGAAGTTTTTCTTTTCTTGTATACCTGATATTTTTCTGTGCAGACTGTGAAATACAAAGGGTAAGCAAAATGCATATTATATACATATACTGTATGTTACAGACAGTAATGCTGTCTATGTTCAAGCACTTTTTATCTTTATTACAGAAACAGAAATTGAATTTGTTGACACTTTGATAAATAAACATTATTTAATTAACATAATTATATTGTTTTATTTATTTTTCCCTGTCAGTCAATAATGTTTAGCATTAAAGAGGCCCTCTGTTTTCCTGCAGAAATTGCTACCAACGCATAGTGTGACATTTAATAGACTTGAAGGCTGTTTTCAAGGGGAAGTATTCCAAGTATTTAGAATACAGTACCAGGATTAAGCAAAGTAACGGAATACGTTACAAAATATATTTTAAAGCAGGTATTCTGTATTCTGTAACTAAATACATTTACAAAGTATTCTCCCCAAAACTGACTATAATCTTATATGTGAAGCTGCTTTGACACAATCTACATTGTATAAGCGCTATACAATTAAAGGTGAATTGAATTGAAGGGAGAGTAAATGACCAAATCTGATTGTTTAAGTGAACTGCCCCTTTAACATGTTCTGTGATTATTTTGTGCAAATTAAAGAGATTTCTGTTTTAATCTTGATATTCTTTAAATTGCTATATGAATTTAATGAAAACAGTTCATTCATACCTATTAAATATGCAAAATTAATTATAGGTTATAATAATAACTAAAGAATGGTCATCTTTTCCACACAAATAACGCGCTCATACTCACATAAAACAACCTTGCGTTTTAAAAATGTAAGTAAATAAAACATATGCTGTGGAAAAAGTTGACGTGCTTGATTTTTATATTGTAATGATACAATGTTCGTGTATGGAGGATGTTTGCTCTACAAAAGCACCAGAGTGGCAGTAATGCACTGCTGTGAGGTTGGGCATAATCATGCACGCGCATTCAGCTCAGTTCACCCTCACTATCATCTGACACACACACATATAAATGCACACACAAAACGGGGGAGGCTGCTCATCTCTTGGGTGCTAAAGGGTTTTCTTTTTTAACTGACGTGCGTCTACTTTCATTTCCGTTCACTACAAATATAACTTCGTCGTCTGAATGGCTGAGTCTTCGCGTACGTTCTTATCGTACTCTTGTGTGCTGTTCATTTTTGTCTTCGCTGGCCATGAAGCTAAATGGCAGTTAGCATAGCAGCGTCGCTACTCCCTGTAGCAGGACTAACAAAATTCAATCAATGAAAAGCCGCGTCAGGACTAGCGCTTAGATGAATCTGAACTGTTATAAACCAGCAGATGTCAAGAAGACGCAGCAAAGGTGCTTACGAGCGGAAAGACGATAGTTCCAGGTGCTGAGAAACAGTGAAAAGGAAAACGGAGGAGGAGGAGAAACAGCAGCAGCAGCTGGTCGGCAGCTAAAGTGAAAGAAAAATACCCAATCATTCCTGTGATGGCAAACGAGCCGGTTATCCTGAACGTTTATGATATGGTAAGTGCCTTGAAAAACTAATACAGATAACTCGTTTCATTGACTAAAGTGTGTAGTATTGGCGTTAGTTCAGCACATCCATTGGCTGCGTGTCAAAAATCTAGCGAGCGGTCTACTTAGGTAGCATTACAACTCAGTATCGTTTGTACACAACGTTAGTCATCTTACGAGTTTTGAGGCGCAGCCAAATCAGCTTGCATTCATTCTAAAACAACTAAGTTAAAGGGATGAGTAAATGAACGTTTACTCATTATTTACTCGTCCTCAGGTGGTTCCAAACATTTATGAGTTTCTTTATTCTGTTGGACACAAAAGAAGATGTTTTGAAGTATGCTGCAAATCTCTGACCATTGACTTCCATAATGGGAAAACAAATATGGAAAGTCAATGGTTACAGGTTTCCTGTTTTCTTCCAAATATCTTTTGTTTTCAACAGAAGAAAGAATTTCAAACAGATTTGGAAGAATTGTGAGTAAATATATAGAAATGAGAGTATAAAGATAGAACGGACATTTTTTTGGTGAACTACCCTTTTAAAGCAATGGTCTCGAACTAAATTCCTGGAGGGCTGCATCTCCGCTAACTTAAGCTCCAACCACTTCCAACTCACTCCATATTAATAGTCTTTAGTAGTCTTGAACACCTTGATTAGTTGGATCAGCTGTGTTTGATTAGAGTGGGAGCAAAACTGTGCAGAGCTGCGGCCCTCCAGGAATTGCGTTTGAGACCTATGTTTTAAAAGAAAATAAAGTTTTATAGACTGAGTAAATACTTGGCAGGTTATCAGACATGACCCAGCCGTTTTATTTCCTTCATTAATAGTAGATTTTTCCAGTGAAGCCAATGCAAGGTCTATGTTTTTTTTTAATTGTAGGTTGTATTGTTTGGCATGTGACTGTCTAGCTGAAGAAGCTGCGACCCCGTTAATTTAACTGTCATTTCAATCCAGCTGTGTGATCTGAGACAGCTGCAGAGGTGTCATTATAAACATACACAGGACAACAAGAGAACAATTCAGTTGAAGGGATGGTTCACCCAAAAATTAAAGCTGACATTTATTCACAATTTACTTGTTCAAAACTTATTTGAGTTGCTTTCTTCTGTTGAACTCAATAGAAGATATTTTGAAGAATGCTGGTAGCTGAAACCATTTACTCTGTTAGTAATTTAATAATTAGCATTATTCCAAGTATCTTCTTTTGAGTTGAACAGAAGAATGAATCTCATAAAGGTTTAAAGACCACACAAGGGAAAGTAAATGACGAGGTAATAATAATAAAAAAAAAAATTTGGTAACTAACCCTTTAAATTGTGTGTCTGCTAATACTCTGTACTACAGCAGGATTGTTAGGGATATTTCATTAGAGAAAGTTCACTACCTTGGGCTTCAGAGGGAAAAAAACATGTAGCATGCTTCTCTGCCAAAGAAAACATTTCAAAGAACTCTGAAGAAATGAGAATCAAGCTTTGTGTGTCAAGCAACAAACTGGACTGGAGTAGTGGATGTGCTTGGAGCCGAGTGACAGGGATTTCTTTTCCTTGCTTAGAGTGAGATGATCCACTCCGGGTTTTCTATTCCCTGCTCCAGCTCTTGAAGGTCCGATACCAATATTTACATTTTTCCTGCATACATATGCCTTAAAGGCATAGTTCACCCAAAACTAAAAAATCTGTCATTTACTCAACATACTATGGAAGTCGATGGTTACAGGTTGCTAACATTTTTCGAAATATCTTCTTTTGTGTTCAACAGAATAAAGAAATGCATAAAGTATTGTAACTGCTTGAGGGGTGAGTACATTATAATTTTTGGGTAAACTATGCCTTTAAGGTTATCTATAAGCTAGTGTGCATCAAAACAATGACAATCTTTGCAATTAGAAGATGTATGAATTACAGTCTCTCACTTCCGCTGATACGGATCAACAATTTTGATGACATCACTGTGCACTTCAGCTTCCTGTCAGATCTTCTGACCAGGCGAAGGCTCTCTAGAATTTGAAGCGTTCCTCCCCCATACACTATTAATAGATGGTAAACCTGAGGCTGAGAACAGCCACTCGTTCACCCAGCAACTGTTTTCACATTAATACAATTACATTTTTATATATACTGTACAGTTGAAGTCAGAATTATTAGCCCCCCTGTGTATTTTTTCCCCAATTTCTGTTTAACAGAGAGGTTTTTTTTTAAACACATTTCTAAACATTATAGTTTTAATAGCTCATTTCTAATAATTGATTTCTTTTATCTTTGCCATGATGACAGTAAATAATATTTCACTAGATATTTTTCAAGACGCTTCTATACAGCTTAAAGTGACATTTAAAGGCTTAACTAGGTTAATTAGGTTAACTGAGCAGGTTAGGGTAATTAGGCAAGTTATTGTATAACGTTGGTTCGTTTTGTAGACTATCGGGAAAAAAATATAGCTTAAAGGGGCCAATAATTTTGACCTTAAAATGTTTTTAAAAAAATTAAAAACTGCTTTTATTCTAGCTGTAATAACACAAATAAGACTTTGTCCAGAAGAAAAAATATTATCAGACATGCAGTACTGTGAAAAATTCCTATCTCTGTTAAACATCATTTGGGAAATATTTAATAAAGAAAAAAATCAAGGGGGGCTAACAATTCTGACTTCAACTGTATGTGTGTGTGTGTGTGTGTGTGTGTGTGTGTGTGTGTGTGTGTGTGTGTGTATATATATATAATAACTGTAATAAAAAAAAATAGAAATAAATAGTTTTGGCTGAGTGTGTGCTAAAATGTCAGTTTGCTTTTCAATCCAGAATTTTCTCTACACTGCTTCACTAATATTAATACAAATTAATGTAGCTCCCAATGTACAAATGCGTTGTGGACCTGACAGGAGACTATAAAAATTGACTGGAAATATTGACCGTACCTTCTAAGTGTCATTGATCACTGAGCGTCAACGTGAATAGTGCCCATTTAAAGATTTAGTCTGTCTCGTGTATCTCATTGACCCCTTGAAACAGGGTCATGGAAATGTATACTGTCCTAAACCTCAAAATAGCCCAACATGAGTGAATGGCCAATGTTCTCACATAAAAATGAAGACAAGAAATTTAAGCTGCTTTAATTTATTTATTAATTTATTTTTTTTAAGATGTCAGGTAATCTTAATTTGGATGGAAGTCACATTACAAGTTGTATCCCCATAGCTTTTAAACTATGCAGGAGATTTGCAGCCCATTAAGGTCGAAATGGGAAATCTTTTTTGACAGACAAGTGGACTTGGATTTTTAAGTGTAGTTCATAATTTTGAGACCAATTCATTGTGAATGTGACTTCTAACCCCATCAAATCCACGGATGACTGTGTATTAGAGCTGGACATTATATCATTTGAGTATTGATATGTGTGTATCCACAATAGTCACATCACAGAATGTGATTTGTTTATAAAAGATTAAACTTTAATATTATTTATTATTTAAAAAATATATATTTATACAATGACGGCAATGTTATTCTACAGTTCATTTTACTTTATTACAGTTACTCACCAAAAAAGCCGCAAAGAACTGTTTATTTAACTTTTTTATTTTTGCTTTTTCGTATTTATATATACTTGTAATTTATTATACTTTATGCAGATACACTGCATAGAAAAATATTTAATTATCCCAGTTGATCTAAATGAATGAAGTCTTCCCAGTAGAGCTATTCAATTCATCTGGTAAAATTATATTCTATTATATCATATACAGTTGAAGTCAGAATTATTAAACCCCCTTTGAATTTTTTTTTCTTTTCAAAATTTTCCCAAATGATGTTTAACAGATCAAAGAAGTTTTCACAGTATGTTTGATAATATTTTTTCTTCTGGAGAAAGTCTTTGTTTTATTTCGGCTAGAATAAAAGCAGTTTTTAATTTTTTAAAAAGGTAAAAAATTATTAGCCCCTTTAAGCTATATTTTTCCTGATAGTCTACAGAATAAACCATCGTTATTCAATAACTTGCCTAATTAATCTAACCTGCCTAGTTAACCTAGTTAAGCCTTTAAATGTCACTTTAAGCTGTATAGAAGTGTCTTGTAAAAATATCTAGTAAAATATTATTTACTGTCATCATGGCAAAGATGAATCCGTTATTAGAAATGAGTTATTAAAACTATTATGTTTATAAATGTGTTGAAAAAAATCTTCTCTCTGTTAAACAGAAAAAAATTAACAGGGGCTACTAATTCCGGGGGGCTAATAATTCTAACTTCAACTGTATATCGCAATATGTAATCGCAGCAAAACAAAATATCGCAATGTCAGATTTTTGCAATATCGTGCAGCCCTACTTAGGGCTGGGCGATATGGCAAAAAAAAAAAATCTCGATTTTTTTTTTTTCATAAAGTTTGACCGATTCACGATTTCGATTTCGATTTTTTTTATTTATTTTTTTTATTAATTTTGTTTTTACTGTGTAACTACCTTACCAGTTTACCTTGTTCATTTAAATTTAAATAAATGCCGAAACTAGTTTTTTTCATGCTCACTTGTAAAAGAAAAGCAACTGTGTGACTAAACGTGGTTATGGCACTCTCTCATGTAGGGATGCTAAACATAGCTACAATAGAAATCACAGCACCCGTATTTATGTAGAGGTCATATGTTGTGCAGCTATGGGCAATTTTTTTTTGGAGAGAAAATGACCAAAATGTAACGTGAAGATTGAAAAGGATTGGAGGGGAAATAAATATTTCAAATAACAGAAAAATAAACAATGATAATGCAACAATAGTTTATCTGTATTAGTGGCATGGCAGAAATATATATTTAGACAGGCCTTGTCAAAGTGAGCGGGCACTTTCACTAATAAAAAATATAGCACTTAAATTATTTCATAACAATCAATAAAATAACAGCGGTTTTATATCAAAAGTTGGTAATGATATAAAATATACTACATTTTGATGGTAAAATATAACCATTTAAATGATTTCAGTATTCAAACATTAAATAACGAATGCATCAAGTTAAATATAAAAAACAAATGAATCAACACAGCATATCAGGATATAAAGGACTATATTTAGCAAAATGCTGCTCTTTTGTTTTATGTTTACTTCAGTAATTCCACCCGGGAGCTGTTTTGCACTGTGAAACTGAAAACACTGAAATAAGTAAAAGAAGGGCATGCATCGAGTACTTTTGTCCGTCTCATCATTTGCTCGAGCATGAATTAACGAGCTGTTACTCTGCCGCCGGACATTGCGGAGAAAGTTACACCTATCATCATGCTTAAAACAAAGAATTAGAATTATTAAAGTGGCGATCGGGTGTGGATATATATATCAGATAAAATAATATGTGCGGGCGGGTGGATGATTAGAATGAAGGAGGCAAGGAGCGGACCTCCGCCTGTCGAGCCTTCTCTCCTCTCCTCGCGCGCGCGCGCGCCCGTCTCGCAGCTCGCGCGGGAGAGACAGGCGGCTGCGGGTCAGAGCCGCGACATCAACACACAGAATCAGCACAATTCAGCACGGTTGTCTAACAGTTCAGAACGGTTTGGCACGATAGTGGAAAAGCGGCTTTAATATTTTTATTTAAAAAATCGCGATTTCTCGATTTTATAAAAAATAAAATCGTCTTAAAACGTAAATTCGAATTAATCGAAAAAATCGCCCAGCCCTAGCCCTACTGTGTATGTCTTCAAAATTTGATATTATAAACCCAGGTTTTATCAGGACTCCAAGTTTGTTTGTTTGTTTGTTTGTTTGTTTGTTTTAATTGAAATAAAAAGTCTGCTTACGGCAGTTCCTATGGGAACTTATCCATGAGAAATCTCCCACATAGTTCATGTCAGAGCTTGACGATTTTATCATCTAATCGCGGCTCTATTGGCATGAGAGTACTCTTGCTGAAAATCACACTTAGTGCCAGTTGCTGATCACAGAGAGACTAATCCCCAGTTCTGTGATGAAGGATATGTATAATAAGCTTTGAAGTAATTGAGGCCAAAGGGATAAGTGTCTTATTTCACAACCCCGAATGAGGAAGAGTTGGAGAACTGTCTGTTTGCTCAGTTTTTTTCTTCTCTTTACACACACACAGACACCATACACACATAGACATATTTTTGTGAATTGTGGGGACATTCCAGTGTTTTAATACAGTATAAATTGTATTTTCTATTGCCCTACCACAACCTTATTCCTAAACCCAACACTCTTAGGTAACTATATCCATTTAACATTGTAAATAGGAAGAAAAAATAACTCCCATGATGTATAATAAGCCTTTTGAAATATGTGGACATTGGCAATGTTCTCATAAGTTGCCTATAGTTAATACATATATCATACTCGCGTCATTATATACATTCGTGTCCTGATATGTCACAGACCCACACACTTTAGATTGCCAAAATACTTAATATGGTACATGCTATAAGGATCTTGGTTACTTTGCATTGGACCTTAGGAGTTTGCATTGGATACTATAAATATAGGCTTGGTTTAAATGTGTTTTAGTGTAAATAGTGTAAAGTCTAAATAGAATCTAAAATGTTTTGATTTCACACACATACACCTGCCTATAGACCTTCACTTCATCAAATTTAGGACAGTGGTGCACCTACATAGACACACCTATATTGATGGGAATGTGATTTTTCTTATCTTGAGACCAAAACTCATCTTCATATCTGGTGAAAACAAGACATTAGCTTTTTGTTTATTGCAATGTTTATAATGCCATAAAGTGGATATCTAGCAGTCAGCAGGTTCAGTGACATTATTTACTGTTGACACATAATCAATAGGGGGCATCTGGCAGATACATCCTCAAACAACAGACTTGTTAATGAGATGTGTTTGGGTGCAAACACAAAGGTTTTTTTAAGCATCAAGTCACATTTTCTGTTTGTACATAATCTGCATGCTACTTTATTGTACACATTTTGCCGATTTTATTTTAATTTTGGAGATAATTTGCTTTAAAAAAAAAAACAAAATATATTATGAATGTTTTTAAGGGATGTACAGTAGCTGACTTATGATCACCCATGAAGCATTGCTCAAGATGAAATCAAATATAAAACTATTAGATTAAAGTTATTGCTAGGCCTGTCACAATCTATATATGGACTTATCGCACAACACATGCACATGACCTCGTTAATTTTTGTTGATGCAATATATATCGCCCAAATATAAAAACCAATTCTAGCAACATTTTAGCTGATTGTGCTACATCTCTGTCTCTATTGGAGGTGTCAGTGTCAGTATGATTAAAAAAACACTGTAGTATTTAATATAAATTACTATAGTATATTTTTACGTGGATGTCTGACAACTGAAAATAAATCTGGTAGCAGATATTGCAGCCTCTGTTACTTTTTACCTTGCACTTTTTTCGTTACATACATTTTTTTTTAAAGAGCCCCTATTATACATTAAATAGGGTCATATTTTGCCTTAAAGGGTCTCCAACAACAGGCTGATATGCATGCAAGGTCAAAAAACACTTTCATGGTCTTATAATATGCATTTATTTTTACCTAATTATCCCAGCGACTCCCATATGAATCATTCAGCGATTCATTTGTTCCCAAACCCCTCCTTAGCACGAAGCTAATCTGCGCTGATTGGACCGATGACTGTTTCGATTGGTCGACACTGACAACCTTCAGCGCGAGACAGAGTGAAATGCACAGCTTATCAACAATATACTGTAGTAGTCAGAGTGCATACACGCTTCATATTAGTGGATTTTGGCTGCCAGTGGGTGAATGTAAATACAGACGACTAACTATTTTTTAAGCAAAACTCCAAGAACAGGGGAGGAGATCGACACGAGTCTCCTAGCCCGTCACACTCTACCTGCTCTACACACACACACACACACACACACACACACACACACACACACACACACACACACACACACACACACGCATTACCCTCCTCCTCAGTGGACACAACACCAAAATAAAAGTCCTTAACAGAAACATTCAAAAACAGAATACAAAGAATGTATATTAAAGAAACAACTTCACATTAGTTACTAACACCATAGAACACAGTACCCGGTTCTCACCAGTGTTATCAGGGCCGGCGCGTCCATAGTCATATTTTGAAACTTGACTGCTGCAAGTATGTAAGAACAGCTGACGATGGCTGTAGCAATGACAAACAGAGGATCGCAGGCTCATAAACGCATTAAATCCGTAATCAAAGCGCCACGCGTCACGTTTTCAACGTGGCTTTAGACGCGATATGAGAATATAAAGAGTTAACCTGATACAGTACAAGCGGTTACAAGTAACAAAACACAATTAAATACATAATTTGCAAGCTAGAAAATGCAAGGAGGCAACCATTTTAACCACTTACTTACACTTGTGAAATGGAGGAAGAAGCTGATCCATGATGCACTGCTCCATGTTCTGACATAGTCCCTTACATCAATAATCTTTTCTAATCCTTCCTTTAACAAAAGGCTGATGAATTCGTTGCAAGTGTGTAGATTCCAGAAGCACTCGAACAGCACAAGGCTGGGCTATAATGCTGAGGTTTTTGCGAGCGCAACAACTGGGCGAAGTTTCGTATCGACGTCATGACGAAACTACTAAAGACTCGTTATCAAAACGATTCATTTAAAGTACTAGGAGTCGACTCTTTTATAAATAAATTAATATTTTTAAACACTGTCCACTTTCAGATTTAAACCTTGGCTGCATATTTCACTTCACTTAGAGCTGTGTTACACACTACATGGAAGGTCATTTTCAAAAACCCATAATAAGGGCTCTTTAAGATATGTTTTCACATTCTGATTCCATTGCCTAATTATTAAATTGTTAAAATGACTATAATCAAATTTTCTTAATAATAAAATATTATTTGTTCTTTGAAAGAGTGTACTTGCATTGTGATGATAGTAGGTGTATCCCAAATCGCATACTCATGCACTATTCTATGCCATTTTGTAGTATAAATAGTGTAACTAGTACGTTGAAACTCTAAAAAGTACACACTGAAAACTTATTCATATTGGACACTTCACACACTCATCGGCCACTGCTTTGCTCACGTGGCGAATGGGGCGGAGCTTTTGGGCATTGATGTTGGATTACTTTATTTATTTTGCATTGTGAAAGCAAAATTCAGCTACGAGAGTGATTATACCGCCTCCCGATGGTAAATGCAGTTATACTCATGGCAAGTATTATTTGGTAGTTTGGTACTTTTATTTTGCTAATTTGGCAACCGTCAAACGTCATCAGGAAAACGGTTTGAATTTTCGTTTAGTAAATAAAACATTAGTGTTCCATTTAAGACGACACACCATTGATATACTATGCTGTTGAGTGTGTAAGTGTATAGTGTGCCATTTGGGATGCAGCACCTATATTGTCATTCTGGCATTATATAACGAGTGGCATAAAATGGTCTTAAAATGACAATATTATCATTTTTCGCAATCTATTTTGGTGCAATATATCATTCAACAAAAAATAGATATCGTGACAGGCCTAGTTATTGGTTGCATCCAGGCAAATCTATACATTTCAGGTTTTTTGCAAGATATAAGCAACATTTAAAAGCCATAGGAAAGACGACAAGTAAACGTAATTCACTGTGATTGGTGGGAGTGAGGAAAGGAACTAGTCTCATAAAGCATCGCAAAACAATAGAGAACTGTAAATTTAAATAGTATCTTTTGATATTTATATAGTTAAAATTTGTGAAATGCGACAATTTTGAAATCAAAATATAAAAGCAGACACTTACCAGAAATAACGTCGCCACTAATGACAAAATAGCTGAGGAATATAGACAAGATAGATGTAAACATCGCCGAATTGTAGCTCTGACAGAGACATGAGGGTTTTGAATGCCTAAAAAACAGCTACAGGTGCTGAATATGGATCGCAAGTGCCCACAATTTATAGTTTCTGATCATATCTCTGTTCTGTTCTGTTGATATGTGATTCATATGTTTGTAGCTTGAAGCAGATGGAAATATTTTACAAGGAGATGCTAATGTAGCTGCCATTATGGCCAGGTTTTTTTTTTTTTTTTTTTTTACCGCCAGGTCTCTGCACAGGTCACATGATTAAGTCCTATTAATAGTTTTCAGTTTCAGATCCCCAAAACGGCTGCCCAGAGGCGTTGCAAATAATGTCGCTTTCAGGCTTCTCTTAAAAGGCACTTTGGTTTTACACATCCCTCACCCCTTAGTGTTTATTTTAATAAAGCTTAAAGCTGTCCATAAGTGTTTGTTAGTACTGTTTACATGATTCTATTTTAAGTTCATAATTAAGAAAGGTTTGTTATGGAGAATCTGAATCTACTGAGAAAAGATGTACTGTATTGTTGACAGCCTTTGCAGATTTGAGCATTTTCGTTTGTTCATTTGCAGGCGCTTTTATCTACAGTGAATTACAAATGAGGATAAAAGAAGCACTTCAAATCGTTAGAGAGTAGCAGTATGTAAATTAGGGCTGCACGATATTGAAAAAAATTGACATTGCAACATTTTGGTTTTCTGCTATTTATATATTGCGATTATAAATACAATTTCACCAGATGCTTTTATAGAACTATTTTGAAAAGAAATCTTGAATTTAGACTGATTGTGGTGATTTTGTAAGGCTGTGAATCATGGATGAAAAATAAACCAACTACAAGCAAAAATAAATGCATTAGAGACATGAAAAAAGTAAAACAAAGAACTGTATGGTTTTCCTGTAGAGTCAAACAGTATTCAGGTACAGAAATCGTATAATCAAATTTAATGTAAAGTGTAAAATAACACTGCATAGTGTTAATTAATTGGATTAATAATTCAGTAGAAAGTTACAAATGTTGTATATTTTTGTGCCCGAATGCTTTCAACTTTTTTGAAATGCCTTTTAAACACATGCAAAGGATAACGTTTCACTCTGTTTTGGTATTGACTTCACAAGTCTCATGTATTCCATATTGTGGTGCTGATCAACTATAATTGTTGTGACTATTGCACACACATTGTGATATCGATGCTGAAACGATATATTGTGCAGCCCTAATGTAAATATTATAACAAGCTTAAGCTACTTTTTTAATTTGTTCAATTTTTTTCTTCCTCTGAGCATACGGAAAGGAAGAGAGCGTGTTCTACAGGTGGTTTGTCAACCGCACTCACCTGTATGGAGCATACTCAGAATTGCACAATGTTTTTTCAAAAAAATGATTAGAGAGAGGAGAGGGGAGTGTGTGTCCTACAGGTGGTAACCACTAAACAAAACAGTAACCTAGTTTGTCTTTAAACACTTCTACCATTTGACTTTATGTGACTCAGACTTGTTTGGTTTCCTTCTAGTACTGGATCAATGAGTTCACTTCCTCCCTGGGAATCGGAGTCTTTCACTCAGGAATTGAGATCTACGGCAGAGGTAAGACTCATGTTATGACTCCAACACAAATGAGTCAAGCTGTTTAAAAATCCAGTGTTTAACTTCCATGACTGTAACTGGGGGGTGTCTAAATATGACTAAACCTCACATCATCATGATCTGTTGATGCAACAAGAAAAGACTTTGACTTTCCGCCTCTATAGGCATTCAGTTTATTTAGAAGAAGAGGATATGATTTATTTGGCAGATCTAGAGAGTTTGCACTGGCATTCTTGAATGTTGTCTGTGTGAACAAAATGACTAATGGAGCATACAGCCTTACAGGTTATGTTTATATCTGTGGATCTGTGTTTTATTTTTTCAAGTACATTTGTAATGTAATGTGTATTTATATAGGACATTTATTGTGTATGGCCATACACCAAAAGCGCTTTACAATCATGAGGGGGGTCTCTCCACACCACCACCAATGTGTAGCATCCACTTGGATGATGCGACGGCAGCCACAGGACAATGGCACCAGTGTGCTCACCACACACCAGCTATTGGTGGATTGCAGAGACAGTGATGGAGCCAATTCGGTGGATGGAGATGATTGGGAGGCCATGATGGGTAAGGGCCGATTGAGGAAATTTGGCCAAGACACCGGGGTTACACCCCTACTCTTTACGAGAAGTGCCATGGAAATTTTGATGACCACAGAGAGTCAGGACCTCGGTTTAACATCTCATCCGAAAGACGTATTGTCCCCTTCACTTTACTGGGGCATGGAGACTCACACAGTAGTACGATAACATCTCTATGTGAAGGCATATCGTGGAGACATTTTAATCTCGCTTTCTCGTTCATTGCAGAATTTGCCTATGGAGGACATCCTTATCCTTTTTCAGGTATATTTGAGATAACGCCCGGCGACGCCACAGAACTCGGAGAGACATTCAAATTCAAGTGAGTCATATTAATCTCTCGACCGATCAGACTGAAAGCATACGTCTGTAAAGCCTCTTCCTCTCTCACACTTTCTGCTCGGTTCTCAGAGAGGCCATTGTTTTAGGGAGCACAGACTTCACAGAAGAGGATGTGGAGAGAATTGTGGAAGAAATGGGGAAGGAATATAAGGGGAACGCCTATCATCTCATGCACAAGAACTGCAATCACTTTTCCTCGGCACTATCAGAGGTAAGCAAAATCAAGTTTATATACTACTGGAACAGTAAGATTTTTGAGTGTTTTTAAAAGAAGCCTATTTAGATCACCAAGGCTGTGGTTATTATTACTACTAGTTGTTGTTGTTAATAATATTAATAATAATATTAATATTATTATTGTTGTTGTTATTACTACAACTTATAACTGAAATTAAATGTATTCCTGTGATTTAAAGCTGCATTTTCAGCATCAGAACTTCATGAAGATCTTCTGCTCAAGCATTTATCGTTGTTGTCAGTGTTGTTGAAAACTGTTGGGATGCTTCATATTTTTGTGGAAAATGTGATACAGTAACACTACAGTGAAATGTATTTTGACATCAAATTGCTCACAAGTGAAACACATCTATAATGTAAAAATACATACTGTTGAGTTCAGAATTATTAGCCCTCCTGAATTATTTATAGCCCCCCTGTATATTTTTCCCCTAATTTGGGTTTAAGAGAATACTTTTTTTTTTCAAAACATTTCTAAACACAATAGTTTTTATGATTTCTTGTCTAGTTCTGATTTCTTTGCCATGATGACAGTAAATAGTATTTAGCTAGATATTTTTCAAAGTACTAGTATTCAGCTGAAAGGGACATTTTAAAGGCTTAACTAGGTTAAATAGGCAGGTTAGGGTAATTAGATGAGTCATTGTATAACAGTGGTTTATTCTGTAGACTATTGAAAAAAGGGCTAATAATTTTGACCTTAAAATGGTTTTTTTTTAAAATGTAAAACTGCTTTTATTCTAGCCGAAATAAAACTAATAAGACTTTCTCCAGGAGAAAAAATATTATAGGAAATACTGGCTATTAATTTTGTCTTTAACAGAATTTATTTAATTTATAAAGAAAAATACAGTTGATTTTAAATTTTTATTTAAACAAAAATTTTAAAACTTTAAATGTCAGTTTCTACAAAACTATGAAGCAGGAAAACATGTTTTGAATATTGACAATACTAAGAAAATTGATCACAGCAAAACAACAAATCAAAATATAATAATGACTTCTGAAGGATCATGTGATGCTAAATCTGGTTTTAAATTACAGGTATTAAAGCATGAAAATCATAAATGGGTATTTTTATTACTGTGTTTATTGTATTTTTGATCTAATAAATGCAATAATGCTAATAATTCTGACTTCAACTATATATAATAACTTTATATATTATATTTTATATATGCAGGTGATGGAATATCAGGGACTCTTGTTTGTCACTTTTAAATTTTCTATACCATAACATGTTTTTTTATCATGTTGTTTCACACGTTTTGCCTATTGTTATGGTTAGACAATTTCGGCTTTATTCTAATTTATTCTGTTAACTAAGGCAAGGATGCCAATTTCAAGAGCTACAAAATGACTATTTTCAAAGACTGGGTGTTAGAATTGGTACACTTGTTTCTTTTAATGTCTTTTTAAAGTCTAAGGGGCATTTATAAAAAAAATATAACAGAAAACTAATATTTAAGCACAAACAATTTTATATAATAATATTTTGCATATCACAGTAGCACCAAATAATTCCATTCATGATAGGTCATGGGAATTCAGCTTTTTAGTCCGTGAAAGTCAGGGAATTGGACATTTGGTTTAGAGCAGTGGTTCTCGATTCTAGTCTTCGGGATCCCCCGCCCTGCACATTGTAGCTGCGTCCAAAATCGCTTGCTTCCATATTATAAAGTACACTAAAAACAGTATGCGAGCTGAGTGGTATGTCCGAATTCATAGTATTTGAACATGTATGTTCAGAAGTACCCAGGTGACATCTGATGTACACAACGCTATCCCATGATGCACTGTGAGAGAATTCATGAATGAGAGTGAAGCATTGTAACTGACGCAGGTAGGTCACGTGATGATGACAAAATGGCGGATATAGTTTGTCCGAGCTCCATTCATGCTGTTCACATTCATACTGTATAGAACGTACTTCTCTAACAGCCAAGTAGTACGTTTAAATTCAAATGCAGCACCTACTATTTCGGACACAGCCTTTGTTTGTTTTCCTTAACACACCTGATTCAGATCATCAGCTCATTAACAGAGAGATCCATGAGCTAATCTTTGTGTGTCAAATAAGAGGAGCGGATATGAGAACCACTGCTTTAGAGTGACCCTATAAGAGTAAAAAAAAAAAAAAACTCACAATCTCATCCCTCCACCAGATCCTCTGCGGTCGAGAGATCCCACGCTGGGTGAACCGGCTGGCCTACTTCAGCTCCTGTGTGCCCTTCCTGCAGAGCTGCCTGCCAAAGGAGTGGTTGACTCCGGCCGCACTGCAGTCCAGTGTCAGTCAGGAGCTCCAGGGAGAGCTGGAGGAGGCAGAAGATGCTGCAGCTTCAGCCTCCACACCCTCCTGCGCCGTGGCTCCCGCTCCAAGACCAGCCCGACACCAGCCGCGTCGATGAGCTTTCCATCACACGCCATTCCTGGATCGAGCTAAACCACCGTTTGTGCTGCCAACAAACCCTCACTTCTCCTCCTCTCCTGACACACACTAGCGGTTCACCAGATGGAAAACCTCCCTCCGTGTTCAGTGCTTTACTTCAAGTGAGCGTTACGGGCCTGCAATCCTTTATCAGTGTTTTCAACTCAACCTTTTTTTGGCCTTTTATGTTATTTTAAAAACTCAGGACTTGAATACCACGGCTCTGTTCAATCACTGTTTGTTTTTGTTACGCTGGATTGGCTTACTAGCCTCTTACTCCTACAGAAAGCGCCTAATCAGTGACTTTGTATTTTTTAAATGGAGAACGTCTGTTTACAGATTTCCTGCGTTCCAGTCGGTGTATGATTGTGGTGTTGTGTGCGGATTTTGAAAGCCAAATCTCCACACTTTTGTATGGACACACACACACACACAGTTATGCCGCAGTGTAGTGACTGTGCCTGAAGATTTTTACCGTTACGTGCTCAGAGAGCTCTGCACTCTTTCTCTACAGTTCTCTACCTGTTCGCTCTGCTCCAGAGTGTGTGCAGACTTCTTATCCTACGAGACCTTCCTCGGATGTTTTACACCTTTTTAGTTTTTAGAGTCTTCTATGTATTTGAGACAACATTTGTATTGCATTTTATGATTATTAAAGAAAATATACAAGCCTCTGTTTCTCAAACTAGAGTTCTTTCTGAAATGGATGTCGAGCGGTTATAAAGCCATTCATGTTGAATGACAAATTCTGCCATTGTTTAAAAGTCCCTTGAAATAAAAATTTTTGATGTTTGTATCAGTATTGTTAGATTTTAAGATATCTATAAGATAGTGTGCTCAAACAGTGACAAATTTAGCATTTAGAAGATATAAAACTGATATAAACGTATAAAGCTGCGGTCACATTAGAGTTTGAGCTTGCGAAATTCTGTAGTGTGGCGCTGCGCAAAGGGGTGGGATTAAACAAGATGATTAGACATTAAGAAATACGAGCGATTGCTCCATGTTTCACATTTCTGTTCAGAGAGGTCATGTTTTGATCCTGGATTGGTCTCACGCAGTCTTTTCGCAGGTCAGAGTTCACCAAGCTTGAACTTTCCAACGCAGCGAAATGCGAAACTTGACACATGACCCTACGTTTCCGGTCTGACGCATTCGCGTGCATATGAATGGAAGTCTATGGGGAGTAAAGTCCAGTGTGACCGTGGCTTAAAGCTTGTAGTTAGTCACTTCCCCCTAAATGAATCAACGCTTTTATTCACGTCAACTAGTTTCTCATCAAATCATAACCAATCAAATGCTCACTAGTATCTGACATGCCCCGCCCCCTTCAAGACGTTTCTCATTTGCTTTTCATTTGATGTACTTGAGCTCAACCGTCTCTGGATTAAAGATGAATAAGAGTAAATCTATTTTATTTTCTCTTAAAGACTGTCCCTTTAAAGAAATTAGTGGTATACCAATTAAAAACACCGTCACATACCTTGGTTTAATAATATGGAAGGATTTGAAACCAAGAAATGAATTAAATTTTAAGCCCACCATTAAAAAATCAAAAACAGATACAATATGTGGTTAATGAGAGATCTGTCCTTATATGGACGTGTGTTGTTATCTAAGGCAGAAGGAATTTCAAGATCCGTTTACATATTAATGTCAATGGAAACTCCGAAAAATGTTGTTAAGGAATTGGATAAAATTATGATTTTATCTGGCGAAAAAAGGCTTACTATTTAAAAAAAGATATTTTAAATAACAGCAAAGACTTTGGGGGCCTTGAAGTGTTAAATTTTACAGCTCTCAATGAGGTATTTAAGATAAAATGGATAATTAAATACATTAAAAATGAAACTTTCTGGCATATCTTTCCAAATTTTATATTTAACTCTTTGGGTGGCATAAATTTTCTTTTAAAATGTAAATTCTGTATTGATAAAATCCCAATTAAATTGGCAAGTTTTCATAAGCAGGCATTGCTGGCTTGGCAGTTGGTCTATAAACATAATTTTACACCTCATCTGTATTTTCTGTGGAATAATAAAGATATCTTGTACAAAAGGAAGTCTATATTTATTCAATCATGGTATGACAATGGAATATTTACAGTCAGTCAATTACTTGATGAACATGGATTGCTTTTGTCATACTCAGATTTCCTTAAAAAAATTTAAAGTTCCTGTAAAACCAAAAGACTATGCTGTTATTTTTGATGCAATACCAACTAAAGTTGTATCACTGTTGTGTAATTCCATGAACAATGTGGACCAACAGCCAAAAACAAGTGATGATGTTTTATTTATTGGTGATATTAACATTGTTAAAGATAAATGTAGTAATAGATATATTAGAAATGTATTAAAAAAGAATCGTATACCATCTTCAACAGTCTTTTGGTCATCAAAATTTGGAAACATTGAGTGGAAGAAAGTATGGTTGCTAACAAATAAATTTTTTATAAGTAATAACGTAAGACAGGTATCTTTTAAAATTTTACTCAGAATTTATCCTGTAAAATAGTTATTTGAACGGTTTGATGTTGATAGAGAAAACTCTTGCGATTTTTGTGGTATTGTTAAAGAATCTGTTACTCATCTGTTTTTTCAATGTGTATACTCTAGATTATTTTGGATTGATGTTTCTAACTTTATTTCAAGGACATTTGGTACACTAATACAAATTGGGTTATATGATGTCATATTTGCTTTAGTACAAGATGCAATTGATTCAAAAAGTACAATCTATTTTCTTATACAATTAATAATATTACTTGGAAAATACCATATTCATGTCAAGAAATGGGCCAAAGCTAAGCCAAATTCTGAACATTTTATAAAGGAGATTAAACAATATGGTACTACACTATGTAACATTAAAAACAGAAAAGCTAAAAAAACATATGAAGCATTATGTAAATTTCAACTGATTGAATAATTTTTTTTTTTTTACTATTATCTTACCTATTTATTTTTATACCACTGGCATTTGTTCATACTTTGTATAACTGAGATAATTTCTCTAATTTTATTTTCATTTAATTTTTATTTTGTTCATAATTGTTGTGAGATGTATTCTTTTGTACTATGTTTGTAAATATTTACAAAAAAAAAAAACTTGAGCTCAACCACTGTCGCTGGCAGAGTGGTGATAAAACAAAACACAATTGGCTGTTTTAAAAAAAGAGGAGGAGCTACTCTGTCCCACCCTCTCTTTGTGTTTTGGTTGAGATTAGGTCAAACATCGAATAAAAACGCACATTTCAAAGCACTTTAAAGGACTTTTAAAGTCAATTATAGAAATGAGGGCTGCACAATATTGGAAAAGTCTGTCATCACAATATTTAGATTTTCTGCGAATTTATACATTTTGCAATATGAATATAATGTCACCTGATGACTTTTTTATTAGGAAAGAATTCATCGTTATATATTGATTGGGGAGATTTTGTGAGTGAATCATGCATAAATATAATAAACAAACAAGCATATAAATATAACAGCAAAGATGAAGGTGAAGTAAACAGTGCTTTATGGGTTTTCTCAGGAGTCAAACAGTATTATGGTACAAAAATTGAATGGAATGTAAAATAACCCTGCAAAATAACTTGGGCTGCTTATGATAATATATCATTTCAGTATCGATATCGCAATGTGCACATCTGCAATAGTCACATCGCTAGATATGCAATGTTGAGTCTGAATTATAGTTAGGGCCAGACAGAATCTGCAGACTTTTTTTGCTATTTCTGCAAAGAATTTTGTAAAAAATCTGCGGATTTACGCAGAATGATTTTAGGAGTATCATAAATTAAAACTTAATGTATGAAATCAACAAATAATACATTTTTAACTTTAATGTTTACAATGCAAATCCAGTTAGATCCACTTTATTTGGTAAACAAAGCAAGTCTCTCAAATATTATCTCTACTAAAAGACAAAACATATTACTTTACAAACTATGATGGATGTCTTGTAAATAAATCATATGAATATTTTAATATTATTATTATATCACAATAATATTACTGAAATAAATTTAAAAACTGAATAAATATAAATTTGCACACATTTACACAAGTAAATACATAGACTCATTGATGGGTCAAAAATCTGCGTACTTCTGCGCACGTCTGCGGGCCCAATTATAGTTGACTAGGAGCTACAGAATTATATTTAGTTACTGTATTATTATGAAATTTACATGATTTATGCAACAACAAAAAAATGTTTTTCTTACTTGAAATTTTTGTCTTGTTTTTAGTCCAAATATCTACATTTCAAAGTGAAAACTTTACCTAGATTATTTTACTTGTCCCACTGACAGATAGTTTTGTTTAAGGAAAAACCTGAAAGCAAAAGTTAACAAACAATATTTTCACTTGATCTAAGAATTTTTTAGATATTTGGACTAGAAAAGAGACATTGTGCTTGACATTGCATTGTGATTATTCAATCTCTCTACCTGAGTACTGTTAGACTCCATAGGAAACTATCCAATCTTATAAAACTGTATCCCAATATTGCAGAAAATGTAAAAATATCGCAATATCAGAATTTACCAATATCGTGCAGCCCTAAAAAAATAACACATCAATGTATAAATAATTCAATAAAGTTACAAAACATTCTAACTTGTACCCAAGTGGTTTAAACTCTCTTGAAATGCTCACAGTCGCAGGCCTTACAAACGCATGAAATGAAAAACATTCACTCCATGACTAAAGTCAGTGGCTCCACAAATCCTATGTCTTCTAAACGGTGTCTCCTTGTCAACTTTAATTCCAACTAAACATTGCAGATCCTGCTTGTGACTATTGCAAATGTGCAAATTGCGATATTGATTTTGAAACGATATATTGTGCAGCCCTAATAGCAATACATATGATTTTCTTTTTTATCGAATATAAAAAGAGTTTTAGCAAAGTTCAGTTCTGTTTGTCCATTACCAGTCTACGTATAAACATCACAAGCTCCATTAAAAGTGGTTCATACAACTCGCGCACAGTAGTCCACATAATGAAATTGAAAGGGAACCTATTATGACCATTTTACAAGACATAATGTGAGTCTAAAGGCGGGTGTACACATTGAGAATTCTGATGATTGAAATATTGCACGTTCGTGAATACTTCACAAGTGAGTTTGTAAAAATGGTTCGTGTGCAGTCATATACGACATCATTTTTATGACCTGGCAAAAGCATGAAATTTTGCATAATAAAGGGTGTAGGCAACCACAGTATGCCACTGTAACTCAAATGCATTTTTTTGCAAATAGTAGATCAAACTTTTTTCAATCAACGTCTGATCATTTGCTTCCGCATTTGTAGCACCGGTCCTTCTCTGATGATGTCAGTTTGACAGCTTCAGCCACAGTTTTCTTAACAACACCCCCTCTTACAGTTAGTTTGCTACAAGGGAATGATGCACAAAGAAAGCCCTGCCCTCTACTCAATATTGTGTTTCAGTCGGAAGTACATCAACAGACTGAAATAAAAGTCTCTGACAATACTTACCCTTGACAGTTTAAGGTTTTTTTTTTCTTCTGTTTAACACAAGGTGCAGCACGATGGCTCAGTGGTTAGCACTGCCCCCTCACAGCAAGAAGGTCGCTGGTTCAAGCCCTGGCTGGGTCAGTAGGCATTTCTGTGTTGAGTTTGCATGTTCACCTCCAGGTGCTCCAGTTTCCCCCACAGTCTAAAGACATGCGCTATAGGTGAATTGAATAAACTAAATTGGCCATAGTGTATGTATGGATGAGTATGGGTGTTTCCCAGTACTGAGTTGCAGCTGGAAGGGCATCCGCTGTGTAAAACATATGCTTGATAAGTTGGTGGTTGACACTGCTGTGGAGTTGAAGTTCAGTTTAGTTTAGTTCAGTGTGGTTTCATTTTCATCGCTGAAAGTTTAAACACTGAAGAGCAAATCCACCGAAGCACAGCTCCACAAGTCGAGCAAGCCAGTGGCGACAATGGCAAGGGAAAAAAAACGTCACCAATTGACGAAGTGAAGGGAAAAAAATAATAAAGGGACTAAGTCGAAAAGAAAATGTATAAATGAATGTTTTACCAAAAGAAGTTATTTTGAAGAATGTTGGAAACCGGTAACCATTAACATATTTGTTTTTCCTACAATGGATATCAATGGACACATATTTCCTACATTGTTCAAAATATCTTTCTTTGTTTTCAACAGAACAAAAAAACAACAACCTCTGACTTGTTTGGAACAAGTCAAAGGAGAGTAATGACAGAACTTTCAGTTTTGGGTGAACTATCCCTTTAAAAAAGACAAATATGGGGAAAACAGATGAAAGCTGTTACACTTTTATTGTTTTAATACTTTGACACAACTGTAAAAATTGTTCAACACAATTCATTCATGCTTTCCCAACACAAAAATCGATTTGGCTGCTTAACAAATTTAAGTGGATTGAACATAAAACAATGAAGTTGTCCCCCCCAAAATCTAAAGAATTGTGTTATTACAGCTCATTTTAAATTAGTTTGATCAAGCAACCAAATATTTTTTTTGTTTTTAAGTGTAGTGTCAAAAAGCCAGTTGAAACATACTGATTCCAAAGATTTGAAACAACATGAAAAAAGTTTTCAAACACTTTTAAAAATAAGCCTTAACAAATATAAAATTATCGGTCCAATCTCCTCAGAATCAATCATATTACATCCACATACTAGAATATACCAACTTCCGGTTCTCACATACTTAAAGTTCACCCAAGTTCTGACATTTACTCACCCTTGACAGTTTGAGTCTCTTTTTTTATTCTGTTTAACACAAAATAAGATAAATGGAAAAATGGTGAAGAAGAACCTGTAACCATTGACATCCTTAGTATTTGTTTTTCCTATGATGGATGTCAATGGATACACATTTACAATATTTTTTAAATAATCTTCCTTTGTCTTCAACAGAACAAAAAAAAAAAAAAAACAATAACGACAACCTCAAACAACAAGTCAAGGGAGAGTAATGACAGAACTTTCAGTTTGTGGTGAAATTTCCCTTTAAAAAAAGACACATTCTCATGCAGTGTTTCTCAACCACGTTCCTGGATGATCACCAGCTCTGCACATTTTCCATGTCTCCTTAATCAAACACACCTGATTCACATCATCAGCTCATTAGCAGAGACTGAAAGATTTTCATGGGTGTGACAGACAATGGAGACATCCAAAACATGCAGTGCTGGTGGTTCTCCAGGAGCGTGGTTGAGAAACACTGTTTTAATGTATAGAGAAAACAAATAAAAACTGTGTTACACTTTTACTGTATCAATACTTTGACAAAAAATTCCACACAATACATTCACGTTAGCCCAACACAAATCGATTAGGTTAGCTTAACAAATTTAAGTGGATTAAACATAAAACTATGAAGTTGTCCCCAAAACAATCTTAAGAATCGCGTTGTTTCAGCTCATTTTAAATAAGTAGTTTAAACAAGCAGACAAACATTTTTTTGTTTTTGAGTTTAGTGTCAAAAAGCCACTTGAAACATTCCCTTTCTTTTCGGGTTAGTCCCTTTATTAATCTGGGGTCGCCACAGCGGAATGAACCGCCAACTTATCCAGCATATGTTATACGCAGCGGATGCCCTTCCAGCTGCAACCCATCACTGGGAAACACCCATACACACACACACACACACACACACACGCACACAACGGACAATTTAGCTTACCCAATTCACCTGTACCGCATGTCTTTGGACTTGTGGGGGAAACTGGAGTACCCGGATCAAATCCACACGAACACAGGGAGAACATGCAAACTCCACGCAGAAATGCCAACTTACCCAGCCGAAGCTCAAACCGGCAACCTTCTTGCGGTGAGGCGACAGCTCTACCCACTGTGCCACCGCACCACCTGCCACTTGAAACATACTGATTCCAAAGATTTAAAACAACATGAAAGCAAGCAAAAAAAGCAGTTGGAAGTACATCAACATACTAGAATATACCAACTTCCGGTTCTCACATACTTAAAGTTCACCCAAGTTCTGACATTTACTCACCCTTGACAGTTTGAGTCTCTTTTTTATTCTGTTTAACACAAAATAAGATATTTTGAAAAATGGAGAAGAAGAACCTGTAACCATTGACATCCATAGTATTTGTTTTTCCTATGATGGATGTCAATGGATACACATTTACAACATTTTTCAAATTATCTTCCTTTGTTTTTAACAGAACAAAAAACAAAACAAAAACAACGACAACCTCAAACAACAAGTCAAGGGAGAGTAATGACAGAACTTTCAGTTTGGGGTGAAATTTACCTTTAAGAAAAGACACATTCTAATGCAGTGCTTCTCAACCACGTTCCTGGAGGATCACCAGCTCTGCACATTTTCCATGTCTCCTTAATCAAACACACCTGATTCACATCATCAGCTCATTAGCAGAGACTGAAAGACTTTTCATGGGTGTGACAGACAAAAGAGACATCCAAAACATGCAGTGCTGGTGCTTCTCCAGGAGTGTGGTTGAGAAACACTGTTTTAATGTATAGAGAAAACAAATAAAAACTGTGTTACACTTTTATTGTTTTAATACTTTGACACAAAATGCATGGGTCCACACAATTCATTCATGTCCCAACACAAATCGATTAAGTTAACTTAACAAATTTAAGTAGATTAAACATAAAACAATGAAGTTGTCCCCAAAAAATCTTCAGAATTGCGTTGTTTCAGCTCATTTTAAAAAATTTGTTTGAACAAGCAGACAAATAATTTTTGAAACATGAAACATACTGATTCCAAACATTTAAAACAACTTGACAGCGAGCAAAAAAGTTTTCAAAACACCCAGAATTAAAGCTAAAATAAACTTAAAAAAGCTTTAACAAATACAAAATCATCTGTCCAATCATCTCAGAATTGAGTTAAAGTCCCTGACACCGTTTCCACCGTGTCTGTATCCACAGTCTGCACTTCCTCCTGTGTGTCCATCCTCCTCGCACAGCATGGAAAAGCCTTTAAAATGTCAGCCATTCCATTGGTGAGAAGGACCGAGAGCAACGGATCCACCAGCGGACCGAGATACAACAGAAGATCAGACACAAGCCCCAAATAATAGACATAAGAGCCTAGAGACAACGCGGTGAGCAGTGTATTGAGGACAAACGGCAGATAAAGCATGGTGTAATTACTCAAAATCACCGCCTGCATACCCAGAATCTTATTTCTGTTAGACACGCATGCAGGACGTTTCATACAGCACAAGGCCCTGAAGGAGTCCAGGAAGAAAAACACAAGGAAGGGTAATGGGAGAAGGAGAGAAATGGCGAACAGGATGACATATCCTTGGTACGCCAAAAAGAGTATTGCGAATGGAGCCGCCCAGATAGCCAAAGAAATCATGCTGGACTGCTTGAGTTTGACGCAGAAGGCGTTATATTGGGGACAGGTCACCAGCAGGTATCTCTCCTGAGCCACGCAGACCAGGAACACGATGTTGGAGATGATCCCAAAGTAGAACATCAGGGAGGATATATCCATGTTGGACATGTTGATGTGTTGGCCGTCCCCCGTTGAGGATTTGGGCCGTCCGAGGATGTTGAAGATGTCAGACGCAAGGAGGCTGATGAGGTAAACTGGAGCCGCTTTGCCCGTTTTGGCTTGCATGCCCATGAGGTAGATGGAAAAGCCGATGCTAGGAAGCCCAACTGCGAATGTGACCCATCGAATGATCTCCTGGACGTTGTTGATGCTGATGGTGCCATTGTTGAGAAGCGCCGTGATATTATTGACCAGTGTTCCCGTGGTCTCCATATGCTGGAGGATTGTACTGGTTCTAGTTTTGTTCAGCTTTATGTAAAATATGACGAATATATCCCAGTTGATGCGGCTGGTCGTGCGCCATGTCAGAGAGTAATATGGTAAACAGTTTTTGTTGGAGGAAAATAAAGAGGGCACGTTTATTCAAAGTTTCGGTTATCATGGCTTTTATGGCTCTTCTGTAAACTGTTCCAGTAAGCTCTTTCATTGCTGGTTTGTCAATGCAAATATGTTTTATCTACAGCATGGAAGCTCTCTTCTGAAGCACGTCTGTCTCTGTCAGCTGTGAGAAGTTAGCATATTTAAAAACGTAAGCAATAATTGATGACAAGACCTTAAAATGATAAGGTCACGCTTTATTTTAAGGTACAATTCTATATTGCATAGGTACTAATCATTCATTCCTTTAAAACTGCAGTGAGAAACTTGAAAGTCAAGTATGGTGAGACAAACTCATCTACTATATCTTTTCAAAAGATACACTGGAAAAAAATGATGAAAAAAGCATTGCTTGTTGTTTGCTGTATCACTATGAAGCGTTCTCCTTGCTTAGTCTTTCTGTGTTCTTGACCCTTGCCTTGTTTCCTTGTTTATGTTGTTTTGCCGCGTGTACTGACCTCTTTGCCTATGACCTGGACTATGCTTTTTGGACTACCCTCATTATACCGTTTGTTCCTGTTTTGACCATTGCATGCCTGACAATTCTTAATAAAACTCCATGCTGGATTCTCATCCTCATTGGATTTACTAAATATTTTTATTTTTTATTTAGTATAGCAGCATAACCAATGCAATATTTCAGCTTAAAAGTGGGTATGTTTTTCACTGCCATTCATTTCCCTTTTTTTTAAATAATACAGATAAAGTAACAAAACACAATGTGAAAACTAAATAAACAAAGTACTGTAAATAATAACAATAAAAAGGCAAATAATAATAACAACAATTTTGAACATATATTACAATAATAATAATATTTTTTTTTTAAGGGAAGAGTTGCAAACAATTTATATTGGATGAATTTAACAAATTAAGTTGAACATTACAAATTTATTAGTTTAAATTCAGCCCATATAAATTGTTTGAAAATGACAAACGAGTGACAAACGAGTCCCCGCATTGGACCTGTGGGCCAGCCTGACCTCCCGCCAGTGCACTACTCACACCTGCAGCTTCTCCACCATGGACGTCCAGCTTCTCTTGCCTCCGGCGCCTAGACTGCAGCTCCACGCAGAAAAGCGTGAAGAATATATGGTCGTGCCAACAGAGCCTGGTTTCTCTCATGGTTTTTTTTTTTCCCTTCACTTCGTCAATTGGTGAAGTTTTTTTCCCTCGCCACTGTCGCCAGTGGCTTGCTCAGATCGGGACTTGTGGAGCTGCGCTTTAGTGGATTTGCTCTTCAGTGTTTGGACTTTCAGCAGTGAAAATGAATCCACACTGAACTGAACAAAACTGAACTTCAACTCTGAAATCTGGACTTTACTAGAACTATGTGAAGCTGCTTTGACAAAATCTACATTGTAAAAGCGCTATAGTAATAAACATGCATTGAATTGAATTGTTTGCACCAGTTACCTTAAACATTTTTAGTAAATCCAATGAATGATTTTTTTTCAGTGTAGTAGTCCTTTATTATATATTGTTTAGCTATTTTACTATTTACTTATTTATTAATTACTAGTAGCTATTAAATATACACTAGTACCTACTCATTAGATACTACTATTAGATACCTATTAAATAGAAGTTAATTCATATTTAATCGATATACTGTACTTAGAAACAACTACCCAGGGCTTAATTTGTGCAGAAACACGCCGGTTCCGGCACCTCTGCAATCTGATCAGGCACCTCATTTTACCTAACCCCCTCCTCAACCGCCCTTCTCCGTCCGCTGTTCACTTTCACTTTCTTCCGCGACTCCCCAACCCTCTTCATTTTCATTTTCTTCCGCCATCCACCCCCCCCCCCCCCCTACCCCCCCCCCCCCCCCCCCCCCCCCCTTCCTTTTTCACTTTTGTCCACGACATCTCTAAATCATCTGGGTATCATGCCGGATCTGTTACCCCGATCTGTTCCAGGACCTCCCAATTCACAAATTAAGCACTGCAGCTACCCATTCAAGAGTTCACACTTAGATATTACTTGACCCTATTAGCAGGTTTGGCATGCTGTCCAGGGAGAGAACCCTGAGCTCGGAGATAATTGAGCCCAGGGCTCCAACCAGATCTATAAGCATATAAGGGGGTCCGAGATCAGGTAGGTCTCGAGAGCTCCCCCTGGTAAAAGGAGGAGATGAGGTGGAATGGGTTGTTGCTAAATCGCATATGGTTGTGGCCGGAAGTTAACGAGAATTATTTTTTTTTATTATTTATTAAATTTTACCAGTGAAAGGGGGGATTCTTCCAAAACGAAGACAAGGCAGTAAGGTGAAATCAGTCTATTTATTGTAGGCTTGGATCAATCTGATTGGATTAGTGCTGATTATGGATATGAGACCAGCGCATGGTAAGCTACCATCAACCGAATTACAATTCTGCCACTGAACTGCACTACATTTTCCATCAGGCACTTCACACACACACACCAGTTCCGGATCACCCATGATTGCACACAGCTGAAGCTTGTAAGGACTAATGACCAGGACTTTATGTACAGTTCTCATTTTGACACACATTGCCGTAACACTATGAAGCGTTCTCCTTGTTTAGTCTTTCCGTGTTCTTGACCCTTGCCTTGTTTCCTCGTTTATGTTGTTTTGCCGCCTGTATTGACCTCTTTGCCTGTGACCTCGACTATGCTTTTTGGACTACGCTCATTATACCGTTTGTGAAATCAGTCATTTCACATGCTCCTCTCGAAATTAGTTTGTAAAATTTCAATTAAATAGATACTAGTACTTCTAATACTTATCTTTTAGAAAGCCTATTGGTTCTTCATTAGGAACTGTTACCTGATACTGGTACTCATTCACTAGATCAGTGGTTCCCAACCTTTTTTCCAGGAGACCCCTATTTTAACACTGACATTTTTTAAAGACCCCCCCCCCCCCACCACCACCACACACACACACACACAGAAACATACAGAAAAAAATTGCACACACTGACTAGCATATAACATTAGCTAATGTTGCGTTTAATATATGCAAAAACAACTCGAAACTATTGACCTTTTCCTCAACAACAGTTTGCACTTTTTTCCAAAACCTGCTGCAAATTTAACAGCAGCACGTTTAACATCATGTACAAACAACATGTACAAGTCTATCTGTTTAACTCATTATTAAAAGGTGAAACATGCAAGGTTCACAAGAACAGAGTGAGTATTTTCTATTCATGCTTGTTTTATAATATAATACAAATTATTTAATTGAGTACAAATAAAACTATTTAAATGCATATAGTTTAGTCAGGCATTCATTGAATTTTTTGATTTTATTCTAAAAGCCTATTAGGCATATGAAATAACAATAAGTAATGCATAACAACTATTAGCACATGTTTTTTTTTTTCATGTCTTTTTTTGTGATCCTGGATGAATTACGCCTTATTCATTAAAAGCTATTTAATGTGAACTCTGGGCCTGCATATCTATGGCTAGAGATTGGATATTAGGCATGATTTTTGTGACAGCCAGACGCGACCCCCGGGTTGGGAACCACTGCACTAGATAGTAGCTATTAAATAGATTCTAGTACTCATTGATTAGATACTGGTACTTATTGTAGTTAGCTAATTGTGTATATAATTTATTATATATTTATATACTTGTACTCATTAGATTCTAGTGGTCATTCATTAGATACTCATTCATCAGCTACTGGTACTTATTCATTAGCTATTAGTGCTAGTTAGTACAATAACATTTCCCACTGTCTTATATATGAGGCTCAAATCTAACTAATATGTATTTTAAGTTTGAGTAGTACATACTTTTATATACTAGTTCACTCTGTGGAGAAATGTACTATTTGATAGGTAGTAGTACTTAATTTTAGATACTAGTTTTTATATACTAGAACTTAATCATTAGGGCTTTTCAGACTGCCTGTAACCTTGGGTTATTGTCATTTTAAACACCAATTTTAACCCTGGGTTTCACACCTGAAATTTGAAAGTGGTGTTAGCACCGCATTTTACCAAGGGTTATGAAACCCTGTTCTGGAGCAGGGTTAGCACCGGTTTAGTTTTTAGATTTAGTGTATTCTGGTTTTAAAATGACCCAAGGTTAACAATTTCAAGTGTGAAAAGACCTAGTAAATACAACTAATTCCTCAGATACCTAATACATTGGTTATTTTCATTTTACATGGCAGTTTTTTTTTTATTATTGGATGCTACTTTTCACGATCACCAGCGATCTAGTCCTCATAGATCATTGGAGAACATTTAGCATCAACCGAACTACAATTCTGCCACTGAACTGCACTACATTTTCCATCAGGCACCTCACACACACACCAGTTCCAGATCACCCATGATTGCACACAGCTGAAGCTTGAAGGGACTACTGACCAGGACTATATATACAGCCCTCATTTTGACACACATTGCTGAGTCTTGTTGTTTGCTGTAAAGCGGTCTCCTTGTTTAGAATTTCTGTTTATTGACCTCTTTGCCTGTGACCTCGACTATGCTTTTTAGACTACGCTCATTATACCATTTGTTCCTGTTGTGACCATTTCATGCCTGACGATTCCTAATAAAATGTTGGATTCTTAACTCCGTTGTACCCCAACTCCCATTGGTTACACTACTCTACTAGTCAACAGCCTGTAGTATAAGTTAAAATATTTTAATTTAAATAAAAATACATTAAAACAAGCAATCATTGGCATAATAATTTATTTAAATTAATTCACTCACATTATGTATACACGTAAGATAGCAACACATTCAATGATACTTTAAGCAACGGTGTGCGTTTGACACAGTTAATAGGTTAACAACTTACACGATAGTAACAGAGCAAACCACTGCTGACTTAAGAACACTTGAATACTGACAATCTCATGTAGCAAATATACAACAGTTACAGTTAAATATTGTCTAGCGTCCTCTTTATTGTTGTTTTGCCTTCTCCCAGCTGGGACTTGTTTGATCATTCGCTCTAAAAGGACAACTGTGTTTCCTTTGCAAAAGCACAATGGTGTGGCACGTTCAGGCATTGCAGTCAAGCACACAGGGCTGTTAAATCTTTAGCTGTTATGGTAAATGTCAAAAGGGAATGGGCATATTTTCTGGACTGTTTTGTGTGTATGAATGTAATTAAATAAGAATTAGGGTGCGTTCACACCAGACGCAGATGAAGCGCGAGTGATTTATATGTTAAGAAAATGCAAAGACGCGACAGACATCCTGCGGTGTGATTCACGCAAATGAGGTGGCGCGAACGATTTGATTCGTGGAAATGACACGGCGTGAAAATGAGCGTTTTGGGCATTTGACGCTCATAAGGCGTGATTCGTGTGAATGAAGCTGTGTGAACAATGCGATTCAAGCGAATGACATGACTCAAATTAAGCATTTCGGGTGTTTGTCACTCATAAGGCATGATTCACATCAATTGCTCAAGTTGAAAAATTTAAACTTCGGCAAAAATTCGCACTGTGTTAACCAATCAGAAGATTGTTCTAGTACTGACTGTTATCCAGATTAGAGCTAAAGATCTTTGCCCGAACCCAAAGAAACCCGACGGGACCAACCGGTTCGGGCTTAATTTCTATCATTTTAAACGGGGTCGGGCCAGGCTTGGGTTTGTGCTTCGGCTTGCGCGGTAAATGAACCATGTCATGTGATGCATTTCGATTAGCGCGAGAAAGTAATCAAATTGTGTTACAACATAAAATTCCATCCCTGCAAAAGTGAAACAAATGATGACGGAGAAGTCAAAAAGAGCGAATTTTGCAGAGTGGGAAGATGTACATCAAGCTGACAAGGAAAATGACGAGGTCACTCGCTACATTGAAACTGCTGTCATGGAAAATTAAATGGATGTTCTTGGCTGGTGAAAGATGAACAACCAATCCTACCCAAAACTTGCAAAATTAGCCAGATTAGTAGTATTACTGTATGCATCACGGCCAGCAGCAGCAGCAGCAGTGAAAGGGTGTTCAGTGCTGCTGAACGCACCATCAATGAGCGCAGCACCACGCTAAAGCCATCTACAGTGGATTCAATAATGATCTTGGTGAATAAAGGATTTTCAAATATAACTAAATATTAATTAAATCATAAAAGCATAATGTAGTCAGAGTATAAGCTAATGTCGGCATTATTCTTTTAATATTCAGCTTCACCATCCCCTTAAGGCCAGATTGTGAAGAGAAGTGGCGAAACAAATCCTGCAGAGCCTTTATCTTAATTTCGTTATTGCCAAATAGCCGTCATAATTTAGAATTTATTTTAATTTAATTTGTTAGAAAATACTTATTTTTAGTGGTGTGTTGGCCAATTTAAAGGCTAAGTGTAGCCTATGTACCTAGGCCTATTTAGAGTGCTGAGATGTTATAATGTTACAGAGGACTTATTTTATTTCTGGGTTCCAACTTCTAAGTGGTCTATACGTTTGTTATGAATAAATGATGTTAAAACACATATAAACGACTCATTCTTGAAAAAAAAGCAAAAGAGCTGTGTGCATGTGCACATTTGAATAATGTTGGGCTGTAAACGGGTTCAGGCTTTTAAAAAGCTATCAATCAAAATGTACTTGTCGGGCTGGGCCAAATTCTGTCAGGCTCGGGCCCTATCGGGCCTAACTTTTAAGGCCCGATTACAGCTCTAATCCAGATGCAGCTCCTTTGGGAGTTGGTGAAACTCATTCATGGCTAGGTGTGCCTCTAAAGGATCTGATGGACCCAGAAACAGTGCCGATTGAGTCCATGGTGTTTTTCAGCCTTCCGTAGCACATAAAGCAAAGCTGCCCTCTTAACAAAATCCATGTCAGCTTTTGCAACGAAACTTAAGCAATTTCGCATCTGTTGTGAAGTGAATTTCACACAGAAATGAAGCGAGTAAACTCAATGTTCAAGCATCTAATTACGGACAAATAGCATGATTTACTTGCGCAAGGCGCGTCCAGTGTGAACACCCCATTAGAGTGGCTGACTGTAGTATTGGTAAACTAGCAACGCAGTAAACAAAGCAAGCATAATGGAGACAGCTGATTAGTCACATGGTTATAATTTTCGCTACGTCAGAGTTTATTCAGTAAATGCGTTTTCATTTCACATTATTCAGATTTACTATTTTCCGCACAACTCCAAAAGCGAACGTGAAAAAAAAAACATTTTTGGAATTTAAAGGATGCAAAATCTTCTGCCCTCGCATTAATCTTCCATTGACATTGATTTCAAATTGAAATCTCAATCTCATCCACAAAGATTAGCAAAACAACCGTCAATACTACTGCTAGTTTTCAAGAGGCCAACTTGATTTTTACATTTTCTGATAGTAACGCGAGTAGTTATGGTGTAATGCAAAATCAGTGGCGCGATGCTCGGGTGCTTGGTGTAGCAGATCGTTGCTTTAAGGTTTATTGTTTTGACTGGTTTTTATTGCAATGCAACAGCCAAGTGGTTGCTAGGTATTCAGTTGATTGTTTACTGGTCAAATCATGTGGCTCCTCTTCAATTTATAGCATTATTTTGTCCTGTTTTAATTTTCATCGGCTGAAATTAAGTCATGATCATTTAAATAAACGCATACTGTATATGGTTTGAATTATACTTACAGTATATTATCAAAGGATTAATGGTATTCCAAATCAGAATAAGACAAATGGTAAAAAAATAGTTCACCAAAAAATGAACATTACAACAAGTGGTTGTAAACTTTTATGAACTTCTTTCTTCTGCTGAAAACAAAACAAAATATTCTGAAGGATGTTGGGAAAAATGACGCACTGACATCCATATTAGGAACAAAAAATACTATGGAAGTCTGTTTTTTTAACATTCTTCAGTATATCTTCTTTTGTGTTCAACAGAAGAAACAAACAGGTTTGGAACAAGTGAAAGAAGAGTAAATGATCACAATTTTCATTTTTGTGTGAACTATCCCTTAAAGTGTAAAGCAGCAGGAGTCATGCTGTATCATCCATCTCATGCCATGTTTAACATCTCATAGTTAAAATGTCCTCAGCATGCCCTTTTGTACAAATTTTGGCTTTACAGATGCTTGTGTGAGCTACAGTAAGGAAGCATATATTGTTATTATGGTTCTTGGTTTGTGGCCACAGATACTTGTGTGTTTATTTTCTCATGTTTTGGATACTGACTTTAGGTTTGGTGTTTTTTGGTTTGCGTTCATGTTAAGTCTGAAGAAGGCGATGGACTCTGTGTATTTGCGTTTGCGAAAGCACCAGCCGATGCACCTGCTCCTGTCCTCGAGCGCAGGGCATCATCACACGACCCACTAACACGGCATCTCCTCTCTTCTCCTCCTTTGCCTGACAGCGGAAAGAAAGAAAGAGCGAAAGTTTGAATGCACACCCAAACATTGTGGAAAAAAATGTTAAATTGTGAGCTCACCTTAACAAAATTGTTTAGCTCACCTTAACAAAAGAGGTGCAAGGAAAAGTGGCAAAATCAGACGAAGCTTGAGCACCAGGCCTGTGAGTCACTACATGTTCAGCAACCTCATCCTTTAAAGAAATAAGTTGTACGTTATTCAAGTAAATACGAGAAACATTACTGTGAATTCTGAGTCATTTTTGTTTTACCTTGAGCCTATCGAGAGTGTCATTGAGTGACTGCAGTCGTGCTGTTTGCTCTAGGAGCTGCGCACTGGGACTCACTGTTAACCAAAACACATCAAATGCAAAATAATCAATGGGAAATCTGTGCTTTTAAAGGCGCATTTCACCAGAAAATCACAATTCTGTCATTATTTACTCACCCTGGTCAATAAGAGATATTTTATTGTGGTTCAAAACTTTTTCTCATATTCTCATCCATTTGATGACAGTAAATAAAATGCTCAACATGAAGCATTTTTAAAGGGTTATGAAACCTCCGTCTTAGCAGGATAAAGCTAGGAGAAGGGGTGTTTCCAGCTGTGCTGAGGTATGAGTGCCATGTGTGGGGAAAGAGGGAAGGGTTTGCATAAAATACAAATTTTGCACTGCACTGATAAAAATGTGGATTGTGTTGTATTGTATTATATATTGCCCACAGTATTGTACTGTAGTAATATTATAGTAAACTACTTACTAACATAACTTAGAAAGTATCTTACATAGCTGTATGAATAAAAAAGTACATTTAAGCACACACCAAATTTTGTGGAGACAGTAAAATCAACACAATCTGCTCTATACGCTTATTAGCACCCTTTCACACAGTTATACCGGTAAATATCTGGAAAATTTCCGGAACGACTTTACCGCTAAATTCAAAAAAGCGCAGTTCACACAGGCAAGGACATTACGGAATTTTTTCCGGGAAAAGCCCGTTCACATATCCATTCCAAAATACCGTTAAATTCTAACAATATTAACCAGAAATTAGCTCTAAACGGCTGCGCTTGTATTTGTAAACATTTGACTACATTACAAATCTGTGGATGGATAAGTATTGTGAACAACTTCGATAAAAACATATGGAGGAACACTTTCACAAGATGTACATAATATGTGTGTGTGCTGGCGCTCATCGACTCCTTAACGTGCACACGCGTCAAGCAACTAAAGCAGAGCTTGAAGGTAAACAAACAACAGCTTATCATAAGCATTTTATCGATAACTATGTACACAGTTGGCATTAGGAATGAACAGAAACGTTATCTGACTAACATCTAGCAGCTAAATATGACTGGAAAAATATTCAAAGGTTTTATTTTCATAAGCTGTGCGGACGTGAATGCGTCTGAATGTTCTGATTGGCTGGAGTAGACGTGTCACGTCAGCGTATTCTAATCGTGAACGCGCTCTTTCTGGCAATTTTCCTTCTGCTTTCACACAGCGCAGCATTCCGGCAATTTACCGGTAATGTTACAACTTCTCTTTCCGAAAAATTGCCAGAACAAATTTACAGGTATTTTGAAAAAAGGCCTGTTCACACATACAGAGCTTTACCAGCAATTTTCCGGAAAGGTCTGTGTGTTTGAAAGGGGCTATTGTTTGTGTTAGCACACTTAGACACTAAGCACTGACGACAAATGTCTCTGAACAATGACACTGTAACAGGTAACTTACTGTTAGGTAAGCTGGAAGTGTCAGACAAAATTCTCATGCATAACGAAGTTGCATCTCATTCATAATAGTGCACAGTGATCAGATCAAACCAGCTCTTTCTCATGAATTTACATACAGAAACTCCTAAAACCCAGTGACTTCACTGTTTACTGACAGCCTTTCACCACTCACACATTGAGCATTTACCCCATGGCCGTAATGTTGCTTCGAAATTTCTTTTTAAACTGGAAGGTTGAATTTGCTCTAAACAAAATTAATAACCAATTTTCTCTCGATGATGAAATGTACTGTATGTGTCCTTCTAGTGTTTTTAGCAACGTGCAACACATATCTCTGTCAATATCTCAAAACATTAAATATGTTTTAGGGTTTCATGACCCTTTAAAAAAATGTTCACAAGTATCAAACGATACAAGCTTTAGTCTCTGTGCACAATGATACCCTATTAATGACTCAGCTCACTCCAACTCATTCTAAAAATCACAAATACACACTTTTGCAAAACCAAGACGAATAAAATAAAATAAAAAAGACACTGAGAAAAACTAGCAATGCCCAGAAATGCCTCAAAAAAGTTCCTTTAATCCCCAGGTGCCATATTGACAATCAGACAAGGGGCTTTTTGCACATAGATCCTAGAACAATTGATCAAGGTATCCATTTTTGGGATGTTTGCACTGAGGATATTTTAATAAACCAAGCCCCTGTTTACTCTAATTCGTTTTAGTTTTAAAACGGCGTTTTAGAATGTAAACGATCCGCGTCCACACTGGCGTTTCACCTAGCGTTTCTGAACAACTCTCCGTCCACATTATATAGCTGAAAATGCACATCACGTGACCACACACACACTCTGGCATGTGCTGCAGCGATAAGAGCTCTGCAGGTTGGACTGCTCATCAAGGATCTACCGCTGGATATAATCTCACTATATTTGTTATCCGTGATATTTAATTCATCTTGTCTCTATCTAACGACATATTCCCCGACTTTGGTCTTTTGAATCTATTAGTTGCTTGCATTTATTTCCTATAATGTATAAACTTATTGTACGTCATACTTTTATAATGGCCATTATTGATTATTTAAAATGATATTCAGCAAAATAGAGGCTGTGTTTCGTATTTTCACTGAAAATGAAACGAGGCAGTAATGTTATGGGCTCTGTTTTGTTATAAATATGCATACAGTGAAAATGACGATCATACTGTATAAATATGCAGCTACACGATGCCTCAACATGTTTGGTGTCTGTTAAGTTACTAATATCAAATGAAAATAGGCAGTTACTCACATCATGTTTTCATTTTATTGTTAAGAAAGTGAAACAACGTAGCCAGGGAGTTGTGAATGAGGTTATAAAGTACACTGTTTCCTTTGAAGATTTATCCGACGTGTCCTTGGGAGTTTGTTTTCCATATCAAACTTGCGAAGTCTGAATTTACAAGGAGAGGATGCAAGACTGAACTGTGTGTAGGCCCAATCAGATATGTGAACATCTGCAGCCATGCCTCCATATTTAGATGTCTTCGTTTCCCCCAATCCAGATTAACACGGAGCAGCAGCATTTTAAAATGAAAATGGCCTCTCCAGCATTTTCAAAACATTCCGTTTTTGGAGCTCGAAAACTCAGGCATAGTGTGGACAGATGGCGTAACTGTAGCAAAAACTTTTTGTGTTTTTGCGTTTTGAAACTAAAACGTATAAGTGTAAACGGGGCCTAAAACTAAGACTAAAACTGTTGGTCATAAAAAAACATTTTTGTTAACTCAAATAAAAAAATAAATGCCGCTCTTATGAATGCGTGCTAAACTGACACTGAGGAGTAGAAACAGTCAAATAAAGTTGTTATTTTTGTTTTATGGGTACATAGAAGTATTCTCATAGCTTGCTAATATTCTGATTAAACCACTCAAGATGATTCAAGGATGATTTAAGGGAGTTTTCTTTTTTTGGACTTTGGATTTTTCGAACGACTGTGGAATCTTGTAATTTGGAAGGTCAGAGAGAGCTCTCTGATTTCATCTAAAATATCTTAATTTGCATTCCCGAAGACAAACGAAGGTCTCAGGGGTTTGGGATGAAATGACAGTGAGTAATTAATAACATAACTTACATTCTGGAGTGAACTAACCCTTTGGATCTAAATGAAAACACACCTGGAGACCTCCCAGTGATGTCCACCACTTTCACATTGGCACTCATCTGGAGCAGCGTGTCCAGCAGTTGGTCAGTTTTGCGGTAGAGGGCGCTGGACAACACCTCAGGCCTGCAGCCCTCTCGCCAGCCCAGCTTTGGCACATTCAGAGGAGGGAGAGACGCCAGCTGAGCACGCATCCTTTCCGCCTGCGCACATGGAAAAAAACAAAAACAAAAGTGTAAATAAATGCCTGGATTGAGGGAATGTGATTGCGGGGAAGTAGGAGAGACCTTCAGTCTGTTGTTTTCATTCTTCAACTGCTTTATACTGAGTCTCTGAGCTTCAATCTGCTGAGTGAGCAGTGGAGAATCAATCACCTGCAGTCCTGCTGCCGCACACACACCTTCAATATGAACACACACATAATTACGTTAACTAAGACAGAGGCGACTGATGTATTTTTCAAATGAAGAAATGAATGCTACAATTAAAATGGAAGAAATCTTCAATGGATCTTTATTAAAGACAAGAATTTAAAAAAATGCATATAAAACAGCACAACTGTTTTCAACATTTATAATCAAATTAAATGTTTCTTGAGCACTTATTATGAAGTCTGAAGAATCATGCAAAGACTGGAAAAATAATGCAGAACATTCAGCTTCGACTCGCAGAAATAAACAACATTTTGAGATACTGTTTAAATTCATTCATTCATTTTCCTTTGGCTTAGTCCCTTATTTATCAGGGCGGAATAAACCACCAACTATTCCAGTATATGTTTTACGCAGCGGATTCTCTTCCAGTTGCAACCCAGTACTGGGAAACACTCATACACTTTCGCATTCACACACACACTCATACACTACGGCCGGTTTAGTTTACTCAATTCACTTATAGCCAACTGGCCCAGCCGGGACTCCAACCAGCAACCTTCTTGTTGTGAGGCGACAGTGCTAACCATTGAGCCACCATGCCAGCCTACTGTTTAAATTAAATTTTAATCATAATAATATATCACAGTATTTTGCATCAGGGGCAGCGCAGTGGGTAGCATGATCGCCTCACAGCAAGAAGGTCGCTGGTTCGAGCCTCGGCTGGGTCCGTTGGCATTTCTGTGTGGAGTTTGTGAGCTTCCTCCGGGTGCTCTGGTTTCCCCCACAGTCCAAAGACATGTGGTACAGGTGAATTGGGTAAGCTAAATTGTTAGTAGTGTATGAGTGTGAATGAGTGTGTATGGATGTTTCCCAGTGATGGGTTGCAGCTGGAAGGGCATCTGCTGAGTAGAACATGTACTGGATAAGTTGGCGGTTCATTCAGGGAATAAGCCGAAAAGAAAATGAATGAATGAATGAATGAATGAATTTTGGATCAGTTAAATGAAGCTTTGGAAAGCAAGATACATTTAAATATTAAAAAATAAGTCAGTTACAATAAAATAAACTATAAATCCATTAAAACCAAAGCCTAAACTTTTAATGATAGTTTTAATGAAATATGATATTGTTGAAATCTTGAAGGAATAATTTTCTTGGTGGACTTATTAAATCCATTCAATGTTTTTCAATTAGTCAACAAATATTATGTTGGTTTACAAAGTGTACAGTACAGTGTTCCCTCATAAAAGAGCACACCTCTCACAAATCTCGTTTCTAAATTAATATTTTCTACAGCATGCTATAAAATATTATATTCTAACAAAATAATTTAACGATAACAATCCAAAAATGAGTACACCCAAATTAATATGTTGGGGAAAAAAATTACTTAAAATTTTAATAAAGAGGAAAAATCTGAAACTTAAATTAAGAAAAACAAATATTAAATTTATTTAATTTTCAAATAATATTTTATGCAATATTCCGCTTGAATTTAAATGAATTATCTTTCCATTCCTAAAGATGTTCGGTGACCAAACACGTATTTTAATGGATATATCTGTTTAATAAAACTGTTTTGTTAAAAAGCACAAAATATATTGTCTACATTCACAGAGAAATTGATTAAAATCATAAATTATAAAATAGGGTGTACTCATTTATGCTGTGCTCTGTATTTAACGGATAATAAACATCACAAAAATAAACACCAACAAAGTAATTTTGACTTATTTTTGCAATAGTTGAAGTCAGAATTATTACCCCCCCCCCCCCCCCCCCCCCAAATTTCTGTTTAACGGAGAGTTTTTTTCAACACATTTCTAAACATAATTTCTAATAACTGATTTATTTGATCTTTGCCATGATAACAGTAAATAATATTTCACTAGATATTTTTCAAGACACTTCTATACAGCTTAAAGTGACATTTAAAGGCTTAACTAGGTTAATCAGGTTAATTAGGCAGGTTAGGGTAATTAGGCTAGTTATTGTATAAAGATGGTTTGTTTTGTAGACTAGTGAAAAAAATATAGCTTAAAGGGGCTAATAATTTTGACCTTAAAATGCTTGATAAAAAATTAAAAACTGCTTTTATTCTAGCCGAAATAAAACAAATAAGACTTTCTCAACAAGAAAAAATATTATCAGACATACTGTGAAAATGTCCTTGCTCTGTTAAACATCATTTAGAAAATATTTTAAAAAGAAAAAAAAAATTAAAGGGGGTTTAATAATTCTGACTTCAACTGTATAATGTGTAGTAACTGTAAAATTTTATGCGATATAAGAAATGACATGAATTACAGAAATCAGTCAGTGATAAAGTGTGGCAGAATTAGCTGTATTTGAGATGAGAATGCTTTTTTATTATCTCGCCAATCAAAAACATTCTGTGCAAAATGACAGTATTCAAGAGCCATGCAGTAAATGACTGTACTATACTAATAACACGCCCTAGCATAAACACATGCAACACATACAGAAACCACAAGTGGGAGGAAGAGAGTGATATTTAGATGAGAAGAGAGGACGGATATTTAAATGTCACACAACATGTGGCATCAACTTTACCTTTTTGTTCTTCTAAAAGGAACACAAACAATGAACACAGATGTTAGACCGTTTAACAAAAAGATTTCAGAAAAACATCTATTATATAAAACAGTTATATTATACAGTAGTTATATTGATTACATTATTGTTTTATTACAGTTATATAACAGTTTTATGGGTCTCTTACCAGCAGTGATGCCACAGGTCACAATGGAGGCGATGCCAGACGCTTGACTTCCTCTCAGGCCCTCAATGGTCATCTTTGATTGGCTGCTGATTCTCTGCCTTAGCTCTAGTTTTTCTGACTCTAGTTGGTCAATGTCAGCCTGGAGAGCATCCATGGTCTCCTCAAAATCCCTACGGATTAAAAATAGCCATATTAGATCATTGTTTTTACAGCGTTAGTGTCATCATCACTATTAGATGCAAGAAATTGGGTTCCAGAAGTAAAAACCTTTCATAGGGATTTATTTTTATTTGAACTCATGACCCTTCAAAGACAGGCCTGTTGTGAGTTCTAAGACTGTTCTTCAAACATGTGCTTTTGTTAAACCTGTATGTTTGCATGAATTCAGCTTATATTTTAAAACAATCATGCTTCATTTAAAACAAATATATAATTCTGTCATCATTTACTCACCCTCAACTTGATTCCAAACCTGTTTTTCTTGAGAACACAAGGTAGATATTATGAATGTTAGAAACCTGTAACCATTGAATTGCTTTGTGTTTTTCCCTACTATTGTTGTCAATGGCTACAAGTTTCCTACATTCTTCAAAATATCTTTTTTTGTCTTTAATAAAAAAACAAACTCAATTGTGAGGGTAAATAGATGGTGAGAGTATTTTCAGAATTTGTGGAGAAAAACTAAAAATGAAAATGTGGAGGGTAACTTGCACCAAAAGAGAACTTGAGCTCCACCTATTTCAATGAAGAGTCAGTCTCCTGACATTTTCCAAATACTTCAATATTTGTTTATAAATGCATATTGTGCAATAAATATATTGATTGTACAGATACACTGAAAACAAATATAAAAAATATAAAATATAAAATAATATAAAATAAATAGCTTTAAATTCAGATTATATTCAATTTATTTCAATTTGATTGCATCATTCGCAATGCTTCATGGGATTGTAGTTCTTTCCCTCAGTAAAGCCCGTATGTTTCGCACATTTCTATTTTGACAGATTTTCCAATGCCTTTTTACTTTACTTATTTGGTAATGTTTTGATTCTCCATGCAGCTCATTTGTTTATAACAGCTTGGAAGAATACGTCGAATAGTTCGGACTGCTGAGCGAATCATTGGTACAACTCTCCCTACTCTCCAAGAACTGTACTTATCCAGAGCGAGCAGAAGGGCTGCCAAAATCACTCTGGACCGCTCACACCCAGCACACTGCCTCTTTGAACTTTTACCTTCTGGTCGACGCTACAGAGCCCTGCGCACCAGAACAGCCCGACACAGAAACAGTTTCTTCCCCAGTTTCTTCCCTCAGGCAATCCATCTCATGGATCAACACTTGATGATAGTAATTGTGGAACCAACATCACTACTTGCTATACACTTTTATACACATATGCACTTATTTAACAACACACTTTACATGCCAATTTGCACATAACAGCTGCACATATAATGTTGTATATAGTAATATTCCTGTACATACACTTGTCAATTTGTATATTTGCATTCACCACTTTTTAAAATATATTTATTATCTGTTTCTTAGTCCTGTCTGTAATTCTGTTGCACTGTAGAAGCTCTGTCACAAAAACAAATTCCTCGTATAAGTGAACATACCTGGCAATAAAGCTCTTTCTGATTCTGATAATGCTTTAATATAGACATTCAGAATTAGGAATATTAGGAATTTAAGTAACAACAAGCTGTTGTAAAAACTATATGGAGCAATCCTCCTTGTCATCTCTTACTTCTCCTTCTTTTTCAGTAGTGAATCAGTCTCATCTAAGATGGCCTGGATCTTCTCCACTCGCTCATCTGCATCTTTAGATGCACTGTCCAGCTTCTTCTCCAGCAAACTGAGCCGTACATTGGCCTCACTCAGTTCCTCGCCCTGTAAACAAGACCATATTCATTCAGAATGTTCACATAATTCCTGGTCCTCTTAAAGTGGTGGACAGTGACTACGTATGTTTACTTTACTACTGTTAAGTGCTCTTTTAAAGTATTTGTATTTAAAACAAATTAACGTCATTACATTCCAAATTGATGATGTATAAAATTGTCACACGCTGAGAGACACTGAACACTTCACAGGTAAATTTAATAGAGTCATTTGCATCTGTTCTTGAGTCAACTACTCACTGATTCAAATGATCCTGTAAGAGTCTGCTGTTAACAACTCACTGACAATAACTGCAGGCTTGTGATAAACAGGTTATTTGAATACTGATCCTTTCAGTGTGAGTCTCCAGTTTATGACTCACCTTATTCAAATAATCCATTCAGAGTGAGTCTGCAGTTTACAACTCACTGATTCAAATGATAGATTCAGAGCGAGTCTCCGGTTTACGACTCACTGATTCAAATGGTCCTTTTAGTTAATGACTTACTGATTCATATGCTATATTCAGAGCCTGTCTCCAGTTTACAACTCACTGATTCAAATGATTCATTCAGGTAATGACTCACAGATTCAAACGATCCATTTAGAGCAAGTCTGCAATTGATCACACACTGAATCTAATGATCCTATTAAAGTGAGTCTTCAGTTGACAACTTACTTATTCAAAGGATCAATTCAGAGCGAGTCTCCAGTTTACGACTCAAATCAAATGATCCATTCAGCGCTTGCCTCCAGCTAATGACTCAATGATTCAAACGATCCATTCAGAGTGAGTTTCCAGTTAAGTCAATGAATAGATTAGCTAGATTGATGAATCTAGATGAATAGCTAGATTACCCTCTTAGGGCTTAGTGGCCACATACGTGGACAGCACATTTTAGCTCTTATGCCTTATGTCTTATATTTTGTTACAGACATACAGTGTCATCCAGCAAATGTTTTGCAGCATATGAAATGTCCCAAACACTTTTTTAACTGTCCCAAATTTATTAATGCATTAAAAAACAGTCAGGAAAAAAACTGCTGTGTTTAAGGCAGAAATAAAGAGTTTTTCATTCTATTACACAAAGGTGACTTTATTGTGTTTTATGGAAATTCGGACCACGAGTGCACATATATGGACATCATTTTTCTCTAAAAGTACATCATATCAAAAGATGATACTTAGGTTTAATTCTAATTAGGTTCCAATAAGCCCAAATAGCAAAGAGAAATAAAAAATGCATGTAAAAAAACAGCTTGGGGCTTAAAGGGTCACGAAACACCAAAACACATTTTTTGAGCTGTTGACAGTCATATATGTGTCCCACGCTGCTATAAACACTATTAGGACACATATATTGCACTAAAAAGTGAAAATTGGTTGTTTTTGCGTTATTTTGCGCAAATTTGTTCTTCCTGTTTGAAACGAATTTTTGAAGCTACGTCACGGCCATGAGATTCATTCATTCATTTTCTTGTCGGCTTTGTCCCTTGCGGGGTTGCCACAGTGGAATGAACCACCAACTTATCCAGCACGATTTTACGCAGCGGATACCCTTCCAGCCGCAACCCATCTCTGGGAATTTCCACACACGCACATTCACACTCATACACTACGGACAATTTAGCCTACCCAATTCACCTGTACTGCATGTTTTTGGACTGTGGGGGAAACCGGAGCACCCGGAGGAAACCCACGCGAACGCAGGGAGAACATGCAAACTCCACACAGAAACGCCAACTGACCCAGCACAGCCGAGGTTCGAACCTGCGACCCAGCGACGTTCTTGCTGTGAGGCAACAGCACTACCTACTGCGCCACTGCGTTGCCTATACGGCCATGAGATACTTAGGTGTAAATCCAGAGTGGAGAGTGGCTGTCTGTCTTTTCCAGAACATTCTGACGTATGTGGGTGTGCGGCATTAATTCATGACAAAGACGTGTTTTAAACCAATCAGCGCGCTCTATTGTGTATGACGCGAAACTTCATTAATATGCATGATAGCTCCAGAGACTGTTTACCTGTTTACACTGTACAGACGGAAGAGAGACGCCACGTTGTGTTGCCAAAACAAGTGAAAGAACAAGAATTTGGAGACAAGAGTCATCGGTTTTGCGTTTATTAGTGTGCTGCAACAAGGTTTTGTTTTCATTTTCCCTCTATGAGAGAGCTGCTGGACTCACGTGTGGATTACAGTGCACGTGACATGCGACAGAAATGCGTTTGTGAGGAACATTTTTTACCCGAGAGCTTTTCGCATCTGGAAATGGTGAAATCCGGATTTGTCGCTCGTCTCCTTTTTGTCCTGTCGCTACAGATTAGGTAAGTGTGTGCGATCAGTGCTCTTTGTTTAACCCAGATTACAAAGTTTGTCGTATCTTCAGCTAGTGCTCTTTCAGTTTTTAAAGACATACCTCAGTCAAAATGATTTAGTTACTAAGTTTACAGTATGTTAATATCACTGCAATATTGCAGTACAATATTATAGACTGAAAGATCCGCTGTAAATGCTGCTCTCTGAGTGTAAACATGTAAACACAAACTATTCCCGTCGTGCAGGATTTTCGCCGCATTTTGTGACAGGATAGCCTATACAGACACGGCTTTCTGACGCTATCTACCTACCGAGTACATAAGTTACAGAGAAATGCGGAGGATTTTTTTTCTCTCATTCGCCATGCGTATCAAATCAGCCTCTCTCTGTTTGTTTTGCCTGTGAAACTAAGCGCGCGCCCAAATGGAAACGCCCTTTTATGCATATCTTACCCTCTTTTCCTCCCCCGACACTCCCACACTCCCAGAGCTGGACACGCCCAACTTTCCTGACTTTTTCAAAACAGAGGTGTGAAAACACCCTGCTGAGACAGGGGGTTTCATGGCCCTTTAAGAGGTTGGTAAATTATCAGTAGTAGTGTATGATCAGTTTGGCAATAAAATTAAACAAATTTTTGTTAAATAAATAATCATTCATCAGTAAATACTTTTATTTTCATACTTAAGTGCATTAAAAAAGCAAGTTTTGTACTTTGACCTAAGTAAAATGGATGAATTTACATTTAATATTTTTACAAGTGCTTGATTTGTGTATTTCATCCACCACTGCCTCCTAGTACGTCTGAGTGTGAGAGCTTCTACCTTTATTTTGAGGGATTTCTTGAGCTCTTTGATGACAGTTTCTCTGTCTTCAAGTTTGAGGCCGAGTCCTTCAGCATCAGTGATTTCTGCCCTCAGTGCTGCCGCTCGAACTTCAACAGGAGATATCTGTATAACAAAACAAACAGTCAAACAAATAAACAGCCATAGTGCAATGCAGGCAGACTGATAAACCCAAGCACAGAGAGTGCAGTCATACCCCAGTCTGTGGTCTGTCAGAGTCATATTCGCCCTCCTGCATAGCGGTTGCCATCTTGTTCATGGTTGCAATTACAATGCTGCAGGACTGGCGCAGACACTCTTGGGCGTTTATGCCCTGTGACCCATAGATCTGAAAAAAAAAAAAAACAGATATAAAGAGATTCAATTACAACCCCACTCGTTTATATTATATTATACTATTGTAACAATATGTATGTGACAACGGAGGTAAGGATCCAATTGCAGAGTCTTTATTATACAAGGAATAGTCAGGCAGGCAAGGGTCGATCACAGGAGCAAACAGTATTACGCAAGCAATCCATAAGAGAAGTCAAAAACAGGCAAAGAGGTCGGTTCAGGCGGCTAGCATCAGAAAACAATAAACAAGGCAAAGAATCAAACATGGCAGAGCAAGGCAAGGAGAAACGCTTCGTAATGTGTACAGATAACAACAAGACTCAGCAATGTCTGTGTATGTGTGTGTTGTATAAATAGTCCATGCAATGAGTGCTTAAGCAGCTTCAGCTGTGCGAGTGTGTAATCAGTCTGGATCAGGATCTGGTGTGTGTGGAGCTTGCTTGGAGTTGTAGTCCATAAAATGGCGGATTTGTAGTGTGTTAGCGATCCTCAGCCGCTAGATCACTGATAATCATAACAACCATTATACTCAGAAATAAAGGTAATAGAGCTGTCACTGATGTGGTATTGAGGTTGTACCAAACGATATGGTGCATATTGGAACCTAAAAAGTACAAAAGTATAATGCTTTACTTGAAGAGGTGTTTATATGACTGCCAAAACACCTTTAATATCATCACAAGACACATCATGAATATGAAGGAGATTTTATGCATGCTTATCGCAGCTGTCATTATATGTCATCAGCTCAGTTTTGTCATTTTAAATTCAAAGGTCACATTGTTTGAGATGTCTTTGTTATGACAACTTGACAAACAAATACATCTCAACCCTTTGTATTGACACTTAACATTGCAAAGACAACAAAACCTGTCAGTGTCATTGTGATGAAAACTTGACATTATCAAGACAATGTTACATGTCATAAATCTGTCATAAACATAATTGTCATGAGACATTATAATTGTGTGGTGGATATTTTTCTGATCACTTTTGTCATTAAAATTACTCAGTAAATGTGTCAATACTCTGAAAAATAACTTTATTACAGTGTCATTTATATTTAAATACATTTAATGACATTTTAATGACAAATTCAGTTTTTGACGTCAAGAAAAATATTAATGATGAAGTTATAAGATTCATGAAACAATTATAATAGCCTAACGACAGTAACGTTTATGAAAGATTTATCAACACCCTCTTCAAGTTGTTGCCCCTTATATTATATTATATTATATTATATTATATTATATTATATTATATTATATTATATTATATTATATTATATTATATTATTAATTCATTTTCTTTTTGACTTAGTCCCTTTATTAATCTGGGGTCGCCACAGCAGAATGAACCGCCAACTTATCCAGCACATGTTTTACGCAGCGGATGCCCTTCCAGCCGCAACCCATCCCTGGGAAACACCCATACACACTCATTCACACTCATACACTACGGACAATTTTGGCCTACCCAATTCACATATACCACATGTTTTTGGACTTTGAGGGAAACCAGAGCACCCGGAGGAAACCCACGTGAACACGGGGAGAACATGCAAACTCCACACAGAAACGCCAACTGACCCAGCCGAGGCTCGAACCAGTGACCTTCTTGCTGTTAGGCAACAGCACTACCTACTGCATCGCCTATATCATATCATATCATATCATATCATATCATATCATATCATATCATATCATATCATATCATATCATATTTAATTTTTAATTGAATGAAAACATTAAAAAACATAAAGTATATGCATTTTGTTAACATAAAGTTTATATATAGTAGAAATCATTATCTATTTTTGTTTGCACAATATATATTTGATTAATTTTCATTTCAGTTGTGTGGTGACGCAGACATGCTCTTCACAAGATTGACTCAAACTCACCTGCTCGGCTGCTTTAAAGGCCATGTCCTCCAGTTTGAGAGCTGGAAGTCCCTCATGTTCGCTGAGAGGAGCGATGAGCTGAGCGGCTGCTGCTGCCACTTCCTGGAGGACCGCATTCACCCAGGCCAGCTGTCTTCTGCTGTCCGCCAGTGTCTCGCACACCTACACACACACACACACACACACACACACACACACACACACACACACACACACACACACATGATTAATGCGTAAATAGCCAAGACAAAATCCAGAGGAGTCATCAGAATAGGTCAAATCAAAGTTGTCTTGATCTTTCGACATATATATAATTTTTTGATATATTTTTTACTAGTGTTCGCAGGACACTATTGTTCATTTACGTATATGAGGATAGTAAAATAAGGTAAACTGGGGGATATTATACCCAAACATTATTCGTACATTGGACTAAAACTCAACAGAAAGTCAATATATATCATATATATTCACTTTATTCACATATATTGATTTTTTCAACATTCTTCAAAATATCTTATTTTGGGTTCAACAGAAGAAAGACATTTAAATTAATAAGAATTATTTTTTTTTTTTTTTGGGTGAACTATTTTATTTAGCTTTAATGACCTTTAACCCCCTGTAAATAGAGTCTTTTCATAAAGAGTGTCAGGTTGACAGTTGAAAACACTACTTTTCAGTGTAAAAACGAATAAAAACCTCAATAAATATGTTAAAGTAATAACAATATGTCATGACCCACTTAACACGTGGAGTATATGAAAGACATGTTAATGTACATTACCTGTGGGCCGAAGCTGAGGGCAGCTGGGATGCCCGGTGCATCTGTGCCCGGCATCCGACGGCGGATCTTCTTGCAGAACTGCCGGATGTCACTACAGGATGTGTCCAGATCCTTCAGCAGCACACAAAACGCCTCCTCATCCTGTCCTGTCTGTATGAAGGCCCTCAGACGGCCCACCTCCACCGCCATACAGTCCAGAGCACTCTGGGTGAACTGCAGAAACATGTGAAGATGAGTTAAAGATGTGTTTGGCGGAGCTGATCTCACTCTTTCTCTCTCTGTGTGTGTGTGACTTACTCTGATGTGATCTGCCAGCTGCATGGTACAGTCCTCAGGCTGCTCAGCCAGATGAATACTGTAGAGGTGCTGTAACAAAGGGAAATACAGTAAATAACTTAATTTACACTACCTGAAGGAAACTCTAGTTCTATACAGTACTGTATATAAATAATCATGCACTGCGGTCATGCCCTCAAGATTCTCCCTCTATTCATCTTTTATGTGTGGTTTTTCAATTTATGAGAAAAACAAGAGGGTCGTCCCAAATCGCATACTTATGCACTATTCTACGCCATTTTGTAGTATAAATAGTATAAGTAGTGCATTCACACTGAAAACTCAAAAAAAATAATAAGTGCACTTCAATTACCTGGTTGATGCACTCATTCAACAGTTAAAAAGAAGTGTGGACTGTTGGACACTTCACACACTCAACGGCCGCTGCTTTGCTCAAGTAGCGGAAAGGGCGGAGCTTTCAGGCTCTCATGTTGGATTACTTTATTTTCTTTGGATTGTGAGAGTGATTATGCCACCTCCCCATGGTGAATGTGGTTATACTCATGGCAGGTATTATTTGGTAGTTTGGTCATTTATTTCACTCATTTGGCAACCGTCAAAATGTCATTTGGCAAACGGTTTGAATTTCCGTTTAGTAAATAAAACGTTAGTGTTCCATTTGGGACGACACTACATTCATATACTATGCTGTTGAGTGTGTAAGTGCATAAGTACATAGTGCATAAGTGCAAAGTGTATAGTGTGCCATTTGGCACGCAGCTAAGGTCTGTGATTGTAGCCAGTGGGGTGGGGCTGGTGAGTGCGTGAGTGCTAACGACCATCACCTGTGTGCACCACCTGTCTCGAGTCTCACTGAGGATCTCTGGATCTTAAAAGGAGGAGAGACAGCAATGGAATAGGAAAAAGGCTGTTTCTTAATTCCAAGAGTGCAGAGAACGGACTCGTGTTCTTGTGGAGACCGGTCTTGCCACGTTACTTAGGAAGAGCGAACTCGGGAGACCACGAGAACACAGAATGCATCCTGTGAAAAATGAGATGTTGCGTTCTTCCTGATGGCCACATAACCTTCACGCGTTTTTAATGGAAAATTATTTAAACATTATGCATATATTATGCATAAAGACCTTACAAATATAGTTTGAACAACACAAATAAAACAAATTTTAATATGAATTTCAGCAAATAAACACCCTTAATGTGTTTATGCTTTTTAAGATTAAGATTTTTATGTAAATGTTTACTTTCACTGTCTCATTTAGGGAAACTCCTGAGACAAATAAATTTTACCTCTGAACTTTATCTCTGAATCTACATAAAATTTGGCGCTTCCCACCTCCTTTATTCAGCCGCAATGACTTCTGCTGCATCGACGTATCCTTGGTATCAAAAATACATCCGGGAACTTTCATGCGTCCTCCATTCTTGCAGTCTTGAGTTTTGGAACTGAACTTTGGTTGATGATGATGTTACACAAGAATATGAGGACGCAAGAAGAAGAAGGCATATTGAGAAACAGCCCGTAACAGAGAGTGAGGATCCTTATGCAGGTCTTTATTGACAAGATGGTCAAAAATGCAGTGGTCAAAACAGGAACAAACAGATGTATATGGGCAATCCAGAGTCATAGTGGAAATAGTAGGCAAATGGTCAATAGGCAGGCGGCATACAGGGATAATCAAACAAAACAAAGCAAGGTCTAACACGGAAAGCAGGACAAGGGAAAACACGTTGTAATGTTCACTATACAGCTTACAAGACAGCAACTGTGTGTGTCTGTGCTGTTTAAATAGTCTACAAATCAGTTTGTGAGCAGCTTCAGCTGTGTGAGTGTTTGCAATCAATGCTGACTTGGAGCAGGTGTGTGTGTGTAACTGAATCGCCAACATGACTGAATATGTAGTCCATAACATGGCGGATTTGTAGTTTGTGTGAATGTGAGTGTTTACCAGTGATCTCTGGTTGTTAGATCGCTGGTGATAGTGACACAGCCAAAGTGTCCAGGCCTGGTCCTGTCTCTTTTTCCACTGCTGTCTCTCCTCCTTTTAAAATTCATAACTCCTCCGTTTTTTACTCACAAAAAACCCCACTATAAAAATCTTAATCACAAATTACTCTTCCAGGTTTTGACGTTACTCTATTTGTCAATGAGGAATATTGATACAAAGTTTTATCAAAGGCACTCTGTAAGTATGCAAAGTGACAAGTCCTGTCCAATATGGTTTCAACTAAATAGCACAGGTGATTGGTTGTTGTTGCCTCAGCAGCCAATGACCTCCTCAAAATTTAAATGCCTTAGCTTCATTTGCGGTAGCAATTTTTCAGAGACCCTCCTCCACCCCAGCTCCACCTGTGTATATATCTACTATAATGTTTGGTCACACTTTATTTTAATGGTCCGTTTGTTGAATTTAAGTTACATTGTATCTCCATGCTAACTAATTCTCATTAGATTATAAGTAGACTGTTAGGTTGGGGTTGGGGTTACGGTTAGTGTAAGTTGATATGTACTTGCAAAGTTTCTAGTCAGTTAAATGTCTGTTGAAAGAGCAGTATCAACAGATATTAAGCAGATAGTCTACCAATACTCAAATGGACCATCAAAATAAAGTGTTACCTAATGTTTTATGTATTTTACATATGCAGCAGTCAGTGTGTTATATTCTCAGACAGCATGTTTATGAATATTTTGGCAGTAGCAAGTCTCGATAGTTGCTTGTCTCCAATAAAAAAGCAGCAGCAGCGTAGCAGATCTTTGCCATCACAACCAAACATAAACATTGCCTCATATATATTCAATAGCATACTAAACCTCTCAGAGTTGTCATGACAGAATTACAGTTTTGCTGTGATACCTGATAGTATTTAATAGCTTTGGTAAGAGGCTCCACATTGACGGTTTCGTCCAGCAGGTCTTTGTACAGGAGGTCAATGAGGAAATCCAGGGATCGCTCATGAACACTCAACTCCGAGTACAGAGATCCCACACGCTTATAGACATCCACACTGCACTGACTCAGAGCACTGCGTCACAGAGAGACACATCTTAAAAATCACAGCAACGTCCTGCTTCAACAGGAAACACAATAGGTGAATAATGCTACTCATTGGCATATTTGCTAATGCTGCAGTAAGTGAAGGTAAACGTACTGTTCGTATTTGTGCAGGGCTGCCTGTAGCAGTGTGAGAGAATAGATGAGCCCAGCAGCAAAGCTCAGGCGCTCTCCAACAGCTCCTCTCATGCCAGGCTTCTGAGAGCAGCTCTCTGTCAGCTCAAACTTCTCCTGCGCCTGCTTGCTGATCAGCTCTGACTGCAAAAACACATTCAAACAAAACCTGGATTAGAAGTGTGGCTTAGCGGTTAGCATACATGCTCATTTTTGTAAAAGTTGCACTCTTTAAATTGGCATGAAACAAAAGTTGTAACTGTTAGTACTGGGACTAATATTTGAGTTAAAGAACTTTTCTACGGAGATTAATTTTAGGGAGGGGCTTCTTGTGGTTTGTTGGGACTTGCCCTGCTGAAAAATCCAGCTTAAACCAGCCTAAGCTAGTTGGCTGGTTTTAGCTGGTTGACCAGCCTGGTTTTAGAGGGGTTTTGGCCATTTCCAGGCTGGTTTCCAGCCAATTCCAGCCTGGTCTTAGCTGGTCAGGCTGGGAGTTGACCAGCTAAAACCAGCTTGACCAGCCAAAACCAGCTATGTCCAGCTTAAACCAGGCTGGTCAAGCTGGTTTTAGCTGGCTTTAGCTGGTCATTTTCCAGCCTGACCAGCTAAGACCAGGCTGGAAATGGCTGGAAACCAGCCTGGAAATGGCCAAAACCCCTCTAAAACCAGGCTGGTCGACCAGCTAAAACCAGCCAACCAGCTTAGGCTGGTTTAAGCTGGATTTTACAGCAGGGCATGATTGGATGATTCTGTCTTGTTATTGCTGTCCTCATGCTAATACATGTCATTAGAAAAAAGATAATACAATTCCACTTTTGACAATATGTGTAATATAAATCTGTGATATTACATGTCTCTAAAACAGATAATTTATTATATTATAAACATAATTTTATCTTTAAATACAAATGAGCTGTTACTCTCCGCCCCCTTTCAGTAGAGGGTGGGGGAGGGTGTAAATATCACGTATAACATATGAAAATGCCTTGTATTTCAAGAGCTCTAATTGGCAGTAAGGGATTAAAAGTGAATTTACTACTTTGATAAACGCATGTTAAACTTGTAATCTTTTTAAATGTTTTTCAGGGATGGTCCAAAATGAAACTGTGTATAATAAAATATAATTTTTTGTTGTCATGACATCCAGTCAATATATATCATTTGCTGTAATTAGGGACACACTTGATCGCTATGAGCATTTGAATGGGTAATGACATCAATTTCCAGAAAACAAAGTTGACACAGAAAAAGGAAAGAGAGGCACAAAACTGTTCTGTTAGGATAGTAATGAGATAGATAGTTAACATTGAGGAGAGTGGAAATGTCAAATGCCACTAGGAATAAAAGGTTTAGGCAGCTGATGGAATACAGACTGTGCCATTTCTCATGTTAGACTGCTCTGTGTTTTACACCAAGTAACCAGTCAAAAGTTTGGGGTCAGTACAATTTTTAAATGTTTTAAAAGAAGCTTCTCCTGCTCACCAAAGCTGCATTTATTTAATCAAAAATACTGTACAAATTGTAAAATGTTATTGCACTATAAAATAACAAAAGTAGTATATAATTTAATTTAATAATTTATTCCAGTGTTTTAAAGATGAATTTTCAGCTTCATTACTCCAGTCTTCAGAGTCACACGATCCTTCAGAAATCACTCTAATATTAATTATTATTATTATTATTATTATTATTATTAATGTAATAGCAACAAAAGCAATAATGACTGGAGTAATACTTTCATTTGAAATTACATACAATAAGAAAGCAGTTATTTAAAATTGTAATAAATATTTTACAATTTAACACTTTTTTTTACATTTAATAAATGCGCCTTAATGAACAGAATCATTTTCTTTAAAAACAAAACATGAAGAAAAAAAAAAACGGACCCCAAACTTTTGACCGGTAGTGTACCTCTAGTTGTGTTTTGTTGATAAAAATTGTTGTCACTTAAATTAAGTGTCACTGTCAATTTCATTGTACCACATTTGCACTTGCTATTAATGTATTTTTAAATACAAAAAGAGCTTATTTTTTAATGTCTTATTTTTGTATATGCATGTTTATTAAAATCAAGTTTTATTATAACAATTTTTTTCCCGACCTTTGACGGATAAAAATTCCTATTTGGACCTTTAAATTGAGAAACCCTGTTATATACTGAAAACACATCTCCTTTTTTGTAGAAATTTGGGCAGAATTATGCAAATATGCAGCAAAATCAACTTCAGTCTCTCTTTCATTTTTCTGTGTCAACTTTGTTTTCTGGAAATTGATGTCATTACCCATTCAAATGCTCATTGTGGTGAAGCGTGTCCCTAATTACAGCAAATGATATATATGGACTGGATGTCATGACAACAAAAAATTATATTTTATTATACACAGTTTCATTTTGGACCATCACTGAAAGGACATAAAAAACTAACAAGATTACAAGTTTAACATGCGTTTATCAAAGTAATAAATTACACTTTTATTCCCTTACTGCCAATTAGAGCTTTTGAAATAAAAGGCATTTTCATATGTTATACATAATATTTACACCCTCCCCCACCCTCTACTGAAAGGGGGCGGAGAGTAACAGCTCATTTGCATTTAAAGGTAAATTTTGTGTACAATATAATCAATTGGATAGGAAAAAGATCCTTTCGTGAGTTTTGTAACATCTCAGATCTATTACATACACAAACAGCTACATAACACACTAAAGAAAAAGAAAAGCATGAAAATGCATCATATTACCTTTTTAATGCTAATCCTCACAACACAAGAAAAAAGTGTCTGCAGTGTTTATGCACTTAATTTACATTAAATACAAAATGACACACATTAGTCATTGCAAATGCAATACACGCTCATAAAATTATAAACACACACAGATACACGGAGAAGGCTGACCTTGCAGATGAGTCGTGGGATGAGCAAAAGTGCCAGGATGCAGTCATGGTCTCCTCCGTGTTTCAGGAAGGAGTCCGGCATGAAGGAAATCAACAGTGACACCTGTCTGTTAGCTTGAACCACCTCCATTTTACGCAGCTCCATTTCTATGGCCTAGAATTACAAACAGACACACATTTATATGAGAGACACATACAGCTGCAAAGTTTTCAACAGGATTAGTGTTATCAGCAGAGGCCAAGGAACCCCCATTAAAGGCTGTATCTAAAATGACATCACTATTTAGTAGATGAAAAACAGTGTGTTACAAAAGTACTGCTCAGAAAAGAAAATCTCCAAGATGACCCAATAATACTAGTAAGATTTTAAAGCATGCATAGGGGATCTTTTTGATTCAAGCTAGATTTAATCTGCCATTCTGGAATAGTAAGCACACTAACAAGTACACTAAAGACTGCAGAATCTTCCCAGAGAGCATTGTTTTTTCTTTTGTGTGTAGACTTCCAAAGAATAGACTAATCAACAAATAAACAGGAATGAATGACTACACATCCTGTCTAATCTGACTATTTGTTGAGTCTATTTTTGAACAATTGTTAGATTTTAGACAGACCCAATTTAGCATAGTTTTAGCTAAGACATCTATGTTTTGACATATATTTGACATCTTCTATTGCCTGGTGGGTATGGTATGTAGCTAGTGTGCCTTTTGTAATAATTCCAGACAGAAAAAAACAAATACAAAACAACTACTACATTCATTATACATTATTTTAAGATATCCATGACATTTTACATAGAGCAATCAAAATCTTACTCTTTGCTAATAAAACCCATTCCACTTTTCCCATTCAGGGCCAAGTGAGAAAATAATCTCTTTAATATATTTTTGCAAAATAGCACGTATAACCAATGAGAAGTGTGATGTGGTGATTTGAAGTGCTTCTTTTACCCTGGTTTGTAAGTCATTTGGATAAAAGTGTCTGAAAATAGAATAAATGCATATGTAAAATTTACACAAAAAAAGGATAAATCTTGAAACATTACTGCTACTTTTTTAAACCAATTGAATGCGTCTTTAATGATTACAAGTATTTACTTCTTTTAATTAAAATGTGGTAAATTCAAACATTCATGCAAAGACCCTCTAAAACAGTGCTTCTCAAACTTTTTTTCACCAAGTACCACCTCAGAAAAAAAATCTTGTACAAGTACCACCATAATGACCAGTATTGAAATACAGTAGCGTAGTAGGCCTAATTAAGCAGCTACAGCTCTGCAGTTCAAAAACAAGGCAGATTAATTCCTATTATTAAGAATATGTATTATTGTCAGCCACTTTAAACATTATAAATAGTTTGAACTTAAGGTGCAGTAGGTGATTGTCTTCAGAAACATTTTTTTGTTGTGCTGGTTGAAAGCCTCTTCACAAGACTCGTGCATAATCGTGAAGCACAGATCTACAGCTGACAGAGAGACATCGGGCAAATTCTGCATCAACCTGAACTTCTTTCTGAAAGACCAACGTGGCCTTGTATCCATGAAAAAATTCATGGTTTCTGAAAGGGCTTCTGGTATGTTTTTAAACTATTTTAGTCATGCAAAGCTTATGTAGATTGTGTTCTTGTTTAAGAATGGGTTTATATGCACGGAATTGTTGTTCAGCCACTGAAAATGTCCGGCAAAAGATTGGCTATTTTCAAATTCATGGAGTAGCTTTTACAGCATCGATAATATAGTCGGTTAAATAGACCTGAGCATTCGTTTAGTTGTTCAAGTGTAAAAGGAGATGAAAGCAAGCAATGTACAGGGATCAGCGAGCACAATTGAAAATTAAAAGTCACTCGTTGGCTTGGTAACGTAAGTGTAATGTAAAAAGATGACAGGATATTTCTGTTTTTAACACTCATTTTTTTCTGATCTAATTTTTTTGTAGTTTAATAACAAAACATGAGTAAATAGTGCTCTTCCGCCTAAACAGCTTTACTGAGGTGAAGTTTGATTTTGATTCTTGAAGCCTGTCAACAACTACACTTGATAAAGTGCATGTCTCCATAGAGTTTTCTAACTGGTGAATGACATGATCTAGGGTCCTATCATACACCCGACACAATGCGCGACGCAAATGTTATTTGCTAGTTTCAGGTCGACACAAGTGTAATTTTGACGTTTTGCACCATGCTGTTTAAATAGCAAATGCATTTGCGCTCATGTGTGCACCCGTTTTAGGCGTTCTGGTCTAAAAAAGGAGCTGTGGTAATGCACATTGCTGGCACGTTGCTATTTTGAGGAACTAAAATAGACTGCTCAATAGACCAGCTGAGAGCAGGTCTAAAGTCCAGCACAGAGAGCGTTAGTTGTGCGCCTCGCTTACACATTGCTTAATACACACAGGATGTACAGCAATACGGAAAAATTTTTACAAATGAAAATGAATTATAGGATTGAAATATTACAAAAATTATTACTTTCTACATAAATATAAAATCCAATGCTTTCATGCCATCATCTCGGGGGGCTTTTTCTTAGTTTATTCATGACAATTTGCCTTTGTATAATGTTATTATTAGCAGCAGTATTATTTATTATATGCATATTTATATTTGTTTTATTAAAAACTAGCTTAGATTTGCCCACCTGTCAGGTTTTAGACCATATGGGGCATAGGACGTGTCTTTGGAGTTTGGATATAACTCAGTTTTTGACCACACTTCATTATTATTGTTCATTTATTCGTTTGCTGGAAATTAGAATTGAATTTAGAAATAGTTTTGAAACAAATCTTTTCGCTAAACAAATTAAATTAATTATGTAGGCTAATGGATGTCTGTGCGTACAACATGTTTTCTTATCCATGAAAGAGAGTGAAAGTGAAAGTAAAGAATGAGGAGGCTCATTCTCTCATTCTCACGCTGCGTTCAGTTTTTCCACTTACAAAGTCCGCCATGTAAATAGCAAATGCGCTATGGCGTGACGCAACTGTCTCTTAAAGGGAATGGGAGATGAGACTCTGATTGGTTTATTCTCAAAACACACCCATAATTAATTAAGAGAATAAGCTGAACCCTGTTAGACCATGCGCTGCAGCGCAAAGCAGATTTTTCCGCCCTAATGCTTTTGCACTTTGCGCTTTGCACTATGCTCCTAGATCATTAAAATAGAGCCCCTATTGTTGTTCATGACTTAAGGAGGCGTGGCTTTGGACGGCAGGGGAGGGATGTAAAATTTCTAAGCTATTATGCTAAAGCTAGCAGATCACCTACTGCACCTTTAACTGTACTTGCAGACATAAAAAAATGTATAGTTTAAATTAAAATGTGTTTTTAAAAGGTAATTAAAAATGGCACTGTCCTTAAAAAGTAAAAAGAAAACTGCTGTACTTTTAAAGTATTAATGTACTGTATAGTAGTTTATTCATCAAAATCTGGAAATGTTGCTTGATAAATGACCTGATAAATGTAGACCTGATAAATGTAGGCTGTATGTCATACACACATGGCTTGACATTAACTTTTTTGATCACCAGCCACTGTGGCTAGTAGTTTTCCAACATTACTAGCCACTCGCCATTTTCACTAGCCACACTTTTGTTGTTGGGAAAATATATTTTATATGCCTAAATATGACTTTGACATGCTAAAGTTATTTGATTTAGATTTTGTGCAATGTCCACATGCCTCCTCATTCATGTCACTTTTTGTGTATGTTGTGTATGAGCTTGCTCAGTGAGCATGAGCACATGGGTCATGGTTTCATAATGTTGTATTACAATTAGTTTTTATTTCACATGACTTTTCAGAGCTCAAAGGATTTACCAAATTGATCTCTAACCACACTAAAAATAAATAAATAATTATTTCTTAGCCACAAATTTTAAATGTGTCAAAACAAGCAAAAAAATAGCTGTATACTTTACATTTTATTTAACAAAACATTTCTTTAAAAAAAACAGTTAACACCAGTTAACTACACATAAATGGGAAGTTAATATCCTATATCCTGTTTAAATAATGGTTAAAGCGAAAGCAACCGGTGCTGTTTACAAAAATACCAATATGGAGCTCTTGAAAGCAGCAGGACTGTGAGTGCATGAACATAACTTTTTGTCTAGTCTATTTGAAAGAGAACCGATCACAGTTGCGTTTCCAGGCACGGTTGTTTCAAGCAAGGAAACGGGAGCACGCACGTGTTTTTGCACGCATCATATCAGCTGTTGGCTCGAGTGATTATCCTTTCATTCGGTAATCAACCGGTTTTCTTTTGCCCCCACGAACACAATTATATTTGTCAGTCATACTGCTTCTCGATTCTAAGACCGCATTTGCACAAATATTGGGCCATCCTTATTGTCAAACCCTGCTTTTAAGAAAATCACAATTTAAAAATGCTTTTCAACCAGCCAAAGTGGCTAGTGGAGGTGACTGTCTAACCCGCCACAGCTAAAATCTACCCACATTTAACGGGTGTTAATGTAAAGCCCTGCATACACATATATACAATTTTTGATACATTGTGAAATATAAGTTGCATGTACACATTACATATTTGTATATCTTTGAAATCTAAACATTAACTCATTTTAAATATATGATTTGGACTTACATATTTAAATTAGAAATGAGATCTGCTGCTCGTCATTTACAGTAGGCCTATGTTTGTCAGAAAAGTGAGTGATTAAATGCATAAATACATTGCTTGAGCAATTCATCCGTGCGGTATTTCCGTGAATGAGCGAATGAGATCACAAGTGAATCGTGAAGTTCGCGTTAACCACGCACCGACCAGTTTTCAAGCAGCCTCAGGTACGATTCGCAGTTCCTTTAATCATATTATATCTCTAAACTTCAAGCATGGCAAAGTTGCTTGAGTCTATGTTCTGTGTCTCGCGCCATTTGAATCACATCCAAATCGGTAACAAACTAAACCGAAAGCCACGCTGCTTTACAAAACAAATAACTTTATATATTGAAAACATGCATTATTTTACACAACTATGAGCACACATTTGTAATAATTATTTTAGCAATGATGCAGCATGGGGAAATTGCTGAGTTTGCAGTAACTGAAATGCCAACACAACAGCACCGGTCTGCAAAAGCACTTCTCTAGCGTGTATCTGCTCAGCAAGCTCTGCGCCTCTTCCTCTGGCTCTGCGCCAAGCAGATTGATTTTTAACATCTGATGATGCGATGCACTAAAGTAAACATTCTCAGCACATTGATGTAATCGTACGCTTTAAGGAACAGCCAATGTTGTCTGATCACATGAGTCTCAGTGTTATCGTTCGCGTCAAAGAGTTAAAAGTGTGTTCATTTAATTTTTTTATTATTCAGTGATTCTTCCGCGTACCAGGGAAGATCTAAATAAACGAGTTGTTCAAAAGAATCTTGAACACCTTGATTAGTTGCATCAGCTGTGTTTGATTAGGGTTGAAGGAAAACTGTGCAGAGCTGCGGCCCTCCAGGAATTGACTTTGACACCTGTGCTCTAAAACAAACCATCATTTGAAATGTGCAAATGCTGCAGCATCAGAAATTGCATACTATAGAGATTAACATTTGTTTAAAACATAAAAAAGTACATGTTATTTAGTATGAATGAAGTGCAGATGCACACATCAGTTGTGTTGCTTAACTGTCATTCACAAATCCTCCTATAGCATCATGGGAAAGTTAAGTGTTTAGTCGATGCGCACTTCAGAATCTCACCTTCACCGTAATCACCGTAATTCAGGTTCTTCTCTGCTGCAGTATTTCATAAATACTAGCTCGCATACTGTTGTTCACCTACTGCTGTTTTTAGAATAGAAGTATGTATATTCAGACTCTGCATGTGTTCACTGGATTTACCTTGGCGTAGGCTTTGGTTTCAGCAAATTTGATCTTGAAATCAAAGATCTCTGCAGGCTGTTGTTGCTGCTCAGTGTTGGCTTCCTGCTGGCTCATCAGCTCCCTGTTCACCTCCTGATATACACACACATACAGACGTCATGTACATAGATGTTTTATAGTTTATAAAATGAACGCCTCAGTTTAGTGTGGATTTATCATGCAAAAATTAAATAAATCATTGGATTTGCTTTAAAAATGCATCTTTTATAAGAACTATTATTAATAATTTTAATTTTCCAAATGGAAAAAAAAGTTGGCTTGTCGTTTGTGCTATATGCACTTTTAAATGGCTCATTCCCCAGGCTACACACACTCTGCATGTCTGTTGTAAGGCTACGGGCTACGAAGCCCTGCTGACATGCAGACAAATTCACAGGCACGTGTTTAGAATAGTTTAAGCTAGCCTACATATTATGACTTCAATTAAAAATTAATTTCAGAATCTATTTGATTTGAATTTCGTACCTGTATGTGTTTTTTTGTTCATGCAGTATAAATGCCATGAATCAATTTGTAAGTTAATTCTTTAGCTTTGTAGATTTAGTAGGACTACTCCAGGAGCAAATTATTAAATTTCATAATTAATTATTAAAGTATAACTTTAATTAAAACAAGGATATGCTTTAATAAGACGTGGTCATGAAAGCGATTTTGTAATGCGAATTATGTTCAGAGCTCCGTAGTTTAAAATAGGCTAACAGTCAGTTAAACTATAGTATAAGATAGCACACACAGCTGTCTAAATAAATAGGCTATAAAAATACACAGTTGATCATTTAGGCCTATTAAAATACTATTAAAAAACTGTACTGAAAGAAAAAAAGCACAAGAAAGAATACCGCTTTGAAAGAGAAACTTATTTTATCGACAGGCTTTCATTTTAGAGAGTTATTTAAGATTTTTTTAGTTACAAAAAAATTTGAGTAGGCCTACTAGAGAAATTTTATATCGGCGCCGGATCTGAGCGGTATTGGTTTAATGGCCAGCAAGCGCACGACCATGGAGCAGAATTCTTAGCGGAGCATCACACCGCTCAGCTCCACTCACATGCTCTGGCTGCTACAGTATATCAGTTCAGTATGTTCACTATGTTACATAACTGCCCCCTGCTGGCTATGTATTTCTTGTGTTAGACCATGTTGTGCTGTGCTGCACATTACTGCAGTATTGTGCGACCACTTTAATTCACTTGCGCATTCTCAGTAGCCACATCTGTAGACTTTACTCAGTACAACACAGTGATGAACCGCCAATTAATTGCTCAATTTCTGAGATTCACTTTTAATTTGATGAAAACTTTTACATAAAACATCACCATGTTGAACTAATAGGCTACTTTCTGTCCTGTTTTAACCACTCTCATCAGAACAAACATTTCTAAATACTGGAAGTGTGTTGGACTATTTTGATGGTCCATTTGATGAATTTAAGTTACATTGCATCTACATGCCAACTAACTCTCATTAGATTATAAGTAGACTGTTAGGTTGGGGTTAGGGTTAGTGTAAGTTGACATGCTTGCAAAGTTTCAAATAGTCAGTTAAATGTCTGTTGAAGGAGCAGTATCAACAGATATTAAGCAGACAGTCTACTAATACTCAAATGGACCATCAAAATAAAGTGTTAACAGATTGGCTAATAGTATTGTATTTTTACTGTAAACATTCAGATGAAATTCAGATGGAGGGCAGGAAGTAAAAAACTGAACGGAAGACGGAGGAAAGTTCACATTTTTGCGATTTATACCATATTTCAAAGGAGATACTAATAGAAAATAACCACATATGTATGATCCTTATATCATGAAGAGGGCCGAGTTTTCTACTGAACTAAAATATATTTGCCTGTCATCGAGGCGGTAGATACTGTATAAGCTATTGTGTTACATGAAAAAATACTATACTATAGTGTTTGGAAGCATTTTGAAGATAATTACTAGAATTAAACTGTCGTAGTAATAATATTTTTGCTGTGGTACGACACAACTGTAGTAATAGACTAATTTTTTAATAGGGTTCAGTTCTCTACGCTGTAATTCCACACCATCACAAATGCTCCACAGTTTATACTAACGTTACAGTATTTATTAGTTTATCAGTTTACTATACTACAGTATTCTGTAACATTTATTAACAAAGAGTTGATCACATTATACACTTTTCTATGTGATTCAAAAACATGTTTATTATAAATTACTATAGTTTTTTTCTACCTAGCGGACATCTTCCAGACAGATGAAAGCATACAAAAGAATGGACACATTACATTAAATTTTTGTAAGGGGGGGGAAAGTGCTCCACAATAATAACCGTCTAGTTTTGTTGCAAGGGTTGCATTTCTTTTTTGATCGGTCGATGAACTTACCATCAACAAACATTCACCTCTACTGCGCATCTCGATGTTTATGTTGCGGTTGTTTATTCCACCAAAACACCAGTAAAGGCATTGGATTTCATTACAGCGATTACATGGCAGGGTACGTTTTTTATATTCTCCTGGATTTTGTATAAGTGTGGTGGTGTTTGAATCTGATTTTATATGACACATTAAAATATTTATACACATAGTTAGGCCTGTATATAATTTGTATTGGTGCTGTTAAACAAATTATCACGGTCAAAAAAAGTTGGTACACATGGATGTATTAAAAATGTTTATTACCTGCCGCATTTTTCTTCTGTTTTCAGCCAGTTTCTTGAACTTTGCCCCGTTTATGAGTAAAAACTTTTGGATGTCTATAAAAGTTATTCGATTTAAACAATTGTAAACAGAAAACAGAAACATTTTGATGTTCTGATAGCGATTCCTATGTAGAAGAATCACTTCCGGCCTACATCTGAATGTAGCGTGTCATCAATGACGTCATGTGAAAACAAACTATTTTATTTTATTTAAATTTTTTAAAATGTAATATAAGTGGATGAAGCACAGGTGTCACGGTGGCGCAGTGGGTAGCACGATCGCCTCACAGCAAGAAGGTCGCTGGTTCAAGCCTCGGCTGGGTCAGTTGGCATTTCTGTGTGGAGTTTGCATGTTCTCCCCATGTTCGTGTGGGTTTCCTCCAGGTGCTCCGGTTTCCCCCACAGTCCAAAAACATGCGCTATAGGTGAATTGAATAAGCTAAATTGTCCAAAGTCTATGTGTGTGAATGAGAATGTATGGGTGTTTCTCAGTGATGGGTTGCAGCTGGAAGGGCATCCGCTGCGTAAAACATATGATAATAAGTTGGCAGGTTATTCCGCTGTGGCGACCCCAGATTAATAAAGGGACTAAGCCGAAAAGAAAATGAATGAATGAATTAACGAATGAATGAATGAATGCAGCACAAAGTTCTTACTGATCTGGTGCTGGACTATCCACTCTTTTTCTGAGTTCATAAGGAAATGCAAATGCAGTGCTTTTCCACATCTTTGCACAGCACAGTATCTTTATCAACAATATAGTGTGATTATGTGGGTGGAGCTAAACAGGCAGTGATGTCAAAGTGGGCGTTGATCTTCTTCTGTGGAGGCGGAGTTTAATCCCACTATTACATAATAAAGTGGCGCTTTCTCAACATGTTGTTTTGGCAGATTGGCTTTAGTAAATGCTGTTTTTAGACTAACCGTAAAGTTTTGAGTTCTGAAACTTAAAGAAAGTTTTTTAGTAAAATCAAAAAGGGAATGCTGACTTCTCAATTCATGAGCCTTTAAAGTTTTCCATCAACCAGAAATTGCTGGGACTTTTATTTCACTATTTCACTTTTATTTGTACTATTATACATCAGCAAACTCTATAGTTCCTGCTGAAATGGAATATTGAGTAGGGGGCGGGGCTTTCTTTTGCACATTCCCTTTAAGCAAACTAACGGTAAGAGTAGTAATATGCAGTTGCAATAATGGAAGCCCTCAGGTTGACATCAACAGAAGAACCACCACTCCAAACGCGGAAGCAAATGGTCCGTTTTCCATTACCGATTAATAAAACAAACAATTTTCTTTTCAGTGGATTAACTTTGATGGATTAATTATGGTAACACTTTATTTTGATGGTCCATTTGAGTATTAGTAGACTGTCTGCTTAATATCTGTTGATACTGACATTTAACAGTCATTCAACAGACATTTAACTGACTATAAGAAACTATGCAAGTACATGTCAACTTACACTAACCCTAACCCCAACCCCAACCTAACAGTCTATTTATAATCTAATGATAATTAGTTGCAATGTAACTTAAATTCAACAAACGGACCATCAAAATAAAGTGTGACCTTAATTATTCATCTTAAGCATAACAATGTGAGCTAGCAAAGTAAACATTGTAAAATTTGATTTCAAGCAGACTTTAATGTGTTGTGCTCTGTATGTGGTGTAGTACAGCAGCACCTGCAGATGTGCTGTGAGCTCTCTGTACTTCTGGATGGTCTGCTGATAGTCTGCCACAGTTTCCTGAGCCGCCTCCACCCTCTTCTCAGCCTCCCTGATGCCGGCAGCGCCCAGATCCAGCTGCTCTCTAAGCTCCAGCTCCGTCTCTCTGGCATTCTCCTGGAGCTCGTCGTTCATCTCGTTGATGGCTTCCTGCATCAGAAAATGACACAATTAGTGCTTAACATAAAAGTACAAGTGAGACACACACATCACATCACAACTTCAGGATCACATTTCTACACACTCTTCCATCACTCACCAGATCAGTGACTGTTTCCCTGAGCTCACGCACTTTCTCCTCCAGGTCCAGATTACGCTCCGTCAGCATCTCCACCATCTCCTCTGCCCCGAGAGAAGCATCCACCTGACACACACACACACACACTGATATATTATAGTGGTCATCTATAATATATATTGTACACTACCTGACAAAAGTCTTGTCACCTATCCAAGTTTTAGAAACAACAAATAATAACTTGACTTCTAGTTGATCATTTGGTATCAGAAGTGGCTTATATGAAAGGCAAAGGCCTCTAGATTACGCTTATTTTACCAAAATAAAATATGATCATGATTTGATTTTTAACTATTTAATTAGAACAGTAAGGTCTGACTTTGCTTAGACAAAAGCCATGTCCCTTAACAGAAATAATGTACAATTTAAAATATAAAGTCATAGTGCAGTGGAAAAAGAATTAATATTGTGTATGACATCTCTGCAATGACTCAAATAACTTATTAATAAAGTCATCTGGAAGGGCAAAGAAAGTGTTCTTGCAGGTCTCCCAGAGTTCATCAAGATTCTTTGGATTCATCTTCAATGCCTCCTCCTTGATCTTACCCCAAACATGCTCAATAATATTCATGTCTGGTGACTGGGCTGGCCAATCCTGGAGCACCTTGACCTTCTTTGCTTTTAGGAACTTTGATGCGGAGGCAGAAGTCTGAGAAGGAGCGCTATCCTGCTGAAGAAGGTGCCCTCTCCTGTGGTTTGTAGTGTAATGAGCAGCACAAATGTCTTGATACCTCAGGTTGTCGATGCTGCCATCCACTCTGCAGATCTTTCGCACGCCCCATACTGAACGTAAGCCCAAACCATGATTTTTCCTTCACCAACTTGACTGATTTCTGTGAGAGTCTTGGGTCCATGCGGGTTCTAATAGGTCTTCTGCAGTATTCATGATGATTGGGATGCAGTTCAACAGATGAAAAAAAATCTCTTTTCATCAACTAGAAGTCAAGTTATTATTTGTTGCTCTTAAAACTGGGATCGACAACAAGTGTAGTGTATTAATGTGTATAACTTTGGCTCATAATGTATTATGAAATACACACTGAATTTTCCTACAAACATCCCACAGTATAATGATGAAAATGCAATCCTATGCATTTAGGGCAAATAACATTTAAATGATACTTCTGCTACCATTTTTGCTTGTACGTTAAACACACACAACTCAATTTGTAAATTATAACATCAATTTAAGTTCGCAACTTATTAAGCATTAAAATTAGAATGTAGCTTGCATTTTAAAATGGTGGTTGTAAATGGCACCTGTAAATTATATCATTTAATAATCTTTTTAATTTTGCACCAAACCTTGCACATACTGTATGTCATTGAAAACGCAAGTTTATATAAAGAAATGCATTCCCATTTTACATATTGCATTGGCGTTTTGCATATTATGTTTCAAAATTAATTTACTTACTGATATGCTTTTATAGTCATCAACACATACCTATGTAATAGGTAAATGTTTTATATGCAATGTAAATATATTACATTAAAAAATATATAATGATTAAGAATCATTTAAAAATAATTAAACAATAATTATTATATTTAGAAACAATTATGGTACCATGGTACATGCATATGATATTCATTTACAGTAGTACCATGGTACCATGGATTGTCATTAAGCATGAAACCAAGGTAAAACAATCAAAAATGTAATGTTAAATATCATGTTTTTGTACATAATAATATATAATTTTATTTAAAGTACCATAAAGTATCATATAGTAAATCCTTGCTTTTGGCAAGGTGCCATATTATTATTTTGTACCATTGTACATTCTGTATATACAAGTTCCATGATATTCCCATATGCTGCCATCGCTGTAGCATGAATTTAACACAGTTCTAGTTTTGTTAGGGTAATTGTTTACCTTGATTAAATGCAACTGTCTGAGCTCATTTTAAACTTTAATTAACAGGTAACACTTTATAATTAGGTCATGTTAGTCAACATAACGTTCAAACATTTGTTGTGTTCTACTTGTTAAAGGAACTTAATAAAAATGTTCACAATTTTTCTTACATTTTTTTTTGTTGCTAAAGTCTATTAAACTATTATAAAATGTACGATTTTAATAATGCATTAGTAAATGTATATATATGCATGTTGTGGACCTGCTCTTTGAGCTCATCAATGGTTTTCTCAGCCATCTTCATCTCCTCCTGAAGTTTCTCTTTGTGGCATCTTAGCGCATCCAGCTCGAAATTCTTCTTCTCCATCTGTTTCTGTTGCTTTCCATGCTCTTGTTTCTCTGATGCTGACAAGTCACGCATCCTAATGCACAGAGCAGCAGACATGAGGATCTTCACAATAGCAACCCAAGCACAAACACAGCAGGACTGAACACACACACACACTCACCTCACCAGCGCCTCCTTCAGTCGAGCGTTCTGCTCCTCCAGCTGCTTCACATGATAACTGGACGCTGCTCCATCTGAACCTGCAGACAGGGTATTTAGAGATTAATAAGCACGTGTTGTTGATGTGCTGAAGTTCAGTTTTAAAAATTCACAGCAATTACAACTAATGTGATTACAGTGATGTGGCTGGAAAGGTATCCGCTGCATAAAACATATGCCAGAGTAATTGGCGGTTCATTCCGCTGTGGCGACCCCTGATAAATCCTTATCAGTTAAGATGAAGGATAGTGAGTGAGTGATTACAGTGAAATGTAAAAAAAATGAAGTGTGTGAATTTGCCACATTACATTTAGACATTTAAATCATTTAACCAAATATGTTGAGATTCATTTGAGCTTTAGCTAAGCTTAGCATTATATTCTGTCTGTCTGTCTGTTCCTCCAAACACAAAAAAGATTTAAATGTATTCTAATAATCAACACAAATAATTACTATTAATATCCAGTTGAAACCAGAAATTTACATACACTCTAAAAAAAGGAACATAACCATTTTTTCAAAAATGTCTGATGGTAAATCATACTAAATGTTTACTATTTTAGGTCCGTTAGGATTACCTAAATCATTTACATTTGCTAAAGCCAGAATAATGAGAGAATCTTTTTTTTTTTGAGAATTTTTAAATAATTTCTAGACAGTCAAAAATTTACATACATTTCCTTGGTATTTTTTAGCTTTGCTTTTAAACTGTATAACTTTGGTCAAATGTTTTGGGTATCCTTCCATAAGCTTCTCACAATAGTTTAAAGGAATTTTGGCCCATTCCTCCTGACAGAATTGGTGTAACTGAGTCAGATTTGTTGGGTGTCTTGCTCGCACAAGCTTTTTCAACTCTGCTCACAAATTTTCTATAGGATTGAGCTCAGGGCTTTGTGATGGCCACTCCAAAACATTCCCTCTGTTGTCCTTAAAGCACATTTTAACTAATTTGGCAGTATGCTTAGAGTCATGGTCTGTTTGGAAGACCCATTTGTGGCCAAGTTTTAATTTCCTGGCTTATGTCTTGAGATGTTGCTTCAGTATTTCTACATAATGTTCTTTCTTCATGGTGCCATCTATGCTGTGAAGTGGGCCAGTCCCTCCTGCAGCAAAACAGCCCCACAACATGATGCTGCTGCCCCCATACTTTACAGTTGGGATGGTGTCCCTAGGCTTGTAAGCTTTCCCCTTTGTCCTCCAAATGTAACACTGGTCATTATGGCCAAACAGTTCAATCATAGTTCCATCAGACCACAGGACATGTCTCCACAAAATTGTCTTTTTTCCCAGTGTAATTTAGCAAATTGTAATCTGACTTTTTTGTTAATTCTGGCTTGTTGATTTTCCCATGTTGTCACAGAAGGAAGCAGTGTGTTTGAGGTTTTCCTTAAATACTATTCTACAGTTGTGCCTCCAATTAACTCAAATGTTGTCAATCAGAAACTTCCAAAACCTTGACACCATCATCTGAGCTTTTTCAGAGGCATAATAATCTTAATGTATTTAAACTTGACTTTCAAGAAAAGTTATAACAATTTCTCAAAAAATATCTCTCTCATTATTCTGCTGTTAAACATAACAGAAACAAATTTGATAATCCTACATTACCTAAAAGAGAAAAAGTTTAGTCACATTAACATCTGACTTTTTTTAAATGGTTATGTGCCTTTTTATACAGTGTATGTAAACTTCTGGTTTCAACTGTATAAGGAGCAATAATTAACAATAATGACTTTTTTCATATTATTGCAACCCTGCCCTGTAATAATAAATACAATAAATACCATTTAAAACAGTTTGCTCTTTGACAGTATTTTGACTTATTGAAGTAAATGGTCAAATGTATATAACAAAGAAATAACAAACAATACATTATATAAATATATTGCAGCAGGAAAACATATTGAATTGAAGACAAAATAATTTTTTTCAAATGATATATTTTTTAAATAATATTTCCCAAGTCATGTTTAACAGAGCAACTTTTCAAAGTATTTCCTACTATATGTTTCTTCTGGAGAAAGTTATATAAATAAATATATATATATATATATATATATATATATATATATATTATTTATTTATTTATTTTATTTTATTTATTTTTTTTTTTTTTAATCATTATTGAGGTCGGTATTATTAACTCCCTTAAGAATAACTTTTTCGATAAATATAAAATAATTAATAATTCTTTTATCCTAAGATGCCTTGTTAACCTAATTAGTTACACCTTTAGATTTAGGCTGTACACAAGAAAATTACTTGCAAAATACATTCAATATTATGTGCTGTCGTCATGTCAAATACAAAGGATTTAGTAATCAGAAATTAGTTATTAAAACTAGTATGTTTAAATATGTGTTGATTTTTTTTCTCTCTAATTAACAGCACAGGAAATATTTGAATAAGTATTAAAATCTCAGGTGGTGCGTGGCGCAGTGGGTAGCGCTGGTTTCCCCCACAAGTCCAAACTCATATGCTACAGGTGAATTGGGTAAGCTAAATTGGCCGTAGTGTATGTGGATGAAATATAGTGTATGGGGGTTTCCCAGTGATCGGTTGCAGCTGGAAGGGCATCCGCTGCATAAAACATATGCTGGATAAGTTGGCGGTTCATTCCACTGTGGCAACCCCTGATTAACAATGGGACTAAGCCAAAAAAATGAAATAATCACATTTTGCCTTGAACTGTATATAATTCAAAATTATGGTCAGTAATTTTCTTCAAAAAATGTAATCAAAAGGATCAAAAATGATTTCAAAAAGTTTCATTTAAAATAAAGGATCTTTGTAAATTTCTAATCGAAAGCAACTGTTTCGACTGTATTTAAAATTTTTGATAAATGTATGAATTCAGCTGTGGACAAACTACCCCAAACCACCTTATGATATTAAATGGTATTGTATACACAGGTGTGTCTGTACCTTTCTCCTCAATCTCATGTTTGAGTATCTCCAAGTCCATGGTGAGCTCGTCTACTCTCTCTTTGAGCGCGTCGGCCTCCAGCTGCAGTGACTCGGCTCTCTCTTCAGCCATCTCTTTATCCAGTGTGGCCATTTCAATGGCATCTGCTGTATCTGCCATCTCCTCCATGTAACGCTCTTTAGCTTCAAGAGCTTCCTTAGCTTCCTACAGTACATAAAAGAACATCAGCCGCTTTCATTCTCCATATTTATAATGATATACATTTACCAGACACATTATTGACACGTTCCACTGAGCATTAACGTGTGACAGTAGGTCGTGTATAATTACAATAAATAATTTTTGCCACTAAATGATATATATTCACAAGTAACAAAGGCTGATGTTGCTGTGCCTGAATGTAGAATTACATTCTTCATCACATCCTATGGGACTCCTGAAGAAGTCATGTTTATGGATGAGCTAAAGTATTCAAAACTTATTATCAGTGTTGGGGAGGTTACTTTGGTAATAGATTACAGATTACAAATTACCCTATTTAAAATGTAATAAGTAGTGTACCTTTTCGATTACTTTATAAAAGTAAAGTAAATGAGTAAATCTGATTACTTTTTGATTACTTTTAGGTTTCTCCTAAGTCATTTTCAAGCATTTATACCAAGCAGGTGTGATCTTACAGTAGCTCTGTTAGCTGTTAGAATTTCAAAATGTTTCATCACTTGGATTAAGATTATATTAATATAACGTTAAAGTACAGCCACCACAAAACCAGACCTTATAACAAAAAAAATATTTACTGTTGTTACAAAATCAAAATTTGAGTTAGTTGTGGAGGGTGAAAAAATACATCTAAGCTATTTTTGCAATTTTCATTTTTAAATCAAAGCAAGTTAAATGCAAGATAATCATCTCTTAGTGATCAATAAAACCAATCAATTAATCATATGAGGCATAATTGTTGTTCAATTATTTACTGTAAATAATATGCTGTACCAAACAGAAACAAATTATAGTATAACAGCAATAAAAAAACAAACAAAAAAAACAGGTGTTACACATTTAAAATACTGTAGTAATTTATAGTAAAGTAAAATATTTAGGAATAAGCATTATATTGTATATATATTTACATTGCTTCATTAATGAATTACACTACATAACGTAGTATCATTAGCAACTATCATGAACTAACCGTAATTACCATAGTATACTGTAGCATTTACTATTATAAACTATATATATAGACCTCCTCCCCCTCAGTCATCTTTAGCATAATTGGTTGGCGCCGTCACCGACCAGAGTGAGAGGTGGCAGTAATGCACCAAAAAGTTTGCTGTCGACCACTGAAAAACAGGAAGAAGAAGAAATCGTCATGCTCGCCATCATATGGATTTACTTTCATCGGGTAGATACTGGCCTCACAGCTCTGTTGATGTCAGTGCCATCACTTATTGATCCGTGATTGGTAAATGTAGCTTGTGTTGACGCTACTTGACTAATAAAATAGCTTCGCTACTGAAAAGCTTTTTGATTTAGAAAGTAGTGACGCTACCGCAACACTACTGAGAAATGAAGTTAAGCTAGTAGCGTCACCACTTGCAGCTCTCAGACTGGTTGTAGTAGCCTAATGCTTTCAGGGGCAGAGAGGATTAGTGAACTGGTAAACCATAGATATATACACTAGATATCACATAGGAACCCTGCGCATGCGTCATTAGCGCTGCCACATTTGTACAGGGCTCCCAGGACAAATGTCATTCAACCGCACTAGTCAAGACAGTGTGCCAATGTGGAGATGCTGGACTTTAGCGCTGTGTACGGGTGTAGTAACGAGCAAACAAAGAAAACAAAGCACAAAGGCAGAACATTTCATAGGTAAGACTTTGTTTTTTACGTTTTTGTATGTTATGAACTTTTGAGCTTAAGTAATGTTATTGATGATATACAGTCACCTACTGCTTTCACCATAAGGCAAAGGAGCAGCAACTTACACTAAATTCTAGGCTTATGCTAGTTTTGTTGAATAAAATAAGCTAACAATGTTATGAAATATGACAACAGGATGCTGCAGAGCCAGAAACTTGTATTATTGTCGGCTAAGTGAACGAGTCATTCATAACGGGGAATCATTCATGAATCGCTCCCTCCGTCAGAATAAGAAGGGAAAGCAGGAGAAGGGGTGTGTTTCAGGACTTGGGAAAACTCCTGATCATAGACATATGTAGGTATGTGTATAACTCTGGCTTTGGATGGCCACAGTCCTCCACTGCACCTTGGTCCCGCATTCATTTCAAAGGAGCGCTACCTTGTACTAAAATGGCGGCTCTATTGATGCATTCCTTCTAATAGACAACAGCAGGGTAGGCGACATCTAATGTATACATCTATGACTGGTAGACGTTGTGCGCCGCAATCAAACCGGAAAATCAAAAGCATCAGAATAGCAGCGCTTTAATAAATGGCCTTAGCAGAAGGCATCATGCATATCGAAAAAGAGGCAAAGCAACAGATTAATATTATTTAACATATTTAGATGTAACACATTTGTAATCTTTAACATTTTCATAAGTAACTGTAATTTAATAACACATTTTTTTTCTCAGCAACTGTAATGAATTACTGTTACTTTTATTTTGTAATTCAATTACGTAACGCTGTTACATGTAACTAGTTACTCCCCAACACTGCTTATTATCATGGTAGTATGAAGCAGAGTAAGCAATGTTTCAATGTTTTCTATTGTCTTTCAATGAAGCACGCGCTGTTTGACCTTTAGGCTCATGTCTCGCTTTTTTTGAAACATCACAGATGTGAACGTTGAATTTTTTAGATGCCATGTCATTCAAGTACAAAAATCTTTAACTTTCACGTGCAATGCAGCTCATCACTGTCAGGACCAAAAGCATTGGATCAATCAGAAGAGCTCTGAGGCAGGGCAACCGTTGCAAGCTTCTTTTTATAGTAGAAAGTTGGCAAGACAACTGTTTTATTTACCGTTATATCATTGGGGAGGAGGCGCCCATTGGTCAGAATATCCTGAGTTATATGATGTGTATGATCTTCATGTGCTCATGTGTCACAATCACCAGCAATCTAATTCTGGCAGATCGCTAAAGGACTACAAATCCTGTCTTCATATGAACTACAAGTCCTGTCATGCACCACACACACACACCTGTTCCAAGTTTCCTTTGATTACACTCACACAGCTGGAGCTGCTCATGTACTGATTACACTACACATATATTACAGCTCGCTTTGACACTCTCATTGCGGAGTCTTGTTATACTGATCGTGAACATCACAATGCGTTTTCCTTGCCTTGCCTTGTTTTGACCCTTGCTTAGTTTGTTTTGTTTGTTTACATTGCTTGCTGCCTGCCTGTACTAACCATTTGCTGCTTAATTACCACGACTCTGGATTGCCCGTTTACATCTGTTTGCTCCTGTGTTGACTGTTGCTTGCCTGACCATTCTGTTGAATAAAACCTGCATTTAGATCCGCACTCCGTTGTCAGCGTCCCACTTCACATTACAGTTTTCCTATTTCTAATGGGTCTGTTATTGGCGTTAATACATCACATTCATAATAACGCCTCACATTGCTTTGCGCTTTTTTAAAACCCATTCCCGAACATCACGTCAATCGTTTTTAGAAGCAAAGACACATTTTTGAGCTGCCAAACTGAAATTAGAACGCTTAAGCAATTGCTGATAAGAGACAAATATGGCGCAGCACAAAAGCAGAAGAGCTTTTATTATGCCACAGTCTATTACTTCTTTGGTGTTTCTCTGTTTTTTATAAAAACCAAATCAGACACAGAGTGTGTAATGTTATTAGCATGGCAACACAGAACACGGTTCGTGTCATTAGTTAAAATTGCTTATACCTGAATTCCGAGTCTTTAAAAGAAAAGATCTCTAAGATATATTCTGCACTATTAGACTATTACAACTCTTCACTGAGATCACTTAAAAATGTGTGGCAAAGAGATTTGGAATGTAATTTTAATGAGGATCAGTGGGAGACTATATGCCAGAATACTCTCATTTCCCTTTCCAATAACAAAATAGTTTAACAAAATTATTAATTTATGCATAGGATGTATCTGACCCCACTTTGTTTGAGCAAAATGTACTCCAATGTATCATCCAGGTGTCACAGATGTAAAAACCTATTCATGAGCAATCATGCATGTTTTCTGAGAATGCAAAAAGCTACATTTTTTCTGGAAAGCAGTACAGGACTTCAAATTCTATTGGACAACACACCAACACTAAACCTCTTTGGTACAGAACTGAACAAGACACTTGATCCTACTTCTATAAAGAGACATTTACTATCTAGCAAAAAAATGCCTTTTGCTCAACTGGATCCAACAAAGGCCTCCAACACTTGAACTGTTCATACAACTCTTAAATTAAACAATGCTCTTGAAACAATATACAGTTGAAGTCAGAATTATTAGCCCCCCTGAATTATTAGACCACCTGTTTTTCCCCAATTTCTGTTTAACGGAGAGAAGATTTTTTTTTATCTTTGCCATAATAATAGTTCATGATATTTTACTAGATATTTTTCAAGCTTTTTAAAATTTATACAGCTTAAAGTGACATTTAAAGGCTTAACTAGGTTAATTAAATTAACTAGGCAGTTTAGGGTAATTAGGCAAGTTATTGTATAACGATGGTTTGTTCTGTAGACTATTGAAAAAAATTTAGCTTAAAGGGGCTAATTATTTTGTCCTTAAAATGGTGTTTAAAAAATTAAAAACTGCTTTTATTCTAGCCGAAATAAAACAAATAAGACTTTCTCCAGAAGAAAAAATATTATCAAACATGCTGTGAAAATTTTCTTGCTCTGTTAAACATAATTTGGGAAATATTAAAAAAGAAAAAAAAAATCAAAGGGGGGCTAATAATTCTGACTTCAACTGTACATACTACTTAAGAAACAAAGGAGATGTCTTTCAAAAAATATGGATGCCTCTAATGAACCTCTGACCCCCTCAGATGTCTTTTCATAATAAGTGTGACTTTACTCAATCACAACAGAACTTTATTTGTTTATTATGATTTATTTTTACTTATTTATTTATTTATTTATTTTTATGACTGTTGCTACTATACTTGTGTCTACTGGTATCCTTGTCTTTGTCTTTTTTAGTTTTTGTTTGTATGTTGATTAAAACCAATAAACATAGAATTTTAAAAAAATGCTTATTTCTTTGGATTTGAACATTTTTTAAAACATTTGAGATAATGTACGTACATACGTAAGTCAGCATAATATATAATGCTGTTCTAGTGGTTTTTTTTTTTTGGATATTTTAATGAAAAATCTTCAATATGGACTAAAATCTCTGAGGAATGTTTATAGCACCTTGTTGAATCTGTGCTAAGCAGAAATTAAGCAGTTTTAAAGGAAAAATATGTCTAAGAATGTGTACTTAAGGTGGCCATTGACTGTATTCTTGACTAGTACTGTGCAGTAAAAGTATAGCTGTTACCCTCTTGGCCTCCTTGAGTTGTTTCTGCAGCTCGTTCTGCTGTTCCTGCATCTTGCTTTTCCACTCCTGCAGTTGCTCCAGTTGAATCTTGTGCTTCTCGAGCTCCTTCAGCTTCGCCTTGTCCTCTGTCCTCTTCATCTTCAGCGTCTCCAGCTTCTCCTCCAGATCCTTCACCTGCACACGCAGAGACTCCTCTTCCTGCAGGACAGTGAAGGCAGACAGGCAGAGATTGTGAATGAATGAGAAGAGTTTTCACGTTTACATTAATATCTAAAAATTGTGTTGTTTATTGCTCAGTAATTATTTAGAAAAAATGCTGTATCCAAAATCACCCCTATGCTCTTATTTATTATTCCCTACATTAGTCCATTAATATAAAGAAGTGAATAAAAACGAGTGAGTGGGTGAATTGGAGCATATGGGATGCCATTTTGTTTGTGCTTTTCTGGTGGATGAATCCCTGGATTAGATTTTAAACTTATTTAAACACTTAGCAAAACATTACAAATCAACATATTTAAATGATTTCTGAAGAATTATATGATTATAAACACTGGAGTAATAGTTTTATTAATCTTTAATCAATTTAATTGCTTAAATTGCATTTAAAAGTATATTAGGATAGAATAATTTTTTGTAAATGTAATCATACAGTATTTGTCAATATTATAATCTTTATCTAATGCAGTCTTGGGAATAAGGAACATATTTTTAATTATTTTTGTCTCTTTTTTTTTTCATTAAACAATTGGTATTGGTCATTTAAAGGTTATATATTAACTTAAGTTTTTCTCGAGTCTCATGTATTTTGGATATTAATGCAGCATTTTTGCAGAAGTAGATAAATGCTTGTCAAAAATTAAATTCAGCTCTGCAGAAACTTCCTGTCAGCAGAAAGGTGTTAAAACTGAACACAGAAAGTCTTATGCTTTTATTGCTGTGCAGAAAATTCATAGAAAAAGAGGACTTATGTCTGGTGTGCGGCCAATGGAGGACTGGAGAATGATTGACAAATGACGAATTCCACTAAACTCCACCTGTTAATATCAGCTGCCTATATAAGTTGAAGTCAGGAAATGAAAACTGCTGCACACCCCGGAATGTAACTCTTGCATTGCATTGAGGATAACAGAATTCTGTGAATCAAATTATTCATTTGTATCCAATAAATTGTTACGATTTTTGACATTGAAGAAAAACCTTTCCTGACCTTTTTTATTGAACACGCATGGAATTTATTCTATATTCCATTTGTTTTTCCAAAATGTAATAAAAATCATAATAATGTAATGTAATGTAATGTGTATTTATATAGCGCATTTATTGTGTATGGCCATACACCCAAAGCGCTTCACAATCATGAGGGGGGGGGGGGGGGGGGGTCTCTCCACACTACCACCAGTGTGCAGCATTCACTTGGATGATGCGACGGCAGCCACAGGACAACGGCGCCAGTGCGCTCACCACACACCAGCTATTGGTGGAGTGAAGAGACAGTGATAAAGCCAATTTGGTGGATGGGGATGATTAGGAGGCCATAATGGGTAAGTGCCGATTGAGGGACTTTGGCCAGGACACCGGGGTTACACCCCTACTCTTTACGAGAAGTGCCATGGGATTTTTAATGACCACAAGAGAGTCAGGACCTCGTCCTAATATCCATGATAATATCCATAATTCAAAAAATCAATAAATAGTGAGCCAGACCATATTATTTTTGTCTTTCTTACTTTTTTTATTCCTTTTAATCTTGTTTTAACAATTTTTAATCTGTTCTCTTAATCATTCTAATTTTTTGTTGGTTTTAAATGGTGAAAAGTGTAACGGTCAATATGGCAAATGAAGCCCCGCCTACTAGTACAGGAGCCAATCATCGATCGTTATAGAGTGACAATTCTCTGGTTCAGTTTAGGTAGCATACAGCTGCGGATACGCACATCTATATAGCATCATTTTTGTGACACTGTATAACAATAATTAATATTTTTATAGTATTGTGATGATTAAATTTATGGTTTAGGGTTGGGGTAGATGTTAAAAAATAAAATGTATTGGGTAATTTAATATATAACATAAATAATACTCGATACAACTACTGTTTTTACTTTACTGTGACGGTTGGGTTTAGGGTTGGGATGGGGGTAGACGTTAATAAAATACAAATAATGGGAAATTTAATTAATAATAGCAACAACCCGATTCCCCGGGGGAGAAGCTCAGACCAGACGAGCGCTTTTACAATGGTTTATGTGGTCAGCAAACACACTGGAATTACAGTGAAAACTTGATTCACAGACTTAAGAAATATATCCACATACTGGATAATCTGTACCTTTTAAATTAACCCACTATACTTGAAAACAAAGGTTTTTTGGTTTTGTAATCTGTATAAATCAAACACGAGGTACAGTCCATCCTGTCAAATGCACATCACATGACAGCAACTACTCAAACGCCCACAAACTTGTAAACAAAGAGTCGCTCTCAATTCTGGAGAAGATTCACTATCATGACCAAGTTGTGAATTACTTCAGAAGAGCAACGCGATGAGACGATCATTATCCAGAGGATGATAATGTGTAGAACGTTCATAAATGCGGTTGGTGTCGTGATCTCGTCATGTGCACTAGCTCGGCAGCCTGAAAAACTGCCGATTTTGTTTTATGCGAACATTTAAGAACGAAACTTATGAGACAATTATTGTTTAATTTGAATGGTGATTCCAATTATGTAATGTAATCGTAAGTTTGGCTAACAGTTTTGGAGAATTTGATGTTTCCCCATTCAGACAGAATGGCAGAGCACACTGCCTGAGTGCGTTTTAAAGATGGCTGCCGAGTGAAATGACTTGCCTTAAAGGGACTTTTGTGGTCATTTTATTATTCTTTTAATCTTGTAAAGCACTTTGAATTAGCACAGTGTGTGAAATGTTCTTCGCCTTCCTATAATAAACCCCACACTTCTGAATAGTATAGTGTCTTAGATGCACACAAAATTATAAGGAAACACCATCAATAAGCAGGTCAGTAGCTTTTCACAAAATTCCAATGATGCATAAGTGAATACTTGGCAACACACTGCTTCTCATTCCAGTTTAAAAATAAAAGACAAAATAATGATGCAACAAAAACGGTGGTTATATTAGTGTCTATAACCATGTTTGACCTTGCTGGGTCCCGGGAATGGAGGAGCTCCAGGCGAGGGCAGCACTCCCACAGGTGAAGGAATAACTGGAGCAGCCAGTGGTGTTTGTGCAGGAGTGCTGGGTTCACTGCTGCTCATCTCTCCTGCAGAAGCTGATCCAGAGCCCACCTTCACCCCCACACCAGCCCGCGTTTGCTGAAACACAGACCAAGAGCTCACTCATGCTTCAAATACACCAAAAGATATTGCAACCCCCTCCACTGGGACCATTTTAGCCAGAATTCACTGTAAGAATACACCCGACCAGATGTGATGGGATGAGATTTCAGCAACAATCAGTTAGTCTGTTCGTGTCAGATGTGACATAGTTATGAGACGTGACAAAATAATCAATCAAAAATCACAAGCAATCAGATGAGCGTATGGAACGTTTGGAAAATGAAAGCATTTTAACTTTATTAAAAATGCATAGGCTACTGAGTGACTGGAATACAATCTTTATCTTGTAATACACTTGTTTGTTCACAGAGGTCACAGTTTTAACCTTCATGGTTTCTTTCAATTCTAGATCTGAGGTAAATTATTCATTGTTGCTTTTGATATGACTATAAAATAGCTCTAAAGTTAAATTGCATTGAACCTTGCAGTGACTACATTTACATGGACATCAGTAATCAAATTATTTGCCTTAATCTGAATAAGACAATAATATGATTAAGGTGTTTACATGAGTTGCTTTTAAATGTTCCTTTCATGATCCCTTTTTACATGTTACCGTACATAGTTTGATTAACGTCATTGTGTCACCACGCTATCCACAATTCCTCCAGACTTTTTTTGGGGTGTTTCATTTTTAATTTGTCAACTTTAACTGCAGTTTGGCACTTTCACTTTCATTCAGGAACATTTCATGCATGCCCCCCGTGACAAACGATATATCGGATGCGAGTATGAACTGCTGGAAGAGTGTTGTTTTAATAGAATTTGATACCGCATGCCGTATGGGGGGAAAAAACCTCACAATTTCACGATGTGTGTGTCTGTGGTCCTTCACTGACTTGGTAGGGGCTGAGAATAGTGTCAAACAGCTGTGTGTATAAACTAAATAGTACAGAAAATCCTACATGACGGTAATAGTTTGATTGCGGTGTTTACACGTCTGTTCTGCACTTCAATAAAATCTTCATACTCCACATGTCTTAATTCTGTTCAGTTCGATTATGACTTTAGTCTGATTAAGGTCATCAAATATCACTGTTTACAGGGTAGACTCTTAATCAGAGTATTGACTTAGGGTGCTTTCACACCTAGACTTTTGTTTCGGAACCTGGTGCGTTTCCCCAGTTAGCCCGGTTCGTTTGGCATATGTGAATCCAGCAATCGCGCTCGGATCCGCGCCAAATCAATTGGTCCAAGATTACCTGAATGAGGTGGTCTCGGCTCGATTGAAACGAACTCTGAAGCGGATCGATTGTAGTGAGAAAGCAATACGATCTGAGCCAGGCTATATTACAGTGTTTTATTGATATGTAATAAGCATATATACGGCTATATGAAGAGAGAATTATGAGTAGGGCGGGATGTCATTCCTACCGGTAAAAGTGCATTTCATGTCAAATGCGAAAGTGAGAGCATGTTAACTATTAACGAGAGCTGTTTATCCGTTTGCCATGTGAAAGCAAACTGCACCAAGAACAAAGAGCAACATTGTAACAATTTTAATCCCTGTTTCGGAACAAGAGAATCGATCCACAGGTGTGAAAGCACCCTTAATCATATTAAAATCGGATTATTGGTGGCTATGTACTCACTGTTAACATTAAATGAAGCACAAAATCAGTACTTAAGATTATCATTGTTATAAATTGCATGCAGTTGTTTCACCGCAGTGTGTCAGAAACGGAAACAGATTTAAAAACAGCACTGTCACTTGTTGCATTTCCCCGTCATGCCTGGTTAGATAAAAGTGCCTAAAAACAACATATGAGACTAAAGTGTTTGTTATGTTTATGTTAAACGCTCTGGTTACTAAAGTAACCCTCGTTCCCCGAGGGGGGGAACGGAAATGCTATGTGGAAACTTCCACTATGGGGATTTCATTCAGAAAGCCAATCATCTGAAAGAGTATGTAAACGGGCCAATGAAATGCCAATGAGTTGGCAGCTTCAGCTTGCGCACCTGATGCTCGTTGCAATTAACTTGCTATAAGAGTACATGTGCGAGCAAAGCCAAAGCATCATTTTTTTTAGCGGAAGAGACTTTCACCTCAACAGCTAAGGGGCAATCATTATGGCGAAGGAACATAGCATTTCCGTTCCCCCCCTCGGGGAACTAGGGTTACTTTAGTAACCAGAGCGTTCCCCTTCGGAAGGGGAACTTCAATGCTATGTGGAAACTTCCACTATGGGGAAATGTTTGGAAAACGCCATAATGATTGAACCTTACCTTCGCCCCCGATGAGAGGTTTGCCAGGCAAAGAGCGTGAGCGCACCTGCGTCACCAGAGGCGCGGTCTTCCAACGTGTTCCCTGGCCCTTACTTATCCCACTTCAACAGAAGATTTACGGATTTATTTTTCGGGAGCCGCAAATGCGTCTAGAATAATTTCTAGGAATTTAATACGACAGTACGTTGGGAATGCGTGCAGTCCCGATAGGGAGGACGCTGCGGAGGCCACCTGCTACCCAAGTGGGGAGACTGGGGCAAATAGCATATGAACTAACCCTGAGAAGGGGGAGTAAGCATATGAAATTAGATGGTTAGCGGTGAGGGAAGACACGGGTCCGCCTGTGAGGGGGGACTGCACCGTGGCAGTATAAGCATATGGGATCGCCTAGTGGGGATCGCACATAGCAGGCACCTATACCCAGAACGCGGGCTGACCATCGGGCAGACCAGCAACGTAACGGGCCAGCGCCTGACTCCTCCGCTGAGTCAGGTGCTGGGGGCCTCGGAGGAATATCTGCAGGGTATCTGCCCTGGCTCAGATGAGCGAGGGAGATGGCATTCAGAGTTCAGTGGGTATGTTCCAACCTCTGTTTGGATACGGCACTTCCCGTCTGCTGATCACCATAACAGATAAAGAGCTGAGTACGGTCCGTGTAATAGCAAAGTGCGAAGGACCAAATAAAGGGGCTGGGTCTGCCTCCTCCGTGGGCAGCGCTTGCAGGTTCACTACGTGGCTGAAAGAACGCTGTAGGAACCTAGGGCACCTAGGTGGGCCGGGGTCTCAGATAAACGTGAGAGTGGGCCGACCCAAAACGTTGGCACATTTCGCTGACCGAAAATGCCTCCAGATACCCACCCATTTGGCCGATGCAAACGCGACCAGCAGAGCTGTCTACCTGGACAGAAATCTTAAAGATACTGAGTCGAGTGATCGAGCAGACCTCTCCTAAGAGAGATCTCCAAGTGGGTATGAGAGGGAAACAGGAAAATTAATATTCATGTCTCGCGCCTCTGGGAACTGGATGATGAGACGATACTTCCCAGCGCGCCGCCATCGCCGCATCCTTAGAGCGGGGATGATCGTAACGCCAACCCCTCAGAGCGGAGGGGACAGCCTTAGCTCCAGTCAACTGAAGGAGGATAGCATCACTCTGATCTGGCATGTTCAGGGTTCCTTCTCGGGGAAAAAGGTAACCACACAGCGAATAGACTCCACTTCAGGCGTGGGCATGCCTCGTAGAGGGTGCTCAGCCTGAGTGACAGTGTTAACCACCTAATCGGTAAGTCACCTAAGTCCTCCGCGCTCCATCTATGAACCGTACGTGAAGCATAGATCTGGGTGCGGGTGCCAAACGGTGCCCGTCCCCTGTTCCCAGGGGATGTGCCAGGGAGGGGCCATCACGAGGAGAGAGTTGAAAGCAGGTCCGATTGGGCCAGAGAGGCGCAATACGAGAGCTGTTCCTGGACCTCCCTGACTTTACACAGTATCTGTGCGAGTAGGCTCACTGGAGAAATGCGTATTACGCACGCCCCGAGGCCAGCTGTGTAGCCAGTGGACTTTGCAGGGTTCGCCAAGTGGGGAACTCAAGCGAGAGCGCACGAATCTCTGAGTTAGAGAGAGAAAGGCGCAGCACCGAACAGCTGGACAGTCGGGGGTGGAGTCTCCATTTTCCCAGGCGAAACTGCCGTGAGAGCGAATGGGCTGCACGGTTGAGCTCGGTGGGGGAAAAAAATGGAATGCAGCGATTGCGCCGCGTATGACTCCGGGGGAGCAGACGGCGAGCGAGCTGAGACATGCTGCGAGAGCAGATACCCCCACACGGTTGATATACGCCCCCGCTGCCGTACTGTTCGTCCTGACCAGTACGTGTTGTCGCTCCAGCACCGGTAAAAAACGGCGGAGAGCGAGAAACACTGCCAACAGCTCTAGGCGATTGATATGCCAATGCAACTGGGTTTTTTCAGCTGCATGCCCGCAACACACGGCGCCCCAGCCAGTGCTGGAAGCATCTGTCAAAACGACAATATGTCTAGACGCCTGTCCTAGAGGCACTCAGGCCTGTAGGAACGAGGGGTCGTTCCAGGGGCTGAGGGCGCGGCGACACAGCGCAGTGACAGTCACTCGGTGTGTGTCCGCGTGCCATGCGCGTCTGGGGACTCGATCGTGAAGCCAGTGCCGAAGTGGTCTCATATGGAGTTATCCGAGCGCGTACAGCGGCTGCGGATGTCATATGCTCCAGGAGCCTCTGAAAGATTTCAGTGGAACCACTATTTTGCTGTCGAACTCTCACAGACAGTTCAGCATTAGCCGAGCGCGCTCTCCGGAGAGGCGCGCTGTCATGGTGACCGAGTCCAGCTCCAACCCGAGAAAAGAGATCCTCTGCACGGGGGCGAGTTTGCTCTTTTCTCGGTTGACCTGAAACCCCAATAGGTGGAGGTGCTGGAGCACCTTGTCTCTGTACATAGTCAATTACTCCCGCAAGAGGGCTAAAAACAGCCAGTCGCCGAGATAATTGAGTATGCGGATGCCCGCGAGCCGAAGGGGCGCTAGGGCACCCTCCGCGAGCTTGGTGAAGACCCGCGGATACAGAGAGAGCCCGAAGGGGAGGACTTGTACTGTCAGGCTCGCTCGACGCAGACCGCAGAAAAGTGACGGTGGCGTGGAGTATGGAGACATGAAGTACGCGTCCTTCAGGTCTATGCTGCAGACCAATCCCGAGGACGAACGCACAGGAGGATGCGCTTCTGCATAAGCATTTTGAACGGCAGCTTGTGCAGACAGCGGTTCAAAGCGCGCAGATCTGGGATTGGCCGTAACCCACCGCTCTTTTGGGTACGATGAAGTACAGGCTGTAAACCCGCTCTCCATCTCGGCTGGAGGGATCGGTTAGATTGCATCCTTCGCCAGGAGGACAGCAACCTTCTCTCACAAGACAGGGGCGGGCACAGGGCTGACCCTGGTGACGTACACCCCGTGAACTTGGGAGGCCGTTTCGCGAATCGAATCGCGTAGCCGAGTCTGATCGTGCGTATGAGCCACCGCAAAGGGCTGGGCTGCGCTAACCAGGCAGGCAGAGCCCTCGCTAATGACTGCATCGCTACAATCGCTGACGTACCAGCAGTGGGGCAGCGCGGAGTGGGAGTGCTGATCCGGGGAGCGCTGGGGTCCCGCGGAAGAGCTGGAGGTGAGAGATTTACTCACCTTGCACTCAGACTCCGGAGGAGAGGGCTGGAGATGTGAGAGAAAGGAGACCGTCCTCCCAGACCCCGTGAGCCACTGGCGAAGTGCGCCGATCCTGCGAGCTGGAAGGCTTTTCATCGCGTCCCAGACTGGCAGTATTCGGGCTGTCACATCCAGGGAAGGGAAAGATGCTTTCTCTCTGAGGAGCCCGGCCCCCCACCGGGGAGAGAGCAAGTTCCCTCTTCTCCAGATGGCCGTCTCAAGAGCGCTTCGCGGTCCGTTATCCGGACTTAACGGCGCCCTGGGACGGGGAGCGCTGGTTGCCTGCGAGGTGCTCGGCGCTGCCGCTGGCCGGAGGCGCAGGCGGGGGCGGAGCAGCACTCGAAGACGGCGCTCTCGGCGACAAGCAGTGGATGTGGATGGTTCGGCGGGAGGGGAGCGGTCTTACATCCCCGCCGAAGGATGGCCCATCGTATCCAACTGCACCGCCGTGAATTCCTGGGTGAATTCACCAACGGTGTCGCCGAACGGGCCAGACTGGTATATGGGGGAGTCAAGAAAGTGAACTTTGTCGACTCCGCGCATATTTTTGCCAGGTTAGCCCGAGGTGGCGCTCCTGGACCACTAACGTGGCCATCGTCTTTCCCGGGGCACACGCAGCGGACTTGAGATCCGTGGAGCTCAGTCGGGTGCGGTGCGGGGCTTGTAACAAGCCTGGGTCAGAACCACCCTCGTGCAGCTGGGCCAGCGCGCGCGCATGGACCCTGGCGTGCAGGGTGGAAGCAGTCTGGCCCGCGGCTGTGTGGGCTCTGGCTCGGGAGGCAGAAAACCAACACGCCTTGGACGGGAGATGAGGCTAATTCCAGCAGAAGGAGGCACCACACGGGCCCGTGATGGCACTCTCAATCTGGGGAATCGACTCGTACTCCCTGGCTGCTCCACCATCAAGAGTGGTGAGGTGGAGGCGCACGCAGATCAGGCAGAGAAAGGTGCCCTCAAGACTGCGTGAGCCCACTGTGCACTTCCGGGAAGAGAGGGATGGGAGGCTAGAAGGTATTGCCTTTTAATCCTCCACATACACCCATCTAGTCGGTCCGGCCGCGAGGCTGGGGGATAAACCATCTCCAGACCCACGACCGAAACAGCCCGGGAAAGCACGGTTATCATGTCTGTTTCAAGATCGGCCGCCGCCGCGCTCGCTCCCGATGGGAGGGAACGGAGGGGGGGGATCCTTCATCAGACCATGACAGCCCAACCTCTGATGCAGCGGTGGACATCTGAGCCTCGGTGTCATCAAGTGAGAGGGCGGCCATCCGAGGATGGAGCGCTTCTCTCACTCAAAGCTTGGATGGAGCGCGTGGAGGAGTGAGAGGTCCACAAGCCCGAGGGCGGCAGATTTACTCCCACTGTAACCCTCAGATCTGCCCGAGTGCCCACCGCGGAGCGGGGGACAACTGGGGTGGGTGGCTCTTTTGCAAGAGCGAGCCGCGATCTTAACTGCGCAACAGACATGCCACCGCAGTGATGGCATGCACTGCCCACGAGCACCGCATTAACATGCTGGACCCCCAGACATGAAACGCAGTGCTCGTGCCCATCATCCGAGGACAGGAAACCACCGCATACAGAAACGCACAGTCGGAGTGACGTCTTGAAAAAGACGCGCTGCACGACCGTGTTGCTCTTTTAGGAAATTCGCAACAATACATACCGCTCTAGAGGACCGGACCCAAAGGACGCCAGGCAAGGGAGAAACCCAGCTCGACCATCTGCCGCTGCGTGTCACACACTCTGGACCGGGAGATCGCTCTCGTTCACTCTCTGTCTGAAACTCAGCTGGAGGAACCCTCATCGACTCTCTCAGAAGGCTGTTGAAGTCTCTGAAGTGAAAATGATGCTTTGGCTTTGCTCGCACATGTACTCTTATAGCAAGTTAATTGCAACGAGCATCAGCTGAAGCTGCCAACTCATTGGCATTTCATTGGCCCGTTTACATACTCTTTCAGATGATTGGCTTTCTGAATGAAATCCCCATAGTGGAAGTTTCCATATAGCATTGAAGTTCCCCTTCCGAAGGGGAACTAAAGTGTTTATGTTTGTTTCTGTGATAATATTTACATATCTTGAACCTCCTGGCATTTAAAAAAACAAATGGACATAAAGTTCACGCGATGAGATCAGTCCATATTGGTGGGATTGGTACAGTATTAAGACTACGTTTGATTTTTTTCTTAGATAGCTTTTGATCAAATTTTTTACTTAAATTTGAATGGATTATTGTTTGTCATAATTATATGAAAATGCTCATTCATTCATTCATTTTCCTTCACTTAGTCCCTTATCTATAAGCGGTCACCTCATCAGAATGAACCGCCAACTATTCCAGCATATGTTTTACGCAGCGGATACCCTTCCAGCCGCAACTCAGTTTTGGGAAACACCCGTACACTCCCACATTCACACACACTCATACACTACAGACAATTTTGTTTACCCAATTCACCTACAGCGCATGCTTTTGGACTGTGAGGGAATCCGGAGCACCCGGAGGAAACCCACGCGAACAGGGGAAGAACATGCAAACTCCACACAGAAACGCCGGGACTCAAACCAGCGACCTTCTTGCTGTGAGGCGACAGTGATAACCACCGAGCCACCATGCCACCTTTATGAAAATGCTTATGATATGAAATACAAATTTTGTAGCATTTTGCAGTAAGAACAGTGATAAAAAAACACTGAAACAGCAAAACGGACATATACTGTATTTGTTTACTCGTGTGACCGCCATCGAAGAACCATGAACATGCAAATGTGTTGTTAAAGTCAGTGTGAAATCAAAATCTATGTTTATTTAGCATTTTGTTATTCTTTAGGTGCACAAATTACTCTGTGCAAGTTAATCCACTGAAAAAAAAAACATCTGATGATGTCAGTTTGAAATGTCAGTGAAGATTAAGGTCAATAGAAACTTTAATTACAATCTCAGAGACTTAATTTACGCCAATGGGTCATTAGGAAAAATGGCTAACAATACAGTTTAGGAATCTTTAATAATTTAAGCAAACATTAATATGATACACGGATAATTTAAAGCCAACGTTTTGGAGGTTTGAAAAAAAACAGAGCATATTATCTGAATAACCGAATTATGTAATTAAGCAATCCATTAAGCAAACGGATTACAGCATTTCAAAATGTAATCTATTCTTGAAATCTAGTTTCCTAGATTACATTAGTTAATACCCAAAGCTGCAGGCCCGTATTATGATATCTTTCACAAATAAATGTGAAGTCTGATAATGTAAGCACATGACATATGCAAATATAGGCTCGAATGCAGCAATATCATTGGCTGTTATACTTGTTCATGTGTAAACATTTACTATTAACATTTTTTGATAGTAAATTGACATTTGTAAGAAATGCAGAATAGACATTTTTAAAAAGCAGTGCAGAGATTATCTTATTAGAAGGTTAAAATTTTGGTAAGAACAAGATTTGTTGAGATAAGAAGTTTGTTGTTAACATGACTATGTGGTATGGATTACTATGGATTACTGCCAGTTCAAGTCCCAATGAACCGGAAGCTGCGACCGTTATTTTTTTCGTATTGTGATGCAGTTCCTAGAGAAACGGAATATTAAATGAGCAAACAGTGGGCGTGGCTTGTTTTTCTACATGAGCTGAATGGATGTAGTAAAGTAGGCATTTCATTCAGAAAGATCAGGAAAGAGGTTTTAGCAGAGTTACTACAACCTAACAGACTCCTCCAGCTCACCTTTTCTGTTTGTTGTCAAAACTGACAATTGAGCCAGCGTGTGGTATGTTAGCCCATTACCTCAAAATCATGTAATCTCAGAATTTAACTGAAAACAAACAGGAAGTGCATTTTCAGATTTTAATTAAAGATTAGAAGGGCAAACTATTTTTTTTTTTATGACCTGCACAGATTAATTGTTCGCCACAAAACTGGCAATGTAACCTGACAAGTGAAGTTTATTTATAAACTAATTTTGAGACGATCACGTGCTTATGATTGCTTGCGGCTGGTCCCGCATTATCCAATTTATGATTCACTAATCAGACGATTCCTAAGCCACTATAAATACCCTAAGTTTCATATCACAGTCATCTTGATTTTGAAGAATCCCCTCTTCCACCCCTACTTCTCCTCCTTTCCTAGATGGGTGTCACGGTGGCCCAGTGGTTAGCACCAGGGCTTAATTTGTGCTGGACCATCGCTGGATCCGGCACCTCTGAAACCTGATCCGGCACCTCATTTTACTGATCTCCCCCTCAACCGCCCTCCTCCGCCGTCCTCCGCTCATAATTAACAAATTAAGCACTGCTTAGCACTGTTGCCTCACAGCAGGAACGTCACAGGTTCTAGTCCTTACCAAGCCAGTCGACGTTTCTGTGAGGTGTTTACACGTTCTCCCCGTGCTCACATAGGTTTCCTCCCACCGTTCATAAACATGCAACTTATTAATTAAAGTTAATTGACTAAACCAAATCGGCACCATAGATGTGATCCTAGTAAGTAGTTATCGCTTAAGAGCAATTACTATCTGTTCATTAGCTACTACAGCAGGGGAGTTCTCGAGATCTACATGTGCTTAAACTCCCCTCTCGCCTTGCAAATGGGAGGGAGCCCCAGGCTGGAGGATTTTTTTTTAGCTCAGGGCTCTCTCCCGGGACAGCATGCCAAACAAGCTTTATAATCAATCATCAGCTAAGTGTGAACTCTTGAAAATCATATGGTTAGTTTTGATTTCTTTGGGACTTTAAAGAAAAGCAAAAACTGTGACAAGTAGTTAAAATTGCTAGTGCAATTGTAGGTAAACCACAAAGACAATTGAATGACATTGATCAAATAAGAGTTAAACAGCAAGCACATGTCATTATCAAAGATTATTCACATCTTTTAAATATTACATTTCAGCTTTTGCCATCAAAAAGACCTTTTAGGCAACATTGAGTAGAAATAAAATGTGTATCAAATGTCATTTAAGCCAACTGCTGTAAGGATTTTAAATACGGGGATTTGAGTATGAGTAGGGTTAATTGTGTTATATGGTTTTTAAGGTGATGATGTTATATATACTGTATATATTTCCTGGTACTGGTTTGCAGCTGGAAGGGCATTCACTGTGTAAAACATGCTGGAATAGTTGGTAGTTTATTCCGCTGTGGCGACCTCTGATAAATCAGAGACTAAGCTGAAGGAAACTGAATTAATGAATGAAATAATTTATTTTTTGACCACCTTATATTTAAACCATATATTTTGTTCATGTGTTGAAATGTGTATATTTGAACCTCCTGGTGTTTAATAAAGATAATTTTCATCACATTCTACCAGCAGGACCAATTTAACCTATCTATGTGTCTTTGTTCTGATTGTAAAAACTGGAAACTTTATAAGTTATTTACCAAACACAAACACAAACACAAACAAACGTGACCTGCAGGACCGAGCTCACCTTGGGCCTTCTGGTGGTGGTCTGAAGAGAGAAGGCCAATATTTGACCAGTAGAAAGATGAAGAAAGCAGTATCAAGGGGGAAAAACAGAAGAAAACAGACACAGAGTAAAGATTAGTAACAGAAAAAGCCAGACAGGTTAACAAGAACTCCATTCTTTACTCCATGAGCCATCCTTCTCATATTGACTTTATTACATTGATAAGGTTCGCTCTCTGTCTCATCCTTTGCATCAAAATTGTTCTTTAAGCACATAAAGAGTCAAACACTGGCGCAGTATGTGGATCTGCCTGTTCACAAAGCAGCGTGCCTGACACCAAATGGGCCAAACAAGTACTCATTCATATACAAGCATGCAAACACAGATGACCAACACACTGCAGTACAGATCAAGGCATGGTTACAACAAAAAAAAAAAACTAAAAAAAAAAAAAAAAAACTGTTGAACAAAAACTATGACAATCAAGTATACATAATCATGACATATTCAGAATCTGTTTGCCAGTTCCTACTCAAAAGTTTGGAGACAGTAAGATTTGCTTTGAAAGAAGTGTCTTATTCTTAACCAGGCTGCATTTTGAAGTATAGCAAACATAAAACAGTAATACTGTGACATTATTCAGGGTTTCTGCAGGTTTCACCATGTGAAGTTTAAGACTTTTTAGGACCTTTTTAAGACAATTATTAAATAAATTTCAGACTTATACAGGACTAAACACTAAGGATTTTTTTCTGATGGCCAGTGGAAAAGATTTTTACTTGCCCAATTAAAATGTAATTATTTCTTAGCCACATGTTTTAAATTATTTGCCATAAGCACCTCTAGTTATAAACAAATACTTTATTTCAGCATAACTTGTGTTTAAAAAAACCTTTGGTTAAATGTTTTTAGATGGATTGTTGGTTGAGACGGTTTTTAAAATTAAGACGGTTAAACATTATTTAAGACCTACAACAACATATTTCAGTGAATTTAAGACTCTTTAAAGGTCTAAAATTTAGAATTTTAAGACATTTTAAGTCTTTTTAAGACCCCGCGGACACCCTGTTAATACAATTAAAAAATATATACATTTTTTTTTTATTTTCAATTTTGTAAAAAAATCTAATTAATGAATTCACAAGATGTCAAAAGTGAATTTTCAGCATTATTACTCCAGTCTTTAGTCACATCATGCTTCAGAAATCATTCAACTACGCTCAAGAAATATATTTTATTATTTAAAACAGTTTAACATTTTTTTTTAACATTTTTGAAAATCTGCCATATTTAAATCTTATTTAAAATGATAAATGTTGTTACAGTCAAGTTTAATTAATTTAGTGCATCCTTGTCAAATAAAAGTATTAATTTTAGTATTAAAGTTTAAAAGCATTCAAACGCACATATCTTACTGATCCCAAAGGTCAAAATTATCAATTGCATTCAACTGCAAATATCAAAACTGAAATATTGTTCTATTATTTTTTTGAATTAATTTAAATTTTTAATTTAGTTTTACAAAATTATTAAAGGACTTTAAAATAAAATAATGTAATAATATTTCAGTTTTTCATTTTCAAACTTAACATGAAGTTTCTTTGTATAGTTTTGTTTTTGGTGAAAGTTTGTGAGTAAAAAATGTTTCAACAAAATTTCATTTTTTTAAAGGTTTAGTCCCATCACCTCAAATTTAAATATGATTCAGGCTAGACAAAATCTGTGGACATTTTTTGCTATTTCTGTGCAGATTGCAGAATTATTTTGGGAGTGTAGTAACTAAAAACTTAAAATAAAATAAAAAATAATAACTTTTTAACTGTTATTAATGGTTTAAAATGCAAATCCAATTAGATTCATTTGTTTGGTAAACAAAACAGGTTTCTCACATATTATATCTACTAAAATATGAATAAAATATTACTTTACAAACTTTACTGTAAATAAATCATATAAGCCTTTGCATATCAGTCAATAATATTACTGAAATTAATATAAAAACTGAAAAATATATATTTACTGTATACATTTACTTATGTAAATAAACAGACTTAATGATAAAATCTGCATACATTCTATGTGCGCCAATACCCTGTATGATCCACAAAAAAAATAAATACATTAGTACTTATTTTTAATGATAGCGAATGCAAAGGCAAACATATTTTTTTTCATTGATTATTTTGTTTATGAAATATGTTCAGGACTCATTCGATTTAAGAAATACCTCAAAATGTACAACCCTTGCTGTCTTTAGAGGATGAGAGAGCTCTCAGATTTAATCTAAATATTTTCATTTGTGTTCCAAAGACAAACGAAGGCCTTAGAGGTTTGGAATGACATGAGGGTGAGTAATTAATAACATAATTTTCATGATTGGTGAATTAACACTTTAATAAGCAGCAAATTACAAGTTTATTGAGGAAAAAGTCATAACTAGGGTCAGATGGAAACTGCGGACGTTTTTTGCTATTTATAGGGAGAATTTTGGTAAAAATCTGCGGATTTCTGCTGAATTATTTTGGGAATATAATAACTAAATCCATAATATGTGGAATAAAAAATAATATATTTTTAACTTTTATTTAATGTTTAAAATGCAAATCCAATTTGATCCACTTTATTTGGTAAACAAAGCAAGTCTCACATATAATATATTTACTAAAAGACAGAAAATATTACTGTACAAACTGCATTGTACATAAATCAGATGAACATTTTCATATTAGTCAATAATATCACTGTAATTAATTTAAAAACTGAATAAATATAGATTTACACACATTTACTCAAGTAAATAAACAGAATTAATGATGGGCTAAAAATCTGCGGTAATCTGCGGAATTCTGCATGCGCAGATTCCGTGTGGGCCTAGTCATAACTAGGCCCACACGGAATCTGCGCGCGCAGAATTCCGCAGATTTTTTGCAGATTTTCCGCAGATTTCCGCAGATTTTTAGCCCATTATTAATTCTGTTTATTTACTTAAAGTTAACTATTTACAGTTAATCTAATTGGATTCGCATTTTAAACATTAAATACAAGTTAAAAAGATATTATTTTTTATTTCACATATTAAGGTTTTAGTTATGATACTCCCAAAATAATTCCGCAGAAATCCGCAGATTTTTACCAAAATTCTCCGCAGAAATGGCAAAAAACGTCCGCAGATTCCGTCTGGCCCTGGTCATAACTAATGGTTTATCAATAAGCAAGGACAGTACATTAAAATAAAACGTGACCAAAAAAAATGTATAAGAAGGAGAGCAGTGAATAGCACCCAGCTTACTAAAACCCAAGACATAAGTCTAATAAAGTTGAAGTCAGAATTATTAGCCCTCCTGTTAAATTTAAATTCTTTTATATTTTCCCCCAAGTTCTGTTTAACGAAGAGAAGATTTTTTTCAGCACATTTCTAAAGATAAGTTTTAATAACTCATTTATTTTGTCTTTGCCATGATGACAGTACATAATATTTTACTATGTATTTTTCAATAAATCTTCTAACTTGCTGCTTATTAACAGGTAGTAGTTAAGTTTACATATAAGGGATCTTAAAGGATTGGTACCCCCAAAAATGAAAATTCTATTATTAATTACAGACCCTCAATGATGGTAGCAAAAGATACTTTCTATGTGCGCCTATACTATATGATCCACAAAAAGTTCAGGTCACACTTTATTTTGATGGTCCGTTTGTTGAGTTTAAGTTACATTGCATCTACATGCCAACTAATTCTCATTAGATTATAAGTAGATTGTTAGGTTGGGGTTAGGATTAGGGTTAGTGTACTTGCATAGTTTCTTGTAGTCAGTTAAATGTCTGTTGAAGGAGCAGTATCAACAGATATTAAGCAGAGAGTCTACTAATACTCAAATGGACCATCAAAATTAAGTGTTACCCAAATTCAAAAATACGTTTGCACTTATTTTTAATGATATATCTATAATGCTGGTAAAGCAAACATATTTCTTTCATTGATTATTTTGGTAACACTTTATTTTGATGGTCCATTTGAGTATCAGTAGTCTGTCTGCTTAATATCTGTTGATACTGACATTTAACAGTCCTTCAACAGACATTTAACTGACTATAAGAAACTTCGCAATTACATGTCAACTTACACTAACCCTAACCCCAACCCCAACCCTAACCCCAACCTAACAGTCTACTTATAATCTAATGATAATTAGTTGCAATGTAACTTAAATTCAACAAACGGACCGTCAAAATAAAGTGTGACCATTATTTTGTTTATAAATGATGTTCAGGACTCATTTGATTTAAGAAATACTCCTAAATGTACAACATTTGAAGTTACAAACTTTTCACCACAAGAAATAGAACAGAAAAATCTATTCAAATCAACCTTTCAGTACTGAAAAATAAAACTAACTATATAAAATCAACCTATCATCACAAGATGCACCGGCATACCAACAGAAGAAGAGGAAAACAATCACACAAACACCCAAGACAAGACAATAAAGCACTCCGCATTTTGCATGCCACAGAGGTAGTAAACAATCTGTTGTACCTTACGAGTTGTAGGTGCCTGTCTCATCATATTGACGATCGAAGAGGAAAGACAGGTGCAAACACACACACACACACACACACCAGGTGTAGAAACAGAGCAGGAAGAAGGATTGAGTCACATTAACAGCAGATCGAGATGAGAGCAGGCCAAGCCCACAGCAAAGCCACAAACACACTCATACAGCAGTTGGCAAGTGCTAGCCAGACAAACACACACACAAATTCACACACACACACAGAGCGACGGTGTTGCAGGTCGTCCCTGCTGCAGCTTAAAACACTGCAGTGATTTGAATCCGTTTGCTCCAACAAGAAGAAAAGCGAGCTCCTTTTCTAAGCATTTCTCTGACTGTAACGCCGTCTCTCTCTGTCTGCATCCATCTCTCCTGCTTGTCTTTCCACTCGCAAGCTCTCAGTGCCGCTCGGCTGTGCCAACGACTGCCTAGCAAGTGCATTACATCACTACGCAATACCACCCTCCCTCCCGACACAGAGAGAGAGAGGGAGAGAGAGAGGGAGAGAGAGAGAGGGAGAGAGAGACAGCTGTAACAATAGAGGAAGGAGAGACAGAGGGAGGGACTGATGTTAGTCTGACTGGTCTCCTAGCAACACTCCACATTAGCATCCTATAGGCTCTCCAGACAGCAGCAGCAGCAGCAGCAGGTCTGTGTGAAAGTGTAGGCAGACTGTGATGCTGTTGTTGTACCTGCTTTGGTGATTCGTTTTGGTTTTTTATAGATGTTTTTCAAGGCACAAGTTCTAGATAATGTCTAGCTGTGGTTCAAAGAAGAGATGTTGCATTGTGCTGGTGTCTCTGCATTGAAATTCAAAAAAAAAAAAAAAAAAGTATATACAAGTTGAGGGCAAAATGATCAGCCCTCCTGTGAAATATTTACTCTTTTTCAAATATTTCTTGGATGTGGTATTTTCACAGTATTTCCAATAATATTTTTTCTTCTGGAGAAAGTCTTATTTGTTTTATTCTGGCTGGAATAAAAGCATTTTACAGTTAAAATGATTAGCCCCCTTAAGCACTTTTTTTTTTAGCTAAATACAGAACAAACTTACTGTATGTTTAGAAATGTGTTGAAATAAATCTTCTCACAGTTAAACACAAATTGGGGAAAATATATAAAAGAATAAAAATGTAACAGGAGGGCTAATTATTTTGACTTCAACTGTACACTAAAAAATAACCGTAAATTAGCAGTTTTGCGTACTTTGTGATTCGTGTTTTGTTGTTTATGTATTTTTTTGCTCATTTATTTTTGCTTTTGAATTGCATTATGGAACCTTGATCTTTCTTCCAACTACTTGTAACCTGAAAAGATGACTTTTATGAACATTTTAATAATTTAAAGTGATATTACAGACTTATTTCTCTGTATTATTTCGTATAGATTATATTTTTTCAAACTACTGAAATGTAACACTACTGTAAATCAATGGAAAACACTTGTGAATCACAAAATATGGAAACTGTTAATTAATGCATTTTTTTTTACAGTGCACACTGAATGCATATTACAGGATATCTTGGGTTTTAGTAACCTGGGAGTCATTCACTTCTCTCCTTTTTATACATATTTTGGTCACGCTTTATTTTAATATACAGTTCTTTTGGTAAGACTTTCTTTTTATGGGCCCTATTGCACATTTTGTTGACTAAAAGTTGCATTGCAACTACATGCCAATTAAATCTAATTTGAGTATTAGTAGACTGTCTGTTTAATATCTGTTGATACTGCTCCTTTAACAGACATTTAACTGACTATAAGAAACTTTGCAAGTACATGTCAACTTACACTAACCCTAACCCCAACCCCAACCAAACGGTCTACTTATAATCTAATGAGAATTAGTTGGCATGTAGATGGAATGTAACTTAAATTCAACAAAATGCATTAAAGGGACCATCAAAATAAAGTGATACCGTTCTTTCTATTACTAAAACAATAATTATGACTTTTGTTTCAATAAACTCCTAATTTGCTGGTTATAAAAGTGTTATAAAAAGTGTAATTAATTACTCACCCTAATGTCGTTCCAAACCTCTGAGACTGTTTTTGGAACACAAGATTAGATATTTAGATTAAATCTGAGAGCCTATAGACTATACAGTAGAATCTGTAGGCAGCAAGGGTCCCGGCTCGTTCAAAGTCCAGAAAAATACCAAAAGGCATATGGACTCAGATTAGACCTAAAATATCTTAAAAAACGAAGGTCCCAGGGGTTTGGAATGACATGAGGGTGAGGAATTAATACCATCATTTTTGGATGAACTAACACTTTAATAGTTATTAAGGTAATAATTGGGTTTAGGTATTATGTAGGATTTGGGATTTAATATGCAGAATATGTTACTTTAATACTCACTCATACCAAATGTTCTGCTCATATAACCCCAATTTTGTACGACCTCCACTGGCTCCCTGTTGCATACCGCATTAAATTCAAAATTCTCCTCCTTGCATTTAGATCCCTAAATAGCCTAGCTCCCTGTTATCTTTGCAACATGCTTGTGTCCTACAACCCTACTCGCTCATTACTTTCTGCTGACTCTGGCCTTCTCGCTGTCCCTCGGTACCGCCTTTCTTCAATGGGGGGCAGATCATTTAGTGTTATTGCACCCAAACTCTGGAACTCTCTACCACGCTCACTCCGTTCTGCTAATAATATCTCTGAATTCAAATCTTTACTTAAAACTCACTTACTTTCTGAATGCTTCACTTCTGATCTGCCAAGCTGACCACTTTATCTGATCCACCTGCACTTTGTTTATTTGTCTCTTAGGTCTTGTTTTTTTTTATATTTGACTTCCTGTATGTTTGTGTATCTAATGCGGTCTCTACATTTATCTGGTTGTACTATCTCTTTTTGTCGCATTCTTTGTAAAGTGTCCTTGAGCTCTGGAAAGGTGCTATATAAATAAAAATTTTTATTATTATTAAAATTATTATTATTATAGCTTTATAAGTACTAATGGACCCTTTTCACAAGATGGTTACAACCCATTTAACGGTCATCAGCATCTCAAATCCATGAAACTTTTTAATATTTAGATTTTTTTTTTTAAAAACATATGTACATTTATAAAGCTATACTTTGTATTATATCATATTGCATCAAATTACAAAGAAACAGATTACTGCTTATGTGAGGTGTTTGTAATGCACTCCAAAAAATGCTGGGTTCCACACAATCGATTTGCTGGAACAACATGAAGGAATTAAGTTAATTTATTAGATTTTACAAATTTAAGAGGATTGAACATAACACAATTAGGTTTTCACCCCCCAAAAAAAACTCAAGAATTGTGTTGTTTCAGCTCATTTTAAGTGAGCAGTTTGAACAAACACTATCATTTTTTTCAGTGTGGGCACGACAGTAAACTTGATGTTTTTCTGAAAGTCCTGATAGCACAATCGTGGAGTTTTAAAATTCTGCAATAAAATTATTTGTTGTACTCTCCAATTCCCTGCACTCTAAGTTTACCTATTTATGATGACTTCCGCTGCTGAGAAACCCGGAAATGTGAAAACAGTCTATGAACAGACAATATCTTAATAATAGGCAGATAATAAGCCACTAGTGAATAGTGAGAATTGTTACTTAGGCTTGTTACCTTTTTTTTTTTAGTTATTAAGTCTTTGTATAAGGAAAGCTTAAAGGATTAGTTCCCCCCAAAAATTTTTGTTAATAATTACAGACCCTCAAGGGTGTTAGCAAAAGATTCAAAAAGGCAATGAATTAGCATTTGGGGGCTGCACTGTGACCACATACTGAGTTTTTTAATATGTCAGCAAATGATTCTTGCAATAAACAAACAATATTTTCTGAGATATAAACCATTGTTACACTGAATGACATTTTTGAGAGTCTCTTTTGTAAATCATGGTAAAAAATATGAATTATAAAGATATTATTTGTGAGAAAACAGGATTATTTTTTGGCCAAATTAGACAGGACACACTGAACTGTACAGAAAAAAAAAACACATTGTATGATCTGAAAATGCATTTCTGCAGTTTGTGAGAGCAATGGTGTCATTATTTGAGGATCCATTACAGAAGAGTGTGCAGAGATGGAGACAGCTTGATGTATCACATTACAGCTCTGCAGGAGAGAAAAGTGATGGGTAGTAGAAAACAGAGAGAGAGAGAGAGAGCGAGAGAGAGAGGGATGAACGAAACTGAAAAATAAACAACATTCACTCTGCTTTCTGCGTACTAGATTCCATTTATCATTTCATATCTACGACCTGCATTTGTCAGGTCTCATCCGTTTTGAGGTGATTCTCACTAGAACTAATTATGCACGGCTCTCTGTAATACTTCATTCTGATTGGTCAATCACGACATTCCAATGTGTGCTATGACACTAAGCTTTAGGTTTAATTAAAAAGAGAGTAAATTATTGCAGCTGAGATCAAAGTTTTGAGTCTAATTGTTTAATTTTAAGGAAAGTAACCATTTAAAAAGTGGGATATTGTGCATCTAGATCAGGGGTCACCAATCCTGGTCCTGGAGGGCCGGTGTCCCTACAGGGTTTAGCTCCAACTTGCCTCAACACACCTGCCTGGATGTTTCAAGTATACCTAGTAAGACCTTGATTAGCTTGTTCAGGTGTGTTTGATTAGAGTTGGAGCAAAAGTCTGCAGGACACCGGCCCTCCAGGAACAAGTTTGGTGACCCCTGATCTAGATGGTTGTTTTGACAGAATAAAGCACTTCAGTTTTATACAACAAGAACAACCGGCTGGAGGTACAGTGCTTAGCATAATTGAGTACACCACTATTTTAAAAATAACTCTGGTTTTTAAAAACATAATGTTATTGTTTAGAGCAAAATATAATGCTAACAAGCACAAATGCTAAGCATTCAGTGCACGTTAAAACAAAATGCAGTTAGAATAGCCTATAATTAAAAAATTCAAGCTTTGAAAGCAAAAACATCCTTTAGTTTAAGTTTTTATGATTTTAAAAATGATTTCCCTAATATTGTGAATGCTACAATACATGTGATAATAATGATTTTAAACATTTAGGACTAGTTTCACAGACAGGGCTAGTTCAATTAGGACATTTAATTATTATTTTAATCTATATACTGTTGTATATATTTAAAAAAGTTGTGTTATAAAAAAATATTTGGGGTGTCCATATCCTGAGTCAAATCATTTACACTCACTGGCCATTTTATTAGGTAAACCTTACTAGTACCCGGTGTGGTCATCTGCTGCTGTAGCCCATCCATTAAGGTTGGACATGTTGTCTGTTCAGAGATACTCTTCTGCAGACCTCTGTTGTAACGAGTGGTTATTTGAGCTACTGGTGCCTTCCTATCAGCTGGAACCAGTCTCCATTCTCCTCTGACCTCTGGCATCAACAAGGAATTTGCACCCACAGAACTGCCGCTCACTGGATATTTCCTCTTTTTCTGGCCATTCTCTGCAAACCCTAGAGATGGTTGAGTGTGAAAATCCCAGTAGATCAGCAGTTTCTGAAATACTCAGACCAGCTCGTCTGGCACCAACAACCATGACCCATTCAAAATCACTTATTTCTTCCCCATTCTGATGCTCGGTTTGAACTGCAGCAGATCGTCTTGACATGTTTACATGCCTAAATGCATTGAGTTGCTGCCATGTGATTGGCTGATTAGAAATTTGCATTAACGAGCAGTTGGACAGGTGTACCCAATAAAGTGGCCGGTGAGTTTATTTTAAGATTAGTCAGTGGAAGTTTCTTTGTAAATGAACTGGCCATTCTAAATGAATTGCTTTCAAGACTAATTTAATGAATCGCTCAATTAAGACAGTAACATTATCTGACTTATCCATGGCAAACTCAAGATACCTGCACAACATACCTGCACAAAATCATCAAAATAGTGTTCATCATTGAAAAAAATAAATAAATACGAGAAAAACATTGAAATATGATTTTTTGTTGTTGTTATTATTGCACACTCCTAACTCCCTGATGATACATGCTTTGTTAATTTTGTCTGTAAATATTATTTTCTTCATGATTTGGAATAGACACTATTTCCACAAAGATCCACCAAGATGACCACGATCACTGACAATCATAAGTAAAGATTAAAGTCAAGAATTAAACCAAATAAACCCTATACTGACCAATGTTTATAGCACAATTCAAAAGGAGTGACGGTTTGAAGCCAGGGCCCTCCATTTGTACTTTAACCCTCATAGAAAAAGCTTCAAAACAATCCATACTAACAGGCTGACCTAGAAAACCTCTTAAATACCATTTCCTCAAGCGCTGACATTTAGAAGAAAACGCAGGGATGCACAAGCTGAGCTTTCAAGTCCAATATTTCAGTGGCGATCTAATGACAAGACAGCTAATGCCAAGCCAGAGGGAAGGAAGCACTTACTAAAATATCTCTCTCAGTCTTTCATCACACACAAACCTGAAAACATCAGTAACAGTAAACATGCTCCTGCATGCACTTTCAAAGCGTAGCCTTATGGAAAAGCACAGAATCTTTTAACATATTTTCACATTTTATGTTATGACATTTATTTACTTAAATCTTTTAAACCTTGAATAGATCCACAGAAAACACTACCGTTAATATTATATGTTTATATTCAAAAATCTATCAATATTATTATTTCAATTTAACAGTAAGTTACAACCCCAAATCAGAAAAGGAATTTCATTGCAGACAATATGAACACAAAATACTTCATGTTTTGTCTGGTCAACTTCATTTCATTTGTAAAGATAAATCCTTTCCTTTCATTCAGACCTGCAACACATTCCAAAGAAAATTGGGATAGGAGCAACTTAGGGCTAGTAATCGAGTAAATTGGTTAAATAATGACGTGATTTGAAACAGGTGATGTCAACAGGTGATTGTAATTACAATTTGGTACAAAAGCAGCACCCTAGAAAGGTCTAGTCCTTTAGGAGTAAAGATGTATCTGCTCCAAAAGGAAGCCCTATGTTAACAATGTCCAGAAGCAGCATTGAATTCTCTGGGCTTGGAGGCATCTGGGATGGACCATCACACAGTGGAAACATGTACTGTGGTCAAATGAATCAGTTTTTCAGATATTTTGGGGGAGAAATGAACACTGTGTGTTCTGGACCAAAGAAGAAGAGGGTCATCCAAACTGTTACCAGCAACAAATCCAAAAGTCAGGTTCTGTCATGATATAGAGTTGTGTCAGTGCCCTTGGCAAAGGTCACTTGCACTTTTGCGATGGCACCATTAATGCTGAAAAGTAAATAGAGATTTAGGAGCACAATATGCTGCCTTCTTTTCCAGGGACGCTTATGCATATTTCAACAAGACAATGCAAAACCAAATTCTGCACACATTACAAAGTCCTGACAGCAGATCAAGAGGATACAAGTACTTGATACAAGGTCGCCTGCTGTCCCGACCTGTCTCCAATAGAGAATGTGTGACACATTTTGAAGCGCAAAATGTGACAACGAAGACCCTGTACTGTTGCCTACCTTAAGACTTGTTTGAACAAAGAATGGGACAAAATTACACCTGAAATACTTCATCACTTGGTGTCTTCAGCCCCTAAACATCTTTTAATGCCCCATTCACACGGATCGTCAGCGTCAATGCTTCCCATTGACTTTGAATGGGTGACGTCAAGCGTTGTCAAACTGAATTGTGGGTCCGTCGGCGCTGTTTCAGCGGCATTGCTTGCTGCAGAAGTTGGGCATTTCTCAACTTTTTAAGAGCTAACGGAAGCATCACCCAATCAGATCGCTTTATGCAAATACCCCTCCCTGCTCAGACAGTAGCCAATTGCTGACTAATTTCATTGGCTGATGCTGCTATGGCGATTGCGTCAGGCCCAACTTCAGACACGCCCTTGGTCAAGTGTTGAAGCTGAAACCCCGTGTGAATCCACAGTAAGTGTTGTGAAAAGGAATGGCAACATTCACTTTGACTTGTATTTCATTGCAGACAAAATGAACAAAAAATATTTCATGTTTTTCTCATCAACTTCATTTCATTTGTAAATAATGTCCTTTCCTGTTATTTAGACCTGTAACACATTCCAAAAAAGCTGGGACAGGAGCAATTTAGAGCTAGCAATCAGGTAAATTGGTTAAATAATGATGTGATTTGAAACAGGTGATGTCAACAGGTGATTGACATCAGGTAATTATGATTTGGTACAAAAGCAGCATCCAAGAAAGGTCTAGTACTTTCAGAGATGGCTCGAGTTAAAACTGTACTGTGGCAATGTTAAGCGGCTAGAAGCGCTGTTGACTTCTCTAGGCTCGGAGGCATCTGGGATGGACCATTACACAGTGGAAACATGTATTGTGGTCAAATAAATCAGTATTTCAGGTATTTTTGGGAAGAAATACACATCCAGCTACAAGTCCAATAACCAGGGTCTGCCATGGTATGGGGTTTCGTCAGTGCCAAAGGTAACTTGCCTTTCTGCGATGGCACCATTAATACTGAAAAGTTCATAGAAGTTTTGGAGGACAATATGCTGCCTTCTTTTCCAGGGACGCTCATGCATATTTCAACAAGACAATGCAAAACCACATTCGGCACACATTACAAAGTCATGTGTGCGAAGGAAGAGGATGCAGGTACTTGACTGGCCTGCCTGCAGTCCCGACCTGTCTCCAATAGAGAATGTGTGGCGCATTTTGAAGCGCAAAATGTGACAATGAAGACCCTGTACTGTTGCCCACCCTTAGACTTGTTTGAATAAAGAATGGGACAAAATTACACCTGAAACACTTCACTTAATGTCTTTTGTCCCTAACCATCTTTTAAGTGTTGTGAAAAGAAATGGCAACATCACAAAGTGGTAAATGCTTTAATGTTGCAACTTTTTTGAAATGTGTTGCAAGAACCAAAACTGGAATATGTGTTTATTAAAAAAATAAAATGTAATCATGAGGAACATGTTAAATAATATTTGCTGTATTGTCTGCAATGAAATACAAGTCAAAGAAAATTTAGAAATCGCTTCTTTCTTTTTTATTTGCATTTACCATACTGTCCCAACTTCTTCCGATTTGGGTTTGTAAGTACAAAAAAACATTATATATATATATGTGGTAAAAATTAAACCTGTATTACACTTTACCATTTTGATACATGAAAACCCCTATTTAATATTTGACCCATCTGCAGCAATTTAATGTACATTTTATGTCAGTTATAACAAATATAAATGTACATGCTTCACACAGACAACCTATAACATAAAAAGTGAATTAAAATATTAACAAGAAACCTAAAATCTCTTTCTCTCCCATATTCTACAGCAATAAACACAGCAGGCTAATTCGTAATATCCATTTAAAAGCAGTCATTCATCAAAGAACACTGCCATCCAGCCGGCGAAGCACTAGCACGCATGAATAAATGTACATAAAATTAACAGAAACAATATACTGCAGACGCAAACACTTCTGATGAACACACACACACACACACACACACACACACACACACAAACACACACACACACACACAGGTGCTGTTTGTGTGATGCCATGCAACAGAGCGGCTCAATGCTGTCACTGCTATGGAAACAGAGGTTAGAGAAACATGCGGCACCTTTTTGGGTTTGGTTCCTCGCTGCACACATAAATGGAGGAGGAAGAGGGACGGATTAGTGTTTGATCAGCCCGTGTGTTTGTAATGAGTATCAAAATCTCTCACATACAAACACATCAAGACTCACACATAAACTGTACAGTCTTGAACAGAGGCCTTATAAAATGTTTGTGACAGTTTGGGTTCATGCTTGTTTGTGTTAGTGAGTGCATGTTTAGGACCCCTTGTGAAAAGAAGTACACTAGATCATAGTTTTAAAAAGAGTACTTTTCATACAAACATTTCATATACTAAAGAGTTTACTCACACTTCACTTGTATCAAACATGTTTTGGGTTTGTTTCTTCCATTGTACACAAAAGAAGATATTTGGAAGAATGTTGGAAACCGGTAACCATCCCAGCTAGCAAAATTTATGTGGCTCAAATCTGGCCCACACCAGACCCTTACATCCGGCCCACATGGAATGAAGGTACTTGGGCGGTCCGCTCCTGTTTGCCAGATCACAATTTAGCCATAGCAATATCACATATCAGCCAGAATTCAACCAAATGAACCAGAGCTGACCCTATTCTGGGCCACAGTTTGCTTTTATTCTGGCCCAGATCCGGCCCACACCAGATACTTATATTGGGACCACATACTGAATGGAATGATGGCTCTACGGTGGTCTGCTCCTGTTTGTCAGATCTGGGCCACAAATAAGCCAAAGCAATACCACATATCAGCCAGAATTCAACCAAATGAACCAGAACTGACCCTATTCTGGGCCACAGTTTGCTTTTATTCTGGCCCAGATCTGGCCCACATCAGACACTTTCATCTGGACCACATACTGAATGGAATGATGGCTCTAGGGTGGTCGGCTCCTGTTTGCCAGATCTTGACCACAAATGAGCTATATTACTACCCATATCTGCCATGTCAAAGAGCTATGGTTTGACCCCTATAATTATCAAATGATTACTGTATTTTATCTTTACCAAAAGTGACCTATCATATGTTTTAGGATAACAGTACCATACTTGCCACATCTTACCTCAGCTGTTTTGAGCTCACACCATCTTTAGGCCAAGATACTCGCCCATATTCGCCATATCTCATCTGGGCCACTATAGGCTCACAACCACATTAGCCAGAGCTTACTATGCTGAACATTTGCCAAAAGTAGTCCACATATGTTTTAAAATAACTGGGTCACATTTGCTATATCTTCTTTGGGCCACTTTAGGCTAACAGCCACATTAGCCAAAGTTTACTGTGCCGAATATTCGCCAAAAGTGGTCCACATATGTTTTAAGAAAACTGGGCTACATTTGCCATATCTTCTCTAGGCCACTTTAGGCTCAAAGCAACATTAGCCAGAGCTTACTGTGCCGAATATTTGCCAAATGTGGCCCACATATGTCTTTAGATAACTGGGCCACATTTGCACCTACTGTATACATGTGAGCCACTTTGGGTTTAGACCCAGATTACCCTTAAATGACTATGCCACATTTTTGCCAACTGTGGCCCACATTTGTACTTCGTCATTTGGGCCAAATTTACCTTTTTCCACATGGGCCACATTAGGCTCACATTCAGATTACATTTTGCCATAAGTGCCAAATCTTTGCCTTAAATGGCCCATATATGAATTGGAATCGTTGGCCCACTTTTGCCATTGTACAGGTGGGCCACTTCAGGCTCACACTCATTTTGTCTGGGCCGAAGGAAGACCACCAGTGCCACATAACTGAGTGGCCCACATTCGTAGGCTATCTGGGATTGACTTCATGTATTTTTTCTTACTATGGATGTCAATGGTCACCGGTTTTCAACATGATTACCGGTCTTTTGTGTTTAACAGAACAAGAAACTCACAATACAATTATGGAACTAATTGAGGTTGAGTACATAGTGAGTAAACTTTCATTTTTGATCAAACTATCCCTTTAATGTACTTATATTAGACATAATGCATTTGTGTCCATTTTTACACTGAAGAGATAATACCAATCCAGGCTCACTCTGATTACGAACCGCTATATACATTTCTGGAGACAGCAAAATACGTTCCAGGAGATACATTTTATTTTGCAGTTTTTGTTTTTGCGAATCCACCAGTGGCTGCTGTGTACTCTTTTTCAGACCTCAAATTTCTCTCAGGCCTGCTGTTCTAATGTAAATCCATCAGAGGCCGCTGTCGACTGACTGACTTTTTGACTGACCAACCGACCAATCTCCCACCCTCCCCCTTCCCTACACCCAACCAACTGCATTTTTAAAAAGCACTGATTGACCCGTGCACCCCCTTCCCTAAACCCAACCTCAGTATTTTAAAAAGCAATCCAGAAAAAGAAAAGTCCCCTGATTTTTACCATGTTTTCAGAGTTTACCACATTCTCACCCTTTTATTTACTTGTTTATTTAATTTTTTAGCTTTTGTTTTTCTCATCTGCTTTCTGGAACCGTATTTCAGTGGACTCGAACCCTGTTGTTGCGGTCAACTCCTCTCTGTATCTCAAGTCCGCCGACGTACGTATCGAGCTACCCGACAAACTGGTAACAGCGGGAATGGCGTCCATACGGAGGTAAGCGGTCAGCTAAGCATGAAAAGGAACGCCATCATAACGCCCCTTAGCATTCGTTTTAAAGATGAAATGCAGCCATACGTAGCCTTGATTACATAATTTGCGGTCTCCAGAAATGTATGTAGGGGTACGTTTTCAGAATAAGCCTATGTTGGATAATACATTTCTATAAAATATCTAGTTTTTAATACCAGAACAAAACACTACAAATGCTTTAAGACCCTTGAAATACACAATTTTTGTTGTAAAGCACATTAAAAAACAACATCAAAAAACAAGAAGCACTGAAGCACTGAAAATTTTAGTTCATTTAAAAGTGACAATTTTAGTCAAGTAATATTAACAAATTTTGTCTTAAAAATGTCAAAGTATTGTTAATTATCACGAGTTAAAACTCAAATAATTTAAATGGATAGTTTACCTAAAAATAGAATTGCCATCATTTATTCACCCTAATCCTTTTCCAGGAAATTTAATTTCTTTTTTTGTTCTGTTTAACACACAAAATATAAATATATTTTGAAGAATGTTAAAAACTGGTAAACATATAGTAGGATAAACAATTACTATGAAAGCCTGTATTAATGTTTCCATCCAAAGATACAAATTAAACTTATGCTCAAATCTAAAATATTGCATAAAATGTTTGCCAATAAAGCACTGTTTCAATACAATGACTCAAAAAGAACAAAATTATGTCTGTTTCAATTGCCTAGTGGTTAGTGCATCTACATATAGCACTGAGGTGCTCAAGGTGACCCGAGTTTGGTCTTTCCCCTCCCTCTCTGCTCCCCATGCTTTCCTGTCTCCACTATAATGTCCTATAAAATAAAGGTTAAAAATCCCTTAAAAATCCTAAAAAACAAAATAAAATTGTCACATCCTGATTAACGGGTGCCAAATATGAGAAAAAAAAAATGGAATCTGCTGTGGCAGTAGAAGCCACTGTAGGCCTTTTAAAGGCACGAGACTGCTCTTTGCTAGCACAGATGCTCAGGCTAGTTCAGTTCTTTGATGACGGACGAACGGTCGTTACTTAGTTTTTATCATATATTACATTAAAAAAATGTTTGTACCTCTTTGTCCACCGAAATATACCTGTCACTTTGTGCAGTTTATTTATAAACTAATTTCGAGAGGATCACGGCGGCCCAGTGGTTAGCACTGTTGCCTCACAGCAAGAACACCACTGGTTCGAGCCCTTACTGGGCCAGTCGGCATTCTGTGTGGAGTTTGCATGTTCTCCCCGTGCTCGCGTGAGTTTTCCCCAGGTTCCCCAGTTTCCTCCCACTGTCCAAAGACATACTTATATATAGACATATATATCTCTTAGCTATTCCTAACACGTTCACAACCAAGGGAGTTCTCGAGACCTACCAGAACTCAAACTCCCCTCTCGCCCTTCAAATGAGAGGGAGCCCCGGACTTGAGAATATTCTCCGCTCAGGGCTCTCTCCCAGAACAACATGCCAAACACGCTTTATTATCAATCATCAGCTAAGTGTGAACTGCCATTTTGTTATCACAAAATTTGTTAAAACAAAATCACATGACTTTTTTGACAGGCATGCTGTAATTCGGTAAATGATTTTCCAGTGTAGCTCATTAGAATTTTTATAGCAGATACAATGTTTATCCTGCTCATTTGTGGAAAACAAGTGGTTGAAACACAACAGCTAATGGTTACTGGATTCCAACATTCTAGATTCAGACATGGCATATCTGATTTTGTGTTTAACAGAACAAAACAAATAAAACATCAACCTGGTTTGGAACAAGAAAATAGTGTTTCTAAGTGGTCTTTCGATTCATTTCATTGATATTATATTACCTGAAAGCACAGTATAATAAAAATATAACCATTTTGTTTTTTTAAAGTACTCTACAGGTGACACATTCAATAACATTAAGCACACTTCCTTTTTCACAAGAGGGATTGACAAAATGTGTGTTCATGCAGTATATAATATGTGTTTTTTGGTTTTGGAGGAACTGCAAAGACATGCTTGTTAAATTCATGTAAGAGGTGGAATCAGAAGGATATCGTGGTTCACTCTGGTGATACAAAGAAAGGATGAGCCGTGTGTCATTGCAGGAGAGTGTTACTATATCTCCCTCTACTGGAAAGGAGAGGTAATATAAAATACTTTCACCTGAAGTAGTACCATTACAAACAAAACAGTGAGCTCTAATCTGACTGGCTCTAATCAGAGATGACAAAAGAGCACCTATGGTCTTATAGAGTGATAAATCTACATAATAAAAAACCCTTTAACAATGTGTTCTTTGGCCATGTAAATGAGCTTTCGAGAAGGAAATAATATTTTTAAGTGCCAAAGATTTCTTGATTGCAAAGATTTCTTTTCCTTCTGAAAACATTTATTTAATTGGAGCCATTAAGTAGTAAGTAAACTGCAGAGAACTGAATATTGAGCTTTGTTTAAAATAGAGACGCAGTACGCATTCTTCACTTTTCAACATTTCTAACAGCATAGATTTCTTTTAACATTCAGTTCTCTGCTGTTTCTGGTGCAGACAGTGACTAACCACAGCATTAAGGCCTATTCACACAAAGAGCAGTAAATATAACAATTACTTTTTTAGCATCCACACGTCTCAGCATGGTGACAACATAATTTTCATTATACAGTGGATACCACATGTTGAGAAGGTTAAGAAAAATTAAAAAGCAGTGGTGTACAATAGTAAACTTCTATATAACCAGAGAATTGAATGTTCTAGTGTTTTGTAAAACAGTTTTCATGATCATAGAATAACGTTCAGAGAATATTTATATGATCAGAGAATTGAATGTTCAAATAAGAAAATGTTTATACAGTATAACCATTTACAGCAGGGAAAATAAGTATTGAAGATGTCATGTCTTTTTTTCTGGGAATAATATTTCTATATATTTGGTTCGGTACGCTTTTAAGGTAGTTTCCAAACCGTACTGTACCAAATCATTATATTAATTAAAGATCATGTTTTATGAAGACATTTTCTATATTTTCTACTGTAAATGTATCAAAACCCATTTTTTATATAGTAGTATGCATTGCTAAATTACTTTATTTGGACTTTTTAAATGCGTTTTCTCATTATTTAGATTGATCTTGATCATATATTGTATCTCAGTCAAATATATAATCCTAACAAACCACACATCAATGGAAAGTCTTTCCTTTCAGACGATGCATAAATTGACCCATATGCGGCAGGGAAAATAAGTATTGAACACACTGTCATGCTTTTTCCTGGGAATAATATTTCTAAAGGAGCTGTTGACATGGAATTTAACCTGATTTTGGTAAAAACCCAAACAATATAAACATAAAAATAAAACAAAACAAAGAAATCTGAAAAATGAGTTATATGTGTAATAACAATGAAATGACACATAGTACTGAACTACTGAAACGTATTTAATACTTTATATAAAAGGCTTTTTTGGTGATGGCAGCTTAAAGACGACTCTCATATGGAGAATGAAGTCACATGAATTTCTCAGGTGTGTGTTTTTCACAGACTTCAACAGAGTTGGTTCTGTGGGTCTTGTCTATCAAATCTGATCTTTAATTTGTATTTTCTATTGGATTCAAGTCAGGTGAATGGCTGGGCTTGATTTTCTTTCTCTGAAAGCATTTGAGAGTTTTCTTGGCTGTGTTCTGGATCATTGTCTTGCTGAAATGTCCACTCTGGTTTCATCTTCATCATCCTGCTAATGTAGATGTTGGACTGAAGCAGCTACTAATTTTTAATGAGTAAGGTCAGAGGGTTGCTGAAGAACTACTGAGAGATTTTAGCTGCTGTCTGGACTTTCACTGCCTTTCTACAGCTCCCTTTCTTCATATGTTCAATACTTTTTCCCTGCATCATTTTATTACGCATAACCTTAATTTGCTAACTAATTAGATTTGCATATATGGATTTCTTTGGTTGTTACCAACATCCAGAGAAAATTTCAAGTCAACAGCACCTATAGAAATATGTTTTCTGAGAAAAATGGTGACGTGTTCAATACTTATTTTCCTCGCTGTAATTAAATATTTTAATAACAGTGTGATTAATGTGTTTTCATATAGATGAAAGAACATTTAAAGACCAGAGAAATTAGCATTCTTATAATATTTCGAGTAATTTTTTCAGAATGACAGAAAAACTTTAAGAAAATGTTTATATAATCAGAGAATTGAACATCCTAATTTAATTCTAATAATTCTAATAATAAAAAACTCATTTTATTTATGTTTTTTTATCAAAACTGTTAGGAAGCAAACTCATTTAACCATCATCGAAAAATGATTTAGAGAAATTTTTATAACAAATTAAATATGTTAAAACAAGATTTGATAAACTGAACTTAATCCAGTTATTCACCAGTGGACTTCGAGTAACCGTTATCATTATAGTTCTTGTCCTTTGTGTGAACAAGGCATGATTGTGACATCAACAATTGCAGATAAACTTGGCGTTTCTGAAATCTAAATGTAACCGGTGGCTCAGGTCAAACAGATCTTTCTTGTCTGTAAAATTCTCACTTCGTATGACTAATCACTTTTTATTGCCGTTTGTTTGGGAAAACATGATGTGAATGTACACAATTACACAGAAACATATTTGTCAAGAACATGTTCGTCCCTTTCCTCACTCACCACTTTGTTTGACTTTAGGCCTTCAATTATCTCTGAGAAGGAAAGATAAAAAGAGTTCATTACAATTTTACGTGAAGTCTATGGGTGCATGCAGATGCTGCAGTCTGTGCCTGAAACTGCTCACCTCGCTTCAGCATTTTGGAGGTGAGGGCTTCAGGCGTTTCAGGAGATGTTGTATCAGCCCCGTCATCTACTAACTGAATCTGCAAGAGTTCACAGAAGCCTCTAAGAACTCAAAAGAAAAACCTCCTATTTTTCACCTGTCAGTGTTTATATATAAGCAGCAAGTACAATACCTGTGATTGGCGTACAAATATCCCATGGTTCTCCTGACAGAGGAAATATCGCTTGCCCTGCACAGTCCCATCATTCTTGCCTTTGGGTTCATCCAGAATGACTCCCACCCATTTTCCAGAAGCGAAGAGGGTGTTTCCGATGTAAGCCACGGTGCCTCTGTGACCTTTACCAATGACTTCAACCAGTGAGCCCACCTTAACAGGACGCCCACCTCCATCTGAACTCATTCTGCTGCTGCCGCTGCTCGTCGTCTGGAACAGGAGAAACAATAAAGCTTAAATGACTATAAAAGGGCTTTGATTAAATCGAAACACGGTTCACTTAAACATGAATCAGCATTTTGAATGAGTCAGCTGAATGACTGAATGATTCCAACACTCTTATGTTTAACACTTGAACTACCAGAATTCTATAACTACTAATACAATGGCCACAGACTGTATCGAATTGAGTTTTCGTCAAGTCATATTTACATTCACATTAGTTGGTGCACTAAGATTTAGAACTAATTTTAAATCCCTTGCTCATCATTGTGTGCTGTATACTAGGGTAGGTTGGTCTGCTTTGTCCATTCGTAGGCTCAAGCATATCTTTGTTTACAAATCTATACTGGGTTTACTCCCATCATATCTACAGAATTACATTTGTAAAAAGCCTGTTCTTAACTATAGCCTTCGGTCACAGGATATTTATTTACTGTCTGTTCCTAAAGTGCGGACTGATATGGGAAAAAAGGCTTTTAAATACACAGCACCTTTTGCATGGAATAATCTGCAAACAAATGTTGTCTTTACTTTAATTAAGTCAAGCTGACTGAACATAACTTAAAATTTAGCATTTTGGTCCTATAACTTAAAAATATTAATTAATTTAACTTATGTATCATGAAAATGCATAAACTTAAGATTTCAAGTTTAGTGAGCTCAAAATTATAAGTAATCCTTTGAAAAAAAAGGTCATTTTCACAAATGTAGTCTTGACTTTAAAATTCTAATATGTGCAACCTTTTAAGTGCAAGGTTCTTATTTTTAATCAGAAAACAAATGGCTTCAGGTATAATTATTCATGATAATGTGAATAAATGGCTACTTATTTTTTGTTTAAAATCTATTTAAACATTTTTTCATAGTATATTATTACACACACGCATGCACACCCATGTATATATATATATATATATATATATATATATATATATATATATATATATATATATATATATATATATATATATATATATATATATATATATATATATATATATATATTCATGGGTGTGCATGCGTGTGTGTAATATATAATATATAATATATATATATATATATATATATATATATATATATATATATATATATATATATATATATATATATATATATATATATATATATATATATATATATATATATAGTTGAAGTCAGAATTATTTGCCCCCTTTGAATTTTTTTCTCTTTTTTAAATATTTCCCAAATGATGTTTAACAGAGCAAAGAACATCATTTTAGGGACAAAATTATTAGCCCCTTTAGGCTAGTTGTTTCATCATCATACAATAACTTGCCTAATTACCCCAACCTACCCAGTTAACCTAATTAACCTAGTTAAGCCTTTAAATGTCAATTTAAGGTGTATAGAAGTGTAAAATTATGATGTGCTGTCATCATGGCAAAGAAAAAATAAATCAGTTATTAGAAATGAGTTATTAAAACTACAGTATTATGTTTAGAAATGTGTTGAAAAAATCTGCTCTTTGTTAAACAGAAAACAAGGAAAAAATAAACAGGGGGGCTAATAATTCTGACTTCAACTGTATATATATACATACATATACATATACACATATATATATATATATATATATATATATATATATATATATATATATATATATATATATATATATATATATATATATATATATATATATATATATATATATATATATATATACTAAAAAACCCTAATAAGTTGACTGAACTAAATTAATTGAGTAAACTCGTAGATGTTAACTTAATTGTTTTTTGTTTGTTGTTTGTTAGACCCATGTGACGTGTACTGGCCAGGACGCTGTTGTAAAAGAGATTTTTAATCTCAATGTGTATTTCCTGGTAAAATAAAGGTTATAATAATAATAATAACATTCGAAGCTTGAATATCAGAAGTAATCTTTAAATGTCACTACCATAAAAATATGATCTAGTTTTTAACATAGCTTATAATTGTGTGCAAGTTACTAGACCTCTTGCAAAGCTGCACACTGCAGTGAAAATGTTGTTTTTGATGTCTAAAGTAAAAATCTGTTTTTTCTATGAGAAATAATGTTTTTGTTAGCAGAAAGTTGCTAGGCAACAGAGGCACACATTCATTCTATTCAAAGACACCGTGTCTGTCACAGTGTGTCTGGCGCTGAAATGCAATCAATTTGAATGTTATGTTTATTCAAAGTGTATATTGTTAGAATGAAATACACACATTCAGGACAAATGAGAGTACTACAGTTATATAAGTTTTATTTTAACAGTTGCCCCAGTAGTTCTAGTGTTAAGAATGAATCTATGTTTTGTGAATAACTTGGTTAAATGTGAGTAGGTGATTGTCTTCAGAAACATTTTCTGTTGTGCTGGTTGAAAGTCTCTTCACATTCCAATAGTATTGATTAAAGTAAATGATCTAAATGTATTTATATGTATTTTTATATTCTGGGTGAGGCATAAAACTAAAAAATGATCATCCAATCAAATATTGTCAGGCCGGTAATTCCCATAATGCTGATAAGTAGCCCAAACTGTCTGTCAGCAAATGTAGATTTGTACATTGATCTGCGGTCACGTGGACACGCTGTTCCGCCTAGCCTGCTTTACTGAGCTGAATTTAACTGAGGTTTTATTTTCACATTGGTTCATTTTTGAACAATGACAACCTGTGACGTGCTCCCTATAGTTTATGCTACTCTGAATATTCGGTCTGAAATAGCATGTAAGTATGGCTTAGTAATAAGTGTAATTCCTGCACCCTGCCGGCCAACCACTAAGCATACAGTAGTCGCTTTAGGACAAAGCGCGTGAGAGAGTGAGACCAGCGATCCTACATGCATGAAATACTGCACATTATGACAAGTTTTGCTTGCTACATAACTGAAACTGTGCTAGATATAATACAGTTTTCGTTCAGAATTGGAGTATTATAAAGTACCATAAAGTTTTCTAACTGTCGAATGACATGGGGTGGGTCTAGTGGGTCTCTGTCATCTTTAATGTGCGCGTTCGTGATTTCAGAAGGTGCGGCTTTGGACGGCAGTGGAGGGACTGTGGGCTCTATTTTGACGATCTAGGCGCAAATTCTGAAGCGCAGGGCGCAAAAGCATTAACGGCTATTTTAACAATGAAAAGATCCGCTTTGCGCATAGCGCATTTGCTATTTACATGGTAGACTTTGTACGTGGAAAAATTTCACTTTCTTTCGTGGATAAGAAAACGTATTGTACGCACAGACATCCAATAGCCTACATAATTAATTTTGTTTGTTAAGCGCAAAGATTTGTTTCAAATTATCTATTTCTAAATTCAGTTCTAATTTCCAGCAAACAAATAAATGAACAATAATAATGAAGTGTGGTAAAAAAAAGAGTTATATCCAAATACACATGCTATGCCCCATATGGTCTAAAACCTGACAGGTGGCCAAATCTAAGCTGTTTTTAATAAAACAAATACAAAGGCAGTGGTTTTTATATTTATGTAGAAAATAATCATTTTTGTAATATTTTAATCCTTTAAAGGTGCAGTATGTAAGTTTGACACCCAGTGGTTGAACTAGGTATTGCACTCCTGGATCATAATAAAAGTACGCTAGGATGCCAGATTGTGTACAGGAGCGATTGATTTAAACTCTGTTCTAAATAAAAGCAACGACACGCGATAGAGGGAATATTTTCCATATTAAAAGGAGTTTTTGTCCTAACCAACACCTCGAATTGATATATTAGAAATGGCTTCTATTTCTCACAGCTGAACAACAGAAACCTATGACAGCTAGATCACCTCAGGTAAGCCTTGTGTGCTTTATTCTGTGCTAAATGCTAACAATGCGAGTTTGAATGCATTTTACATGGCATTTGTTGCCATATACTGAAAGCAGAAAGTTCACCTCAGATCTTGAAAATACAATAAACCGTCTGAAATTGAACTTTAGAACTAAACACATATGAGTGATTCAGCATCTACATTGATGTTAAAGTGGGTTAACATGTATTAAATAGATTCTAAACCTTACCGTTTCGTGAGCGAGTGCATATTCTGTGCTTCTGAAAGGCTGTATTTACATTTCTGCCGTGTCTCGTCTGGTGCAAACAGCCAAATAGCTGATCACTGCCTCTCTCGTCACAGCGTGTTGTTAGGACACGCGGTTACAATGTAACCTGCTCACCTAATGTTTACGTTCATAATATTTATGTAATTTGCTAATTAATAACCTCATGTGGAACTGCATCTGTCTCCCATACTGTTCTTTTGGTCACGGACGCATGCTTTCAGAGTCTTTCTGAATGAATGAATGAAATACGCTGTTTTCCAACAAGGCAACCCAGGGTGCTGAAATATAATTGGCTAAACTGGCATCGTGCATATGAAATTTATCTAAACAAAGACAGCGTTCCGGCACGGAAAACCCATTTTCAAAGCAGAATATCTGACTTCAGCATTGTTTTTCAGTTAAACAAGTATGTTCACTTGGGATGTTTCTTAAATATCTGCACACATATTATGGTATTTTTATGCTTTAGAAGAGTCAAAAACTTACATACAGCACCTTTAATTCTTTTTCATTTGTAAAGATATTTGCGTATTGCTCTACATCCTGTGTGTACTAAGCAATGTGTAAGCGAGACACACAACTAACGCGCTCTGTGCTGGACTTTAAACCTGCTTTCGGCTGGTTTATTGTGCAGTCTATTTTAGTTCCTCAAAATATCAACGCGCCAACAATGTGCCTTAACACACCTCTTTTCTAGACCGAAACACCCATGAGTCAACAAAGTGGTGCAAATAGATTTGCTATTTAAACAACTTGGTGGAAAACGGGAAAATTAAGGTTGCATTGGTCTGAAAATAGCAACACGTCATGGAAATTTATTGCGCTGGGTGTATGATAGGGCCCAAAAAAGTAAACGTAAAAAAAAGTCATTTTACACTGCCGCTCAGCAGTGAACCCACGTTTCAAGTCTGCCTAGACTGTCACCTACATTAGGTCAAAAGGTTACCAAACTTTTTTTACAATTTTTTAAAACTTAAGTTATTTTTTTTGTGGGCGACAAGGTGGCGCAGTGGGTAGCACTGTCGTCTCACAGCCAAAAGGTCGCTGGTTCGAGCCTCGGCTGGGACAGTTGGCATTGGCTGTATTGAGTTTGCATGTTCTCCCCGTGTTTGCGTGGGTTTCCCCACAAGTCCAAAGATGTGGTATAAGTGAATTGGCTAAGCTAAAATGGTCCTCCTTGGTAAAACAAATTGTCCCCTCACTTATCCTCCAGACAATCAGTGGGAGTTTAAGCCGTCTATAGTCTCCTCATTAGGAATCTGAACTGGCCTCCAATGCCCTCCAGATTATATGTCTAAGAGGACAATTGAGGGTTATTTAAGAAAACTCGGACCATTACACACAGCTAAAAAAAAAGTTGTGACGCAGCCTTAATCTTTACTGCAGAAGACTCCTAGAAGAAGAAGTGCTGTTACCTGCAGCCACAGTGAGCAAAAACTCACACACACACACACACACACACACACACACACACACACACACACACACACACACACACACACACACACACACACACACACACACACACACACCAGCTGATCCTGAGAGACCTGCTCCATTTCACTCTCATTTAGACATTTAAATTGTGTCTAATCACACTGAGGCTGTATGGGCTCCAAATAGAGTTTTATCTCTGAAACTAAACTAAGTACAGAGATACACGATAACAGGCTAAGGCACAATATTTGCATCGTTATTAATTATTCCTGCTGACTCTACTTGTAAACTATAAATGCTCTGAAGAGGTTGGAACATTATTAGGTTACACCAGAACAATAGAAAGGAAGCACTAGTGATGGAAGTGACCTCTCCTGAAACTCCCAAACACAGAGCTGTGCAGAGACTGACTGCAGTGGCACATTTTCATTCATTACACAGATAAATGTAATATAATAAAGTTGCTGACTAATGCTGAAATAAGACGAAGAATACGTCATGTGCACAGGACACGAGTTACTGTACAAATAACTGACTCATGACTCAGCAGAAATTACGCATTGAGGCAGGGCAAAACTGGGGGGTTAGGAATGTGATTGTTGGGTTGGATCAGAATAATGTAAAGTATTTGAATAATGTTAAGTCCCTTACAAATTTGAAGCTCTTCTATATTTATGTCATGTGCTGGACACAAAGCCTGTGTGTTTGAGAAGATTTTCAATGCATTTTCTGTTCAGAAATAAAATATTGTTATAGCAAAATAGTTTAAGTAACAATTATCACTATTAACCAGTGGCTTATTATTATTATTAAGATATTGGCTGTTTATTAGTACTTATAAAATAGATATTCTGCATGATCTTATTGGAGATCCCTAATCCTACCTAATACCTAAACCCAACTACTATCCTAAATAGCTATTAATAAGCAGCAGATTAAGAGTTGGTTGAGCTAAATGTCATAGCCGCCAGCTAGCGCTCTGCAACTCTCACATGGTCGCTCACTGAAACTAAGCAGGTCAGTACTTACATGGGAGACAACATGGAAATGCTTGGTTGCTGCCAGAAGTGGTATTAGTGAGGCCAGCAGGGGACGCTCATCCTGCAATCTGTGTGGGTCCTAATGCCCTAATATAGTGAAGGGGACTTTATACTGGTCAGTGAGCACCGTCTTTCAGATGAGATGTTAAATCGAGGTCCCGATTGTCTGTGGTTGTTAAAGATATCTGGATATCCTTTGAAAAAAGTAGGGGTTTAACCCTAATATCCTGACCAAAATTTGCCCACTGGCCTCTGTCCATCATGGCCATATAATAATTGGCTTCATCACTCTGTCTCTCCACCGATCAGCTAGAGTGTGGTGTGCGGTCTGGTGCAATATGGCTGCCGTCGAGTCATCCAGGTGGATGCTGCACACTGGTGGTGGATGAGGAGATTCCCCCCAATGTGTAAAGCGCTTTGAGTGTCCAGAAATGCACTATATAAATGTAAGGAATTATTAATTATTATTATTATAGTTAATGGTTTGGTAATAGCAAGAATATAAAATGCGACCAAAAGGCCTATTATTTAAATTGATTAAAATACTAAATCATGTGAATGTGTAATAGAGGTCTATGTTTGCGTAGTTCGCGTATATATATAAATACAAAAACAAATGCATTTCTTTTTCCATCACGATGGCAACTTAATGTACTAATACGATCTTTCAAACCTAACCCTTACAAAACACTTTGCATTTAAAATGATATAAAGACATTATATATATTATGTTTTCTCTTTGGCTGTTTCCTATAATGTGAATAATTACAGGTTTTATTCTTGTTGTCGGGATTCATTGCTAGTCACCAACAGCCCACATGAACTGAGGTTTTATGTTTTTATAGCAGGACTAATTAATGTTTTATATGGAATAATGGCCTTAGATTTATGTCATGAGATGTACTACATTAAACCATGTTATTGGCTGAGACTGGTGTTTAGCTAAAGGCTTTGATTCAGTAACTTATATGGATGGTTTAACCAAAAATGAAGATTTTGCTGCTAATTTACTTACTCGCGTCCACATTTAGGTGACCTTTTTTCTTTAGCTGGACATTAAAGACTTTTTTTGTCAATTTACAAGTCCATTGTAGCAAAATAACTAACACAGTAACTATCATTAATTAAGAATCCAACACATGCATTCTCCCTTTCTTTTGTAAACTGGAAGTTAGCTCTGTTTACTGTATGTCATGAATGGGTTCATGACCATTTGCAGATGCTTTGGGTTAAGAATGGTGTAAATAATGTGCAGTTTTTACCCAGACGGACCCAGACGGCATGGTGGCTCAGTGGTTAGCACTGTCACCTCACAGCAAGAAGGTCGCTGGTTCGAGTCCTGGATGGGCCAGTTGGCATTTCTGTGTGGAGTTTGCATGTTTTCCCTGTGTTCGCGTGGGTTTCCTCCATGTGCTCCGGTTTTCTCCACAGTCCAAAGACATGCAGTATAAGTGAATTGAGTAAGCAAAATAGGCCATAGTGTATGATTGTGTGTGTGAATGTGAGAGTGTATAGGTGTTTCCCAGTTAGGAAGGGCAACCGCTGTGTAAAACATATGCTGGAATAGTTGGTGGTTCATTCCGCTGTGGCAACCCCTGATAAATAAGGGACTAAGCCAAAGGAAAATAAATGAATGAATGAATGAATGAAGGAATGAATGAATGAATGAATGAATGAAGGAATGAATGAATGAATGAATGAATGAAATGACAGAATTAAAGATTTTTTTACAGATATTAATTTAGCTTTGCCTGCTTTTTTGACTCTCAAAGTACCAGTAACCATTGACATGCAATATATTAAAAACCAAGTAGCACAATTAGTCTAAAATAGTTTTTTATTATGTTTTTACACAGAAAAAAGACACCTAAATCTCAGATGAGAGATTCATTCATTCATTCATTTTCTTTTTGGCTTAGTCCCTTTATTAATCAGGCCACAGTGCAATGAACCGGCAACTCATCCAGCTTATGTTTTACACAGCGTATGTCCTTCCAGCCGCAACCCATCACTGGGAAACACTAATAAAACCGGAGCACCTGGAGGAAACCACACGAACTCGGGGAAAACATGCAAACCGCACAGAGAAATGCCAACTGACCCAGCCGAGGCTCGAACCAGTGACCTTCCTGCTGCGCCACCATGACAGAAACACTAAATTTAAAAATTAAAAGTCAACATTTGCTCACCCACAAGTCATTCAAAAGTTGACCTGACATTGTACTGTGTGATGAAAGCAAAATATGCTGATGAATGCTAAAATCTAAATCAATCTTTATCCATACAATGGAAGTCAATGGGAACCAATAGAACCAAAAATTAGTTGGTAATGACATAAGGGCGAATAAATGATGACTTTTATACTATCCCATTAACAAAATCAAAGCAGAATCAACAATAAACTGCATCACACTAATCTGTGCATGTCTTTCAAATGTATTACTCATTAAACTGCCTCACAAAAACACAAACAATTGATCGTAGCGGTTCACGAGCGAGTGCATTTTAGCTAAAAGCTGAGCCTTAAAAATTCCAGAAGAGCGAGCCCACGCAAACTCTCACGCCTGACTAAAACACCTGCACATCAACAACACTAAACTCACTCACACCAAACACACTTCATTACAATTACACACGAGAGAGAGAGAGAGAGAGAGAGAGAGAGAGAGGTGTGTGTGACACTCACCCTGCTGTAAGTGTATCGCTTCATCTGAGACATGCTGCTCCTGCCGAGACACTCACAAAGGTTTCTTGCCCTGCTTCAGCAACCAGCGCAGTCTTTTCAACCCCCGAAGCACCGTCCCTCTGTCTGTCCTTCTCTATCTCATCATCATCATCATCATCATCATCACTGCTCTGTCCAGAGGATGATGCTTCAGACTGAGACCCAAAAAGAGGACGCAGGAGGAGAGAGCTCAGAGGAACCGCTCAACGTGGATGTACTGTCATTAGACGTGTGTGTGTGTGTGTGTGTGTGTGTGCGTGTTAGTGTGTACGTCTGTCTGACAAATCTGTGTTGGTAGGTGAGTGTGTGAGAGCAGTGCAACTGCGCTAATGTCTGTGCTGCAGGAGAGAAAAGAAGCGCAACTGGGTCCTAAAGCCCTCCAACGCTGGTTATTGATTAAATGTAATTGTGTGTGTGAATTTGAGTGATTAAAAGTGAAATGGAGAACATACTGTAAATACTGTTTATTGAACATGCTGTGAATTATGACCAGCGATGTCCAGTGGTATTATGGTAAACCTAAAGCAAAAAAGCACAAATTGATTGGCACTTCAAACTAATTCTTTTAAAGGCCTTAAAAATACTCATTGTTTATCATTTCAATAGTATATTAAAGGATATATTTATGAATTATTAAGCATTAAAAACAATGCAAATTACAAAGCAAATAAAATGAAATCAAAATGAAAGCCGGAAATATTATAACAACAGCTAGTTCAAAATATATATTTTAAAATTGTCTAATAGTACAAAAATAATACTAAAATAATACTGGTGCAAATAACTGGTGGTTCTCGAATCTGATTGGCTGATAGACGTGCAATATTCTGTAATAACAGCACTCGTACAGCCTCCTCACCCTTCTGTATTACTCCGCCCACATAGAGTGACAGCAGATCAATAAACTCACTACAGTTTGACAAATATTGCAGCTGCTGGACAACATAATGTACTGTTGAGGCTTTTTTTAGGCAAGACTGTAGTTTTTAAGATTGCAACTATGCAGTTTATTCATAAGGATAAGCCTATTTTAAATATTTATCATTTCGGCGATACAGCACGTCGGCATCCATTAGCCTGTCATACAGAGAAGAGCAAAGAGGGTTGACATTCCACCACAAGATGGCGACAGAGACCGCATAATAAGCTCTTATGCTGTGTTCACACCAGATGCGGTACGCACGGATAAATCGCGCTTTTCGCGCGTAAATAGACGCGTGACCATTTTGAGTTTCATTGGGGTGTCCTATCCACTTCATTCGCGCGTCAAATTCATTTTACAACAGGCGCTACGTCATAATCACGCCCCCACAAGAGAAAGCACCTGATTGGTTAGCGTGGCGCGAATGTCTGCTGAAGTTCAGATTTTTGAACTTGAGCACATCGCGCAAAATATGCGATATGCACGTTAAGCGCGTCAATCGCGCAAAACGCTCCACTCGCACCGATTCATTCGTGCGAATTGCATCAGTCGTGCGTATAGCACCACAGAATGTCTATTTGCATCTTTGCCTTAACTTAACATAGGGCTGGACAATAATTCGATATCAATATATATCGCGATAGATTTTTTTTCAATAACGGTGATATGATTTTTAAACCCATTTCCAATATTTTGATATAAATTTGCATATATATAAATATATATTATTATTTCTATAAGATCTTATACATGTATCACTTGTCACTGAATGACGTTCAGTGCTCAGCCGTCAGAAAGAGCGTGATCTGATGTCACTTGCGTGATGATGAACAACACAGACACGCTGCCATCGCTCAGCACAGCAGTTGGTTAAGTTGCGCCGCAGAAAGTTTTAGCTACAAAATGAGTGCTCTGAATACAGATGTGAATGAACAAGCTTCCACAAGTAAGAATGCAGACGAAATAGTTGATAAGAAAGGAAAGACTAATGCAGTGGTGTGGAAGTGACTCGACTTTTTAATTTTTGATAAACTTAGTTTTGGTGCTCTGCAAAGTGTGCCAGAGAGTGTAGCTGACTAGCGGCGGCAACACATCAAATCTGTTTCACCATTTGAAGCAGTTCCACCCGATAAAACATACTGAGAGTCAGAAGGTGAGGCAACATAAAAGTTTAAGCCAACCTGTGGCCTCACCATCCCCACCATGCACCTACCCAACACCGAAACCAGCGGTGTCAGAAGAGAAGGCAATAAAGCAAACACAGATGGCTATGAGGCTCCGTGTAGGATTTAAATCAAACTTTGCTTATCAACACGTGCATATACACCTATAAATCACTCGCATATACACCTATACTATTGAATGTTCAAAGGATGTATGAAATTTGCGCATAGACATATAAACTTGATGCATGCATACACCCATATATGCATATAAACTCGCCGATCCTTGCATATACTCCCACATTAACACACGCACAAACAAACTCGATCCTTGCATAAACATTAAAATTAACACTCACATACACAAACTGGCTGCATGCTGGCATATAGCACTCGCGCACTTACAAAATAAAACTCACAAACATATTTATCAGGAATCAGGTTATTGCAAAGGTGATGAAGTAGAAAGAATGTGATCAATAGAGCTATTAAATCTGTTAAATAATGAAAACGTGTTATATAAAATATTAGTCTATATAAATAGACTATATAAAATATATAAGAGATAATTATGTTAAACCTTTCAATTTAATGAGGTAATTACATACACAAATATAAATAGACAGATAAAACACTTAAAGGACGTTCAAGATGAAAAGCAATTAAAATTATGAATTTACTCAAACAACTCTTCTATTGCAAATATTAATGTAGCCTTTACTCTTTATGATTTTTTATTATTATAATTATTATTCTTTTTCTATGTTTTTTTACGATGTGGATGTCATAATTGTAAGATTTTGGTATCATTTTGATTGTTTATTCAGCATATACAAAAAAAAACACTGATAAAAGTTTCTGTTCATCACGTTGGTCAAGCTAACCCCCAAAAACTGTCTATATATTATAAGCTGAGTCTGAGAGTCTGGAGGTATTATCGACTTTGCAAATTCACTTTGCAGACATTTGTAGGTACAGACATCCATTGTGTGCATTCTTGGCAGTTTTTCCTTTCTTTTTAATATTGTCCATATCGATATCGGAATTATATCGTAAAAAAATATATCGTGATATAAATTTTTGCCATATCGTCCAGCCCTACATAACATGTAAATCACTCACGCTTGATGCTGAACGCAGCATTAGAGGAGAAAAACTCAAATCAAGGTGATCAAATCATTCTAAAACTGATAAGTGACATTCTAACTCGATCTCTCTCTTTTGTACGTTTTAGTGCTGTATTTATACTATAGTAATCTGGTAGTTTTGCTGTGCTTTGGTTTTTCGGGGTTTAGTTATTGTGATATCCCAATTGCAACAGAGAAATACTGGGAAATCTCTGTAGACTGATGGCATTTCATGCCGTTCAGCCTTATAATCTTAAAATGTGAGCAAAATCACCTGTTTCATCATCACTTTGGACATTAAGCTAGATGGCGGAGGAAAGTAGTTCCTCATACAAAAGGATTCTTAGACTCTCCGTGTTTGATTTTCTGTTTTATATACACGATTATGCAGTCGAACTGTTGCATAAACGCAATATCACACGAGTAACAGTGCAATATGGCAGTATATCATCACTGGTGGGACACTAAGCCAATGCACGCCTCCCACTAGTGCTGATATACACCCATATCGCACTGCTACCCATGTGATATTGCTCATAGACAGTATATATTTGCACCAGTGTTATCTTAGTATAATTTTTGGTGATTTTCTGCCAGATTATTAAAAATACATGAAAATTAAAAATAAATGTAAATAGCTGTGAATGACACTTTATATACTATGAAACTAATTCCCTTAATTAAATAGCGTTTTTTTTTTTATATTTCACCATTATCCCAATTTGTTTATTATTTCAACTACAAATATTATTTAGCAAATAATATGTTACTTAGCTATGAAATACTTTCTACGAAATACCTAAAAATTCTGATTAAAATATCATCATTCTTCTGTATAGACAAGAAGCAAACTTGATCCTGGAGGGCCGGTGTCCCTGCAGACTTTTGCTCTAACACTAGTCAAACACACCTGAACACACTAATCAGTGTCTTCAAGATCACTAGAAAGCTGCAGGCAGGTGTGTTTGATTAGGGTTGGAGCAAAAGTCTGCAGGGACACCGGCCCTCCAGGATCAAGTTTGTCCATTGCTGCGTCCCAATTCGCATACTTATACTACGACCTAAAAGTATGTACTTTTTTTGTGGAGGAAAAATATATACTTTTGAGTGTGTAACAGAAAAGTATGCAAGCTTTGAGACATACTACTTCCTCGTTTCACAGATCGTTGTGTTGCTTAGTTAAGAGCCCTGTCAATCATCCACATTTCTGTCGTATTTAATGTCCTACCTTATTGGAGAAGCAGCAGCAGAATAATCTCCCATTCACGAGTCTTTCATGCAGAAAAATCTCCTCAGGTCTTTGGATAATTCTGCATTCAGACGGTAATATCCAAACACGTCTTTAATCAAGTTCAGTATTGTTGTTGCAGATGAAATATAACACAGACAACGCTATTTCTCCAGTGGGCTAGATATTAATTAACAGTCATACAAACATCTTCACCGAAGCCTCTCTGCTTGACGGTTGGTCTCGCGCGTCCATCATGTTTGTAGTTTGTTTACACTTTTTCACCGGCGTTTTGTAGTTCTAATCGAATTCACGTCCAACGCGCAATGTACTGTGGGCAATATCAGCGGTTAGAGTATAGACGCTTCTACACTTAAAATTTTGACCGGAAATAGTAAACCATCCGGGAGTTTTTGGCATACTCTTTTCAACATACTACGATTTGGGACATCCTAATTCTATTTTCACATACTATTTAGGACGGATAGTATGCGGATTGGGACGCAGCACATCTCTGCCCTAAACAGTATAACTGATCATCGTCTGCAGTCAGATTCTTATATGTTTGTTTGCTTATATGTTTATTTAACAGAGACAATACATTGACATAGTTATAGCGAGACAACTGATGCCATGTAGGGTATAGCATAAAGCTAATTTGCAGCCCACATCCCTGGTCAAGCTTTCCAGATGGCTTTCCTAAAAATTTAAATCACAGTCACAAACACAAAATATATTTATATATCCAAGAATCTGTGTAGCTGTGTCAGTTTCATCTCTCCTTCACCTCAAATTTTGCAATCTTTTTTATTAATATAGTAAGTAAAAACACAAAAACCAACACGAACATACTCCATTACTGCAAAATACACTCCTTCAGAATGATTCAAGACAGTCCTGATCATGCTGTGGGGATTTATTTTGTGATAATAACCAGCTGACGGTACATTATTATCCTTCACATATTAATCACTGGATTACCAAAGGACACATTCGGCTTTGTACGGAGGCGATCACTGGCTTTAACAGCTCTCTTTTTACTAGAGTTCTCATGGCCGGACAGCTTCAAATCTATTCACACACACAAATGTTTGCACCCTTGGCATAAAAGGCAGGGTTTAAGGTGCAGGTCTCTTTAAGACTGGCTCTCTGTTTCTCTCCAGGCCTATTTGAATGTGACGCAGCTTCCAATATAAAGCCGAACACAGTGAGGAGAGGCGCACAACCTCAGCAGACGAACAAACACACATACACACGCTGACAGGATTAACACTCTTTATAAACTACCACTGCACCGAATCCCCTGAGGGCTTATTTCTCTATTACACGTTGCACACAGAAAGCAAATGCTGATGCTTGCAACGCACTCACCATTCACTGCCATACAGTTACAGTTGAAACAGCGTGCTCACAAAAACCAGTAAGCAATTGTGGGCCGGTCTGAGAGCAGACGTTCAGATAATGCACAGATAAATCTGACCACTCTATGAAACAGCGTCCCTCATGTATCAGAGATAGATGGTCAGCAGAGGATGTTGGGGGTTTGGTAGGGAATGAGGTTTGAATGATAGGAAATGCAAATGTAACACAGAGACAGAGAGGATAATAAAATAACAATGTGAGGAGGAGAATATGCTACATAATGTGTGTGTGTGTGTGTGTGTGTGTGTGTGTGTGTGTGTGTGTGTGTGTGTGTGTGTGTGTTTTAAACATTTTATACATATACATACACACACATGTGTAAAATGTTTCAAACATAACACTCGCTTTCCTTCAGCTTAGTCCCTAATTTATGAGGGGTTGCCACAGCGGAATGAACCTAAAATTACTGTGGTATGTGTTTTATGCACTGGATGCCCTTTCAGAAAACAACACAGGACAGAGCATAAAACCCTCAGTGCTGGGAAACACCATAGACTGGGAAACACCCACACTCTCTCCCATTAACACACACACACACACACACACACTTACACTACGGTCAATTTTAGCTTATCCAATTCACCCATGCTGCATGTCTTTGGACTGTGTGGGGTGTTTCAACTTCCGATACTTTCTTAAGATATGAATATTTGTTATATTATTATTTGTTTTCTGTCATTGAAATATTATCAGTTGTTGACAAATATTAATATTTAACATTTTACTCATCCCCATCGTGTCATCTGAAAATTTCATTTATTCATTTATCATTCATTCATTTTCCTACGGCTTAGTCCCTTATTTATCAGGGGTCACCACAGCGGAATGAACCACCAACTATTCCGGCATATGTTTTACGCAGCGGATGCCCTGCCAGCCACAACCCAGTACTGGGAAACCATCTGAACATTTCTTCCAAAACTAACATTTCTTCCAAAACATTTTTAGATCATTTTAGCCTCACGTTCAGTTATTTTAAATTAAAGACATCAAAAAATAACGTACACATAGGAGTCTGACAAAAAAAATTCTAATATTACGAGAAAATATGTTTCATGCTCGAAAACCATTCTGAATTACAACAATTCTGCAAAGAAAAGTGGGCCAAAATTCCTCCACAGTGCTGTAACAGACTCATTGCAAGTTATTGAAATACTTGATTGCAGTTGTTGCTGATTGGTGCAGTCAGTTATTAGGTTTAGGGGCAAACAAACACCTTTACACACATTTCAAAACTGCATGATGTGTTTACTTGTGTTATGTCTGACTAATATTTAATTTTTTTTGCTTCTCTTGATTTTTCCTGTTTTTTTAATTTGTATTTAATATTTTTCTATAACATAAATTTGGGTGTGCTAGTTTTTGGACTGTTATTGTAAGTTATTTTGTTAGATGAGCTCCAGATTTGGCATCAGTACTGACTAATCTAATGTATATGCACAAAAATAATATTGTATAGCTTCCTACTAAAAATATGAATTTAAAAGAGAGATTTGTGAGAGGTGTACTTATGTAGAGCACTGTATATATACAGTTGAAGTCAGAATTATTAGCCCCCCCCCACCCCCCACCCCAATTTCTATTTAACAGAGAAAAGATTTCTTTAACACATTTCTAAACATAATAGTTTTAATAACTCATTTCTAATAACTGATTTATTTTATCTTTGCCATCATGACAGCACATAATATTTGACTAGATATTTTTAAAGTCACTTCTATACAGCTTAAAGTGACATTTAAAGGCTTAACTAGGTTAATTAGGTTAACTAGGCAGGTTAGGGTAATTAGGCAAAGTTATAGTATAACGATGGTTTGTTCTGTAGACTATCGAAAAAATATAACTTAAAAGGGCTAATAATTTTTACTTTGAAATGTTTTTTAAAGCATTAGAAAATGCTTTTTTCTAGCCGAAAATAAAACAAATAAAACTTTCTCCAGAAGAAAAAATATTATCAGACATATAGTACTGTGAAAAATTTTCTGAATCTGTTCACCTAATTTGGGAAATACTTAAAAAAGAAAAAAATTCAAAGGGGGGCTAATAATTTTGACTTCAACTATAGTGATTCTTAAATTGTCTATTTTATGTTTCAACTTATTTTTGTGAAAATAAAATCGCCAAATATAGATGAAATAATAATAATATTCAATCTTAATTTAGTGAAGTATTTTAATGTCATCAAATGCTTTTTGTCCCAAATATGCCTGACATGATTGTTTTGGAATTTAAACTATTGTTATTCTAAATTACATTTTATTGTACGACAGCATGATTGACTGCACTAAAATACTAAACACCGTGTTATATAAATCTGACTCTGTCTTTTTGGAAAATAATAAATAGTTAGAGTGAATGACTGAAGTTACACTGAAAGAATGAATGTACTGTATAAAAGAACGAAAGCACTGTGATTGTGTACATTAGCTTATTTCCAGTGAGGATGAACTGATGAAGCACATGCCATCCTCGTCCATCTGTTCCCCGATAAATCAACAAATAAACATTACAGAATTCAACAACCTCCACTATAATTTCACTAGACTAAAAGCTGTAACCAAAATAATAAAAACGGCCCATTTAAAGGGATGTTGAAGGCATCGCCAGCATCCCGTCAATCCTGTCATCGATCAGCCACCGCCTATTTATATATAGCCGCTTCATCCTTCACTGAGGATGAGCAATCAGTGGCAAAAAATCGAGGATGTGAGGCTTTTCAACGGTTCGTTCATGTTTTTTATTTTAAACCATGGATTTCAACTTACCGTGGCGTTTTTTGGTGCTGTGTTGTGTCTACTCCCGCACAATGTGGACGTGACAGCTACTTCCTGAGGAGCGCGACGTCACGCACAGCGGGAGAGACTCACCGCCCGCGAGCCGCGCTCTGTTTACAAAAATGCCTGCTTAATGGACTGTTTTGGCAATTATCCCGAAAAGGGCATAAAATGGGGTCTGAAATCTATTCAAATAGACATTCTGAAATCGTTCTCTAAGGAGTTTCCATGGAAGTAGCATACGTTTTCCCGTTAATAAAAATGTTGATTTTCTTGGCATATCGTTTCATATTTCAGGATTGTCCCCTCTTACTTTCTCCTTACAGTTCAGAGAGAAAAAAAGCCTGAATCACAAGATAAATACAAATGGAAATGTTTTATTTCTGAAAAGAAAAAATCTAAATTGTAAAAAATAAACTCCACTGCAATTTTGCACCTTTTTTAGGTGAAGGAAAGCAGAAACAATTATTCATAATGCACTACAGTAGCCAAACAAATAGCAACCCCATGCTATTTACACATTTTATCAAGGCAATGAAAACTGTTGATACAAATACAGTTTTCCAGCATAACATCAGACTGGCATCCAATGTTGTTGTCTGTATAGGTCCTATGTGAAACATTTCAAAGATGACATCTTTTCAAGTAATGAATAATGTCTTCCATATAAAATTATATATTATTTTTTATATTTATAAAAGAGTTAAATAAAAATGTAACTACAATCTTTGCCATAGGAATGAAACCATTTTAGCCCCTTTCACACAGTGATACAGGTAAATATCCGGAAAATTTTCGAAACAACTTAACTGGTAAATTCATTAAAAAGGTGTTCACACAGGAAAGGACGTCCTGTAATTTTTCCGGAAAAGACCATTCACACATCCATTCCAAAATACCGGTAAATTCTGACATCATTAACCAGAAATGACCTTTAAAGGGCTGCGCTTGTATTTCGTCACTATGGAATTATAAGGTTCTATCTGCGTTCTGAATGATTTTGAGATATTGAGCTCCAAAGTTTTTGCATTCTATATAGCAAACCGTATGTGTGTAACATTTGTTTTTTAAATAAAAAGTCTTAAAATGTAAACAACTTATAAAAAAACATTCCATAATGTAAATAAGTTGTCATTTAATAAGAATATGTCAATAACTCAATTTTGACAAAAATGTCAGATAGAACCTTAGAATTTTAAGGTGACGTTTTGTAAACATAGAAGGGGTCGGCCTTTTCTTGATGGTTTCAGTTTTATTTAAAGCTTTAGCATTAATGCAGCTGCTTTGTGAGACATCTAAAGGCAGAAGTGCTAATCGCAGCTAAATGTTTACACACTTGATGACATTACAAATTCTGTGGATGGATAAGTATTGTGAACAACCTTGATGAAAACATATGGAGGAACGCTTTCACATGTCGAGATGTTCATAATATGTGTGTGTGCTGGCGCTCACTGGCTTCTTCACGTGCACACGCGTCAAGCAACTGAAGGAAGCAGAGCTTGAAGGTAAACAAACAGCGGTTTATCATAAGCATTTTATCGATAATTTTTTCCACAGTTGGCATTAAGAAGCAACATAGAAACGTTATCTGACTAACATCTAGCAGCTAAATGTGTCTGGAAAAATATATAAAGGTTTTATTTCCATAAACAGTGCGGACATGAATGCATCTGAGTGTTCTGATTGGCTAAAGTAGACGTCTCACATCAGCATGTTCTAGACCGGCTCTTTATGGCAATCTTCCTTCTGCTTTCACACAGAGCAGCATGTTACAACTTCTCTTTCAGGAAAATTGCCGGCTTTTTTTTAAATTTTGAGCTTTAAGGATTTTGTATTCCATATAGTCTAGCAAAATGAATATATAGACATTCCCTCAGCTGAAACAGAAATTTGATCTTTTACCATCACATTATTTCAGATATCTACAGCTGAGAAACTATGTTCGTACATCTATCTCCCACTTTGACCTATTAGCAGATGAACGTGGTGTGTATAAATTACTTTCTGCTTCTTCTGATGCCTCTAATTTGATTTCCCATTTTATAGAAGTTTTTAATGATCAGTTCAACATACCTTGTATTTAAAAGATTCCTAAAAGAAAGATTTAGGCATTCACATTACCAATGAGGACTGGAAAAAGTCTATCAAGGTCATAAGTAGGCCCACACGGAATCTGCGCGCGCAGAATTCTGCAGATTTTTAGCCCATCATTAGGTCTGTTTATTTACTTGAGTAAATGTGTGTAAATCTGAATTTATTCAGTTTTTAAATTACACATATTTCACATATTAAGGTTTTAGTTATGAGACTCCCAAAATAATTCCGCAGAAATCCGCAAATTTTTACCAAAATTCTCTGCAGAAATAGCAAAAAACATCTGCAGATTCCGTCTGGCCCTAGTCATAAGTGATGTTCTATTAACGCAAGACACAAACTAATCCAATATAAAGTAGTATTGGCTTCATTATTCTAGGGTTAAGCTTAATAAATTCTACCCGTCCATCTCCTCTAAGGCCCCGTTTACACTAATGCGTTTTCGTTTTAAAACGCATAAGTTTTGCTACAGTTACGCCATCCGTCCACACTACGCCGGAGTTTTCGAGCCCCGAAAACGGAGCGTTTTGAAAACGGTGAAGAGCCCGTTTTAATACTGAAACGCTGCTGCTCCGTCTCAGTGTGGATGGGGGAAAACGGAGACATCTGAAAACGGAGGCGTGGCTGCTGAGATTCGCTACCTGATTGGGGCTTTTGGGTCATTGCGTATCCTTCCCTTATTTGTCAAGCCCCTATCACATGACTATAACGCTACCGGATGACGGCAGACCAGCCTTCACTGTAAACAACAACATGGACACAGAAATAGGAGCGTTGTTTGCACTATTGTCTGTTTCAGGCGCCATTGTGCAGTTAAACTCTGCCTTTTTTACTACAGCAGCTGCATATATTCGCAAGAGGCAAGCTATTGTTCGAGCACTCGCCAATCGCTCGCGTTCATCGTTCAACCAGCGTTTGTTGACTAACAATCACCAAATGCCGAGCGAGACACATGCTTCCTGTTTATACTTGAACTCGCATGCCCAGAGTGCGCGAATGGTCACGTGATATACGTTTTTGGTGGAGTGGTGTGGACGGAGATATGTTTAGAAACGCTAGATGAAACGCTAGTGTGGACGCGGATCGTTTTTGATAAAAAACGCCATTTTAAAACGAAAACGCATTAGTGTAAACGGGGCCTAAATGTAACAAATGTGAATCTGCGGAAGGCTTCTTAAGAGACTTCACAGACACAGACAAAATCTGGACATAATCATTCTGATAACATTGCTGGCTGCGAAGCCACCTGGAAACTCTTTTTTAATGAACTGTGAAATGTCAAGGATAACAGTTTAGAGGTATGACCCTGTCATTGTTTGTAAGATCTCCATATTGCCTGTGCCCACTGGCCTAGAAATATATGTGTAATATATATATTTGGGGGGGGTTCGGGTGATTCGAAAGACCCACCCCTCACTGGAGATTCAAAATTTGTCCCATACATGAGTTTTTTTTATTTATTTTGACTGCTATGCCATAATAAATTGTGAAAATAACCCTTAAAGGGTCACGAAACACCAAAACACATTTTTTGAGCTGTTGACAGTCATATATGTGTCCCACGCTGCTATAAACACTATTAGGACACATATATTGCACTAAAAAGTGAAAATTGGTTGTTTTTGCGTTATTTTGAGCAAATCCGTTCTTCTGGTTTGAAACAAATTTTTGAAGCTACGTCACGGCCATGAGATACTTAGGTGTAAATCCAGCCTGGAGAGTGGCTGTCTGTCCTTTCGAGAACATTGTGACGTATGTGAGTGTGCGGCATTAATTCATGACAAAGACGTGCTTCAAACCAATCAGCGCGGTCTATTGTGTATGACGCGAAACTTCATTAATATGCATGATAGCTCCGGAGACTGCTTACCTGTTTACAGTGTTCAGACGGCAGAGAGACGCCACGTTGTGTTGCCAAAACAAGTGAAAGAACTAGAATTTGGAGACACAGGTCGTCGGTGTGCTGCAACAAGGTTTTGTTTTCATTTTCCCTCTATGAGAGAGCTGCTGGAATCATGTGTGGATTACAGCGCACGCGACACGCGATAGAAATGCGTTTGTAAGGAACATTTTTTTACCCGAGAGTTTTTCGCATCTGGAAATGATGAAATCCGGATTTGCCGCTCGTCTCCTTTTAATAAAAAGACTCAGCTCCAGTTTGATTGTCTGTCTACAGATTTGGTAAGTGTGTGTGTGATCAGTGCTCTTTGTTTAACCCAGATTGCAAAGTTAGTTTGTATCGTCAGCAATGCTCTTTCAGTTTTTAAAGACATAGTCAAAATGATTTAGTTACTAAGTTTACAGTATGTTAATATCACTGCAATATTACAGTACAATATTATAGACTGAAAGATCCGCTGTAAATGCTGCTCTGCGAGTGTAAACATGTTAACACAAACTATTCCCATCTTGCAGGATTTTCGCCGCATTTTTTCTCCCATTCGCCGTGCGGTATCAAACATACTGCGTCTGTGTGTTTGTTTTGCCTGTGAAATCAGCGCGTGCCCAAATGGAAACGCCCACTCCCAGAGCTGGACACGCCCACTTTCCTGACTTTTTTTAAACTAGAGGTGTGAAAACACCCTGCTGAGACAGGGGGTTTCGTGGAAGGCTTTAACACCAAGCAGATTCCTGTATTGGCTGTCGCTTCAGAGTGACTGAGAAAAGTTAAATGTGCTGGCCATATTTAAATGACAATAGGCAACAGTTTTTAACTTAAAACTTTAACAGATTAATATTTTTTATGATATTCAATAAAATTACATTTATGTTTATTTATATAGCGCTTTTTAGGATGTAGATTGTGTCAAAGCAGCTTAACATAGTTCTAGTAAAGTCCAGATTTCAGACATGAAGTTCATTTGCTTTTTAGAAATAGAGAAAGGTCAGATAAGTTATTTGTAATTTCATCTTTAGTGGACGGGACGATAATTCTACCATACTATAATGGTTTTAAAAAAAAAAAATTCTGTCTTTTGTCCTTTTTTAATTATGTTTGCCTTTTCTTTTCTGTCTTTATAGTTGTTGTTGGTTTTTGTATTGCTCTGTGTTGCTGGTTTACATGGTAGTTGATGGCACCATATGACATGAATAGATCATTTTTATTTCCCTTTTCAGAATGACATTACATCTCCAGTCCCGTGTGAATATTTAAACACCATGAACTTGATCAATCTGCCAGGAAGTGACGGCCACACAAACTCCTTTTCCTTTTTGAACCCAATAGTGTCGTACAGCTTGTGAGCATCAGTTTGGACCATGGAGGTGAAAAGCACCACTCTCCTCACATTATGTCTGGCAACAAATTCCAAGGCTGTTTTACAAAGAGCTTTCGCAAGGCCACGGCCCCGAAACTCCCTTTTCACAGAGATCCTTTTCAGTTCCCAGGCACCTGGCTCTTCCACACAGGGCAAAATGCCCACCGTCCCGACAATAGACCCTTTCTCTTCGGCAACCCAAAAGCAGCTCTTGCTCCCAGTCTGCATGTAGGAGCTCCTGATGTCCAACAGATCCTCGCTGAGGCCAAGCTGAATTCCCTGCTCAAAGACATACTGCACTGACATTCGAATAACCAGCAAAACTCCTCCTACACCCAAAATGCTGGACAGGATGGATCCGAAGAAGACTTGGATGAGCAGAAAAACTCCACAGAGCAGAGCTTGAGCCCATGGCTGCTTCAGGGCCTGAAGATACACCATCCCAACATGCTCTCTGAAGCCAGTGGAGTAAGTCATTCTCACGGCTGCATAATTTGCATCCCGATACTCCCGGATTTGATACATCAGGCTTTAGGACTAAGATTAAAGTGGATTGTTAGAAAACATAGTCAAAGTTTGTGTGAAATCAAATTTTACAATGTGTATTTTGCTAGCTCACATTGCTATTGTTAATGTAAATGATTAATATGTGCAAGTTAATTTATTAAAAAAAATATTTTGCTTTGATAATCTTCAAAGTATATCAACATACTCAAAGTCTGCGTGAATCAGAAGTTGCTGATACTTTTACTTCAGTATGTTGATTTACTTCCAACTGAAACTGAAGATTGAGTAAGGACGTGGCTTAATTTTTTTCAAATCATTCCCTCTCAGTGTTGCCAGATTTAGCTGACATTTTCCAGCCCAAAAGCTGTCCAAAACCTGCACAAAAAATGCCCAAAATGTTAATTTATTTATTTAGTTTATTTATATAAATCAGAAATTAGCCTAGTTACTTTAATTGTCAGACTTTTTAACCACACAGCAACTAACACCAACAATCACAGAACCACAATAGTAAAATTACAACATAGCTGGATCCCAACACAAAACTGCTCTTATTGTTCTGTAGATTACACTACCTATTTGCTGATATATTTTAGATTTTTGGTTTTAAGATGATAGGCCTATTTAAATAGTTTATAAATTTGTTCCATTAAATATCCAGTGAAATTAATATAAAGTATTTAAGATGTTAGTTTCAGTCTGTTAGTTTTAAGGTTATCAATTATCTAGTGTGCTCCAATGTGTCTCTAGTAAAATCTGGTGAGCCTAAAAAAAAATTGATTTGGCAACTCACGAAACGATGACTTGTTTGACACAACAGCAGCTCCTGGATTCCTAGTATGGATTCAGGTAGATGCATAATGGCGTAAATGCATAAATTCGTCCCATTTGGCGTTTTACATTCTTTTGAACACATTGAGGTGCTGATTTGTCAATCAGACAACGCTTCTATGTTCGTTCTTGCTGTCAACTGCAGGAAAAATGATTGATAAAATTGTCATGATAAACCGCTGTGAGTTTTAAACTGCAGGCGCTGCGTGATGCGCGTGCACGCGAAGGACAGTCAGATTTGTCCAGCGAGCCAGATTTTGATACAACTTTCCTTCACCCCCTCCTACGGGTGGGCCCATGCGGTTCGCGTTATGCATTGTTCACTATTAACTTAATAGAGTAGGAGAACACAGTTATGTTTTGTTGATTAAGTTGCATATAAAATGTATGTATCAAAACCGCCCAAGTTTTGTCAACCACTGATGTTAACAAAATGGCATTTTTTACCCGCACAATCAAATTCAAAAACACCCAATCTGGCAACACTGGGCATGGCTTAATTTTTGCGCATCATTCCCTCTTAGCAAACTAACGGTAAGGGGGCATGGTTAGTAACATCATGGCTGAAGCCATCAAACAGAAATCATCAGAGATGAACCGCCACTTCTAACGTGGAAGCAAATAGCCAAACGTTAATTAAAGATTAACAAAACAAACTTTTTTCCAGTAGATTAAATGATTATTTGTTCAGCTGAAGAATAACAATGTGCGCAAGAGAAATAAACATTTTACATTTTGATTTCACACAGAGTTTAATGACCAGTCTGTTTACCTATTTGATTTTTGCAATCATTGTTCTAAGATGCATAACAAAGTAAGTGTTTAAATGCTGTGAGTAGCTACTAGTTAAGCTTACCATCACGCAGGCTTCTCCAGTTTGAAAATCATCTCAGACAGACATGACTGCTACCAGACAAGAGCAAATAGGTGACATCTGTGCAAAAAAAAAAAAAATGCTGTTTTAGGTAAAACTATTATATTCTGATTAGCATTAAAACTAAATAAAATAAAAGTCTAAAGAGCACAGAAGTCAGTGGAAGTTCTTTGTTTTAGTTCAGATGACTGAGAATGAAAACTTCCTGTGTGGCATCACATGATCTTTTCAGCTTCAGACCACTGCTGTTGCTCACAGAGCTAATCAAACCCCCCAAAGTTGTAACTTCATGCAGTAATGAAGGGTTCGGGCACAACAGAGACATGGCAGAGGGGATCAGACCAACTGCGACAATGAGAACTTCAAGCCATTTAAGATGATTTTAATCAAAATTATCACTAGTAAGGATTTCTGTTTATCACTTTAGGCCAATAGGAGACGCTATTACAAAATTGATGTGGTGCGGTGACAATGGGTGCGTCTCAATCATCAGCACCCTTGTTCAGTAGTCGGTGCACTGATCAGGCGTCAGCCGTTTTAACTGCCTCCTTGCACATTGTGCTGGCTTCATTTAATACCCTAATCAAAGAAACCAGGATCCTCTCTTCACTATATTTCTTAGCTAGAGTTTTGTTTAGGACCGTCTTTTGTATTGTCTTTCATTCATTTTCTTTTCGGCTTAGTCCCTTTATTAATCTGGGGTCGCCACAGCGGAATGAACCACCAACTCATCCAGCATATGTTTTACGCAGCGGATGCCCTTCCAGCTGCAACCCATCACTGGGGAAGTATTGTCTTTCAAGGAATAGTTATTCATAGGTTACCTTACCACAAGGTATCTTGGTGAGTTCTGCGAAAGCCAACGTCCTCTCCAGGAAGAATATTAATAAAAAATACCCTTTTATTAATAAATAAATCCAGAGAAAAAAGATGAATTAAAGCAAATACAAGAACAAAACTAAAATCCTTTACTTTATTCTCTGTTGAGAATATGTCCCAGCCTTTTATACAGTATTCAAGGCATTGAATACAGGTGTGCCTTTAATGTTTTAAGCTAGCAGTGTTTGATATGCTTGAGTATATTTCAAAAAATGTCAATACAGAGAAGAAAATCCCTTTTTGTTCTGAGTAAATACATAGCAAAGCAATAATCAATGTTTGATATACTTATGGGCAACCCAGTGGCGCAGTAGGTAGTGCTGTTGCCTCACAGCAAGAACGTCGCTGGGTCGCAGGTTCGAACCTCGGCTGGGCTGGGTCAGTTGGCGTTTCTGTGTGGAGTTTGCATGTTCTCCCTGGGTTCGCGTGGGTTTCCTCCGGGTGCTCCGGTTTCCCCCACAGTCCAAAGACATGCAGTACAGGTGAATTGGGTAAGCTAAATTGTCCATAGTGTATGAGTGTGAATGTGTGTGTGGAAGTTCCCAGAGATGGGTTGCGGCTGGAAGGGCATCCGCTGCGTAAAATCGTGCTGGATAAGTTGGCGGTTCATTCCGCTGTGGCGACCCCGCAAGGGACAAAGCCGACAAGAAAATGAATGAATGAATGAATGATATACTTATATCATTATATCTTAAAAGTTTGATCTACCTGAGCATATCTCAAAAATGTTAATACTAAGAATTTCCTTTTTGTTATCTAGAGCCTAGTAATTACTCTCTAGGATGATACACTTGAATAAAAACATAGCAAAGCGTTTCTTCTATCACATCAGCACTTGGTCTTCCAGGGGTCTTGTCCTCCAAGGCCATAGCTTCTTGTTGGCAAAGAATATCTTTTTCTGAAGATAACGCCCAGGCTTCCTTCAGTTTACGATTGTAAGTTGGTTAGAAGTGTCATCTGGACCATTTCTTCCTTTATTGTCAGCAGAAAACTGACCCACTTCAGTACGTCGTCCTTGCACTCTTCGAACTCTCTGTTGAAGGTGCCTCTGTCGTCTCTTTCTTCTCATTGCTAATAGCTGTTTTTGCAAGCATATGAATATCCAAATATCTAAGTAATGTTTTGTGTCTTTTACAATTGATGTCATTAAACCATCCAGACATTACAACTTTGAAGAAAAAACACACCAAGGGGCAGAGTTTAAGTCAACTTTAGAGACTTTAATCATTACGCTAATCCAAGAAGAAACTCGCTATGTGAAGTTTAGTTATAAACTAATTTCGAGAGGATCACGTGATTATGATTGAACACGGCTGGTTACACGTTAACCACTCATGATTGTCCAATCAGACGATCCCTGACTCACTATAAAGAGCCAGGGTTTCTTACTACAGTCATCTTCGATTTGAAGACCCCCCCCCCCCCCCCTCCACCCCTACTCCTCCTCCTTCCTAGATGGGTGACACGGTGGCCCAGTGCTTAGCACTGTTGCCTCACAGCAAGAATGTCCATGGTTCTAGGCTTTACCAAACCAGCGGGCATTTCTGTGTGGAGTTTGCACGTTCTCCCCATGCTCACGTGGGTTTCCACCGGGTTCTCCGGTTTCCTCCCATACAAAACATGCAACCTAAGTCATCGTCTAAATCAACACATAGACTTGCTCCCTAATAGTACCTATCTCGCTAAAGAGAAGCACTATCTGCTCTTCAATCACCACGACAGGGGAGTTCTCGAGATCTACCTGAGCTCAGAGGTCCCCTCTCGCCCTGCAACAGGAGGGAGCCCGGGGCTCTCTCCCGGGACAGCATGCCAAACTTGCTTTATAATCAATCATCAGCTAAGTGTGAACTCTTGAAAGGCCTGAAAAAGCTCATTCTGTGTGGGTAAAAAAACTCTACCTTTGTGAAGAACTTTTAATGTCGGAAATTACGCTCAAACAGCAAGATTACACAGAAACTAGTCAATGACCCTTTAACATTTGGACTGCCCTCTATATGTGTGCCTAATTTTATAACTTCCTGCAAGCAGGTTTAGGTGTGTCTCAGACTGAAGAGCGCAAGAATAAGAAAATACAATCTTCTGTCACACCTTCTGTGCTTTTACCCTAAAAATAAATCAATCAACAGGCCAACTGTTATATGAATTACTAATATCTCTAAAATATGTTCTGTGTATACATGTTAAAACACTGGACATTTATAAAAAGGTTTTTATTGATTTCTTACAATAAATTACAAAACAAAAATCATATTGAGATGCATGTTACATTGAATGGTTTACATTGAAGTCATTCAGCCACAGGGCAATCACATTTTTTATATTATTTTATCAGTTAAAAACACAAAAGAAAAAGCTCAGATGATTCAATTCTTTGTTTACAAATTTTCATACTCTTGCTGCCATTATAATCAACATCAATACTAACAGAGGTGGAAATGTAACGTCCTTCACATTGCAAGCAGCTCCTGTTAAAACCAATCTGACGGCTTCAAGGTATTTACATCTCACTTGCTTTACAGACCAAACACAAATACTTGATTTTCAGGGAACTGCCGTTTTTCAGAGTCCAAGAAGCTGCTACGTATAAATAAACAGAAAGGATCTTCAGTTACACATCAAGGTCTACAAACTCTATGGCATTTTCTCCAAGAGCAAATCCCTCAAATGCTTGTTAAATACTCTGGTGGTGAAATGAACAAAAATACATTGTTTTGATTCTGTAAAGGGTTGTTAAAGGATAGTTTAACCCCAAAAATGAAATCTGTTATCATTTAGTCACCTTTCACTTGTTCAAAACCTAATGGACCCTTTTCACAAGACTGTTATGACACGTTTAACGGTCATAAATTTAAAATCTTAAATCCTTGAGTTTTTAAGTTGAATTAATTGAAGTTTTTAATATTTAGATTTTTTTAAAAACATTTGAACATTTATATGCATTTATGCATGTATAACATCATATTTGCATCAAATTACAAAGAATGAATTACCGCTTAAGTGAGGTGTTTCTAATGCAGCGTCTATGGGGCTGAGAATAAATTTGACATTATTCTCTCCTCTGGCTGCCGTCATCAGTCTCACACTATTTTTCCCTTTTTTCTGAAAGTCTTGATAACACCATCATGGAGTTTTTCTTTTAATATTTCAGCAAATAAGATTGTAAAAGAAAAAAGAAAATGTTGTACTCTCCCATTCACTGTGCTCTAAATTTACCCAGCTATGACGAAAAGGAAGTGTGGAAAGGGGCCAATTTCCTTTTTTTTTTCTGTTGAACACAAAAGAATGAACATTTCAAAGAATGCTGGTTACCCATTAACTTTTATAGTGTTTTTTCTTCCACAAGATTGTCGATGGGTCCCAGCAACCAGCATTTCCCAACATCTAAATATCTTCCATATCAATAAACATCTAAATATCTTATTTTTTTTGTTCAACAGAGGAAAGAGGGAGAGTACATTGTGAGGTCATTTTCATTTGGGGTGAACTGTCACTTTAAAGGCTCCATCTTCACTGGTCATTTCAGACCTATTAGACTTTAATTTAACTTCAGAACATGGATACATACATTTGTAATCAAATCTATGTGATTTCTTTATATCCACTCAAAGTCTACTTACTCAAAATGCATCAAAACGTTTACGTGCATACGAATTAAGCAGTTTAATCCAAGTATTCTAAAGAATTTTGCAAAAAACAGTGATCAGAAAACGATGTTTACAGCTTTCAGATTTGATCTTTGACACAAGAATAAAATAGATTCATTCTTTCATGTCACATTTGAGCTTCATGAACCATTGAGGTTTGTTTGTCTCACATGTCATTAATATATGGTAGTAGGCATGGGCTGGTATAAGATTCTGAAGGTATGATAACCTTGGATAAAAATATCACGGTTTCACAGTTTTGTGATTACTGCTCGAAAATACATTCTTTTTAAATGTCTGAAAAACAAAAACTTTTTTCCCCTTTGAACACAACAGATTTTATTTTGAGAAATATTTTGTAGCAGTAAACATTTTGCCGTCTTTGGAGATCTTTTCTACTGGAGATACTGTTGTCCAGTAGATAAATGTAAAAAAAAAAAAATTTAATTTAATTAAAAAAAATAATAATAATAATAAAAAAAAGAATAATAAATTAATTAAAAAATAAATAAAAAAAAATTAATTTGAAAAAAAAATTAATAAATTTGAAAAAATAAATTTGAAAAAAAAATAAATAAATCACACATATACCATAGGAACGGTATAGCAGAACATTTTTGGTGGTTTTAAAACCTTGACTTTTCCAAACCATGGTATGCCTTGAAAATGGTTATCGTCCACGTCTATATGGTAGAGCTGCTGATTATGATTTCTGATCGTTGTTCATTTGTGAATAAATACGAGCTCTTTGAACATTCAACTTTTTGGATTAAGATGTAGGGACTGATTAAAAAGTTAATAAAACTGATTCATTAAAAAAACGATTTGTTTTCTGAAGGTGAAGAAAAGTGCTGAAGGTTTAGAACAACAAGATAAGTAAATAATAACAGAATAACATAAATCATAAAAAATTCTGCATTAAAAATCGCATAAGAAATACCTCCCTTTTTCAAAGTGGATTTTTTTTTTAAAGAAACAGACAATCGAAGATAGTGGTGTGCTTCATTAGTGATCTGAACCACTGTTAAAACAGCCCTTCTAATCAGGAACAAAACTGCAGACGTCATCCTCAGTTGTGACGTTTTACGATGAGCTGATACTCCAATAGTGTGAAATTAGTCAGCTTGGCGATAAACTCTGGAGCACTAAATTCTCTGATCTTCTGGTAGCCCATGTGCTCATAGAGCTTCTGTGCGTCTGTCTGGACCACTGAGGTGTGAAGGATTACTCCTAAATAACCACGTTCACGAGCAAAATCAGCCACGGTGCGACACAGCGCTTTGGCGATGCCTTTTCCACGATGAGCCTTTTTCACAGACATCCTCTTTAGTTCCAGGAAGTTCTTGTCTTTATCTGAAGGAATACAGCCTACCGTACCCACGACACGACCTTGGCTTTCTGCAACCCAGAAGCAGGCGTTTGCTGGATCCATGTAGGTCTGCTGAATGTGGCTTAGATCTTGGTCAAGGGACGTCTGGATGTACTTGTTGAACATGTAACACACGCTTTGCCTGCCTGCGGCCAAAAGCAGCGTGACTGCGAGAACGGGTAAAAGGATGGACATTGAGCTGGTCAGCAAAGCGCAAAACACACATCCCAGAAACATCTGCGCCAGGGGCTGCTTGAGGATGTGCATGCAGGATGACGGGATGTGTTCACTCATACCGATAGTGAAAACCTCCTTCACTTCTTCATGATCCTCTTCTCTGTACTGACGAATCTGCACCTCATCCATGACCTTCAAAATCAAACAGAAGAAATAATTACATTGAAAGCTGAAGACAAATCAAATAATATTACACTTGTCTAATCATAACCAGTGAAATAGAAGTGAAATAATGTTTCCTTACGTCTATATAACTACATAGTGACAACTATCATGTATAAGACTAATTTACATTAAAAACAGTTAAAACAGTATTATATCTCACTCGGACAGTCTTGGTGTTAGAATTAATATAAAAAATCATAAGACACTTAATATATATGGTGACACAGAAACTCACAGCAAATTCCCCCGATCACCTCGATCCAGATAAGACGAGTTTCCCAGGTTATTGACCTTTACTCGATGACCAGCGAGCATATATAGCAAGCAGTCGCGAGTTTACGGAAGTGGTCCTGAAGAGCTTCAGGGAGACGGTATCTGCACGAAATAACTGTGATAATCAAAATCAAGCGAATTGAAATCAGGCTTTTTTCAGATTTTTGTAACCTAGAGTAACCAAATAAATAATAATAGTAGTAGCAGTAGTAGTGGTAGTAGTAGACGTCCCCGACTGTAAATGATCAAACTTAATACATTAATGCTTTGTTGTTCAGTTCTTCGTTTCCTTCTATGAAAGTTTAAGAGAGGTCGCTGTCGACATCTGCTGGAGAGGAGGAATTAAAAAACAGACAAAAGGCGCTTATTTCAGTGAAGATATCTATCTATCTATCTATCTATCTATCTATCTATCTATCTATCTATCTATCTATCTATCTATCTATCTATCTATCTATCTATCTATCTATCTATCTATCTATCTATCTATCTATCTATCTATCTATCTATCCGTCCGTCCGTCCGTCCGTCCGTCCGTCCGTCCATTCTTCCGTCCGTCTTCAAACCTGCTGGACTTAAGGCAACAGCAGTGTCTGTGTTGTAAAACGTTTGTTGTTGTGGTTCTTACCTATTTGTTACTGTTTATTTATGTTTAATGAGGTCAGCAAATGTGTAACACTAGAAATCGTAATAAGGGTTGCATTTGCCAAATAAATATTTCGTATTACAGTTTTTCTCCGTGACTTTGGTGCATTTCTCACAACACTATTTACATTTGCACAACAGTTAATGCATTTCTCAAAACAATTAGTACAAACTGCAAAACCTTTCTCAGTCACCAAAGCGACTGAGAAAAACGGTATTATGACCTCCTCTAATCCACTAGATGGCGAAATTCTACAGTCTCTGACAGATTACTGGACATAAAGAAATAGAGATGTGCGTAAAGCCTATATAGTTTTAGAAATATTTCTTTAAACTTCCAATTATATTTAAGTGCAGAAACATATCTGCAAAGTTATGGTAACACATAATATTACAGTGTACTTCAATTTATATCAAAATTAAAAAACCAAACAATAAAAATTGGTCTTTAAAGTAAAATAAGGAACATCAAGAAGACAATCTGTGGAAGATCGAATTTATAAATCCACCAATTAAGGGCCTTGCTGAAAAAACAGCATGCTGGTGAATGTTTTGGTGCTGGTATGGTCTAGCATTACCAGCATTGAAACAAGACCAGCATCAAAACATACCTTGCCAGCATGTTTTCATAGCTTTCCATAATTTCATAAAATTTATCATCTGTGTTGGTGTTCTTAAACTCAAAAGTGGAAAAAAAGAGAGAAACATCCTTTTATTGTATAATATGTTGACTAATATGGCACCACATCGGAATGAACCGCCAACTTATCCAGCACATGTTTTATGCAGCTGATGCCCTTCCAGCCGCAACCCATCTCTGGGAAACATCCATACACACTTATAGACTACAGACAATTTAGCCTATAATTCACCTGTACCTGTACCTGTCTTTGGACTGTGGGGGAAACCAGAGCACACAGAGGAAACCCACGCGAACGCAGGGAGAACATGCAAACTTCACACAGAAACTCCAACTGACCCAGCCGAGGCTCGAACCAGCAACCTTCTTGCTGTGAGGCGACAGCACTACCTACTGCACTGCGTCGCCCTAGATGTTGACTTATAATAGGTATTTCAGCCCAGGAAGAACAGACTATGTCCCACAGTTCCTGTGAATTTTTAGGTTTTCCCTCAGAAACTGCATTTTAATGTCACCTTCAAAATATATTGTTGTGTTATGGTCAGGGCAGCACGGTGGCACAGTGGGTAGCAACGTTGCCTCACAGCAAGAAGGTTGCTGGTTCGAACCCGGCTGGGTCAGTTGGCATTTCTGTGTGAGTTTGCATGTTCTCCCCTTATGCGTGTGGATTTCCTCTGGGTGCTCCGGTTTCCCCCACAGTCCAAAGACATAAACTATAGGTGAACTGTGTTAGCTAAATTGTCCATAGTGTATGTGTGTATGTCCTGGTCCTCCAGGCTGGGTGTTGAGCGTTAGGCTAACGACCCACCCAAAAATTAGATGTTACGAAATACCAACATGGTGCGGCTAAATATCAACTTCAATATAATTGGCCCTGGGAGTAAGTAAGTAAGTGTTAAGTTCAGGGCACTGAGCTGGACATTCCATTTCCTCAATCCTGTTTGCCTGAAACCAAGATGTCACTCATTTACTTATGCGTTTGGGGTCGTTGTTTTATTGAAGCACTTATTTCGGGAGCATTTCCTCTTTGGCATAGGAGAACATAATCTCTTCAAGTATTTTGATGTTGTCAAACTGATCCAAGATACCTGATAAATGGATAAAAATTCTTCACAGTGATCTGAGGCTTGATTTTAGTATATGGGTGTCTTCTAACATGTTGTCAATGGCCAGATCTGAAGTAAGCAATTTTACTCTCATCAGTCCACATTTGTCTTTGGGCCAGTCGATGTGTTGTTCAGCCAATTTTTCAACAATGGTGCTTTAGAGAGGCTTCTTTCAGACAGCTGACCTTTCCTCAAACATCTTCTCACTTTAACTGGACTTGCAGGTCATTATAGATCATCATTGATCTGTCTTGAAGTGATGATTGGCTAAATATTTGCCATTTGAACTATTCTTTAATTTGTTTTAACTTTTTTTTAAATGTGTTTCATTTTTGTTTGCCACTTTAAAGCATTTTTAGTCATTTTAGATGAACATTCTGTAATTTGCTGCACATCTTTATACGCTTTCCCTTCTAAAATCAACTTTACACTGAAATGACATTGTTGTTCTGAACAATATTTTGAAAGACGCCTCAATTCAGAAAGAAATATATTTTATAGCATTATGTGTGAATGATTGCTGTCCTTCCTGCTCAGTAAAGGACCATTAATAATGGCACGTTTTTCACAGAATGGCTGAATTTTCACAGAAGTCCACACACTATTGTTTTGAACACACCTGTTTCAGTGCAATGTTTTTAAGAATGAATAGTTTTTACAGTAAACATAGGGAAAGCTCACACACATGTTGATAAACATGTAAATGTGTTTAAAGGTCATTAGTCTCATTATTGGGTAGCAAGATTTTACATAAACACTATTTAAATAGCTTAAATCAGTGGTTCAAAGTTCCCCTTAGAATCTGGTTTAAAGAGTACTTGAAAAACAGTCTAGATTGATTAAATGGGTAGCATTTGACCCTGACTTTAAACCAGCTAAGATTGATGTGAGATTTCAAGCTTGGTATAGGCTTGGCATCACTACTTTTAGTTTAATGTCCTCAAATTGGGAATTAGAAAGCTTCCAGAAAATCTCAGATATGTATGGTCTGGATAAATGTGATTTCTTTAGGTACCTGCAAACCAGGACCTACTTTAATAGCGAGATTAGATGCTTGGAGAACCATCCCCCCCAATTTAATTGATCTAGTTATTGACATCTACAAGAACAAAGACAATAGGAGACTTGTTTCAAAATTGTATTCTGCCATCCAATCCACCAAGGAAGACTCAACAAATGACAGCAGACTAAAATGGGAGAGAGAATCCAACCTAGTTATCTCAGAGGAAGATTGGTTGAATATCTGCTCAGTACAGGCCACCTCTTCCAGCTCTGGTATGTGGAGAGATTTTTGCTGGAGGAATCTTACCAGATACTTTATAACCCCCAAGTTAACATGCATGCAAACACGGGAGAAGGACAGGGGTCAGTGCTGGAGGAAATGTGGAGAAGACTTGGCAAACCACTTTCACATATTTTGGAGTTGCCACGCCATTCAGTCATACTAGCAGGACGTAATGCAAGTAATACAAAATATTTTTGGTGATGATGTGGACTTTTCCTTTACAACAATTTATCTGGGAAATATTGCAGCCAGCTTAACGGTAAAAGCCAAGTATTTATTAAAAATACTTCTAGCAACCAGTGAGAAAACTGTGACTCGAAAGTGGCTACAGCTGGAACCCCCTACAAAATCTGAATGGTTGGATATCGTATCTAATGTTCAAAATATGGAGAGGATGACTTTTTCTTTAAAACTACAAATGGACAAATACCTGCAATATTGGGAGAAATGGATTGTACCAATGCCTTTACACAGTGTAATCTGATTTCTATATGTATTTGTTTATGTGACCTGTAAGGAAATATGTGACCAGTCAACTGTTCATTTAAGTTGTGTTATTGTTTATTTATTTATTTTTAATCTATTATTTTTTATTATTTGTATTTTTTTCCTTGTTTCTTCCTTTAAAAAAGAGAAATAAAAATAAAGTATTAAAAAAAAGGTTATTAGTCTTTTTACTTGTACTAAAATACACTGAGATATTTCTATTTTTACATAAGGAAATATGTAACGTTCAAATTTATTCTTAAAACACTTTTCATGATAAATATAATTCAGCTTTACAGAAAATATAACTAGTGATCGAAAGGCAACAGTGGTGATAAAAAGCTCTCGAGAGAGAACTACACAAAAATACAAACTATTCTTTAACTACTTTCATCAAATATACAGTGCCCATGCAGCATAAATGAGTACACCCTTTTTTTAGTATGCCCCAAATTTTAGTATGTAAAACGTTTCATCATAATAAAAAGGTTTTTGTATGGTTTGTGTTTATGCAAATGAGATACGTGTGGTGCTAATTGACAAGAGAAGGCACCAATAACAGTCCATACACCATACTAATCAAGCAATACTACTGTTTATTTCTGGTACACACACCAGATCCCAATAATAGTCAATAATCATGAATCATACTCATTCATTCAATTTTTTTTTGGCTTAGTCCCTTTATTAATCTGAGGTCGCCACAGCGGAATGAACCGCCAACTTATCCAGCATATGTTTTACACAGCGGATGCCCTTCCAGCCACAACCCAACACTGGGAAACAGCCATACACTCTTGCATTCACACACATACACTATGGCCAATTTAGTTCATTCATTCATTTTCTTTTCGGCTTAGTCCCTTTCTTAATCTGAGGTCGCCACAGCGGAATGAACCGCCAACTTATCCAGCATATCTTTTACGCAGCGGATACCCTTCCAGCTGCAACCCAACACCGGGAAACACCCATACACACTTTTTCATACACATACACTACGGCCAATTTAGCTTATTCAGTTCATTTATATCACGTCTTGGGACTGTGGGGGAAACCCACGCGAACGTGGGTTGAACATGCAAACTCCACACTGAAATGCCAACTGACCCAGCCAAGGCTCGAATCAGCGAGCTTCTTGCTGTGAGGTGATCGTGCTACCCACTGCGCCGCCGTGACGCTGAATCACACGCATGAACATCATTAATGGAAATACAACAAAATTGCATAAAAGGCTTATAATGCGACATAAAGATTAATAATAAGGATTACATGAATAAAAGACAGATAATGAAACCCCAAGCAGTTTGATAGAAGTATATACAACCTCAGAGATGTGTCATCCTTTTCCTCTTCAAAGACTGGGGAGCCCGTTGCAGTCACACTGGAAAACCAACACGTGTGTTCGAGAATACCAGACGATGTGCACTTATCCCACAGCTAAGCTTCCAATGTTCCAGCAAGAAACCCTCACCTTTATAGTCAAAATTTGGGTGCTGGCCAAAGGTCGGCCTATTAGGTAAGAGAGAAGAGTGAATTGATCAGGCCCGCTCTCTCTCTCTCAACGAGCTGCACATTATTTCTGATTGCAAAGCACAAATTTGAGTCAGCATGATTATCATAGTCAATATTCTACCTCCTGAAATGAGGAAAATGTTAACCTTAAGGTCATGAAACCCTTCTCTGGTCATTTGGTCATGCTTAAGGGTCAATATTTTACCTCCTGAAATTTGGAGAAAGGTGCGAAGTTAACCTTAAGGTCATGAGACTCTTCTTTGGTCATTTGGTCAGTCGTTGAGCACAACAAAAAAATAACCCATTTCTAACAACCTTTACAGATCTTTCTTACAGATTTGTGTATATGCATTATATTAGTCAGTCCCAGGGTGACACGGTGGTTCAGTGGTTAGCACTGTCACCTCACAGCAAGAAGGTCGCTGGTTCGAGTCCCTGCTGGACCAGTTGGCATTTCTGTGTGAGTTTGCATGTCCTCCCTGTGTTGGCGTGGGTTTCCTCCGGGTGCTCCGGTTCCCCCCACAGTCCAAAGACATGTGCTATAGGTGAATTGAATAAACTCAATTTAAAAACTCAAAATAAACTCAAATAAAACTCAAAGTTTTTAGTGTATGTGTGTGAATGAGTATGGATGATTCTTAGTATAGGTTGCAGCTGGAAGGGCATTCGCTATGTAAAATATTATGCTGGATAAGTTGGCGGTTCATTCCGCTGTGGTGACCCCTGATGAGACTAAGCTGAAGGAAAATGAGTGAATGAATGAATGGTCAGTACCAAAGCTAAAACTGGATGTAAAGGGCACCTATTTTACCCCTTTTCCAAAGTTTAAGATAAGTCTTTTGTGTCTCCAGAATGTGTCTGTAAAGTTTCAGCTCAAAACACCCATGAGATTATTTATTATACCTTTCAGAATATTAGAATTTTTTGCTTTGAACACAATGTAGCTCTTTTTGTTGCCTGTGCCTTTAATGCTGGTTCTCCCTGCCCACCGTTCCCATGTGCCTGTCAGATTGTGCCTCAATCTCCGCCTCGGCTGCATCAGATAAACAGCACAGTGACAGACATGAAGGAAGCAGATCTCATGTAATGTTTGTGAGAAATACTACAGTAAGAATTTTCCCAATGATTATTTGATGTATTTGTTGTGGAGTTCATTCAAGCCTTTTGATGAGTCACACACAATGTTGTTACAAAGTTCACGCACACACAGACAGCGGACACGCACACATATTGAGCACATTTAACTTTGCACTGTTTTTGTACGGCAAATGTGACAGAATACACATTAATATCCACTGCTGTATGAATATCCATTATGTTAATGTACAAAATAAACCAGATTTAAAGTCGACAAACCAGGATTGAAGCGTCTTCTTTTATAATTGTACTGACATGCGGCTGTGGTGATAAAGATGGTAAAATTGCTGTAATTCATTACAAACACGCACTGTTTTAAAAACGTTTTAAACTTGTAAAACTCTTTCTTGATCACATTAAATGATGATTAATGATTGAGCTGAACGGATATTTTAATCCCAGTTGTTTTGCACACGTCCTGTCTTTTTGATATGATTATACGCGTTACTATAGAGACATGTTCATACATGTCTGTCAATCAATTCGTTGGGCGGGGAAATCGCACTCCTACATCACGTTGCGGTGAGCCTCCGAATGGGAGGGATTTGGATCCTATTTTAACATCAGGAAATTTAAAAAAGAGACTTAGTGTGATTCTATCACTCCAATATGACTGTGGACACACTACCTACACACAGTTCTGTCCAAACGACAGCTTCCAAAAGATACATTTCATCATTAGTGCCCTTTAAGATCACCAAAACTCAAAGATAAAGGTGAAAAAATAGTAAACCCCAATAAATATGTTAGGGCGGAAATATGACATAATATTCAATAATGAGAAAAGATCAAGAGAACCATTTAAAATATAAAATGTTGTAGTTTTAGTACATTTAAATTTAATTGTAAATGAATATAACTGTTTAATAAACAGTTCAAAACGTATCGTTTATAGTGGGAAGGTGATATTGACAACTGACATTTTCAAAAGTGTGTGTACTCATTTATGCTGTGCACTGTATGTTTATTACCTTTGTCTGTAATTTTTTTGTGTAACACAAATGCACTATTAACTGCATGTGCTACATATAACTGCTAATACTCAGCCAAAATTGCACGTTACATGTACAGTGCTCAGCATAACTGAGTGTTGGATATTTTGAAAATGAATATTTGTATCCATTTCTTAGTGAATATAGGTAATGTATTTTGGTGCATTTAAACAAAACAGATTTATTAAAGAGATATTTTTATTAAAATAATATTTCAGTCACCAAACATATTTCGAAATTGAAAGATAATACAATTAAATTCAAGCAAAGTATTGCAAAATATATTACAACCTACAAAATTTCAACTAAATTTCTTAATTTTTTGCTTTTCTTGATTTTTCCTCTTTTTTAAATTGGTATTTAATATTTTTCTATAACATATAAATTTGGGTGTACTAGTTTTTGGACCGTTATCGTAAGTTATTTTGTTAGATAAGCTCCAGATTTGGCTTCAGTACTGACTAATCTAATGTATATGCACAAATATAATATTGTATACCTTCCTGTTAAAAATATGTGAAGGGTGTACTTATATATGCTGAGCACTTTACTTAATAAATCAACAAATGATGTATATTTCTATACAATTAACCCTAAACCAAACCTAATCCTATAAAAAGTATGTTAAAATATTACTCAGTACCTGAACGTTAAATTAAACTGTAATAATGGCACCTTAAATAAAGTGTATATCCTTCCCCCTAATAACATTTAGAAAAGACACAAAGGCACAAATCAATAGTCTTCACCTTCATGCGCTATGCTTGGACTGCAAACATGATATACAGTCTCAGTCAAAAGGTGCAGCTTTGACATTTGTTCTACAAAGCAGCTTAGAGACTCGGTGCCGGGCTGTACTGAGGAATTCCTGCTCACACAGCGACCTATTGTTGCCAACTCGCAGGCACAAACAGCCACAGCAGAGCAACAACAGCAGTAAAAAAAACATTACAGAAATCAATCTTCCAGGACTATTTGATTGTGTTACATTTTTCCCAACCGCAAACACAGTACACGTTTAATATAAAAAATAGGGGGGGAAAATAGTGTCTGAAGGTTTTTTGGTTTTTTGGAAGTGAAAACAATTGTTCTTTGTCTCCCTTGGTTTTCTTTCTACTGCAGATTGATATCTCCAGCAAACAGGGTAATAAGCAGAATTATCGTGAATCCGGTGAGCAGTCCAGCATTTTGGATGAGGAAGAACACAACTCTTCCCTGATAGTCTTTGGTATGTGATGCCATGATACTGTTCATCTCTGGGAACTGGAAAAACAGAGTACAAGTACTGTGATTTGAAGTTTAAAGAGAGTTATTGCACAACTACTGTATAATGCTGATGATACACAGGGCAACTTTTTGGGCAATGTTGCTGGGCAACTTTGGGAAATTATGTCATAAATGGACAACAAGGTGAGACACAGGGTAACTACACTCTCAGAAAAAAAAGGTACACGGTGGTACAAATAATGTTCCTTGAGAAACAGCTTTGTACCTTTGTAAAAGTTGTACCTTATAAGCTACAGAAAAGACCTCTTATGCTACTGTTCTGTGCCTTTTATGGTACAACTGAAATGGTACAACAATTGTTCTCATATAAAAGGTACAAATGTGTTGCACAACTCCTTTATTACAATATCTATGAAAATAAAAATGACTGAAAGGCAAAGGGATGTTATGAATAATTTCCATATTAAAACAAGAATCCTCATTTAAAAGTATATGTTTAAAGAAACTCATAAACATTCATTATTAAGTTCTATAATACAATAATACAAAACAACTGGTAAAACATAAAACTATAGGTATTGTAAACTAAACGGTAACACTTTATTTTGATGGTCCATTTGAGTATTAGTAGACTGTCTGCTTAATATCTGTTGACACTGACATTTAACAGTCCTTCAACAGACATTTAACTGACTATAAGAAACTTTGCAAGTACATGTCAACTTACACTAACCCTAACCCCAACCCCAACCCTAACCCCAACCTAACAGTCTATTTATAATCTAATGATAATTAGTTGCAATGTAACTTAAATTCAACAAACGGACCATCAAAATAAAGTGTGACCAACTAAACATTTAAGGCATTTTTCACACAGTTAAGCTACAAAGTGTCTTGTCACTGTGGTGGTTCCTTTATGGATCAGATTTGTACCTTTGATGAAGGTACAATATTATATCTGCAGGTTTTAAAAACCAAATTTACATTTTGGTTTCCCATGGTACAAATCATGTCCTTAAAGGTACAAACTGCAATGGTACAAATTTGTTTCTTTGTCTTAAGGTACAAATCTGTCCCATAAAAATGTATTGCCTCAGTGACAAAGGTTTGTACCTTCTTTGGTACAACATTGTACCATTTTTTCTGAGAGTGTACCCAGGTAGCAAAGAATTCTGGCCGAGATTTAGCATAAAGCTGGCACAGCAGGCATTCATTCATTTGGGCCAAACATTTGGGTAATACAAAAAATACATCCTGGTTAATGATGTCATAAACCCTCCAGTTTACAACCCAGGAAGGGGCATAGTCACAAAGGCGTTGTAACGTTAGACAAAGCTAAAATGCCATCCAAACACTACTATTTCCACAGAGCTTGTTCTGTTTCTGTATTTGGGATTTCAAAGGGCATGGCACAAAGAGAGAAGTGCTTACAATTTATTTTAAATTATGTTCTATAGAATTATAATAAATATAGGGAGAGCGGGGCACAAAGTAACACTTTTTGGTTTTGGTCAAATAATGAACAAAGTAATGGGGTTAGACCAGGGATGGGCAAACTTGATCCTGGAGGGCCGGTGTCCCTGCAGACTTTTGCTCCAATCCTAATCAAACACACCTGCCTGTAGCTTTCTAGTGATCTTGAAGACATTGATTAGTGTGTTCAGGTGTGTTTAATTAGTGTTGGAGCAAAAGTCTGCAGGGACACATGCCCTCCAGGATCAAGTTTGCCCATCCCTGGGTTAGACAAACCATATTTTTTTTACCAACAACACACAAGCCTCTTCTACAAATGAGCACTGGAATTATGATCGCCGGACCTCTGGTTTCTGTGCAGTATTGCCAAAAGTGCCAGGAGTAAAAATGTTACTATTTACCCCACCTGCGGGGCAAGTTGTAACAGACAGAGGGGTTAGTTGTAACACATGCTTATGAAGGCAGATTTCACACAATTAATTTAAATTCAGTTTACTTTAAATCGTAGCTATATTTCCTCAGTAATTGGCTCATTTCTTTCTTATTCTACATAGCACAGTATGTTTATTTATTTATTTGTTCATTGGATAAACACATTTGAATCTATTTGCATTATTATCCCTTTATCCATTATTATACAACGCATTTAATTCCATTATTAGCAATAAAATATATTTTTCCATTAAACAATATTTTCTATTAAAAAACATTTTTATTTAAAAAGTTCTCAACATTACACTCAAAATTCAAAATAATTATTTTGTTAGTTTAATTGATGTCCAACAGTGTGTGGCTTAATTGTAACACCCTGTTACAACTAACCCCGCTGTGTCAAGTTTTCCTCAAAACTGGCTAGCAGTCTCTGTGTGTTTAATACATCTTTCAAAATGGTTTCATCTTTTAGCCTAGAAGACGGTGATCACAACAATACAAGATTTTACGTTCATACTTTCACCGTTTTTTTTTAAATGAAAAAATATTGACTGTAATAAAAAATACTTTTATGCTGCAAAAATGGTTTCTCCTGTGTTTCTCATCCAAATTTCGCCAAAAGTTTTCAATAATTGGCAGGAAGACGTCTGCCGACACTGTGGTTAAAAACCTCGAAAGCATGCCATGTTTAACCCTAAGCAAATACCTTAAAACTCCGTGTTACATTTAACCCGGCGTTACTTTGTACCCCTAGCTCTCTAGGCTCTCTCTCCCAGTTCAGTGCTGGATTCGGACAAAAACTTCTCAAAGGAGCAGTTCCAACGATAATAGAAGAAGCTGTGGATTGTGAGTCACAACTTGTAAGTATTTTATTTGTTAAAAATTGATATCTTACATGCATAGTTTCTAGCATTAATTGTATGTTGTAGCAAGGACATAAAGATGTAACAAGGATGTAAACAACATTTGAAATAATGAATTTGAGTTTGCAAAAGATATGTGAACGTTTCATATTACTTACACAGGCTTATAATCCAAATGTATATGAAAGACACTTGTCAAATTTTATTTTAGAGACCAGGCATGAGGTTCAGCTTTGTCCTCATCATTTTCTGTGACTGATTCAGGCTCAAACTGATACCGTTACACTGACATTATTTACACAACATTATTTACACACACACAAACCAAAAACAACAACCACCCCTTTAAGCTGTCAGGCTAATCGGGTAAATGCTAGCACCTAAGTTACTTAGGCACTAAAGAAACTTTAAAAGGGAGATTCTAGGAATTTTGCTTGGAAACCCAATTTTGAGGCATGAAATCTTTAGTGTGTAATACAGGTTAGTTTTTTTTTTTCAAAAGCTCTAATGAAAACATGGCCTTATTTGTTATAAATAATGGGATATGACACAATTAATTGTAACAGTTACTATAATTAGAAGTCATAGAAGAAAAGCTCACCATGTCTGCAAGAGAGATGTAGAGGAACATTCCACTAGCAATGGCAAAGATAGCATTTGGAGCAAAATTACTGCCCAGCAGGATGCCCAATGCCAGCCCGAGATAACAGCACATTGCTGACAGCAAATTAAAAAACGCAGCCTGACCAACACTCATGCCAGAGTTCAGCAGAATCACAAAATCACCTGCAGAGACAAAGAGACACTTGGAATAATACAGTTAAACGTGATCATATGATACAGTGTCTCTGTGCCTGTGTTTTACCCAGCTCATGAGGGAACTCTTCACAGAAGATGGCGATGGAGGTGCTGAAGCCGCTCAGGAGAGACAGTGTGAAAGATGCTCCGATGGCCAAACCGTCTATGAAGTTATGCAAAGCATCACTGACAGTGATCATCCAAGCCACGGTCTTTATATTAGACATCGCAGACCCCTTCAGCCAGCGGCATGCAAATAACGCACATGCATTCTGTCCAAACATCACACAAGAGACACTGTCAGCATTTTTGCAATTCACTTAAATGCATTTCTGTTGTTTTATCTGTGCAAAAATGTGTTCAGGGATCAGGGATCTTTCAACTTAAAACTTAAAAAAATGAGAATTCACTAGTGTCATGTGTACACATTAAAAGCATGCATGTCTGAGCATGTGCACTCAGTCTGCAACCAGAAACGTTTTACATTTGAAAGTTCCCTTAAAGCCCAATATTTAAGATTAAAATATGAAAAAACACTAGAACAGTGGTATATATTTTACTGACGTATGTACAGTGCTTACACGATCCCAAATTTTTCAAAGAATGTTTGAAGAATACAAAGAAATAAGCTATTTTTTGTCGCCATGCTAATGACATCATACATCAGGGCTCATCAACTATATTTGTCAGAGGGCCAGAGTTTTACCAGACAGTCTCCTTGGGGGCCGGACCCCCAAGAAGGAAATCAAATAAAAATCTGAGAACATCTGTTTGAAACAATAAATGCTTAACGCCTCATAGTCTGTCTGAGGCTGTCCTCATTTCGAAGTGTAGCCTAAATATAGTCATAAATGGTGGTCATTCTGACAAGAGACTCAGTTGTTGTTATTTTTAGTTGCTTTAATAGTGTGGAATAAGGCTGTGCGGTTTGCGGAAAATATCTAATTGCAATTTTTTTTTGACAGATATTACGATTTCGATTTGATTTGCGATTTAATTTTGTAGTCAAGTCAATAATTCAATAATCTGTATTTTAGCTTCTTACTGCTAAAATGCAGTGTGTTAGTTAAAAAGGAGCTTAAAAGATATTAACTTATATTAGCAAACATCTCTGAAATTTTAACTTGTAATGAAAGATAATACATTTGTATATTAAGAGTATATTTTCATATTTGTTTATTATAAATTTTCATTATTTTTATAAAACTGTAATATTAAACTTACAGTTTAAATGCACATTTGTAAATAAACACTTAAAATAGTAAAGTAGTGTTGACAAAATGGTTTAAAATATATTTTGGTACATCAAAAAGTGTTTATGATAACCATCCGACAAGATAATGCAGCAAAAATTTGTTCTTAAAATGTCACTAAAATGTAATATTTCTACCTCATAATTAAATAGAAAATCAGGCGAATAACTGCAAAAATAACCCATTCAATAAGCTGGCTACAGGCCTGACAGTGTAATGTTAAAAGAGTGTTTATTAACTGATAAAGAGAAAGTTAAATAAAGACTTCCGTTTATTTTAGCCGTAGTGCAAATTAAACATGTCTCCTGAGTATTAATAAAAGATGGAGCACAGGCTGTAGTTTTTTTGACAAACTGTTTCAACCGAAATTGCACATGCAACTCGAAGAGCATCTCCAACAGCACATAAGGGTTGAACCAATGTAGCAATAAAGACTTATTATCCTACATGTTTATAATTATAGGCTATATATGAGCTCCTTACCTCTTCAACTGCTGGACTTTCACTTGGATTGTTGGACTTTTCACTGATAGAGTTCAGTTCATGATTGGCGTTGTTTGTAATGATGTCACCACTGATGTTGCTTATGACAACGTCATTGCTAATGGTGCTTATGGTGACATCAGATGACTGCAGTGGAGGGAAATGACTGTGTCCGAGCTGCAGTAAAAAGAATCCATTATGGCCAGAAATCAGCTCAATCTAATCAGAAAAAACTGTCCAAACCTCTTACCTCTGTATCTGTTTTCAGTATCATTTTTAAAATCCGTTCAGTGACGAACAAAATGTAAAACCCACCAAAAATGCCAACCACGTTCAGCACATAGTTATCATTTTTGGGATCTAAGCCAAGAGCCTGTTTAGTTGGGATAAGAGAGGAGAATTAGGACTGCATGCATGAAGATTTGGGCTAATTGTGTTTTTTCCTCTAGAGCTACATCTTTTTCTCACTCAAAGCCTTTGTAATCTGTTTTATGCCATAATCTCATTGCAATGCATTCTTACCTCTGGGATAAGTTGGAGTACAGCGTTTGAAAACAGTGTCCCGATGGCCAGTCCAATGAAGTACATCAAGACTTTTGGAAAATATTTCTTTTTAGTGAAAGGCACCAGAAATAAACCCAGCAAAGCAGCCAAGTTAATCACTGTCACAGCCAGGAATCCGTATCCCCAAACTACAGGAAGGAGAAAACAGGGTTGAGGAATGCACATACACATACACTCACTAGACCCTTTAACTGGTAGCACTGCTTTTTTGTGTTTCCATCACCCTGTGTTTAATGCTCATTTTGAAGTATCACATGAGAAACAAGTGATATAAACAGCAAACCTAGAAAAAAATCATTTATTTTGCAAGAAAATAAAAATCCACGCTCACTTGAGGTGGTTTTGGATTTGTGCTAAAAAGTGTTCAAGTGAAAAATGTAAAATAAAAAACAAATTTGTTGAATAAACTCTGCCTTAACGAGGATTACACCTATGTGACTAATCAGCAGCATAGATATATACACTAGATATTACATACGGACCCTGAGCATGCGCCAATAGTGCCGCCATATTTGTACAGTGCTCCCAGGACAAATGCAAGACTAGACTAAAGCCAATGTGAAGACGCTGGACTTTTGCACTGCGTACAAGTGTTACAATGAGCAAACAAAGAAAACAAAGCACAAAGGCAGAACATTTCATAGGTACACTGTAAAAAATGGCTGTGGTTTCAACGGTAAAAAACTGTAAAAATGCTACAGTACAAATCCGTAACCTGGTTAACAGTATGTTTCCTTAATATATACGGCGAATAACTGTAAATTGACTTTCCCAGAATTCCCTGCATTGCACATCACTTTTTATGCTTTTTGTTGACATTACTATGGATCTTTTTGGTTGTTTCCCCATCAGTAATGTATATTAGTGAGTAATGTTACATCTAATGTTGATAAACAATGTTTACTTCATGACTTTAATTTTATGCGTGTTACCATACTGGTGTTTAGTAGCTGTGTGAATGACACTGAGCAGCTTCTTTACACTGATACACTTTTCTGATTGTGGGAAAAGTTGTTTGTGATGAGCTTTGGTTCGTTATGTATGAACTTTCTCATCACCACCTGCATATGGCTGTGTTATCATGTCTATGTGTGTAACAAAAGATGTGTAGATGTTGCTAATTTAAAATACAGACATATTACCTCTATAAAATTAATAAAATACGGTAATTTACTGTAAAAATGACAATTTACTTTTACGGTTTGTACCATATTTTTTACGGTTAAATACTGGCAACCACAGCTGCCAGTTTTTTACCGTAAATTTTACGGATTTATTTTTTACAGTGTAAGATTTCACTTTTTCCGTTTGTTACGAACTTTTGTGCTAAACAAGTCAAGTTATTGATGATAAGTCACTTACTGCACTGCCCATAAGGCAAAGTAGCAGAAACTCACACTAAATAGGCTTGTTACTTGTTAAATACTAGTTTCGTTAAATAAAATCAGCAAACAATGTAAACAAAATATGATAACATGCTGAGATGCCAGAAACGGCTAGTTTTTGAAGTAACTTAAAAGGGTGTCTGATAACATAACAATGTGCAGACTTTCCATCAATTATTGAATATTACAAATGTTATACACCATTTAGATCTGAAAGGTGGATATGCACATTGAGATGCAGGGATATCGATGGTTCACATAAGTCGTTCATAACAGAGATTCATTCACAAACGAATCGCTCCCTCCGTTAGCATTAGAAGTGCAAGTGGGAGAGGAGGTGTGTTTCAGGACACAGATTAGATCAAATTTAACAGGGAGGGAGGATACATTTCCATACACACAAACACATGCTCTTTGTCAGGAATGCCCGTGCGGTTGTCGGCGCCAGTGGTGTAGTGGTTGGTGCATCGACACATGCACTCTGGTGCTCACGGCGACCCGAGTTCAATTCTGCCTTGCAGTCCTGTGCCGATCTTTCCCCTCTCTCTGCTCCCCATGTTTTACTGTCAATACTCTCTACTGTCCTATCCAATAAAGGTGAAAACCCCGAAAAAATAATTATAAAAAAAGGAATGCCCATGCGGTCACTGATCCATTGATGTAAAAGAAAACTTCTGATCATAGATACAGTTGAAACTAGAAGTTTACATACACTGTATAAAAAGGCACATAACCATTTTAAAAAAAGTCAGATTTTAATGTGACTAAACTTTTTCTCTTTTAGGTAAGTTAGGATTATCAAATTTGTTTCTGTTATGCTTAACAGCAGAATAATGAGAGAGATATTTTTTGGAGAAATTGTTATAACTTTTCTTGAAAGTCAACTTTACATACAATAAGATTATTATGCCTCTGAAAAAGCTCAGATGATGGTGTCAAGGTTTTGGAAGTTGGAGGCACAACTGTAGAATAGTATTTAAGGAAAACCTCAAACACACTGCTTCCTTGTGTGACAACATGGGAAAATCAACAAGCCAGAACCAACAAAAAAGCCAGATTAAAATTTGCTAAATTACACTGGGAAAAAGAATAATTTTTTGACATGTTCTGTGGTCTGATGGAACTAAGATTGAACTGTTTGGCCATAATGACCAGTGTTACATTTGGAGGACAAAGGGGAAAGCTTACAAGCCTAGGAACACCATCCCAACTGTGAAGGATGGGGGAGGCAGCATTATGTTGTGGGGCTGTTTTGCTGCAGGAGGGACTGGTCCACTTCACAGCATAGATGGCATCATGAAGAAAGAACATTATGTAGAAATACTGAAGCAACATCTCAAGACATCAGCCAGAAAATTAAAACTTGGCCACAAATGGGTCTTCCAAACAGACCATGACTCTAAGCATACTGCCAAATTAGTTCAAATGTGCTTTAAGGACAACAGAGGGAATGTTTTGGAGTGGCCATCACAAAGCCCTGAGCTCAATCCTATAGAAAATTTGTGAGCAGAGTTGAAAAAGCTTGTGCGAGCAAGACATCCTACAAATCTGACTCAGTTACACCAATTCTGTCAGAAGGAATGGGCCAAAATTCCTTCAAACTATTGTGAGAAGCTTGTGGAAGGATACCCAAAACATTTGACCAAAGTTATACAGTTTAAAAGCAAAGCTAAAAAATACCAAGGAAATGTATGTAAACTTTTGACTGTCTAGAAATTAATAAAAAATCCTCTAAAAAAAATTATCTCATTATTCTGGCATTTAGCAAATGTAAATGACCTAAATTAGTAAACGTTCAGTATGGATTTACCATCAGACATTTAAAAAAAATGGTTGTTCCTTTTTTTAGAGTGTATGTAAACTTCTGCTTTCCACTGTATATGTATGTATATTTATGCATATATCTACAACTCCCGGATGGCCAGTCCTCCACTGCACCTTGGTCCCACATTCATTTTAAAGAAGCAATACTCTATACTACAATGGCGGCTCTATTGATGCATTCCTTCCTCGTTATGCTTGCCTTGATTACTGTTGGTTACTAGATTACCAATACTACAGTCAGCCACTGTAACAACAGGATGGAAACTGATGGAAACCTTCATTTATTCATTCATTTTCCTTTGGCTTAGCCACTTATTTATCAGGTGTTGCCACAGCGGAATGAACTGCCAACTTTTACAGCAAATGTTTTATGCAATGGATGGCCTTGCAGCCACAACCCAGTGCTGGGAAATGATGGAAACCTAAGTCACATTCGTTTTATTTGACTTTTTTTCGATATTTAAAATGATTCAGTTAATGTTAGGAAAGAAACCCACCCACACCACCAGTTCAGACTGAGCTAAAAATACAAAGCAGGATAGATCTATGCTTCTTCCATTTTGTTTATGCCAAATTTTGACCCTACAATCTGAGTGTCACAGCAGCAATCGAGACTCATCACACCAGGCCAACTTTCAACATATGCTCGTTCTGAAAACGAAGCCCTATATACGTTTCTGGAGAGCGCGAATTATGTAGCCAGAGCTACGAATGGCTGCATTTCGTCAGGTCAATCTGTGCTTTTTAAAATACCATTGGTTGGGTTTAGGGAAGGAGAAGGGTGGGTCAGTCGATTGGTCAGTCAGTCAGTCGACAACGGCCTCTGGTGGATTTACGTGTGAAAAGCAGGCACGAATGGCACTGGCGAGAGAAATTTGAGATCTGAAAAAGCGCACACAGCGGCCTCTGGTGGATTTACGAAAACAAAGACTGCAAAAAAAAAAAATGGCTCCTGGGACATATTTTGCTCTCTCCAGAAATCTATATAGGGGTACGTAATCACAATGATCCTGGGTTGCCAACTATTTATCTTTGCAGCCCGGAGACCATCCACGTGGGAGGGATTTCCGGTGCAGGTAGGTTGGGTTAAGACTAGAAGGGTTTACAACTGCTGCCACTGAGCATGTGGACATCGTTTTTATGAATTTGTACAACAATAGTTATTGTATTGTATTAATGTAAGAGGTAGGTTCAGGTTTGGGGTTGGGGTAGGTTTAGATGTTAATAAAGGATTATAGATTGGACAAGACATTAATACATGAAAAACAAAAGCTCCAGGAGGTTTCTTCATCTTGGTAAAGGATCAATCTGGTCATTCTCCTCTGACTTCTGCTATCAACAATGCATTTTCACCTACAAAATGCTGCTCACTGCATGTTATAAGGCCTACAGTATATAGAATCAATTTTTACTTTTTTATTGATTTGTTAGTTTGACAGTAAAACAGAAGAACTCACTGTCTAAGGTGTAATATACCTGCAGCAAAGTGTTAGGGGTACAAGTGCCGGGGTTATCCTATTTGTATGTAAGTCAGGTGTTAAAGAAAGCCCATCAGATTACATCTGATATATCCCATCCTCTTTTTGATTCATTTCAAATACTTGCCTCAGGATCTCGGCGTAGGGTCCCTTTGGCAAGGACAAACAGTTTTAAATTGTCATTTGTTCCATGTGTGATCGTTTTGCTGAATTTTAATGGGAAATGAATTTTTTTTAGTACTATTAATGATGTTTAATGTTTGTCTTAAGTGTGTGGTATGATATACAGTTGAAGTCAGAATTATTAGCCCCCCTGATTTATTAGCCCCCTGTTTATTTTTTCCCCCAATTTCTGTTTAACAGAGAGAAGATTTTTTCAAAACATTTCTAAACATAATAGTTTTAATAACTCATTTCTAATAACTGATTTACTTGATCTTTGCCATGATGACAGTAAATAATATTTTACTAGATATTTTTCAAGATACTTCTATACAGCTTAAAGTGACATTTAAAGGCTTAACTAGGTTAATTAGGCAGGTTAGGGTTATTAGGCAAGTTATAATGATGGTTTGTTCTGTAGACTATCGAAAAAAATATAGCTTAAAGGGGCTAATAATTTTAAAACCTTAAAATGTTTTTTTTTTTTTTTATTAATAACTGCTTTTATTCTAGCCGAAATAAAACAAATAAGACTTTCTCTGAAAGAAAAAAATATTATCAGACAAACTGTGAAAATTTCCTTGTTCTGTTAAACATAATTTGGGAAATATTTAAAACAGAAAAAAAAGTCAAAGGGGGCTAATAATTCTGACCTCAACTGTATGTGTTGTAAATCTAGTACGCTGCAGAACAAATAGCCCCAAAAGGGAACAATATAGTTTACAGTAACAATAACACTGGATGTTTCTCTTATTCTGGCCATCTCTGCAAACCCTAGTGATGGTTGTGTGTGAAAGTCCCAGTAGATCAGCAGTTTCTCAGATTAGCCAGTCTGGTACCAACAACCATGTTTAAAGTCACTTAAATCAAAGTTCTCCATGCTCAATTTGAATTTTAAGCAGATCCTTATGTTTTACAAGTTTTACAAACTGGTGTACCTAATGAAGTGGTCAGTGAGTGTTTATTAACTGTGTTTTCTTTACTGCATCTCAAGAGAGATACATAATACAGAAGGTGCATTGGGTTTCTCTTTTGGGACACAGTAAGTAAAATCCTACCCCTTGTACAGTCTATTAGTGAGGACATCATTACCATATGAAATGGGATCAGAGAAAAGCTTTTCCCACTGAATGTGAAGTGAGAAACTGATACTGTGAAATTCAGATCCTTTACCAAAATATTGTCTGATTCATATTGACTAAATCAACAATGTGACAACTGTTCATGGAAATTCCACTTATCAGTTCAAATGTTTGCTTTTTGAAAGAATTTGAAACAAACTGTGTGTGTGTATGATGAATAATGTGATAAGAATATTAACTTTTGACCATTACTATAGACACAAAATAAACAGTATGAACTCAATCTCACTCCCTGATGAGATCAGTCTCTTTAGTCATTATATTATTGCATATTTCCTCACTTAAAAAAATTCCGCTTTCACTTGAATATTCAAATATTCTCTCACCTTTGTGATCAGATATTGAGGCAGATTCATTAAGGTTTGAGGAAGTGTAAGGGCAGGCGGGGATCAGGACCTGATTGAGAATAGCTGGACACATCATTTCCAGATTGCTGACACTGACCGCAGAAGCGTTACTCAACCCAAAGGCAGACAGCAGCTCTGATAACGACCAGCACTACAAAAAAAAGAGGAAAAGAGTACAACAGAAACAGAAAGAGTCACTGATTTTGGTGAAAGAAACATAACTATAGGCTTAATTTAAGTATAGCTCCAGCAAATGAATATAACAAAATAAGAGATTTAAAATATGGTGACAATTGGTTATTTAAAATGATTTGAAACCATCAAGGAGTTTCAGTTCGTACTGTATATCCAGGGGTTTTTAAAACTATACACCTTTAAAGAAATTACTACATTAAATAATCCTTAAAAGATGTATATCAATCATTATCTTTTATTCATAATAAGCAAATTGTTTAGCAGCATTTACTAAAGAGATTTTAATTCATACATTTTTATATTAATTTTACAGTAGTCTTCCTCAGGCCGTCAATATTTAGGTCAGGTAAAAATATATATTTTTAGCTGAAACTGTATAATCCTTTGTGATCTTAAAGTCAACAGTTACTGGTCCTTTGGGAGTAAAAACTTTATACAGTGCTCAGCATAATTGGGTACACCCCATTTTGAAAATTAATATTTGTATCCAGTGAATATTTGTTTCTCAGTGAATATAGGCTATGTATTTTGGTGCACTTAAACAGATTTATTATACAGATATATTTATTAAAATATTATTTTAGTCACCAAACATATTTAGAAATTGAAAGATAATACTATTAAATTCAAGCAAAATATTGAAAAAAAAATTACAAACTACAAAATTTCAACTAAATTTTCCTCCTTTAAATTTGTATTTAATATTTTTCTATAACATATAAATTTGGGTGTAGTTCTAGTTCTAGTTTGGGTCTAGTTTTTGGACTATTATCGTAAGATATTTTGTTAGATAAGCTCCAGTTTTGGCTTTAGTACTGACTAATCTAATGTATATTCACAAATATAATATTAGCTTTCGATTAAAAAATTGAATTTAAAAGATAGATTTGTAAGGGGTGTACTTATATATGCTGAGCACTGTATATAGGCAAAATTTAAAAATTATACCTGTGACTCCTGAGAAAATGTTGAAATGAAGTGAAACAGCCAGATGTTCCTGGGCAACTTATTGACAGTCTGTCTGGAGCATGAGCTTCATGTCGCATAATGAGATACATGTGTATGCAAACCAAACTGATATGTGAGTGCAGTTTGTTTAGAGAGGATGCTGTTGTGTTCATCAAAATGATGTATGCTATCCTGGATGCTGCAGCCCATATACATGTACTGTATATACTGACTGTGCACTTTATGGAGAGTACCAAGCACCACAGTTTCAGTTAAAAATCAAAATCATAATACAGAACAGATTTCATTCTCTGAAACCCTAAAATTAAGCAGGCTAAAACAAAATAAAAAGAAAATAAACAATAAAAAGAGATAATGACAAAGCAAATAAAAACAAAACAGGAATATTAGCTAATAATCCTTTTGGCTCAACATCTTTCCAGAAAATAATACTCAATCTTTGGTTTTGTAGCCTATACTGAGTCTGATTAAACATTTAAATGACACATTTACCACTTTATTGTTTAATCTGGTATTATATATGTATTATAAATACTGACTGGATATGAAGGTAAGTTAAACACTTTGTGACATAATGGAAATAAATTCACTAAAACAAAATGGTAAAAGGGTTCAGAAAACGCATACTCAAAATAAGTTATAAAATAGTCATATCCCTTATTATAATGAAAAGCAAGCTCATAAAAGAGAAACAGTGAAGTGAGACTAATATTATGTCGGAGACTGGACACATCCTCATTTTTACCTCCGCGCTCTTCAGCGGATTGCCTTCATCTTCAACTGACTCCGCGCGCCGACTGGTTATGAGTTGCAGAAACTTCTCCAGGTTTCCCACGGACAGGGAGCTCTCCTCACCGTAGAAGCCTAAAACATTTTGCAGAAAACTTTCCTCCATGTTTCCGTTCTTTCGAAACGACCAACTTCACCGAGCAACTGTCCGAGGACAAGTTCAAATCACCAGTCAGGACTGAGGAAAAACAGGCGCGCGCGATTTCTAGCGCGTAACAGAAGCCGCAGATTAATAAATGAGAAACACAATTCTTTCATTTCCTTTTCAGAGATGATGTGTAATCTCACAGACGTGGGAGGAACAATTATTTGTGGTTTTTCCTAATCATTCTCGGTCAGTGATAGTGGAGCACACCTCTCCGTTCCTCCGCAGAGCTCGAGCAGCGCTGAGGGTCAGAGAGCAGAAGCGCGCCGCCGCCGCCAAGTATTCAATGAAGCCTTTGTGCGCGCTTTCCAGACTCTAGTCTACTGCAACCTGTTCAGCTCAGACTTTATGAACATTAAGGAGCTCTCATACAAGGACTGACAAAAGACGGAATCCAAATATTTGCACAGTTCTCCATGACCCATATTTCTTATCTACGTGACTGACCAGCAATGACTTTGAGTTTTTTGTAATAGTTGAAGTAGTTTGTAGCCTATCTATATATTATATATGTGCTGTGTATTTATTCTGCATAATATATTAATACAAAGGCCTACATAGGATACATAAAATAAAAGTATATGCCTATACAGTTGAAACCAGAAGTTTACATACACTCTAAAAAAAGGAACACAACCATTTTTTTTAAATGTCTAATGGTAAATCATACTAAACTTTTACTATTTTAGGTCCGTTAGGATTACCTAAATGATTTACATTTGCTAAATGCCAGAATAATGAGAGAATTTTTTATTAATTTCTAGACAGTCAAAAGTTTACATACATTTCCTTGGTATTTTTTTAGCTTTGCTTTTAAACTGTATAACTTTGGTCAAATGTTTTGGGTATCCTTCCACAAGCTTCTCACAATAGTTTGAAGGAATTTTGGCCCATTCCTCCTGACAGAATTGGTGTAACTGAGTCAGATTTGTAGGCTGTCTTGCTCGCACAAGCTTTTTCAACTCTGTCCACAAATTTTCTATAGGATTGAGTCAGGGCTTTGTGATGGCCACTCCAAAACATTCACTCTGTTGTCCTTAAAGCACATTTTAACTAATTAACTAAGTATGCTTAGGGTCATGGTCTGTTTGGAAGACCCATTTGTGGCCAAGTTTTAATTTCCTGGCTGATGTCTTGGGATGTTGCTTCAGTATTTCTACATTATGTTTTTTCTTCATGATGCCATCTATGCTGTGAAGTGGACCAGGCCCTCCTGCAGCAAAACAGCCCCACAACATGATGCTGCCACCCCATACTTCATAGTTGGCATGGTGTTCCTATAGGCTTGTAAGCTTTCCCCTTTGTCCTCCAAATGTAACTCTGTTCATTATGGCCAAACAGTTCAATCATAGTTCCATCAGACCACAGAACATGTATCCACAAAATTGTCTTTTTCCCAGTGTAATTTAGCAAATTGTAATCTGGCTTTTTATTGATTCTGGCTTGTTGATTTTCCCATGTTGTCACACAAGGAAGCAGTGTGTTTGAGGTTTTCCTACTATTCTACATTTGTGCCTTCAATTATCTCAAATGTTGTCGATTAGCCAATCAGAAACTTCCAAAACCTTGACACCATCATCTGAGCTTTTTCAGAGGCATAATAATCTTATTGTATGTAAACTTGACTGTCAAGAAATGTTATAACAATTTCTCCAAAAATATCTCTCATTATTCTGCTGTTAAGCATAACAGAACAAATTTGATAATCCTAACTTACCTAAAAGAGAAAAAGTTTAGTCACAATAACATCTGACTTTTTTTTTAATGGTTATGTGCCTTTTTATACAGTGTATGTAAACTTCTGGTTTCAACTGTATATAAAAGCACAATTGTTTATATATACACAATTATATAAATACAATATTATGAATGCGATTAATAGTTTGACAATAGTTTGTTTGTTTGACTTTATTAATCCCCAAAGGGAAATTCACGTCACAGCATAGCTTTCTATACTAAAAATAGATAAAGTAGGCCTACTAATAGTCTATTTATAAATAAGTAAAATTTACGGTAATAAAATCAGCCGCTGAAAAAATATTATCAATGTAAAAAAATTATTAACACTTGACAATAAAGCTATATTAGTTAATGCATTGTTTAACATGAATTAACAGTGAACAACACATCTGTTAAGCAATGTAATCTTTGTTAATGTTAACTAAACATATATTACTATGTTAACACCTTAGTTGACATGAACTAACAGTGAACAAGAACTATTATTCAGCATTATAATCTTTGTTAATGTTAACCTGCTCTTAATTTAATGCACCTCTTTACATTAACAGCCTGATTAGTTGATTAATCTTTACTTGCACATACACTAATGCATTTGCTCATGGATTAGATAGCATGGACTAACAATGAACAACACATTAATTCAGCAATACTAAATCTGATATGTAAACTAAACATATTTTAATGCGTTAATTAATACATTAGTTTACATGTTGGTTAACGCGATATTAACATGTACAAATAACGAACAGATGTTAATAACACATTAGATGTTGGAAAAGTGTACACTTTACAATAAATTTCATAATCCATTAACAAATACTTTTATTTATGATAAATGATCTTAATAAATGGTTAACAAACATGAATAAATGAAAGTTAAAGGCCATGTTTCCAAGTTAACTCCAAAAACTTGCCCGTTATTCATGTTTGTTAACCATTAATAGCATGATTTATCATTAACAAAAGCATTTGTTAATGGATTTATGAACTTTTTATTGTAGTGTATTGCAACATTATCTAATGTGATACTAACAGTTAGTTATTATTTGTTCATGTAAACTAACGCATTAACTAATGTGTTAATGTATTAACAACACATTAATATAGATTTAGTTTACATATCAGAATTAGTATTGCTAAACAAATGTGATGTTCATTGTTAGGTCATGCTATTCAATCCATAAACAAATACATTGAATGTGTTGTAAACATGAATTAATTGTAAAGAATAAATGTAATAAATGTAAAGTTTTGCATTAGAATATGTTTAACATTAACAAAGGTTATGCAATGCTGAATAATAGTCATTGTTCACCATTAGTTCACATGTTATTCACTGGTAATTCATGTTATCTAAGGCATTAACTAACATGAACTAATACATCCTTATGGTAAAGTGTTATTGAAAATGTATGCATTTTATGGTAAATTACCTCATTTCATAATTCTGTTTTGTCATACACCAATGTTTTGAAGTACTAACATCTACACAAAACTTTGTAACACAAAGCTCATCCCAAACAACTTTTCCCACAAGCAGAGAAACATATTAGTACACAGAATGAGCTCAGTGCTCTAACCATTATGATAATACACATACAATTAAGCCATGCTATAAACATTATTTATCAACATAAAACTCTAATGTGCATAACTCAAAAGGGAAAAAAGCTGAAAATAATCATAGTAATGTCAAGAAAAAAGTATAAAAACTGAAGTGTCATGCAGGGAATTGTGGGAAAAGTGTATTGACTGTTATTTATACAGGTATATTAACAAAACTTACTGTTAACTAGGGCTGTTTGATTATGGGAAAAATCATAATCATAATTATTTTGGTGATAATTGTAATGACGATTATTCAAAACAATATACAGTTTAAGGGAATTATTAAATCTATTACGTTTAGAAATGGGTTGAAAAAAAAAATCTTTCTGTTAAACAGAAATTGGGGGAAAAATATAAAGGGCCGCTAATAATTCTGACTTTAACTGTATATATACACAGTTATTTTCCTCCCTATAAATAAGGAATCGAAAATAAATACAATACAATAAAAATATGAAACAGACTGTGCTTTAAGCATCTTCACTGTAAGAAAAAAACTTTAATTATAGCTACAAAATTCCTTGAGTCAAGAGCAGTGAGTGATTTTGTCCTTTTGTTGTTTGATTAATGATAATGGCAGCAGGAATATTGCGCGCTGTCACTTTAAGAGCAGTGCGGTTCTGATTAATGGTTTCACTTTTACATGTCTTTCGATTCTCAACTCGTTTATTACATAAATGAGGGTTGATATGAATTGAATAATCAATAAACATCACGTTTTGACACATTTGCATGTATTTGACGATTAAAGCGCTCGCATTAAGATGACTTTAGATGTGTGTGCTTGTCTCTGAGGCTGAGCGCATACAACAGCATGCGATCTCTTTTGTGCTTTTAAACGCATGAATGATTTGAATGTACATTAATGAATGATGCACATCCCGTGCTGCAAAAGTTACATTACAGTACATGCTTTGTCTTTTTTACCTGAAACTAAGCTTTGCAGAGTAACAAATGTGTACAACTGGAAAGGGGGTGGTATATGATGCAATAATCATTTTATCTCGATAAATGTTTCTTCAGAATTGTTAGAAGCCAAAATCAAAATCAAAACTGAATTTCGATTAATTGCAATAGATTTTTACTGCAGCATTTTTTAAGTTTTTAACGCTGAAATCACAAATATTTTTTATATTGTATATTTCCAAATGTTTTGGTACATTAGCTGGGCTAAAATCTATTTTGGCACACTTAGCTTGCAACTCTGATTTGTGGACATTTCTGTACAGCATCATGGGTCTCACGAGAAAATTTAACTATTTTACGTTTTGTCAGTTATTGGATAATTCATCCACTAATTAGTTCAGATTTAGTAATAGAGTTCAGTCGAACCACAATGTACGATTTTTAAAAGGAGGCGTGGCAACCATCAACCCAACCCCACCCCCAAACCCAACCATCATTGGGGGATAAGCAAATCAGACTGAATTGTATGAATGAGATCGTACGACGTTATACAAATTAGCTACTATACCAAAAAGTTACGAATTGCTGTGAGATAGCATTGGTTATGCAGTTTTTTTTTCCCTCGCAAACATGGTAGTTTCAAAATTAAATTAAATAAAAGCAAGCAAAGTGAATGGACCAGCACATACAATTATTTTACATCCTCGGCACTCGCAACAGGACTCCCCTTAAAGGTTAATTAATTATTAAAAATCAGTTTCACTATGGAGACAATTCTCCATATTATTGCAGTTAAAACCACATTCAAGACAGAACGTTGAAGTTAACCACAATCCAATCGATTCCTGATTGACACAATCAAACACTGCCTTACAATTATTTACATTTTAGTAGGCATGAAAAGGCTGCAACTTTTTTTTTTTAACAAATCCAACCTGAGTAAAGGATGCTGGGACCCTGTGATCTTGAATTTATTTTGATTTGTAAAGTAAGAAGTTGTCATTTAGACAATTAGAAAGGCACGGCGTATAATCAGTAGACATCTCTGAGGGACGTGATATGAAGATTTGCAGTGATTTCTTCAACACTGGTGGGTCTCCATGCTCCAAAAATAACTGTAGTTTTCTTGGACAGCATCAGGAAGCCGTTGAGATTAAAGTGACCAGGAACATCATCGACATCCAGCCAAACATACACAGCAGGAAAAGAGCAGTGCAAAGTTACGGCAAAGTTCTGCACAACACCAGCATCCTTTACGGCAAACTGCAAAATAAAAATAAAACAAACCTATTAATGCAGGTAAAAGATTCACTTTCCTAAGAAAAAGCACCAGGGACTGGACTCACGAAACATATTTTTTTTCTCATCAGCCATTTTGTTATTTTCTAACTTAAAGAGTTAAGAATATTTAGTATTCCTAAAAATCTTCTTAAGAATGTGCTCTTAAGAAAAACACTTAAGAATTCAAATTCTTAGAAACAATTTTCTTAAAGGGTCACGAAACACCAAAACACATTTTTTGAGATGTTGACAGTCATATATGTGTCCCACGTTGCTAAAAACACTATTAGGACACATATATTTCACTAAAAAGTGAAAATTGGTTGTTTTTGCGTTATTTCGAGCAAATTCGTTCTTCCGGTTTGAAAAGAAATTTTAAAGTTACGTCACGGGGATGAGATCCTTGTGTAAACTCCAGCGTGTAGACTGGCTGTCTGTACCGGCGGGTACAACGTGACGTCTTTGAGTTTTCATCATTATTCAAGAGATAGACTTGGTTTGAACCAATCAGCATGCTCTATTGTGTATGAGGTGCAACTTCATTAATATGCATGATATAGCTTCAAAGACTGTTTTTACCTGCTACAGTGTTCAGACGGCAGAGAGACGCCACGTTGTGTTGCCAACCGTAATTAAAACAAGTGGAAGAAGAAGAATTGTTTGGACACACAGGTCATCAGTGTTGTGTTTATAAATGCGCAGCTGGACTCACGTGTGGATTACAGTGGTCTGCTAATACGCAACAAAAATATGTTTGTAAGGAACATTTTTTAGCTGAGAGCTTTTCGCATCTGTAAATGGGGAAATCTGGATTTGCTGTTCGTCTTCTTTTAAAAAAGACGCGGCTCCAGTTGGTGTTGATTGTCCGGTCTCTAAGGATTTGGTAAGTGTGTGTGATCAATGTTCTTTGTTTATGTTTCTTCAGAGGCAAAGTTAGTTAGTATTGTCAGCAGTACTCTTTTAGTTTTTAAGGACATAACTTAGTCAAAATGATTTAGTTACTAAGTTTACAGTACGTTAATATCACAACAATATGGACTGAAAGATCCACTGTAAATGCTGCTCCTCGAATGTAAACACCTTAATCAAACTATTACTGTTGTGTAGAATTTTCGCTGCATTTTGTGACAGGATAGTCTATACACACACGGCTTTCTGACGCTACATATCGAGTGCATCTAAGTTACAGAGAAATGCAGAGGTTTTTTTTTTCTCCCATACGGTGTGCGGTATCAAAAATTCCATTAAAACAACACTCTTCCAGCAGTTCCTCGCATCCAATATCTTGTTTGTCACGGGGGGCATGCATGAAGCGTTACTGAATGAAAGTAACTGCAGTTTGGCACTTTCAAAGAGCCCCTATTATGGGTTTTTGAAAAATGACCAAGTCGTGTAGACGCTGTGCTCAGCTGGATATTATTGGAAGTGTGAGGGAAAAGTTAGTCTTATTTTCTCTACCCAAAGATGAAACTGTGAAGAGTCAGTGGTTGAGGTAAATTTTTGCAAAAATACCTCAGCATTATAGCCCCAGCCTTGTTTCCGTCATTTTTCTGATGAGTGCTTCTGGAATCTACACACTTACAACGGGGGATTCATCGGCCGTTTGTTAAAGGAAGGATCAGAAATTACGGGAGTTGTTCAGGATAAATAACAAAACTGGAGGGTGGCGGGAGACGGATCTGAAATACGGGAAATCGGTCTGAAATACGGGATACTCCCGGGAAAAAACAGGAGTGTTGACAGGTATGCTCACACATACACTCTGCACTCTGACTACTTTAATATTGTTGATAAGCTGTAGTGGGCATTTCACTCTGCCTTGCACTGAACACTGTCGACCAATTGCAAAACTGTCATCGGTCCAATCAGCGCAGATTAGCATTGCGCTAAGAAGGGGTTTGGGAACAAATGAATCGCTGAACAAATCATATAGGAGTCGCTGGGATAATTATGTAAAAATAAATGGGTCACACTTTATTTTGACGGTCCGTTTGTTTAATTTAAGTTACATTGCAACTAATTATCATTAGATTATAAGTAGACTGTTAGGTTGGGGTTAGGGTTGGGGTTGGGGTTGGGGTTAGGGTTAGTGTAAGTTGACATGTAATTGCAAAGTTTCTTATAGTCAGTTAAATGTCTGTTGAAGGAGCAGTATCAACAGATATTAAGCAGACAGTCTACTAATACTCAAATGGACCATCAAAAAATAGTGTTACCAATAAATGCATATTATAAAACAATGAACGTGTTTTTTGACCTTACTTGCATATCAGCCTGTTGTTGGAGACCCCCAAAACCAAAATATGACCTTTTTTAATGTATAATAGGGGTTCTTTAAAGTCGACAAATTAATAATTTGGCAAATAATTTGATTACTGATGTCCATGTAAACGTAGTCACTGTCTTTCTCCCCCGCATCTGTGTGTTGGTTTGCCTCTGTGTTGTTTTCCCCTTTTCATGCAAACCTTGTAACTTTGTTACTTTACACCACTTTATCCTTTCCTAGGAATAAATTCCCTTTTGATGAATAATGTCGGTACACACTTTAGCAGTCACACCTTGGTCAAGTTTTTGAATGTACTGTACTTTAAAAAAAGGATAATTTGATACAATTAAAATGTAGCTGAAAACTAGTGGTTCATTCCGCTGTCCTGAACCCTGATAAAGCAGGGACTAAGCTGAAAGTAAAGAAAATGTAGCTGTAGTGAATTTGTTTTAGCTATACTTTTAAAAAATTTAGAGGAATTTTTTTTTTAATGATTTTTAGGAGCAACATGAGATTTTTTCAAGAAATGCTATTAAGAAAACTCTTAGGAAATTCTCAGAATTAGTGTTCGTAAATTTCGTTACTTTTTCTTAAGAAGATTTTCGTGAATCAGGCCCTAGGTTTTATTGATATTTTCTGAGAATACAGTAAATAAGCCATCTGGATTGCATGCATGCCTCTCACCGTGATGTTGGGTTTCTGCAGACCCTCAGCCTGTCGTGGAGAGCTGAGGAAGATGTGATTGTGAGGACTGATGGGTTCAGCTGCACTGCTTAGATGAAATGTGGCGATGCAGGAGCGTCGCGTGCAGTTCCCACATTGTGAGAGGAGAGCCGATATTGATTGCTGAAAAACAAGGGTGCTTCCTCCTGCTTTTACTGTAGTTGTATTAGACTCTAAAGAACAGACAGGATTAAAGCTGCTCCAGCTGAATAATTTCACCTGTGGACAAACATATAACAAGATGCAAACACTGGTCAAAATTCAAGTAAGAACAAAACATTGAGATTCCAACAGTTAAAAACCACAAATTTTCTCCATTAGGAAAATGATTTTTGATGGTTTAAAGCTCATAGCTAGTGAGGTCTGAGTTGATTAAAGGGGCAGTCTATAAGATTTTTGATTTGGAAGGCTTGATTATGTTTATGGGATGCACAGCAACTTGTTCATGCTTTATTGTAAAGAAAATAATAATATTAAACAAAATTACATTATTTGTCTCATATTTTGCCTTAAATGTACACAGCTTTTCAACTTGTTTATTTCCTGGTTCCAAGAAGGCCCTCCCTCAGCAGGCTCTGATTGGTTAGCTGGATGAGCATGTTGTGATTCGCTGATTGGCTAGTGCATTTTGTCTGGAAATGTCATGCAGGGAGTGTCAACTGAACTGAAGGATTTGTGATATCACAATACATGAATATCTTTTATTGCAGAGACTGTCACCAGACGTTTTCTGTAAGCTTTGCTAAGCTTATTCTATAAATATAAAGTTTACTCTTAGCATTGAACTTTTGAGCGTGGCAACTTCACAGTCTTCATGCTTTTGAACGTGGAACTAAACATTGCTAGGGAGACTTTCTTTTCAAGCCTTACAAACAGCAACCTATATAACGTCAACACTCTCTTTGCAACGGTAGAGAGACTCACAAACCCACAATTTTCAATCTGGTTTCAGAGCACATCACAGTACAGAGAGCGCCCTTGGATTGTGGTGGAATTTTTTCCCTTTTCAAAACCTAAAACCCAAGGGGAGAAATGCCAGCGTGGATCAAGATCTGTGAGGGGCACTAAAGGAGCAGATTTAAGCTGGTTTTGTTTTTCGATATTCCTGAAATATTCAGTGATAATTAGACGGCAATAACTCACACACCTCTTACCCTAAAAAGATCTAAACTGTGTTTCCTACAAAAATACAAAGCAGGTTATGTTTTCCAGCTGTCCTTCTTTTTTTTTCTCATCTATTTCAAGCTACGAATATTTGAAATTACAGATCAACAGAACAAAACCAAGATATCACAAACTGAGCACTTGCGATCAATATACTTCACCTGTAGCTGTTTTTCAGTAATTTATAACCCTCATGTCCATGTCAGAGCTACAATTTACCGATGTTTCCATTGGCCTTTTGGAGATTTAGTCATTGGTGACGGCGTCATACCGGCCTAGTGTCTGCTTTTATATTTGGTGTCTGATTAATATTTGCTGGAAGGAAAAAATCTATTAGTTCACTTCTGCTATTTATGCTTTGATTTGCATTTCAATTATTTTATTTTATTCACTTAACTGCAAATTAGAATAGAAACTGGATAAAAAGCACACAGACATACTGACAGTTATAGGTACTGTACATTGTTATGGGTCAATGATGCCAATATTTGGCACAAATCCATCAATTTCCCCTTTCTGTCTTTTCTTTCTATGAATGAATTATGTAGAAGCACTGTCCATGCGTGTTTCCTCGTTGGTTAGTAACGCTATATTTATCACAACAATTAATCTATCAGGCTTTTTGGTTTAATTTGTTATTATTAGATTATTTTTAAATTTCACCTCGCCTGCTGTGCATGAACTAAGCTGTTGAATGGTCACCATATGAGGCGGCTAGGCTAACCTAGCTTCAATTTTGATTAAGTTATTTTCTAATCTGTTGCCTATTATGTCGTGAATATACCACTGCAGTCCTTTTTTGTCTGGCTTTCTCGGATATCTCACCAGTTCGCCAAAAATGACTAATTATATTCCTGGCAATGTTTGACACCGGCGCATACATATTGTAATAGACATGCCAGGCACAAAAGCTTGACAGGCGTAGCAACAGTAACTAAGGAGGGCGGGGCTTAGCGAAGGGTCAATTACTAGTTATACCGCATTCATATTAAGTTGTGTTTTTGTCAATTCAACCATTAGCGAAAGGCACTAAATACAGGTCTAAATGGTGTCTGAAAGATTTAGATTTTGTGTAATTTGACCACTTCCAGAGGTCCTAGATCACATTTGGGCAAATGGCAAAAAAAAAAAAAAAAATGAAAGTAAAAAAAGCACTTACGTGGTCAAAAGTACTCAAACAACTACAAAAGCCCAATTACTCTTTGTCAAACGCGATTACCAAAAATGTATTATAAGCATACAGTATACATCAATGCGCTCCACCAAAACAGAAGGGCTATTATCAAAATCCTAGCTGCCCTGTTAATACTAAGCAGAAATATTACCTAAATCAAAATGCCTGGCTGCGTCCAAAATCGCCTACTATTTGAGTAGGTACTACATTTGAATCTGAATTTACTACACGGTCGTTAGAAAAGTACGTTCTATACAGTATGAATGGAAGCAGTATGAATGGAACTCGGACGTACTACATCTGCCATTTTGTCATGATCACGTGACCAACCCACGTCAGTTGCATCGCTTCACTCCCATTCATGAATTCTCTCATGTGGCATCATGGGATAGCGTATGGTCTATCAGATGCGCACTTCAAATCTCGCTGGAAATAGTAAGTCATCTGGGTACTTCTTGCACACTGATTTTCAAATACTATGAATTCAGACATACTACTTGGCTCACATACTGTTCATTCTACTCTGTATTAGATCAATACATTAACAAAAAAGTTACTTAGCACTGCCATCATACCTTGGCTTTGACACTGTGTTGCTCAGACTGTCTGTCAGAGACTGCATAGATCAGCAAATCTCCCTTATCTTCAATTCCCACGGAGAGTACAGGAGCGTAAAAATCTGCAGCCCAGTAGTGCAGCATCTTCCATTTACCACCAAACTCTAAATGTGCAAGAGATATTTCCCAGTCAAAAGGAATACTTTACATGCTTGAATTAATAAAAAAATGACCAGTGAAAAGACTTTTAATGAACAAGAAAGGTTTCTTTTATATAGAGATATTGACTTTGTTCACGATTCATTTACCTACAGAAGACCAGGAAGGCCCCTGCCAGATGTCGTTGAGCTGCCAGTAAAGAGTGCCCATTGTGTGACCTTTTCCCTCAATGATGTCACTGCGACTGCGGCGGTAGAATTCTGTCTGGATCTTCACACACTGTGCCTGAGTCACCTGTCAAAGCAAAACAAACCATTTGAGCACATCATGTCCAGGAACGTAACATTTTTTTAGTTAACAGACTCTTTTCACATTTCCAGGTTTATCAGTAGCAGAAGTCGTCATAGTTGGGTAAACTTAGAGCGCAGTGAATGTGAGAGTTCAACACATTTTTTTTACAATCCTATTTGCTGAAACAATAAAAGAAAAACTCCACGATGGTGTTATCAAGACTTTCAGAAAAAGGAAAAAAAAAATAGTGTGAGACTGATGTCGGCAACCAGAGGAGAGAATAACATCAAATTTACTCTCAGCCCCATAGACGCTGCATTAGAAACACCTCACAGAAGTGGTAATTTGTTTTTTGTAATTTGACGCAAAGATAATATAATATACATAAATGCATATAAATGTTCATGTACATGTTTTTTTTTAATCAAAATATTAAAAACTTTCAAGAATTTAAGATTATGATGACCGTTAAACGTGTCATAACAGTTTTGTGAAAAGGATCCATACTTTCAAAAAAAACCAAAAAAAAAACAAAAAAAACAAACATGAACAAGTCTCTCATTTATTATAAGAAGTCTCACAGTTTAACTCCACCTACTGGACGTTTAAGGTACTGTATTATATATTTGGGCTACTTTCAGTTTCTCTCAGTGTGCGGTCCAGCACATGCAGATTACTTCTAAGGCTGACTTGAACATTAAAATATATGGCCGTAAGTGCTCTACTTTTACTAAAGCTACATTTTTGTAAATATGAAAGTATTTGTGAACATATACAGTTGAAGTCAGAATTATTAGCCCCCCTGAATAATTAGCCCCTCTGTTTATTTTTCCCCAATTTCTGTTTAAGAAGAGAGAAGATTTTTTTTCAACACATTTATAAACATAATAGTTTTAACAACACATTTCTAATAACTGATTAATTTTATCTTTGACATGATGACAGTAAATAATATTTGACTAGATATTTTTCAAGACACTTTTATAAAGCTTAAAGTGACATTTAAAGGCTTAACTAGGTTAATTAGGTTAACTAGGCAGGTTAGAATAATTAGGCAAGTAATTGTATAACGATGGTTTGTTCTGTAGACTATCGAAAAAATATAGCTTAAAGGTGCTAATAATTTTGACCTTAAAATGGTTTTTAAAAAATTTAAAACTGCTTTTATTCTGACCAAAATAAAACAAATAAGACTTTGTCCTGAGGAAAAAATAGTATCAGACATACTGTGAAAATTTCCTTGCTCTGTTAAACATCATTTGGAAAATATAAAAAATAAATAAATAAAATCAAAGGGGGGCTAATAATTCTGACTTCAACTGTACATACTTTCCCCTCTTTGTTGTAGTTTTACAAAAAAGAATGATATTGAGAAGAACAATTGCCAGTAAAGTCTATAAAGTTACCCGTAGTGCATTCTGCTGTCTTATGCTATCGGTTAAACTTTTGGTTAAAAAACAATTGATTGGGACATATTTATTATTATCATTATTCCTATTATTAAATTGTAGTATTTTCATAGCAATTTAAACTACCCCTTCAATGTGTACAATAAGAAAGAAAGACACAAAAAGGAGTTTTGATACTCTGAGGAAGAATGTCTAAGTGCATCAATTACATCAGGTTTCCACTTTTTTCGTGTGCTAGAATGTTAAAACGGCCCTCCTATGAACTGTCAGTCACTGATGTGGCCCCCTGCCAATTTGAGTTTAAGACCCCTGGTTTAAAGCCTCTTTCATTCCAAGGCTTCCTCTAGGATAAGTCTAGTTAATCAAAAAATACTGTTGTCTTTTTTTTTGACAAATTCTATGATGTAGAGAGTAGATTTTAAACACAAAAGACAAACATTGTTTTCTTCTGTAATCTGCCTTTTACAGTACGATGGGCAGCAAACACTTGTTTTTGAAAGAAGTCTCTTATGCTATGTGTGTGTTCACCTGTGTGATGTAAATAGTGTCTCTGTATCTCTGGACTGGGTCTGTGCTGTTGGGAAGAATGTAATGCAGCTCTGCTTGTTTTAGCATCTGCTTATTTCCGTCTTCATGATGCTGCCGATGAGCTGAGAAACTGCTGCTGAAATCCCAATCTGAAGACACTGAAACCTGGTTAGTGGGAAGTTGAAAAAATGAGAGAGCTTGGTGACTACATTGTTTTGTGAAAAAAAACAGCTTAATTGAATTAAATGCAATTTTATGGAAGAAAAGTTGTAACATTACCAGTAAAATTTTGAATTTACGGTACATTTACAGCAAGTTACTAGTATTACTGTGTGTAAGACTACTGACTTCCTATTATGCCATTTTTCCCACTATGGATGTTTACATGGACATCAGTAATCAAATTATTTGCCCTAATCTGAAAAAGACAATAATATAATTAAGGTGTTTACATGAGTTGCTTTTTGAACGTCCCTTTCATGATCACATTTTACATGTATAGCACATAGATTGATTAACGTCATTATCATTCGACGATAGTTTCCTTTTCACACAACAACAGTTTGTCATGGGACCATATGTGATTTTGGGCGTCAACTGCAGTTAATTTATCACACTATGGATGCAAACAGATGACGATGGATACAAATTCTCAAGCAGCAGGCCACTATCTTTGAACTCATTCACCAACTTTTCATTAATGTCCTGCAGCAAAGTCACTTCAAAGTCAAGGCACTTCATAATGTCCATTTCTTCCAGAATTCTCTGCAGTCATCGTTTCCCACTAGCACTAAAAATGTGCTCTCTTGCTGGAAGCCATTCTCATTTGTTTATCGTCAAACACCTAACAACTGCTGTGTGTGCATCCTATCACAAAATGTAGTGAAAAGTACTGCTAAAAGGTAATAATTTGATTATGGTGTTTGCATGTCTGTCTGTACTGCACTTATACTGTGACTAAAATCAGTATACTTCACATGTTTTAAGTGCAGAATTATTAGGCAAGTTGTGTTTTTAAGGATTAATTTTATTACTGAACAACAACCATGTTCTCAATGAACCCAAAAAACTCATTAATATCAAAGCTGAATATTTTTGGAAGAAGTTTTTAGGTTGTTTTTAGTTTTAGCTATTTTAGGAGGATATCTGTGCGTGCAGGTGAATATTACTGTGCATAATTATTTGGCAACTTAACAAAAAACAAATATATACCCATTTCAATTATTTATTTTCACCAGTGAAACCAATATAACATCTCAACATTCACAAATATACATTTCTGACATTCAAAAACAAAACAAAAACAAATCAGTGACCAATATAGCCACCTTTCTTTGCAAGGACACTCAAAAGCCTGCCATCCATGGATTCTGTCAGTGTTTTGATCTGTTCACCATCAACATTGCGTGCAGCAGCAACCACAGCCACCCAGACACTGTTCAGAGAGGTGTACTGTTTTCCCTCCTTGTATATCTCACATTTGATGATGGACCACAGGTTCTCTATGGGGTTCAGATCAGGTGAGCATTGTCCTGCATGAAAATCATGTTTTTCTTGAAGGATGCAGACTTCTTCCTGTACCACTGCTTGAAGGTGTCTTCCAGAAACTGGCAGTAGGACTGGGAGTTGAGCTTGACTCCATCCTCAACCCGAAAAGGCCCCACAAGCTCATCTTTGATGATACCAGCCCAAACCAGTACTCCACCTTCACCTTGCTGGCGTCTGAGTCGGACTGGAGCTCTCTGCCCTTTACCGATCCAGCCACGGGCCCATCAAGACTCACTCTCATTTCATCAGTCCATAAAACCTTTGAAAAATCAGTCTTGAGATATTTCTTGGGCCAGTTGACGTTTCAGCTTGTGTGTCTTTTTCAGTGGTGGTTGTCTTTCAGCATTTCTTACCTTGGCCATGTCTCTGAGTATTGCACACCTTGTGCTTTTGGGCACTCCAGTGATGTTGCAGCTCTGAAATATGGCAAAACTGGTGGCAAGTTGTCTTGGCAGCTGCACGCTTGACGTTTCTCAGTTCATGGGCCGTTTATTTTGTGCCTTGGTTTTTCCACACGCTTCTTGCGACCCTGTTGACTATTTTGAATGAAACGCTTGATTGTTCGATGATCACGCTTCAGAAGCTTGGCAATTGTAAGAGTGCTGCATCCCTCTGCAAGATATCTCACTATTTTTTACTTTTCGGAGCCTGTCAAGTCCTTCTTTTGACCCATTTTACCAAAGGAAAGGAAGTTGCCTAATAATTATGCACACCTGATATAGGGTGTTGATGTCATTAGACCACACCCCTTTTCATTACAAAGATGCACATCACCTAATATGCTTAACTGGTAGTAGGCTTTCGAGCCTATACAGCTGGGAGTAAGACAACATGCATAAAGAAGATGATGTGGTCAAAATACTCATTTGCCTAATAATTCTGCACTGCCTGTATTTCTGTTCAGGGGTGCGTTTCACAAACATTGACGTAACTCGCGGCTGAACTAACATAGTACGATGCATCGTTTGGGAAAAGAACGATATAATAACGAGTGTTTCCCAAAACCCCTAGTTTCTCTGTCGCAAATCCATCGCTTGAACCACGTTAGTTATAGCGTAAAACGCCCATAATGATGCTCTAAACGGGGTGGAGTAACAACTTCTTTAGAGAAGAACCCCATAATTTCTTTGTGCAAATTATATTGTTTTACACAAACACACATTTAAAATAAAATCCAATATTAGTTTTGGTAAAAACATGCTCTCGCTTTCCATATTCATTGAAATATATGTAAATGGCACATATTGACCTTATTCTTCAATGCGGAAGTGCGCTCGTTTTTGCGATTGTTTTAGAACTTCCGATTCAGTTGCCTATGGGAGAAATGACTAGGAATAATAAACGGCTGAAAACGGTCAAAATACTTGCTCTACAAACAAGTGTTTGCATGATTATACAGACAAAATAGAATAATATAATAAGAAAACCTCAGTTTGCAACATCAAGCAGCAGAACGAGCTGTTTTCAACGTCTAAAAATGAATGGAAGTGAATGAGACCGGAAGTCTCGTGCCAAAATTATTCAAATGGCTGCGCCCGCTCGTACGCGGAGAATAAGGTGAATAGGGCCTGTGTTTGCTTTACTAATATTTTTGAGAAGTTAACATTAAATATTCTATTCTACAACTTAAAATCACTTACAAAAGCTAACAGTATTCTAATATCATATATAAATCATATAAATAAATAAATTATGAGGCTATTTATTATAAATATATTTACTTTAATAATAATATTAATAATATTAATAATAATATAATGGTTATTATTATTTATTAGGATATTGTTTATTTTTTTTGAAAAGTCTACTTTTACAATTTGACACATGTAAACCACTGCAGAAATGTTCTAACCAGCAGGCCCATGTCATATACAGTACAGATACTTAATAAACAACCCACTATAAATTAAAAGAATTAATGTATGCTATGTTTTTTGTTTTTACAAGCTTTGGAGATGTAACATAAATTCTGCTTTTAAATAATAGGTCACCTATAGCTTTCACCATGAGGCTGTGTTCAAAATGATATCAATGTTTTCAAAGTGACCTGAGAAAGGAGCACAATTGTAAACATGAAGATCGCTAAAACTAAACTGTAAAAATTCTTTGAGAGCAAATTACACCTGAGAGAGATGACCTTAATGCTTTTTTATTTTTAATAATTCCAACTTTGAATGTTAGATTGTTATAAATGAATAGGGCATAGGGGGGATAAATGGGAATAGAACACAGCCAGGAACTATGTTTCTAACTACAGCTCCAGAGGTGTCGTTTCAAGTGCTCAAGTTTGCGACGCAGTTTGCGAATGTTCGTTGGAGTGATGGATTTGGGAAACGGCAAATCAACAAACTATGTTTGTAATGACAGAACTTGCGACCTTAGTTGACTACCGATGGTTTTGGGAAACGCACCCCAGTTCGATTATGACTTTAGTCAGATTAGGGTCATCAAAAATTGCTGTTTACATGGTAGACTCTTAATGAGAGTATGGTCTTTATCGTATTAAAATCGGTTATTGGTATCCATGTAAACATACTCATTGGCTTTCATCATTCTACAAAATATCCACTTTTGTGTTGAACAGATAAAAGAAACTCAAAGGTTTTTAACCATCTGAGGGAGAGTAAATAATGAGTGATGTAATCCATTTATAAAAGTGGTCTGCAAGCTAAATACAAACATTTCTGAACATACTAGAAAACAAAAAATTGTTAACTGGGTTGTACGAGTATTTCCAAAATATATACTGTATTGTACAAAACTCATATCAGCTACACAACTCGGTCACACTTTATTTTAATGGTCCGTTTGTTGAATTTAAGTTACATTGCATCTACATGTCAACTACTTCTCATTAGATTATAAGTAGACTGTTAGGTTGGGGTTACGGTTAGTGTAAGTTGACATGTACTTGCAAAGTTTCTTATAGTCAGTTAAATGTCTGTTGAAGGAGCAGTATCAACAGATATTAAGCAGACAGTCTACTAATACTCAAATGGACCATCAAAATAAAGTGTTACCCAAACCTGCATATTGTTTCATTGATAACATTCGCATCGTAGTCTCACACACACTCTACAAAATGAAGTTTTAAAATAGTTTATGCTGGAGAAAGCATGCAGACTGCAGTACCTTACTAAGAGTGGACAATGAAGGCCAGGACTGGAAGCCGTACTCCGATGCAAATCGTGTGCGAGGGAAAACAGTCCAGTCCCAGCAATCAGTGAAGTAGTTGTAGTAGTGCGTGTCTCCATAGTGGGGGTCATAGGGGTCCTGGGCCACCCAACCTTCCCTCTCAGACTCAACACCATTGGTTGGGCTGGACACGAGAAAAGGACGAGTACTGTCCTCCTGAAAAAAAACACAGCGGCATTTTTGTTTAAAGACATGATGATGTTATATGTGATACCAGAACACAAGTGAAGTACAAAGCCTTAGATAAATCCATAAATATATTTGGAATGTAATATTGCATACAGGCTACAAATATGTCCTATAATTGTAAGTCTACTGTTAGCTTCAGAATTGCATTTTCAGTTGTGCAGATGTGGTTAGAGAACTTTTCTGAAACATAGTGGAAACGGCAGGATTAATTTCATTTTAAAACACTGTTCAAATGAAATTTCACTGCTATAAAGAGCCTCAGGCAGGGTGATGGTTTCATGGTAGCGTGTGCTTTTATGTCAGTCTCACCTGCAGCACGATGTCTCTGATGTTGTCGACATACAGATTGACATAGTCTTTCACATACAGCGGTCGGTCAGTAACAGATATATTGAACCAGTCCGTTGCAATGGCAGCTTCATTCTCATTGTTCCCACTCCAAACGACCACAGAGGGGTGAGATTTCAGTCGTCGTACCTGAACCACAACACATGGAGGAAGCAGAAACTCTGACATCATGCTTGCAACAGTAAGATGATAAAGAAACTTCAAATACATTTTTTGAATATATATACATGTATATAAAAATAAAAATTATTTTATATTATTACTATTTAAAAAAAAGAATGATAATTCTAATAACAGCTTTACTACTGTCTAATATTAAACTAAATTTGTCTGAACTTAAAACAAGAAATAAAATCATAACCAATTTGAGTATGAGTTATTAAATTAGCCTTGATTTTTCTTTTTTGATTAAGTTTTTTTTATTGTGTAAATTTTATGTTAATAAATTATCAACAATTTTACACCAAACTAGCATCTATAATCATGGCAAAATCAAAAGTATTATAATCATTTCAATACATTGTTTACAATAATTTAGCTAAAAACAAATATTAAATTTATATTTAAAATGACAGCATTTAAAAACAATTATATAAATTTAACGTATGATAAAATAAAAAAATGCTTCCATGAAAATATCCATTAGTACAATTTCTGCATAATAACACAGCCTAATATTATATCAAAATAGTATATAAAAGAATTCAAATATATTTTATATAAATATAAAATATATTTTACACACATAATCTTGAGCAACCAATTCAACATCTCATTTATGTGGTACAGATTCAATATCGGTTAAACATCAGACTATAGGCTCTATTTTAATGATCTAGGCGCAAAGTCTAAAGTGCATGACGCAAAAGCATTAGGGGCCTGTCCGAATCCACTTTTGCTATTTTAAAAGACAGAAAAATATGCACTACGCCCTGGCACATGGTCTAACAGGGTTGTGCTTTTTCTCTTGAGTTATGGGTGTGTTTTGAGTATAATGTGCATAAAACCAATCAGAGTCTCATCTCCCATTTGCTTTAAGAGTCAGTTGCATCGTGCCATGGTGCATTCGCTATTTACATGGCGGACTTTGTAAGCGGAAGACTGAATGCTTCAATAGCGAGAAAACAGTTAAACAGAGGATCTGCAGCATGAAGATAAAGAACGAGCCTCCTCCATTCGGCCTCCTTATTTTCTCTTTACTTTACATACTCTTTACTCCTTTACTTTCATGGAGTAAGAAACAGTGGAAAATCACTCCACTAAAGACATCCATTAGCCTACATTTTTAAAATTTGTTTGTTAAGCTCAAAGATTTGTTTTAAAACTATTTCTAAATTCCGTTTTAACTTCTAGCAAATGAATTAGTTAAAATACAAGATTTATATCTTAACACACTTAATTCCTATTCTTATGCCCTATATAGTGCTGCATACGTCAACAAACTCAACAGATGGACAAATCTAAACTTGTTTTTATTAAAACAAATATAAATATGCATATAATAAATACTACTCATAATAATAATAATAATAATAATAATAATAACAACATTATACAAATGCAAATTGTCATGAATAAACTGAAAAAAAGCCCCCCCAACATGAAGAAGGCATGGAGGTAGTGTTTTTTTATTTATTTTTAGACAATATTAATTTAATCCATATGTACAGATGTTTGTGTATTGCTGTACACCCTGTGTGTATTAAGCAATGGGTAAGCATTTGGACCTGCATAGGTGCATAACTAACGTGCTCTGCGCTGGACTTTAGACCAGCTTTTAGTTGGTCAATGGCGCAGTCTATTTCAGTTCCTCAAAATAGCAACGCACCAACAATGCACCTTAACACACCTGCTTTATAGACCAGCACACCCATGAGTCCACAAAGTGGCGCAAATGGATTTGCTATTTAAACGTGGTGCACAACAAAAAAAAAAAAAATCAACAAATCACGCCAAACATGTCTTGTGCCTTACTGCAGCAGGTGTATGATAGGAAAATGATTTTCAATAATGAGGATATTTGCTTGGTAAAAGTAAATGATTCAAATGTCCACACTCACATGTATTTAACATATAAAAAAGTATTTTAATAAAATATATCTCTCAAAACATTTGAAAATAATTCTTTAAAAAGGTATTAAAGATTTTCAAACAATCTTATACTTCATTGACCCATTTTACTTATCACTTCTTTCAATGCAAACCTGCTGCGTGATCTCGTCCCTCACTGTCTGTATGAAATCCTTCTCTGTTGGGTACAATGCACAGGCAAACATGAAGTCCTGCCAAATCTGATAACAGAGCAAGAATGAATTCAGTGCACGCTCAGAACATTTCACTGGTGGAGGAGAAGGAGCTATGATACGCTTACCATGATTCCATACATATCACACAGGTTGTAGAAGAAATCCTGCTCATAAACTCCACCACCCCACACTCTTAAAGCATTCATATTTGCCTTCTGTGCAGAGCGCAGCAAGACTGTGATCCTGAAAGGCAAAAACATCATGACAAGGACAAAGTTTGAAACAACACAATTCAGTCAGGCCACTTGTTTTAAGTTAAAAAAACTGAAGTATAAATAAGAGGAAAATATTATTAATAATTTATCACCACACCTTCTAAATTGATTGATTATATTAAGAATTGCTAATATGTTTTTCAATTACAATTACAAGATTTCTAAAATGCTGAAAATCCAAGTGAGGCATTATTTCAGTAAATATGCACAAATATGCATTCATTTTCAACACAAAAATGCCTGACATATTTGTCTGACATATTTTTATAGAGCAGAGATGCCCAATATAGGGACCATGGGCCAAAGTTGGCCCATTGTAACATTTGATTTGGCCCACCATCAAATCTGAGGATGATTGAGAGGGTTTGGGTGAATGCATTTAACAGAGATCATCATCGCTAATTTGACGTAACCTTTTGTTTGATTGTTTGTTTGTTTGTTTTATTGCTAATTTTGCAAACTGAAATTAAATGTTTCAATTAAATGTAAATGAAATGAGTTTTTAAAACGTAAATATTGTCACTGGACAAATAGAGGACTGTGCAGAGGACATTGGCGAGCGAGTCAAGGCAAAAACTAGTGTTAACTCCAAATGAGATTTTTTTTTCTCTCGTAAAATTTCATTATAAAATGTAAAAAAAAAATATACATATACTGTATTAGTTCAAATAAAGCAATGTTTTCTATTTTTATATATATATTATATTATTATTATTATTAAATAAATTAAGAAACTACCCATGGGAACTATATTTACGTTCGGCCCACTAGCCTTAATAAAGTTTGGTTTTTGGCCCTTCTTAAAAAAAAGTTTGGGCACACCTGTTAAAGAGGAAATTTTGGAAATATCTTTTCATCAGTTATTCCAAAAATAAAGTGAAATTTTTGCAGAATAAAATGTCATACAGACAGAGTCGAATTATGTATGATCGATCCTATTCCTCTGTAAAAATCTTCAGATCTGAGACATGAATAAAACTGTGAAGTTTTGTCGTTAAGGTTCAGTGCACAAGGGAAGAAATATTTTGCCAAAACATATACCGTAATTGAAATCTACAGACACGAATTGATAAAGTGAGATAAAAGAAACGGAAAATGGAAAATTCGGTCTAATATGAAAATTCAGCCAGCATATACTCACCTTTAAGTGGTTCCAGAACTGTTTGAGTTTCTTTCTTTTATTTAACACAAAAGAATATATAAGAAGAATGTCAGAAAACAGTAGCCATTAGCTATGTTTCCATCCACCTATTTTGATGCGCATTTTGGACTACAGAATAAAAAAAATGCTTGATAGAAAAGCATAAACTTTGAAAATGCACCTAAAAAATTGGATAAACTTTTGATTCAATAAGAAAAACAAACTACAATGGAAACACTTTCACAGAATGTGCATTAAAAAAAAGTTATGTGATTTTGTTATAAGAGATTTTGTGATGATAAAAAGGGTGCAATGGACAAACCAGCAGTGCGAGCAATTTGTAAAACATCTAAAATGTTTTGGTCATTCTAAAATGCCTTAACCAAAGTCTGTCTTCAGTATTATTGATGCAAGAGAGTCTCACGCCTCCAAATGCCACATTATGTTCATTGCGTGTCACCAATGTGCTCTGAGGCGCATGTTTTATATAAGAAAAAGAGAGGTGAAGTTTTAATGCATGTCACAGTTTTGTCATGTCACTTCATGTTAAAACTGCTGCTGGAGAAAGACTCGCAGAGCTTCTCCAACCGAAGCAAATTTTATTTTTATTTTTGATATTTGGTGCCAGTTTATCAGGAATTGGGAGTTTTCTTTACATTTGACTGAAAAAATACATTATAAAGAGCAAAAAAAAAAATCCAAAATCTCCAAACTTTCTTTGTATTTTATTTCTGGCCTTAATGTAGTTAACTTGTAAATCTTCTCACATGTCAGTGGTAACCTGGTCCTGAAAGGCATGAACAGGAATCCAGTTTGAACCCTTCAGGAAAATTGGTTTGTCATTAATGCGGAAGTAGAAGCTGAGGCCCGGAGAGGAGGGAATGGGCTCCTGGACCAACTCCACTGTGCGGAAAGCAACCTGATGAGAAACACGAGAGTGTAATGATGCAGACTGAAACCAGAGTTGATAATAAAGATAATAGAGAGAGAAACATTACCATTCGCTGTGCCTTAAATGTCTCTCCACTGTCCAATTTCACATTTATCTCCAGGTTATAGAGACGCTGATCTCCATGTCCAAACGGCCACCACAAGCTGACATTCTGAAACTGCACAAGGCATTTTTAAATATACATGTTATTACGTTTAACTATTAATATGAAAGAAATATTGTTTGATTTAATGAAAATAAATTGACAAATGTACATAAGGCAATAATTCATATTTGTATGTACAGTAGCTGAACTTGATATATTAAAATAGCTATTTATAATGATAAACAACTATATAGACAAAAATATAAAAATGAAAACTAACTTAATGCATTTAATGTAATACAAATAAAATATAAATTAATTCATTCATTCATTAACAAATGAGAAAGAAATATTATAAATAAAATATAAATATTAAAATAAACTAATCATGGATGCAAGTCATTAATATAAAAAAAAAATATGGATTAAAGACAAAAAAAAGTCTTCATAGATCAACCCCAAAAATACATTAAATACTATAAAAATTAACTATAATAAAATATGATTAAAAAACTATATATAAAAACAAGTTATGACCATCACACATCAGGATTTACAATAGACACCTACTGAAAATGTCAAACAGTGAAACTTATTATATAGTTACAAAAATACAAAATCATTCAAATTTATTTAAATAAATCATTTGACATTAAAAGACTATTTAATGATCACAAAATACAAAATAAGAGTCATTTTAAATCTCTATGCTTTGCCGCTACCTTTTAAACCACTAAGTTTTACTCATGTCAACATAAAGCTTTTAAATAACCTAAAACAATAATAAAACTGTATTCTTTATTCTTTTTTATGGTTTACCAAGTACAGGTTAGAACAAGTATGCTGTTTAAAATGTATATATAAATGATTATATGAACATTATCACCTGTATTTCGACATTTTATTTTCACTAGATACTTGAAACATTAAAATAGATAATTTAATCAAATTTAATCTGCTTTCTACAAACAAAAGTAATTTAATACCAAAAACATGTGATGTTTTCTCTAAAATTGATGATAAAATGATACAGCGTGGTCACCATTAAGCAAACTGCTGTAGAACTGTGCTCACCTGGTTAACCTGCAAAATAAAGGAATTTTTCCCCTTTCCAAGTGTAAGAGACAGCTGAAATTCTGTCTCTGAAAGCAGTAATGGTATGGAAATATGGACAAGACCTTTTGATGCAACAACAACATCGAAAAACAATTCCACTTCAACACTCCAGCTTGAGTCTAGAGACAAGGAAAGATAAATGAAGAGGATATAAGTATTTTACAGTGATTTGTTTTGATATTTGCTAAAGCTCCTACTCCTTAATATGCAAAACATACTATATTTTGGGCTTGTGGTGAAACCTAAAACCCTAAAAGTGTTGAAGACTTCCAGACGAACACCTTTCCAGATGCCCAATGTGGGAAAAGATGGACCCCAATCCCAACTGAAAGAGCTTTGAGCCTAAAAAGGAAATGGAAATGTGAACAGCTTGCAACACACAAGATCTACTCCAAGTTCCTAGGTTGTCTATGAAAACCTGTAGATCGATCCTTACGTGTACCACTTTCAACATTTTACTTAAAAAATAATGTGACGCAGGGACATGCAGAGACCTTTTAAGGGGCAGGGGTTCAAATGGAAAAAAGGGCACTTTTTATTAAATAATAGTAATAATTGTACTTTAATAAATGAAATATATTATAATGAGATTATTAAGGAGAATTCACTCTAAATTCACCATTTACTCACCCTCAAAACTCAAAATTCTGTCACCATTTACTCACCTTTTACATGTTCCAAACCTACACTGTAAAAATTAAAGGTTACTGGAGGCACCTTTTGGGGTTCCTCACATTGCCACACCGGCGGAACCCTCTAAAGAGGGTCTAGGCACCTCTAGGCACCCCTTCAAAAGGGGCAGTTATCTGAGGAACTTCAAGGGTTCCTGGAGGAACCCTCTTATTAAGAATGATCAGGAACCACCTTGAGTGCTTTGAAGCACCATTTAATTTTTTTTAATGCTTGTTTTTCCCATCCCTCTTAATTTATTGTTTATGCAAGCATGTTTAATCATAAATTGAATATCTATCTATCTATCTATCTATCTATCTATCTATCTGTAGATAAAAAAATACATCACATTTTCAATAAATAATCACTTTTATTAATCAATATACATCACAATTACATTCACATAATATAATTAATAACGTAATATACATTTTAATGCAAACAATCAAATTTAAATAATGTTAAGCAATAACAGCCAGCAACATCTTCAGCTGTCCACTGCTTCACATTGGAGGTGTCCCTATAAAAGTAAATTAAAAAGTAGTTAACCTGAGAAGTTATGAAAACAAAGGAAATTCACAACATTCCCAGAGCCATTTTTTTTACTTATCAAGACATATTCACAAAAGATATGCAGAACATTTCTGAATAACAAAAGGAAACATGAATAAAGTCAGAAATTGTCTCAATTTATATAAAAAGGATTTTTTCACTGCTTGCAGAGTGCCCATATACATCAATAAAGGCAAAATCCAAATGTAAACCTCTCAAATATCTGAGTACAAGCAGAAATAAGACAACACAAAAGCTGTGTCTGAAACCACTCCCTCCTTAGTGCACCCCACATATTTTCCCACTCATTCACAAAGATAATGCACTATAATTTTGAGTGTACTGCATATGCGATATATTTTTATTATATTCAGGTTGTAGTTATTTGCTTTTTAAAATTAACTATAACTTTATTAAAAACACATTAAATAAAGAGAAAATTATATGAGTTAAAAATGTAAATAAATTATGCATAAAGGTCAAATATTGTTTTTGGACTCGATTTAAGTGGCCAAGTGAAATACAGAAATTAATAATAGATGTAATTACATGCAGATGATTAAAAAATTACAATGTAAAAACATGTATATACAGTCCTTAAGTGCATTGTACCATATTATTAATTTAACTTTAAGTTCTATAGTTAAGGTGCCTTAATATAAAGTGGGTCTGGTTTTTTAAACCATAAAAGTAAAAGTATAAGCAGTCAGTCAAGTTTACATTATTTTCTACTTTAACAAAAATACATATTACAAACTCGATTAATGTAACCATTTTTAAAAAAATGGCATGTTTTACTGTAGTTTTTAGAGCTAGGGTGCAGCTATTTTGGAATAGAGTGGAGGAACTATGACGTCAACTTGTATGCAAAAACCCGGAATCGAGTTAGCATTTTAGCAGTTCTGGCTTCCTCGTCCCAAAGTCAATGGGTTTTTTTCAAAGGGATTTCAGTTAAATTGCTTAAATAAGGTTCGTGGCTAACACAAACTCAAGATACTTTCACGTTTTATTCTACGACATAAAACACATTAGTTACATCACACTCACTTCTTTAATAAGACGGTTGCTAACAAGTTGCTAACGTTAGTTGCTACGCATTACGATGTTATGGGCATACTGCTTAGCAATGCAGTCTGTCTCTTTTCTGCTCTCAGTAATGCAAATGTGTGAATAAATGTGTAAAAAAAAAATACATACATATTAACTCTCATTTTAAGCTGATCAAAGGATTTTTTGTCGGCTTTTTTCTTCATCTGAACACATTTAACTCTGTCATAACTGCAATATTTACACTCCTCCTTAATTTATAGCACATGTGACTGTAAGGGCTGCTTTTCGCTGTACTTTGTGACAAAAAAAAATAATACTGAATGTTGTTCTGTGTCCATGATGGAACTTGCAGGCATTTGATAGACTTGTCCCTCACGCTTCATTTCTGTCATCTATTACTAAGGTAAGCGGGCTGTGTGCACGCGAGCGATACACTTATTTAAATGTGTCTTATGATAATACTGTGTGCGCACATTTATACATACAGTTTTAAAACTTTTACAACAACCGTAAAGCAAAACAAAATGCATTTCCCACGTAAAAACTATCCAAAAGACATGTAGGTCTATGTGTTTTTGCATATTTATTTGTTTATAATACTGTATATAGCGTGGATTATAAAGCGAGAGAGTAAATCTTTGTCATGGATCATATTTCTAAAAAATAAGCTTGAAAAGTTGTCGTTAGCAGGGTGGTGCTGACGTCACAGGCGAGCGCCCCAAAGGCACTGTAGTCAGTTTATAGCCTAATGTTAGCTTTTCAGTTCTTGCGTTTGCATTTTAGATCCAAAAGTGCTAAAAGTTGTATTTTCGGGTTGGACAAAACGTGTAAGTGTAATGAACTGTGTTAGAACACAGAGCTTATTATTTGCAATCTTCGAAAAGCCTATGGGAAAATACTATGGGGATTTTACCGAGGGAACCAGATTTATGCTAGCAGCCGATTGGCCTACAAGGTGACGTCATAGTTCCTCCACTCTATATCGCTGTGTCTGATGTCACGGGGTTGGTTCCGTTCCCTCAGCTGAACAGATACAGTGGAAGTAAAGGACTGAACACGGAGACTGGAAAGCCTAATTTAACACATTGCGTGAAGTTGTGGATGTGCGTCGCAGAGCTGGTGCAAATACAAGGAACAAACTTGTGTCTAATATTCATTCATTTCTTTTCTTTTCGGCTTAGTCCCTTTATTAATCTGGGGTCGCCACAGCGGAATGAACCGCCAACTTATCCAGCATATGTTTTACGCAACGGATGCCCTTCCAGCTGCAATCCATCACTGGAAAACCCATACACACTCATTTCACACTCATACACTACGGACAATTTTAGCTTACTCAATTCACCTGCACCGCATGCCTCTGGTCTTTTGGGAGAAACCGGAGCACCCGGAGGAAACCCACACAAACACGGGGAGAACGTGCAAACTCCACAAAGAAATGGCAAATGACACAGCCGATGCTCGAACCAGCGACCTTCTTACTGTGAGGCGACAGCACTACCTACTGTGCCACCGCGTTGCTGTCTAATATATAAAAAATATTTATATGTTTACTATTTATCTTTTTTTAAATACTGTTCGTTTGATGTGCTTTGGTCCACTCTTTCACACTGGTGCAGCGCTGCCTGACATGGTGATGTACATTCAGACTAATGCAACGATTAAAATGATCTCTCAACATTGAATTTGAAGGACAAAAAAAACCTGCGATGTGAAAAACTGCACTGATCTTAGTTTGGTTTGAACATGAACAGAAGTGAGGGGCTGTATAGTGAAAAGTGAAAGCACCAGCCTCCATTACGTCAGGTACCTGATCTTGTTGAAGACATTGAGGGCAGTGAGGCATCGTAATATGGAGAGTGGACCAAAGCACATCAAACGATTGGTAAAATGTATTTTTATGTTTCAGACATAAATGTAATGCTTGTATTTGCACCAGCTCTGTGATGCACATCCAACACTTCACGCATTGTGTTAAATTAGGCTTTCCAGTCTCCATGTTCAGTCCATTACTTCCACTGTATCTGTTCAGCTAAGGGAACGAAACCGACCCCGTGACGTCAGACACAGCGATATTTCAAAATAGCTGCACCCTAGCTCTAAAAATATAAACTATAGTAAAACATGCTCTTTTCTTCAATAATGGTTACATTAATCGAGTTTGTTTAATATATTTTCACTAAAGTGGAAATCAATTTACAAATTAATGTAAACTTGACTGAGTGCTTCACTTCCCCTTTAAAGGGACAGTTAACCCAAAAAAATTAATTCTGTCATCATTTACTCAACCTTCACTTGTTCCAATCCTGTTTGAGTTTCTTTCATCTGTTGAACTGAAAACAGAAAACCTATAACCACTGTCTTCCATAATTTTGTTATAATGGTTATAATTTATTATAATGGTTAAAGATTTTCAGCTTTAATCAAAATATAATGTTTTGCGCTCAACTAAAGAAAGAAAATCAAACAGGTTTGGAACATATTAGGGGTGGGTAAATGATGACAAAATTTTAATTTACTTTAAACCATGTTTATTTGTGAGGTGGTATTAACTAACTCACTACTCTGTAAAAAAACTATAAATGTGATTTTTCACTTACTAGTCAAACAGAACGAAGCATCCTGGAGATGTTGTCTAACAGCAATTCAGCTCCAGCACTGCTGGGGTGCAGCCAATCAGCATGGGAAAGCCTAGGACGATCCCAGAAAAGATTCCAGTTGTTAATAAAGATCAGCTTTTGTTCTTCACACCATGTTAATAGCCATTCATTCAGAGCAAAAAGTCTACTGAACCTTTCATGTCCACAGCAGTAAGTAGAAAGCTGTCCAACTATGATGATCTGCATTGCAAGTGAAGTGTGTCGGACCGTCTTAATCATGCTACTAAAGTCCCTCTGCTACCTGGATATGATACAGCAAACTTTAGATTTCTAGTCCATATCTGTCACAATGATTTACACCTAATATGGATACATCAGAAATAAGCAAATGAGAAAATAAGTTAGTGATTTTAGACACTTAAAAAGTTAAAAGTTTATTATTATCAGTGTTACCCTGCTGAATAATGATTTTTAAATAATATTGTTTGTTAAATTAAGTATGTATTTCTTACATTTATTTCCAATTACTTAAAAAAATTACTTACATTTGAGGTGACTCAAACGGCTGTTTGAGACAGAACACTGAACAATTTCAGGGTTTATGTGGATGTTCTGAGAAGGGGGAAAAAAAGGCTATGTAAGTTATTTGTGTGAATGAATAAAAAAAATATTGAAGTACATAACTTCGACACAATTTATCACACAGGTAACTGTTTAAGAAACGCAAATAATAACAAATGCATTACCTACAAAAAATATGAAGAAAGAATATTAGCATCGCAGCTAAAAAAAATCATATAAGAAACCCCGCTAAAGACACTTTTCACACACTGTATATGTAAGGCAAGAACAAATAAATAAAATAATATATTTGTCCGTCTAATAAGCAGTATGAATGTATAACGTTATCTGTTTAAATTGAAATTAACGGTCGTTTGCATTGGCTTTCAGGGAGGCTTCGTGTTCAGCGACAATAAAATATCTCGACATAAATCAATATTTTACATCAAATTATTTATATTTGTGTGAGGTAGACGTGTAATTTGAGTGATTATGTATATCCAGCCGATTGTTATTATCGCAAAATAATACCTTTATCTTATACAACAGCAATCGTTTCGCGAGACGTTCATAAAACAGATTACACGACATAATAATGCGTGTAAGTGTAGATATTTGTGTGCAAATCGTATCTAATGTGTATATTTATTTTGCCAACTTACTCACCTTCCGTGTGTAAGAGATGACAGCCGTCATGAAATGGAGGAGGAAGCCGTTACAAAGCGCTGTTTGAAAACGCTCCTCCGGCCTGCACCTGCGCGTGCACGACGACTGAAGAGATTCAAGTGCGCGCGTCCGCGTCATGTTTATATTATTTTATTAGTCCCGGTTAATTTATTTTATTTTTTTTGACAACACAATTCATTCCATTCCATTAATCCAAGAAACAGATGAAGAAACATTCATTTCAGAAAATTAAAAATGTACAAAATGCTGCGTTCATTAGCAAGTTATCCTTGTTGGTTTATCAAAACAAACTGGAGGAATACTTTTTATTAATAAACCAGAGCCCATAGCCTATATATTTAAGTTTAGTAATATCTTAATTATTTTTCATGAGGGGATTTTTGAAGGACTGTGTTATATAGTTTTATTTTATAATAATAATAATAATAATAATAATAGTAGCTATTGTTATTATTATTATTATTATTATTATTATTATTATTGCAGCTGTTGTTGTTGTTATTATTTTTTTTAATGTCAAAATTCAAGGGTCTAATGAGGTCAAGTGACAGAAAATTTAATTAGTTCCCTATAATAATTATCATTTTCATAATTGTACATGCCTGTGCATGTTTTCGTCTCTTTTTGTCCTCTGTTGTGGCTCATTTGTATTTTACCTGCCAAAATTACTTTTACATTTTCATATTTTTCCACAATTTCCTAGTCAGTCTCCTAACTGCAATCAAGTTAACATGTAGACTCTAATCAATGATATTCTTATGTTTTCACAGTGAGTGCCACACAAAAAAGAAAAACACACACCAAATTTTATATCATTCTAAAAGCACAAATAACTAACTAAATATTAAGTAAGTGAACATGCATCTCATTTTCTGGCCTCCATAATTGTCCTATTTAATTATCACAAAAAAATCTCTTGGTTCCTTTAAGTGCTAGCTTTTAGAAGCTAGATCCACCAGGAACCATTATATAAGTTTACAGATCTTACTGTAACTCTTTTTTGGAATTTGAGTTACTTTAATAACTTTCAAAGTGCTTCGAGGTCTTAGTGTAAGGAAACAGTGACTCCAGAACCTCCGTATTGACAAAAAGTGCTTGAAGGATCCCAATTACTGCAAAAGGGTCCTGCAAGTACTGCAAAGACTGTCAGTGGTTCCTCAAGGAACCCCTTTTTGAGAGAAAGAGATTTGAGGCACTTAAAATACGTTTTGAAGTTCCTTGAGTACTCAACAGGGTATTTGAAGCACCTTTACTTTTTACAGTGTATTTGACTTTTTTTTTCTTCTGTTGAACACACAAAATAATATTTTGAAGAAAGTGGGAAACCTGTAACCATTGACTTTCATAATATTTGTTTTTCCTACTCTGGAAGTCAATGATTTCAAGTTTATAGCTTTTTTTTTTAAATATCTTTTTTAATCTTTTATTCGTTAGTGTTCAACAAAATAAAGAAACAAAGAAATTGAACCACTTGAGGGTGAGTAAATTTAAATGTTTGGGTGAACTATCCCTTTTCAATCTATTATTTTTGTTTGAGTTTTTTTTTTCTGTTGAACAAAATAAAATATTTTGAAGAATGTAGGACACACTGATAGCCACTGACTTCCATAGCTATCCTATATGTACATGTTTTATAGCTTCAATTGACATTATATATTCTGTGTGACTGCAAAAACAAGAGGGCAATATTTTCACTATCCAGCTGTTGTTTCTCCATTACATTAGCCTGTGTGCCTATGATATTGCCCTGGCTAAACTTTAGCTAACTTATTACATGGTTGTTAATCAGGAGGATGTTAGCAAGACAAAATAACCTATTTGCTTTTGAACTTTTGGATAAATAGATGACGTTAAATTTGAGCCTCAGGTAGTCTTTTGTTAACCGTTACTCACCTCCACACAATGAAGATGAATGATGAATTTACATCGGCGGTTCTGTCGATCATATCGAGCTGCCGTAACAGAGGTCAGCTAGTAATGTATGTTTAACACACACTCCGTCTGCAGTGTGTGTATGGGTCAGACTGTAAAGATATGGCCCAGATGCAGTCTGTGTGCAATGCGCATGCAGGAGTTGGCATAGGTGCTGACAGACGTTACTCCACTGTTGACACCTTACTTTCGAGGCGAGAGTAACAATGTAAATAGAGTCTTCGTTAGAGCATTCGCCTCGCATGTGTTTTTTCTTTCCAAATCGTTAGTTCGAGGCTCGCTTGGAGCGGCTAGACTAAAACTAAGATAAACTTTAAAATTTAGTTTTTTTTTTATTGTTTGACAGGGAAAGCGGTCCTTAAATAGAACACGCATTAACTTTATACATATACTATATTATTAGTAGTATTTAAAAAAAAAAATTATTATCCCCAGAAAAAAGGGCACTTTCTCTCCAGGAGAAAAAAGGACAGGGGCTCAAGCACCCAAAGCCCCCACCTCTGCACGCGCCTGATGTGACGTAATGCTAAAGGAGCCACTCTGTACTGGAATGTCAACGTGTCAGGAAGTTAAAAATGGATTCAATCAAACTGGAGTCTCAGATAAACAGATCTAGGTAGTTTATAATCTGAAATATATTTCATAATCAAATAATCATAACGGTGTAGTTTTACTGTCAAGATGATGATGGTGGTGAATTGCAGAGCTTGTGCAAACATATTCATACCGCTACGACCAGATGCTTTCTTAACTGCTGATTTCGTTTTTTTGCAATTTGTTTATTATGGAGAGGAAAGAGCACAACACATATTTACAAAATTATCTAAATATCGCTTTCAGCTGTTGAAATGGTTCATCTATTGATTCATTATCAGTATATCACTGCAAAAAAAGAAAGAATATTTACATTCAGTCTATTTTAAATTTTGTAAGTGTAAAAAACGAACACTATTTAAAGCCACCACTATCAGTAGTTACAAGTGTTTCTGAATAATACACATACTGTAGAGTCCTTATTGACATTCGGGTAATTGAAGTATGTGTAACACTTGAAAGCATTATTCATTTTTAATTATATAATTACACCAAATAAATCCAGATATTTTATTTTGATACCAAAAAATTAAATAATAAATAAAGTAATATACCATAACAAATGGTATATTACCGTTTCGTATCCACAAATGACTATGGAATATTACATCTCAAAAACCCTACAGAGCCACACAAGAAAGCAAACTACACTAATGAGCTTACAAGTAGGGATGCACTGATATATCATTTTTGACTGATACCAATAATCGATGACTCTTTAGATGATTTGTAGGCAGACAGTCGATATAAAAGTCTATAAATATTAATATAATATTTTTTTAAACTTTTTGTATGATTGCAAAAACACAAGCTAAAAACGATACAATAAACAACTGTTTTATTTTAAAACCTTCAAAAAGGTTTCAGAAATTTAAATAAATCTACTGCCTATAAAAACAATGTCACTGAACATTACCTAAAATCAAAATACCAATAAAATAATAAAAATGTATTACATAAATAATTTTATATTATTATATAAAATATATATTTTTTCCTGATACAGCCTGCTTTGTATGAAGTTTTAACAGAAGGGCCCATTAAGAATGTCAAAGGACTATCTGGCTATACTTTACCTGTGAATGCAAGATTGGAGCTTTTTAAGCAGGCCCGAATTAAGAATTCAGAGGCCCCTGGGCACATTGTTGGTTGGGCCCTCTACCCGGCCGCACCCCTATAGTTGAATAAAAAAAAAATATATAATATAATATTTTCTAATAAAATTAATCTATAATGTATTGCCCGCATTTTAAAAATAAATGATATATATATATATATATATATATATATATATATATATATATATATATATATATATATATATATATATATATATATATATATATATATACAGTCTACACAGATTTTACTTATTTTTAAAGCATTTAAAGCACACTTTGAAAAAAAAAATACTAATACAATTAGTAAAAATTAATGGTTTTTAGCATACTTGTTCAAGTTCACTGAAGCAGTACTAAAAATTTATATTTTAAAGGGTATTCGTTGTAAATACAAATTAGTTATATTAAGATGTAGCTAGGGCAACGCAGTGGCGCAGTAGGTAGTGCTGTTGCCTCACAGCAAGAACGTCGCTGGGTCGCAACCGGTGCTCCGGTTTCCCCCACAGTCCAAAGACATGCAGTACAGGTGAATTGAGTAAGCTAAATTGTCCATAGTGTATGAGTGTGAATGTGTGTGTGTGGAAATTCCCAGAGATGGGTTGCGGCTGGAAGGGCATCCGCTGCGTAGAGTCGTGCTGGATGGGTTGGTGGTACATTCCACTGTGGCGACCCCGCAAGGGACAAAGCCGACAAGAAAATGAATGAATGAATGAAAGATGTAGCTAACATTTAACACCAGGTGGAAAATACCTGTTTATAGAATATTTAAAATCACTATTTAGATGCTGTTTATACACATATGAAATAAGCTAAACCTTATTAAATACCCACAAGCCACTTGTAACTTTATATCACATTCTCATTATTTTCATTTTTAAACAAAAATATTTCCTTTCTATTAAAAATAAATGTATTTCCAATCTGATATGTAATGGGGAAAAAAAGAAGAACGAGTTCATAAGACGCTGGATTCGAACCGGTTGATGATCGATCGCATCAAAACATGTTGCCATGTGCTTTATGAGCTACGCCACTCATGCTGCAGTCAAATGCGCACTTTAGTTATGTTGTGTCTGTCAATCAAACAGTGATGGGCGGTAAATTGCTCAAATAGCTTATTCCAACGAGTTGCGGTTTTTGCACTTAGCCTAAATAGACACTTCAAAATCGGCATTTTTTCCCCCTCGCAGGGGCCCCAAGTGCGCACGGGCCACTGGACCTGTGCCCATTTATTTAATCCGGCCCTGTTTTTAAGTCTGGTGTCCTCTTGTTTCATGGCAAAAAAACAAACAAACTTCCAAACCTCTGACATCTTATCCTCTCTCTAATTAGCTCCTATAACCTGCACATCTGCTTTGGGCTATGTCCCTGAGGGGACAATAAAAACTCTAATGGCATCAAATTTAATTTATCGACTTAAACCTAATTTTATTATTGGGCAGATAACAATAATATTAAAACAGAATTTATCGACCGATATCGATATTGTCAGTAGATATATAGTGCATCCCTACTTTCAAGGTTTGTGAATGTGATGTGCTTCTTACCTTTCTGATGAAGTTAACATGACACTCTCCTTTCTGTACAGGAGGAGGGCAGTCTGGTGGTACCCTGTATTCAGTGTGCGCCTGACTCTTCTGAGAGGCATAAGCCACAGCTGACATTATAAACACCTGAAGAATATTCTCTTGATCCTTGAGCAATCCAGTAACATCAAAATCCTAATGAAAAATATATAATGATTCAAACAGTCAAGCCTGAAATTATTCAGACCCCTGGCAAATTCTGACTGGTACGTTTTGTTCAAAGGTAAATAAAAGCTGAGAAATATTTTTTCCACAATGACGCTTCTTGTACATTGTCTTATTATCATTTGGGAAAAGCCTCAGTGCCAAAAAAACTTGCTGGTTGAATAAAAGTAACTTTAAGTCAGAATTTACCAGGGGTATAACACAATTTCAGGCTTGACTGTTTATGTTATTGCTTTAAGAGTAACTACAATTAATTAATTAATTAATTAATTAATTAATTAATTAATTAATCATTTATTGTGTTAAAACCCATGCACATGAATATAAAAGAACAATTCTAAACTTGTGTGAACACAATAGAAATGTATTTACATATCTGCGAAACATATTGTCTGTCGTCCCGATGGTGACTCCATTGAGTGAAATGGTAGAGATTGTGTCGACTCCTTCAAATACCAGGACAGCTTTCCCTTTTCCTCTATGAAGAGCAAACAGTGGAAAATGAATGTCTAATTTGCTGTTTACATTTTAAAAAGTTGCTTTATGTACAGAGAAAGCTTATTAAATGCAAATAAAGTGTCTAATGTTTTACATTTTATTCCTTTTATTTAATTACTGAAAACATCTTGCTTCAAATTGGTTAAAACCTAGTAGGTTTTAAGCCTAATGATAACATATAATTATTTAAAATAAATACAACTAAATTGTATTTTGGGGCTGCACTTCGACAAACAAATGTCTTTTATTATGCCACCAAATAACTTTACTAAATATTCCAAAAATACGACAAGATGATCTGGTATATAAATTATAACACTGAATGGCACTTGCGAGAGTTCTCCATAAACCATCATAACAGTTTATGATAGCAACTATCATTTGTTCAGAAAAAATGACATAAAAATGTACAAAAAGTCTGTATTATGGCCATATTGTTTTGATGCTTTAAAAGTATTGAGTCTTAAATCATCTATTAATCATTTTGAGGGATGTAAACAGTAACAATGATCCTAATGTATTTCCTGTTTTTCATTTTTTATTTCTATAGCTTCCAAGAATCCAAAAAGAGCCACATATTGATAAATAATGCTATGATAGCTGTTTTAACTGAAGATATGATTGAATTGCCTCTTGTTACAGTTATGAAATATTATGATAACAAGCAGGAAATGTTCAAGGGCCAATGACATTACCACATTGAGATGGTCTATATTACATGACAAGCCACATTAGTGACAGTCTCTCTCTCCAGCTATTTAGTAAAGTGAAGATTGAGGTCAAGTTGGTTTTATATTCAGACTTTCTCCATAATAATACAATTTCACAAAATGTTCTTTGCAAATTCTAAATAGGGAAATCATATCAGCAGCCAATGACTATCAAGGTACAACACTGTTCACAGTCAAATAAATAGTGCTAATGTTGGTTTCAAGTCATACTTAAATGTGATTTCACACCGAATAGTTAAAGTACCAAGGTAAACATAATATAAAATACAAATATAATGCGAATATAAAACCAACTTTACCTCAAACAAGTAAAGAGGCGGTTTTTATTCAACTTTGAGGACTTACTGAACATCTTGAACTTACTCGACACAAGCAGGTAGTGAGAATGATGTAGTGTAAGTCCAGTTGTCAAGTGAAATCCATCGGTATGCCAGGTCATTAAACCTATAATAAGGATCCTGTTGACATAATAGAGTTTGAGGCCATCTTTATTTCAGTGTCTGGACTGTCAATAATGAAAGTGCTTTACCGAAATGACTCCCTGACGCTGAAGAGCTGTATGAACACAGCCGGGCACTTCTGCACTGAGAGAAAAAGTGGAGTTTGAGTTCACCAGCTGCCATTTTCCGTTCAGAGAGACGATATTATCTCCCAGACTGAGACTCGACAGTTCAGACGCAAATGCGCTGTCGAGGAAAAAGACTGCGGACAGATAAAAGCCCGCAAAAGACCACGCCACATGATTCATGTCTGTTGTTCATGGCAAACTTCAAATCTCTAGATTATATTGTTCAATCACGAGACGTAAAAGTGTAAAGACACCACACAGAGGAATTTTCCTCAGCACTTCCCGGTTGAAATCAAAAGCACAGCACTATCAGCTGATCTCTCACGTGCAAGCAAAAAACATCCGGTGGCGTTAAAGGTATGTGGATGTTAACAAAATTAGTAATAACTATTATTATTAGACATATATGTTTACTGATATGATTGTTTACGGAATATTGTTGAATTATTGAAGCGAAAATAGCTATTCAAGAAGTGAAATATTGAGGACTTTTATTGTGCCTGCACTTGTCAAGTATCGTTGCAAATATTATTCAAGTAATAATCCGAATCCTTTTAATAACTTTGTTCAATTATTACTATTGCAGTGCCAGTTTTAAATGACACATATTAGGTTTTGTGAACGGTACGTTTGAATGACAATTATTCAGTCATTTTACAATTATTCATTAACAGTAAAATTATGGAGATTGGCCTAGAAACAACAGTTCTCAAGTTCACCAGTTCCAGATCCCTGTTATCTATTTTATGGTCTTGTCTAAAATTTATATACAAAATAAATCTTATGTTTTCATCTAACAATTTAAAACTATTTGGCAAAGTAACAAAAAAGTGAACAGGAAAAAATAATAGACTTACTGAACCCTGTCATAGGTAAACTCAAATTCATCACAGAACTGTCAATTCTGAGTGATTATAAGCCATTGGCACTTTCCATATTCAATGTATAATCACTGGCCCTTTATTAGATATACAAATGTCCTTAAACTAAATATCTAATCAGCCAATCACATGCCACAATTTCAAAATTACACAAAAACAACAAAAGCATGAGTCCATCAATGGGCTATAAAAGTTTCAGGCATTGTGTAATGGTGTTTTATTGCTGACCATGTCCCTCTCTTTATGCCCACAGTGTACTCATCTTGTGAAGTCGGCTTCCAGCAGGATAATAAAACAAATCACAAAGCTCAAGTCACCTTAAACTGGTTGCTTGAACATGAGTTAATTCATTCATTTTCGTTTTGGCTTAGTCCTTTTATTAATCTGGGGTTGCCACAGTGGAATGAACCACCAACTTATCCAGCATATGTTTTTACACAGCAGATGGCCTTCCAGATGAACCAATCACTGGGAAACACCCATACACTCCCATTCACACACATACACACTACGGGCAATTTAGCCTACCCAATTCAACTATAGTGCATGTCTTTGGACTTGTGGGGGGAAACCGGAGCACCTGGAGGAAACCCACACGAGCATGGAGAGAACATGCAAACTCCACACAGAAATGCCAACTGATCGAGCCAAGGCTCGAATCAGTAACTTTCTTGCTGTGAGGCGACATCGCTACCCACTGCACCGCTGACTAAACTCGAAAATCGTTAACGGTCACCAGATCTCAATCCAGTAGCGATTTTTTGGGAGGTGCTGGAAAAAACAGGAGATTTACATCATGGAAGAGCAGCTTAAGAATCTGCAGTTATGCCATTATGGACCAGAATATCTCTGCCATGTGGAATTAAAACAGCTCTGAAGGTAAAACACAGTTCAATGATCCCATAACTAGCAAGATGTGCCATGTAAGACCTGGCCTGGGTAAGTATGCCATGTGTACAAACATCAGAAATTGAAACAGAAATAATATACAGTAGCTGTAAAAAGCAGTTGTCGGTGTTCAAGCGATTTAAGGCTTTAATACCTCCTGTATGAACAGAGTAGGAGTTTGGTTTGCATTGCTGGCAATAAGTCAGACTTGTTTCCAGTGCATGTTGGGCTCCGGCAGGGCTGCCCTTTGAAACCAATTCTGGTCATAATTTTTATGGACAGAATTTCAAAGCGCAGCCTTGGGCTGGAGGGGGTCCGTTTCTTGGAACACAGGATTTCATCTCTGTTAGTCGCAGACGATGTTGTGCTGTTGGCTTCATCGAACATGGACCTTCAGCATGCACTGGGGCGGTTTGCTGCTGAGTGTGACGCAGCTGGGATGAGAATCAGCAACTCCAAGTCAGAGGCCATGGTGCTCCACAGGAAGAAGGTGGTTTGCCATCTCCAGGTTGGAGGAAAGTCCCCAGGTGGAGGAGTTCAAGTATCTTGGGGTTTTGTTTACGAGTGAGGGAAGGATGGAACGTGAGATTGACAGGCAGCAGTAATGTGGTCGATGTACCAGTCCGTCGTGGTGAAGAAGGAGCACTCGATTTACCAGTCAATACGTTCCTACTCTCACCTCTGGTCATGAGCCTTAGGTCATGACTGAAAGGACAAGATCTCAACTACAAGTGGCCGAAATGAGTTTCCCTCGAAGGGTGGCAGGGCGCACCCTTATAAATAGGGTGAGGTGCTCTGTCACCCAGGAGGAGTTCCAAGTAGAGCCGCTGCTCCTCCACATTGAGAAAAGTCAGCTGAGGTGGCTCGGGCATCTGTTTCGGATGCCTCCTAGACGCCTACCTAGGAAGGTGCTCCAGGCGTGTTCCACCGGAAGGAGGCCTCAGGGAAGACCCAGGACACGCTGGAGGGACTATGCCTCTCGGCTGGCCTGGGAATGCCTCAGGATCCCCCCGGCGGAGCAGGAGGAAGTGTCTGGGGAGAGGGAAGTCTCTCCTAAGACTGCTGCCCCTGCGACCCAGCCCCGGAAAAGCAGGATGAAAATGAATAAATGTACCATTTCAGGTCAACAACCATAGAAAATTACCATTTTCCACTTTTGTAATTGGTTAAAGTTGTTAAACACTGTCATGTTTCTTTAGAAGGATTTTTTTATTAGGATTTTTTATTAGGAATGATGTGTGAAACGTGCAATATAGCTGCTTACACTCATGAAAAACCCAATATTGCCCCACGGTGGCAGCCTACACAAAGACAATGCATGTTCAAGTTTAAGTTGTTGAAACAGCGATTTCTGATTGAGCTCATACATTCACATATTCTGAGTTCAGTGGTGATATCTCATTCCGTTCAAGAGTTATGGAGATATCTGTAAAAGTGGCCCGAGGCAGTTAGGACACTTGGCAGTCCTGTGGTGACCCTGAGCGGATATGTCGCCTTTATTTTAATAACATTTGATATTCAGACTCCAGAGTATATGACTACGAGAGTATCAGGTTATTTTGACTTCAAGTAGGACATGTTCCTGGGTCAACATTCCAATCAGAATTAGGGGGTTAATACAGTTTATGTTAAGTTTAGGCTTACACTTACGGTTTATGTACTTCAACATGATTGTTATCCAACTGTAATTCCCCTCTGATTTTGGGAATAATTTACAGGTTGGGGATTAGGTATGAATTACATTTTTTAACAAAAGTGATGTTCCAGGTTTCCAACATTCAGCATCACACTCTGGCAAAATTCACACCCACCATGACTATCTGACTACACTACTTTGTACTTTGGTTGAGATAGAGAAAAAATCCTTGGAGTAGTTTGCAAAGGTCGGTTTACAAAACACCTGAAAGTTTTGCCAGGGTGGCAGCTGGATCTCATGCATGTCTTGAGCTAAGGCTTCCTATTATACAGGGAGTGCAGAATTATTAGGCAAGCTGTATTTTTGAGGATTAATTTTATTACTGAACAACAACCATGTTCTCAATGAACCCAAAAAAACTCATTAATATCAAAGCTGAATATTTTTGGAAGTAGTTTTTATTTTTAGCTATTTTAGGAGGATATCTGTGCGTGCAGGTGACTATTACTGTGCATAATTATTAGGCAACTTAACAAAAAACAAATATATACCCATTTCAATTATTTATTTTCACCAGTGAAACCAATATAACATCTCAACATTCACAAATATACATTTCTGACATTCAAAAACAAAACAAAAACAAATCAGTGACCAATATAGCCACCTTTCTTTGCAAGGACGCTCAAAAGCCTGCCATCCATGGATTCTGTCAGTGTTTTGATCAGTTCACCATCAACATTGCGTGCAGCAGCAACCACAGCCTCCCAGACACTGTTCAGAGGTGTACTGTTTTCCCTCCTTGTAAATCTCACAGGTTCTCTATGGGGTTCAGCTCAGGTGAACAAGGAGGCCATGTCAATTGTTTTTCTTCTTTTAGACCCTTTCTTGCCAGCCACGCTGTGGAGTATTTGGACGAGTGTGATGGAGCATTGTCCTGCATGAAAATCATGTTTTTCTTGAAGGATGCAGACTTCTTCCTGTACCACTGCTTGAAGGTGTTTTCCAGAAACTGGCAGTAGGACTGGGAGTTGAGCTTGACTCCATCCTCAACCCGAAAAGGCCCCACAAGCTCATCTTTGATACCAGCCCAAACCAGTACTCCACCTCCACCTTGCTGGCGTCTGAGTTGGACTGGAGCTCTCTGCCCTTTACCGATCCAGCCACGGGCCCATCCATCTGGCCCATCAAGACTCACTCTCATTTCATCAGTCCATAAAACCTCAGAAAAATCAGTCTTGAGATATTTCTTGGCCCAGTCTTGACGTTTCAGCTTGTGTGTCTTGTTCAGTGGTGGACGTTTTTCAGCCTTTCTTACCTTGGCCATGTCTCTGAGTTGGGCACTCCAGTGATGTTGCAGCTCTGAAATAAGGCAAAACTGGTGGCAAGTGGCATCTTGGCAGCTGCACGCTTGACTTTTCTCAGTTCATGGGCCGTTTATTTTGCGCCTTGGTTTTTCCACACGCTTGCGACGCTGTTGACTATTTTGAATGAAACGCTTGATTGTTCGATGATCACGCTTCAGAAGCTTGGCAATTTTAAGAGTGCTGCATCCCTCTGCAAGATATCTCACTATTTTTTACTTTTCGGAGCCTGTCAAGTCCTTCTTTTGACCCATTTTGCCAAAGGAAAGGAAGTTGCCTAATAATTATGCACACCTGATATGGGTGTTGATGTCTTTAGACCACACCCCTTCTCATTAGAGATGCACATCACCTAATATGCTTAATTGGTAGTAGGCTTTCGAGCCTATGCAGCTTAGCGTAAGACAACATGCATAAAGAGGATGATGTGGTCAAAATACTCATTTGCCTTATAATTCTGCACTGCCTGTATAAGGAAGTTGAGTCTGTGGCTAGCGGTTTAGGAGTTTATGAGTGATTGCGTGGTTTGGGCCGCTTTATCCGATGGGGGCAAGTCTTATTGACATGGCAGAAAAAAAGGGTATTACAATCTGGCAAGTTTCTACCACTTACTGTTTGGTCTGCCTAATCAGTTTTATTGGAGAAAAGTGACCTTTGGACATATATAAAAAATACAATATGGTTTCAGCGCTTGTGGGAAAAAAAAAAAAAACAGTACCACATAATATGAGTTATGCATCTTTATTGAAGGAAAAAAGTAGCGGGATTTTAAATAGATATTTAGGCCAATCGAGTGAGTTGAATTTCAGTGTCACAGCTGTGAAAGGTTGGGCCAAAAGCTGATCCGAACATTGCAATTTTTATTCATTTTATTTTTACAATCAAACAGAATATAGGAATCGGTCCCAAACTCCCACTGATGTACAACATCTGACCTTTTCTCCTGCGATTGCATGCACTCCAGGAGTAAGGCCCCAAAAAAAAGCAGAACAACCTAAAGACATTCTCTCTCAGAGCGACTCGGAGAGACACACACTGTGGTCATACAGGCATGAGGTGTTGTGGAGTGAGAAGAGCTGATTGGTAGAGAACAGAGAGACGCAGAGTTCCCGTCTGACAAGGTCCATCTCAGGACTGTGTAGTGTGAAAAGGCCACATTCGGGCCTGCATTCCTGTTTCAGCAGAAAACTGGGCTTGTGCCTCCATAAGAGACAGATGGGGAAATATGGTCTTGCAACAGTGTCCAAAACATGAGAGAACAAACAGTTTGTAAATGTGTCCAGCCAACATCACATGGCATATTTCTGAGTCCATTCCCGCGCTATTCTGTTGTATCTGCAAAGAGGACAGAAAAACATCAGATGCTTGAAATCCAGTGACTCTTCGTGCAGACGATGCTTCCAAAATGCAGGTTCAAATCTTTGTGAGCACAAAGAAACTCGAACGTCTTTTTGCAATAAACTCTTGCTTTTATGAACTGACCGAACAAAACTTCGGATTATATTGTTATTTAAATAAAAATGATTAGAAAAATTACAAAACATTATTTAACAATTAATTTAGTTAATATGTTATTTTAATATCCATGTTTTAATTTTACAGCAAAACTCTGCGTTGCAGCACTCTATTTGCCAAAACAATTAATGAATGAAAAAAAAAAACTAATTTTTATTTGATAATTTATATTTTTTTGGTATTCTGATAAACAAATCATTTCATGTGGCTAAAAAAAGTGCAATTATAACAATACTACTACTACTATTTATTACTATTATTGTTTAATTAAATTAATTATACATTCAGTATCCAGACCCTTACAATTGTGAGGGGGGACCACATAAGAATTTGGGATTAAATAAAATAAAATTTATTAGGGGTGTCAAAATTAATCGTTTCTTTGGTGCACTGCAATGCAGACAATTGGGTATTAGTTCAGTAATAATCATAACCGGCTACTACGTACTGACGTAATTTATCTCAAATGCACTGTATTGCTGTAGCTTACTATGGCAAGGGAGGCGAGCACAAGTAATTAAAACACTGCAACTACTTAAAAACGCAGAAACTTTGCACAATTCACTGTGTGAGTGTTTGCTAGACAGTCTTTCACTGACACTGAAGTTACAGCAGAAGCCCTCTTTTACTGTTATTGAGAAAATGAAAGTAAAAAAACTCCATCTCTCTCTCTCTCTCTCTCTCACTGTGTACCTTTGACCTGCTGGCGTGAGGTAACTTTTCCTCTCCTCTCCTCGAGCATGTCTGCAGAGTGAGTTTTCTCCTTTGCGTCTATCATGGATCAGCTGTGATCGCCGCTGACGTTTATCAGTGTCACTCATCGGTAAACAGGGCCAGAGCGTTAGAGCCAATCACAGCCCTTTCTATTGAGTGGGTGACCAATCATAGGGGGTGTAAGAACTGACTCGACAGAGCTCATAAAGCGAGCAGGATATTTACACTTGTCTATTTGCTATAAATGCTCATGTTGTTCTGTGCATGAATTTTTAAAGGTACAGTTCATATATCTGACCGCTTGTATTAAGGGGCAAAATTGTTACAAATAATAACTAAAAATAAATATATTTAATCAATTTGAATACAAGAATTCTTGTGCTGTGAAGAAAATATAAAATGGTGTATGGAAAGCATCGTCAATGCAGAGATATCGAATTGAACCGAATCGATGGCATGATAATCCGAACCGTGAGACCAGTGTGGGTTCACACCTCTAAAATGTAAAAGGTCTAAATCATTTTTAAGTTTGAACTCAATTGAACACAAAAATTCAGCATTTTTCTACTAACATTCTGATGCTTCTCATGCCATGCTCCAACTAATCCACACACACACAAAAAAAAAAAAAAAAAAAAAAAAAAAAAAAACACTCAGCCATTAAAATTTACACTCTTAATGATTTTTTTCATCAACCTAACAAAAACATCATGCTACTTTATGACTTAACGGCTGATTAAAAGCCATGCTTACCATCAGGTTAAACAAGACAAAACAAACCCTAACAAATCAGAGACAACAACTGCATTTAAAAGATTTTGGTTTCTGTGCTTTTCTTCAGTCCTTTGAGAAGAGCCGTGAGCGCAGTATTAAGGATGCCACACGTTCATGCCACACCAGACCGCAAACAACCGCTTCTCTACAGTACCTCTAATGTTCACAGTGAAGAGCTGCCCTTCACCTACAGCATGGCATATTTCTCTGTCCATTCCTTTGCCATTCTATTATACCTGATAGAGCATTGTGTGTTAGACTCACTTTAATTCTATTTACATGCTTTTTAATGTCTTTAATCTTCACAAAACAAAATTGTGTCTAAAACAAATAGACTGACTTAAGGTGCCTTCGTCATTTACATCTTTAAATATTTTTGCGGTAATGTGTGTAGCAGGTTTGTCTCATCGTATTTGGTATTAACTGCATTTAAACAAACTTTTTAAAATTGATTTAGGAGATTTTTAAAATAAGGATTGTGTCATTATTTACTCACCCTTAAGCCCAAAGCTAAGTTTTGGAACACAAATTAAGATAAAATAATGTATAAAAAGCCTGTTAGCCAAACCCTGGCACTTAAAATCATTTAAAATAAATTCACACAACTTGAGCAAGTTAATCATATCAGATCAGCTTCGATGTCTATTTCATGGAGATTAAACTGATAAAAGGTTTATAAATAACACAATTCTATAATACATAGATTCATAACAATGAAAAGACATCAACAATAAAGTATAACAATAAATAATGCTCAGTATAAGATAAAATTCTAAAACAGTAAGATTTAGTGGTTTAATTAAGGCCCAATCCCAATTCTATTTTTGTATCCCTACCCCTTTCCCCTTGGCCCTTACAACTGAGGGTTAAGGGGAAGGGCTTCAAAATTTACCCCTAAGAATTGGGACAGCACTACAGCACCTGCACACGTCATCACGATCTCTTGCTTCATATTCCAGTTGTGGTATTTATTGGTATTTATCTTCAGGAAATTACTGAAGGCATATATTATGTTATCATAACGATCTAATGTGACAATAAGATCGTAACTGTACTGTGTATTTACACAGTGGCCATATTCATCTATGTAAACACACGAAAACAACACTAACATTATAGCAGACACTGTAAAAAGCTCATTCTCAGCCACTAGACTTTTTTGACAGGGTATTGTGTCAGAATGTTGTGGGACTGCTATACAGGAGTTATGATTATGGATTATAGATCGCAAAATTTAGTGGGTTTTTTTAGCGTTTTTTTTTTAAAAGCATGACGATAAAACACGAACGCGGTTATGAATATATTAAAACACATGTTTGTTTGTCGTAAAAATTCATAATAATGACAAAAAAGAAAAAAAAAAAACTAATTTGTAGATCACCTTACTTTAGGGTTCAGCAATCCTGCCGTGTGGCTGGTGTATTCTGGGAAATTTTCTTACCCCTTGGTTTTGAGTGTGGTCTTGAAAAATCTTTGTTTGAAGGGCTATTCACCCCTTCCCTTAGCCCTACGCCTTCAAGATAAAAAGAATTGGGACAGGCCTAGCCCTTGACGTGAACGCGCAAAACGAGGGGTAGGGGTAAGGGGAAAGGCTAAGGGGTAGAATTGGGATTGGGCCCAAGTTTAAATCTTGATGGATTAATAGAAATGAACAGATTTTATTTAGTCTTTTATTCATATGTAGACATTGATGAACATAAACAGAGGCTCATTATACACGTTTATGATCAAACATGCCATAACATGAAAGAATGAATCTCTTTGGTTGTTGCATCACAAACAAGCATGCTTGAGCCTCTGTGACCATGTGTGAATGCTGTTCACTGTTTATATGTGAATAAAATCTAAATTATATCTGTTCATCACTCAGAGCATTTCTTCAGAAGACTTCAATCAGTTACTTCATGCGAATATTTTTTTTTTCCATCTCTTTAAATGTTTTAAAGCTTCTGCAGGGTTTCTGCTGGTTTCACCAAGTCAAATTTAAGACTTTAAGACCATTATGAATTAAAGTTTAGACTTAAACAGGACTAAATGTGCAGGATGTTTTTCTTATGGCTATTAGTTGGTGTAGCCAAAAATATTTTTACTTGCCCCATCAAAAAACACTAATTAGTTATTTCTTGCCCACATATTTTAAATATGTCAAAACAAGCAATCTCTAGTTGTAGACGTAATATTTTTTCAACATACTTTTCTGTTAAAAAAAATGCTTTAAAAACTATAATAAACTAAACGTAAATGCACGAAGAGCTTTTAAATCGAATGTTATTGTAAGGTAGGTAAATAAATCATCTTGGTAAACGGAGTTACAAATAGTTTTGTTAAAAGTTTTATCGGGATAGATTATTGGTGATTGGATGGGTGTTTGCTCGATTGAGTAGCTTTACATGGACATAGGAAAATTAATACTTGTTTAAAATGATTTAAGACCAACAATACAATATTTCAGTGAATTTAAGACTTTAAGGCCTAAAATTTTGTTTTTGAAATTTAAGTCTTTAAGACACCGTGGACACCCTGTACTGAGTCAATAGAATTTCTAGATTTGATTACAATATCTTAATGTGTATTCCACTGATAAGCTAATTTCTTATGGCTTATAAACACAAGAGAGTGGGTAATTAATTAAACACTTTTTTGGAGCTAAAGGACCCTTTAAAAACATAGCTAGTTTGTCAAGCAAAATAAAAAAGATAGAAAATTACTAATGAGATTAACACCAGACTGAAAAATAATTTCTCAGCAATAAGGACTTACATTTTAGCAAACTGATAAAAAATAGTAAATGACATGCGAAATAAATAAACCATAAAAACGAAAGCAAACTTATGACCGTGTGTAAAAGTACAATACTTGTGTGCTTCATTCTGTACTTACTTCTCTGTGTCTGTTTTATAGATTCGGGCAATCTCTGGCACAAGAGGGTCGTCAGGATTGGGGTCACATAAGAGTGAGCAGATGGACAGGAGAACTGCAGAGAAGACACATGTAGACAATAGATGACAATATGTAGACACAACATCATTAATAAAATACATCCATGTTGCTCGTCCAGTCAAATTAGCTGCTTTTCAGGCCAAATAAATTTCACATATAACAATTAACCAATTTCAACTAAAGCAAAGCCTAGGTCGCTCACAATCCCAAATCCTTCACAGATGATAACTGTCATAAAACTATTTTTAGTTTTAATTTCATGAAAGTAATATAGTCCTAATACATTATGGTACATAATATTTTTAAAAATACAGTAACAGGGTTTATACAGCAATCATAAAGTAAAACTCAATACCTCTTAAAACCTTTTTTTTTAGACTCTTTCCATACATTTTAGGAGCTTATCAACCCTTTAGGTTTCAACCGGTAGCAACATTTTGTAGCGACGTTTTAACTTGCAGTACATTTACTAAATACTGATTGTAAGAAAGCACAACTTAAGAGTCTGAACGATGTTTAAGGTCTCTATTTTTCAAAAATCAACGATCTGCAATGCCTGATTGATATATGATCTAAAGCGGTTCTCAGAATGTACAAAAAGCACTGTATTAAATTAAATTTTTCCGCACCATGTCTTTAAAATATGAACATTTATTTTTTTCTAGTGTTTTCAATGGAGTTTCTGTGCTAGCCTGCTGATCCTGACGGCATGTGAAAAATATGAAGCCGATTGGTCAGCTCTAGTCACATGACTCATGGTGCGCTCGCAGCATTCTGAAGATGTTTTCAACTGGGGTGCCTGAAAGGCTCGAGTGCTTCACACAAGCCGTGCGCCTCCATTGGAAATAATGAACTTGTGCACGGAAAAGACGTGATGTGAACGGCCACCGTCATTTGCGATCTCCATCAGTTGATCTTCTTGCACAGACCTGATTTGATTGCGGATCTATTTCTGGGCAGTTCGTGGGTCCTTCTCTGGGCCTTTTCCCCTTCACAAAGAAACTTTTCAAAGACGTCTGTTTCTTACTCGTTTTGCTGCTCGTGGGATAAATTTTGGTGCTCAAGTCACGAGATGTAACCGAGAGAATACGGTCATTTTTCAAAGTAAAATATTTTTTCAAAATAAAAGATTCAGACTAAGATAATAAATATTTATTATAAATATAATTTCTTGTGCGTCCCAGTACCAATTGATCCATGGACCAATATTCGCATATTAAATTCAGGCAAACTTAACTTTTATTTTTGATTATATAGTAGTTGTAATATTTTGTATAATAGCATTTAAGACTTCTTAATCCTTTTTAAGAGCCTTAAATTTCTCTAAATTGACTTTTAATACTTTTTAAGACCCCACGGACACCCTGAATAAATATTTTGCTACCATACTGTTTTGTTAGGTACCCTTATAAAAGGGTGGCAAAAAAGTAGAACAGTAGACTCAGTAGGTACCTTTGACAGTGGAAATGGAAATAAATGCGTACCGCACTGTAGTGTAAGGGTGTCAAGATAAATTAACACTTTATAATTAGGTATACGTGAATGATTTTGGCTGTAATGCGAGTTCTCTCCACTACATCTATCAGATGATCCGTCTATAAGTACGTATTGATAGCCGCTATTGGATGAGCAGATTGATAGACAAGGTTTTCAAATGTTTCAGTGTCATGCCACTCCTGACGGGCCTTGCAACACCTATTATTGTGTGTTTACCTTTAGAAATAGTAAGTGCAGGTGACCACTGGGACCTGAGGATATCCAGACAGATGCTGCCATTGCTGTTTATGTTGGGGTGGTAGATTCTTGTAGTAAATGCAACCTAAAAAAAGCCAACAATGCTATACTCGCTTGTAGTCAAACACAACACACACACACACAAAAAAGAACAGAAAGAAAGTGGTATTGCGGTTTCTGAAGTTCTCACCTTTGGTGGTTTAAATGGGTAATCTGTTGGGAAGTGTATGGTTAGGAAAAAAACGCCACCCTGATATGGACTTTCATTCTGTATTGACATAAGAAGGAGAGGATATTTTTAGTACATTTACACTATCGTTTAAAGATTTGGGGCAATACAGTTATTATTTTTTAGACATTTTATTAAAGTTGTGTGTTAAATAATTCAAATGAGAGTGAAGATATTTATAATGTTACCAAATGTTTCTATTTCAATAATATTCTCTTTCTATTCATCAATTAATCCAGAAAAAGCATCACAGTTTCTACTAAAATATTAAGCTGTGAATGACTTGGAATAGTTTCTAACGGATCATGAGGACACTACAAACTGAAGTAATGAAGCTGAAAATTCAGCTTTGGATCAAAGGAATAAATTACATTTATAAATTAAATACGTTCACAAAGAAAAATGTCATTTTAACCTTTGTACATTGTTGACAGACCTTCAATTTGTTGGCAAGGCTTCAAAATCGTTACTTTAAACTAAAATATTTGCAGATTTTTAAAAAAATTTGTATCAGTGCATGTGTGTGACTCTGTATGTACCTGTACAAAAATAATATTGCACCAATCCATCTAAATAAATGCTGTTTTTAATCATTGGCTTATACAAGATTATAATAATGAAAAAGATTTTAGTATATGCCTTTATTACATATAATGTTCTTTAATATATGGAAAATATCAGATTTTCAGGTCTCATTATGTTAACAAACTGTAAAAGATCAAAAGATTAAATTCCATAAACTGTATGCATTTCAGTAGTTATCATCAGGACTGATGCTGATAAAGAAATAATGTCAGTGAAAGCAGAAAGAAATGACTTTCAGAAACTTTAATGATGGCTTTTTGACACACACATTGTTCTGTGAATTGTGTAACTCAACCAAACTGATTAACAAGAGTTTTAAAAGGGACCTATTATGCCCCTTTTTTCAAGATGTAAAATAAGTCTCTGATGTCCCTAAGAGTGAGTGTGTGATGCTTCAGCTCAAAATACCCCATAAATAATGCTTTATAACTCTTTGAATCTGCCCCTTCTAGGCTTTTATCCTAATTGTGCCATTTTAGTGACCATCACTTTAAAATTCAAATGAGATTGTGCTCTTTTCAAAAGAGGGTGGAGCTACAAATGCCTGCGTGTCAGCATAGTGGCAGATTCAAAAACAAGACTAATGTCCAATGCTAATGAGGGAGCGACCATCACGAATGGGCGGGGCTTTCCACCTCTGATGACATGTACAAAAGGAGAATGCCAATCAAAGTGTTTCTGCAGACTTTTATGGAGTGCGATTATAAAAAAAAAATAGAATTAATAAATGTTTACCATTAGAAACTGGTTATATTCACAGACTGTTGCCACACAACTGTGTTTAAACCCCTTATAAAAGTGATTTTGGAATAATAAGTCCCCTTTAAATTGTAAAAGTGTACCGCTATTTGCAACTATTATTTTTCAGACATAATAAAAAACAAATCTTATCAACCCCAAACCTTTGAACAGTAATCTACATTGGGCACCAGCATTAAGTTATTCAGTAACGTGCATTTAGTTTTTACTGAACTCACCGGCCCCATGATTGTTGCCTGCCAGTGGAAAACTGCATGAGAGCAAACACATGTACACCATCAGTTTACAGTAAACACACACACATGCACACATACACACACACACAACCACAAACACCACAATGTGCATGTAAAAGTCCTGGATCTCACCGTCATCCCCCACCGGACCTGCGGAGCACTGTGCAGGAGGATCACGTGCCAAATCAGTCAATTCCTACAGTGGAGAGGCAGAATGAGATGTATGCAGTGAAAACGCACAGACGGCTCTGTATAATGAAGGGCCAGAAATGGCGCTTGCCTCTTTTATCACTATAGTGACAGCAAGATGAAACCAGCAGATTGAATGTTTAGCAGCACGGTGTATTTATAGTTCCAGAGGGGTCATGAGGGAGAAGAGCTGGAACACAACCTGAACATGTCCGTCTGCTCTGCCTACTTCAAGAGCACTACATTTATTTTTATGTGGCCGTGTCTGATGAGTGAGAAGACACCTGAGGCCATTTCATGTCAGCAAACTGTAACTTTCTAGAGCTTTTCCATTGCACAAATACAGGCAGATTTGAACTTCCTAAGACATTTATAATGTGAATATTATGAAACTGTCAAGGCGAGACACTACAGGCAAACACTTTTTTCATGCATGCGTCAACTTTTTTTTTTTTAGCTTCATTCATTTCAAGCGTTTCTTTCACAAAGTGTATTTTGTGTTCATTTAATTAGACACCTTTAAGTTTCTCTGTTGTCACACCTTATAAAATGTTTTTTTTTTGTAGATTGTAATTACAGTACAATTTTTAAAGCAGTTTTCTAAAAATTTGTTTTTTTTTCTGCTGCACTTTGCTATAAATCTCCAATTTAGAAGCCAAGACTTTAAAGTTTTATTCATATCTATATTTCAGAAGGGTCCATCTATATTTTGTACTTATTAAAAGTGTTAAAACTTTTAATGTGCATGATTATATACTATATTTTAAAACCCCCTCCCAAACTTTAAAATTGTGAAAGATTTTCTGTATAACAGAATTATAACAAATAGATTCCCAAAATCCCCTTTGTAAAAACCTTTCACTCCAATATGTCTAAAACAATATGGATAAGATTTTTTTTATTTAAATGTTAGAAATGCATGCAAACAGGTTCATATTTAAAAGAATAATACCACATTTTCATATTTAAATGATATTAAAACTTGCAATTCCCAAAAAACAACTTGCAATTCATAATGTATTCAACCTACTGAGGAAGTATGGTGAATAATATTATTTTTACCCAATTCACCTTAAGTGTCTTGCTGTAAACCTAAAATTAAACCCAGTCTCTAAAGGTCAGCTAAAAGAAGAGCAGTAATAAAAAGATCTGAGGTCAAAACTTAATTATGATATTATTGTGAACTTTATCAAGATCAGATTCATGTTTTCTGTTTCATTTTACAGGACTATGATAAGAATTTACCGCCTACACCACGAGGCAAAGTGAAAACACTTCACTTACCATTTTAATTATTATAATACATTCAAATACCGCTATTTTATAAGATTTATCAGCTATAATATTTACCTACCATTTTATAAAGCGACATAATTATTAGCTGTCAAAGCCCTTGTTTTACAGTGACGTGGTATAATATGACATACTTCTGTATGTATGTATGCATGCATATATATATATATATATATATATATATATATATATATATATATATATATATATATATATATATATATATATATATCTCGACAGGTTTGGTGTAATAATTGAACACCAACTCGCGCTTGTCGCTTGCAACTGGGAATAAACCAACGCTCGTTTTTACGCAATACTTCCACACGCGGCAAATGACTGAAATAATTAATGACACACTGATTTATAATACGTCTGGTTGATTTATTTATCCTCGGTATAATTTCTCACTTACCTTTTGGATTCGTTTAAGCGCCATCTTCCCACTGGGTGTAGTGGCTCCCGAATAACTAGCGCCCTATTTCTCGATATGTGAGCTAACCTGAGAGCTAGCCAGTTGCCTAGATAAAAACTAACATTAAAAATGCCACGATGTCGAAACTGTATCTAACATTCAGAGTCTAAAAATGCTATAGCAGTCAGACGAGAGAATACGGACAGGCCCTGATCCCTGTCGGTGAGTGTGAAGCTGATGTGTGTGTATTACACTTCTCTTTCAGTTTGTCTGAGCTGACAAGATGTCCGTGAGCTTGTTGTTAGCACTTCTAGCTGCTGCTTCTCCTCATCGTGAGCATTAAATGGCGAATTAAAGAGCGGTAATGAACCGAGCGCCACCCTGAGCGCTGGATGACAACGGTATTGTTTAACTTCCAAAATGTGTTTTTAGAAATAAAAAAAAATTAACATTTGACTTGTAATAGGGGGAGAATTTTACCTACAAACAGGTTCACGTAATTCCATGGAAAGCAAAGGCTTCTCTTGAACCACGATGACGAGAAATGAGATGAATGCAAAGATAATGGTTCAGATAACGAATGAACGTAGACATTTTAAGCCTCAGTTCATGCTGTATTACATATATGTGACTATTTAATTTTTAGCACTTTTTTCACAACTGCTACCCCGTTAATATTTTGGCTAGGCATAATCAGATCATTTGAATTTAATGCATTTTTATGATTCATCAAACATTTTGTTAGGCTACATTATTTACCCAGGTTATTGAGGGTGTGAATTAAAACAAGACATGTCTTGATTTTAGCTATTTTGGCTTTTTAATTGCTTGTTTTGTCTTATATAAAAACAATTTAAAGGGATTATTCACAAAAAAAAAATGAAAATTCTGCTTTTTACTGACCCTTGTTGTTCCAAACTACTATAGTTTGAGAAATTGTGTGTACTGTTGAACACAAAGATATTTAGAAGAATGTTACAAATCAATAACCATCACATCCATTTGTATTTCCAACTATGTATGTCAATGGTTTTCAGTTTTCTTTAATATGTCGTCTTTTGTGTTGAACAGAAAAGAAAAAGATAAAACTGGAACAAGTGAAGGGTGAGTAAATGGTAACAGAATTTTAATTTTGGCTGAACTATCTATTAAATCATCTTGAGGTCCCCTGGTTGAGAATCACTGCTCTGTGGGATTTATGGCATATACCATATTAACATGACACTTGCTACTTTTTACATGATTCATTATGGTACAAAGTACATCATAGCAATACACATTATTGTAATAGTGAATATCCACAGTGCATAGAAGCATGAACATTCATGCGATGTTAAAGAATTTGGGACCAGACAGCCAACTTCTACTGCTTCTTACACATGCATTCATATATCCATTGTAGGAGCTTTTGACCATTGGCGAGGGCACTGGTTGGTGGTTTATCCATCCTTTGACTATTAAATTCTCACTGCTAACCCACAAAACTGGCCATTACAGAAGTACTCTGAATCAGTTGGCATTCAATTTTGCCCTTGCCAGTCACTGTCATCTTTATTCCCAACCATTTCTACAATATCCATCCATGATTATAAAAACCTACGGTTTACCTACTATCTAAACTAAACTGCACAAAACCATTGATGTATGATTGCTACATTTAAACGTTGTACAAATTAGCCAAATCAGCAAGCTTACAAAAACTGAGAAGTCTTTTATTATTAAAATACATGTAAATTTCGTCCACTGTGGGGCCTAATGGGAGCAGTAACAGCATTTTCAGTTCGGTGGATAAATTATTCCCAGTACTAGGGCTGCACAATATATTGTTTAAGCATCAATTTCGTAATGTGTACATAACTGCGCAGGATCTCCAGTGTCAAGTATGGGTTATTGTTGATCAGAAGCTGGACGTCCAGTGTTCTCCAGCCTCTGGTGCCTAGACTGCAGCTCTGCACAGGAAGTTTGGCCAGAGGAGAAATGGTCAAGCCCAACTGTGCCTGGTTTCTCTCAAGGTTTTTTCCTTCACTTTTGTCGATTTAAGTTTGTTCCTCGCCACTGGCTTACTTGGTTTGGGACTTGTGGAGCTGCGCATCGATGGAGTTTTCTCTTCAGTGTTTGGACTTTCAGCAGTGAAAATTTAACCACACTGAACTGAACTAAACTGAACTTCAACTCTGAAAGCTGGACTGACACAGTTTCAGTTTGCTTGAACTTCTATGCTAAGCTGCTTTGACACAATCTACATTGTAAAAGCGCTATAGAAATAAACGTGAATTTAAAGTTTTTAATTTAATTTGCATTAGTTTTTTTTCTGTAAAACATATCAAGTGAGTTTAAAGCATTTAGGCACAAGAAACAATAACATTTGTAGCCAATAGTGAAGGCTGCCAAGTGTCTCTCTACATAAGATTTTTCAATATTTGAGTGTAACTGCCAATAAGACTTGCCAGAAAAATGTATCAGAAAAAGCTCTTTTTTTTCTCTTGGACTCTGTTTGATCCCCTTAAAAAAACTTTAAAGTTATTTTTTAACTAGTTTATAATAATTTATGCAGATGCACTCTCCTATTCACTCGCCCCAACCATTTTAAAATAATGAAATTCAATCCATCTGGAGAAATATATTTCATATCGCAATACATATTGCAGAAAAACAAAATATTGTATTGGGAAAATGTTTCCAATTTCATGCAGCCCTACCCAATACTGTAAAGTATAAAGTGGCCAATGTAGAATGATGTAGAGCACAGGTGTCAAACTCAACTCCTGGAGGTCCACAGCTCTGCACAGTTCAGTTCCAACTCTAATTAAACACACCTGATAAAACTAATTAAGTGCTTTAGACTTGTTTGATACCTACAGGTAGGTGTGTTGAAGTAGGGTTGGCACTAAACTCTGCAGGGCTGCAGCCGTCCATGGAACTGAGTTTAACACCCCTGATGTAGAGCTTTCAGGAGACTGCAAAAAAAAAAACACACACAATTCACAAAGAGATCAGACAATAATAACTTGTGTTGTTTTAATCTTCTTCTACCATTAAAGTAATCGAGAAAAACACTCAACGACGGGTTACAAATGACACAGACTGATTTAAACAAAACCGATAAAGAACAAAAAAAATAAGTGTGATTGTATAAGCATTTCATCTTTATTCTCTGCTCTGATAAACATCCTCAACTGGGATCCTCAACTGGGATCTTCCCATTAAAAATGATTATTGTGCACCGAACGCAGATTCACTGACAGTCTATTACCCCTGAATCCAGGCAGAACACATCCACAAACCATAATGTAATTGAGAGAAATACTCGCCGTGATATGGCCACCTCCATTACAGCTACACAACTTTAGTTTAAAACACAAGCACACAATGGAGTGACACAGAAAAGGCACGGCTACCAGCAGTCCTCCATCAGTCAGAATGAGATTCACTCATGTGCAATTATTTGTACCTCCAATACCACAAACAGAAAGTCATTTTATACACCCAGACAAAAAAAAAAAAAAACATGAATTGTGTGTGTCTTAGATCTCTATCAGTTCATTTCTCCCACAGAACTGGACAATTATCATCATACACTGAAAAAGAATATCAGTAAATTAACAGTTTTCAGTATTTTGTGATTCGTGTTTTTTATTTCCCCCATTTATTTATGCTTTTGAATTGCATTATGTGACCTGGATCTTTCTTCCAACAACCTTTAACCTCAGAAAATTTGAAAAAAGTGACTTTTATGAACATTTTTAATAGTTTAAAGTGATGTATAGTCAGGGTTGGTGTTGTATATTACAGAATAAAACCAATGTAATAAACTGCCAGTACAATTTCTGCTATTTTACAGACTTATTTCTCTCTATATTATCTCTTACATTATTTCAAACTACTAAAATGTCAATACAAGTATCTTTGTTAAACTGTAGAGTTGAATTTTCAACATAAAAAGTCGACAGAGCAACCATAAATAAACTGAAAACACTTGTGAATCACAAAATACGGAAACTGTTAATTAACAGAGATTATTTACAGTGTACATGACATCTTAACAAATGTCAAGACAAGATTATTCAAAATGAATCATTTGCCAAGTATAATCTTCACTGAGGAGGTGTTGAGAAAGGGTCAATCCAGCACACAAGCGGCAGGACGTCCTAACTGCTTCCTTTCTCTGAGCTTTTGCTCCGTTTCCTCTAGAACAAGATTTCTGGAACCGTGCTATTTTGGTTTCTCTGTTTTACGCTTCTCTAGCTAAGTTTATGTTTCTGGCCCTTTCCTTCCCAGGCTCCTGCAAAGACACTTTAGAGTCCTCGTCTGATGAGCAATCAGTTACGCCTTGAGAATCACCATTGGCTTCACAATGCAAGTGTTGGAGACTGTCTTTCCTCCTGGAGTATTTACTTCAGACTCTTCACAGCTGGTCTCTGGGGAGGCATCACCATCATCATCATCATCATCATCATCAGCATCATCATCATCATCATCATCATCATCATCACCATCATTATCATCTCTCTGCTCCTCTTCCTCCTCATGGTTTTCAGGTGGAGGTTGTTGGTCTGCAGGAGGTGAGTTTTGTTGGGTTGGTTGAGCTTCGTCTGCTGGAGCTGCTGGACTGGCTGAGGGTTTGATTGAGGTGTGGCACATAGGGCACGTCTCCTGCACGTAAAGCCACTTCCTCAAACAGTTGCCGTGGAAGAAATGACCACAGTAGGTAATCACCGCTGATGTCATGTCCTGCAGGTTTAAAAAATAGGATTAACATGGACTTCATACAGGTTATATACTCTGTAAATAACTCTGGGTTCCACACAACTCCTTCATGCTGTCCCAACACAAATCAATTAAGCTAACAAATCATTGTTAAAAATTTAAGTGGATTGAGCTAAAAAAAATTTAATTGTCCCCCAAAAAACCTTATGAATTGTGTTGTTTCAACTTATTTTAAATAAGTAGTTTGAACAAGCAGAAAAATATATTCTTTTGAGTGCACAGAGTGAAATTCAATACCTTTTAAGACCCTTTCAATACATTTCTTATCGCCACTTTAGGTTTCAACCGGTAACATTGGCGACATTTTATTTTGCAGTATATTTACTAAATACTGATTAAAAGAAACTAATCCTACACTCAAAATTTTTTTTGCTGCTTGTTTAAATTACTTATTTAAAATAAGCTGAATCAACACAATTCTTGTTTATTTTTTTATTTTTATTTTTTTTTTTGGGTGGGGGGGGGGGTGACAGTTTAATTGTTTTATGTTCAATCCACTTAAATTTGCAAAAACAATTAGGTTGACATGACAACATAAAGGAATCATGTGGAAACGAGCATTTTTTACAGTGTAATCTAAAGCAGTGTTTCTCAACCACGTTCCTGGAGGACCACCAACACTGCATGTTTTGGATGTCTCCTTTGACTTTCACACCCATTACAAGGCTGCGTTCGAAACCGCATACTTCCATACTATACATTATGCTAAAATCAGTATGCAAGCCGAGTAGTAAGTCCGAAATCATAGAATTCGAAAATCAGTATGCGAGAAGTACCTGGATGACTTACTACTTCCGGCGAGATTCTGAAGTGCGCATCCCATGCACGCTGCGCTATCCCATGATGCCCCGTGAGAGAATTCAAGAATGGGAGTGAATCGACGCAACTGACGCAGGTAGGTCACGTGACCATGACAAAATGGCGGATGTAGTACGTCCGAATTCCATTCATACTTCTCATATTCATACTGTATAGAACGTACTTTTCCAACGGCCAAGTAGTACGTTTAAGTTCAAATGCAGTACCTACTGAGTAGTAGGCGGTTTCGGATGCAGCCCAAGTCTTTCAGTCTCTGCTAATGAGCTAATGATCTGAATCAGGTGTGTTTGGTTAAGGAGAAATGGAAAATGTGCAGAGCTAGTGGTCCTCCACGAATGTGGTTGAGAAACACTGATCTAAAGTATTATTTAATAAATGAATTAAAATGCTAATCCAGCAGGTGGCGCCTATATACGTATTAGCAGAAATAATGGTGTTGCCTTGGTTACTGCAGTAAATAAAGCAGCATGATGTCATATCTAGCAGGATTTATTGATTTCATAAACTACAGCATCCCAGTATTTGCATCCTGGCATACAGCTATACAACATATAATCAAAAACAATGCAAAATATAATGCCAAGTAATATAGCATTTAAGACTTTTTGATAGTTTAAGGGCCTTATGTCTTTTTTTTTAATTGATTGATCAACTTTTAATACTTTAAGACCTTGTGGACACCCTGTTATAATCATTGTCGTGCAAAGTATAGCTTGATTACATAGAAGGTCCTGACTAGGATCCTGTATCTATAGAAGCTTACTTCTACCATGGAATAAAAAAAGATTATTGTGTAACTTTTTCATCTCACAGTTATATTTTACACACCACTGAGATATACTGTAAGCTCAAAACTATAAGAAATAAAGTATAATTTTTTGCAATGACTACTTTAAAACGGTTATTTCTATAAATGTCTATAAAGTCTAAATGCAACTCAACACGGCAAAAAAAAAAAAAAAAAAACATATTAAACAAATGTGTCATGATTCTTGCAAAAATGTATTTCTGTGGTAGATTTCCTGAAATTTCCTGACAATTAGGACAAGTATATTGCTGGAGTCTAATCATTAGCTTATTCTACTCATTAATGTAGCTCTTTTTACAGGTTTTGCTTTCCAATTTCATATTTAGACATGATAAAAAAATCACATCTGGTCAAAGTTTACCACTTCACCTCTACTGATTGAACGGTTTTCACTATAATGCCATATTCAGGGCTGGACTGGGACAAAAAATAAATAAATAAATAAATAAATTTAAAAAAATCGGCCCTGGCATTTTGGGACAGAGCGTCCCACTACATACAATCAAAATGCTACCCATCTGTGCACGGCCTTGAATATGTTTACCAACTCCCATTCTATAAAAGCACAAAAGCCATATATATGAAATAATGAGTTGACAAATTAAAAACTTAAAAAATTTAATTTATTATTATAATAAAATTATAATCCACACTGGAAGTCCATCTTGTGTGTGCCTGTGTGTTTTGAGGGAGCCTATATAAAATAATGAACATAACAAAAACTGCCTGCTGACGCACACAGTTAATGTTGATTAACAAAATAAAGATAAATAATAAAAGCAATGTGTCAGAGAGCCTTAAAAAATGTTTAACTCAACAATGAAACATCAAACATAGCTTAAAGATTGTATATAGTCAATCAAATTAATTTAAAACAATTAAAAAATGCAACAAATATTTGTTTGGGTCTGAACTACAAAACTGCATGTAAAAAAAATTAGCATTAGTTTTGCTTAAGTTGCACACTAGTTGTATCATGTATAAATATCATTATAACCATATTGAATAAATATTACTGTAACTATATAGGCCTACATCATGCTGACGATCAAAAACAAAATGTCATGATACCACAGGCGATTGTCTTCTGACCGAGTGCACCTTAAAAGACATGAATGAGCACTTGAGAAGCGTTCTTTAGGATCTATATAATTTGTAAAATAAAGAGTTGCAGGTTAAGGAAACAGCATGGGAGGAAGTTGCCGCGGACCTTGGTGCAGATGAAAAGTAAAAATAAAAAGTGTATTTATATAGACAGATAGGTAACTATATAAAACAGACAGGGATAGATTGATCTGTGCAACAGTCAGTGGTATAAAGTAACAAATTACAAATACTCAAATTACTGTAATTCAGTAGTTTTTCTCAGGAATTGTAATTTACTAAGTAGTTTTAAAAATGTGTACTTTTACCTCCCCTTGAGTACAATTCAAGTGCAGTATTGGTACTTTTACTCCACTACTTTCCTTCAACCTGCAGTCACTATTTTTTCTTGTCTATGGGGATTAGAAAAATCAGTCCTGAGATTCCTGTCCAATCAAATCGCACAAACAGTAGAACAGTGGTAGGGAACGTATGGCTCTCGAGCCACATGTGGCTCTTTGACCAAAAATACGTGGCTCTCCAGCTGTCTTCCATCAATATTATTATATCGTTTGAAAAACTATACCAATCACTAAAAATCAATTTCCTATCAAAAATACAATTACCATTCCCTTTTAAATTGTAATTTTATACAGCACAATGAATAAGAACTCAGTTTACAATAAAAGGACGTTTCGACCAATGTGCGTTTGTGGCAATGTGGATAAACTTGAATTGCGACACCAATAAAGGGCAAACAACTTACGTTTCTATGGTAACTTAAATTCATAGAACATTCATGAGTGGTGATGGCGAAAATAAAAATACTATAAATTGTTCTTTCTTTATTCATGGACTTGCTCAACATGTGATGCTTCATATTTGTTTATTTTTGAGTTGTGCATGGACATAAATTAAGGTTTTGTTAAAACCTGTATTTAACCCTATTGTTGAAACCTGTATTTGTTAAAACCTGTATATATATATATATATATATATATATATATATATATATATATATTTATTTATTTATTTATTTTTTATATATAAATATTTTCCAAATGATGTTTAACAGATTCAGGAAATTTTATTTGTTTTATTTCAGCTAGAATAAAAGCAGATTTTAATTTTTTAGAAACCATTTTAAGGTCAATATTATTAGCCCCTTTAAGCTATATTTTTTTCGATAGTCTACAGAACAAACCATCATTATACAATAACTTGCCTAATTACCCTAACCTGTCTAGTTAACCTAATTAACCTAGTTAAGCCTTTAAATGTCACTTTAAGCTGTATAGACGTGTCTTGAAAAATATGTAGTCAAATATTATTTACTGTCATCATGGCAAAGATAAAATAAATCAGTTATTAGTGATGAGTTATTAAAACTATTATGTTTAGAAATGTGTTGAAAAAATCTGCTCTCCATTAAACAGTATTTGGGGAAAAAAATAAACAGGGGGCTAATAACTCAGGGGGCTAATATTTCAGACTTCAACTGTATATACATCCAAATGGCTCTTTAAAAAAATGCATTTGCTAAAAAATCAGAAATGGCTCTTTGCTGAAAAAAGTTCCCGACCCCTGCAGTAGAAGGTAAATCGCATCATACTGAACTACCTCAAGACGCGTGCTTTATAATTGCAGCAAACTGTTTGGAAGCATTAAAAGTGTCCAAGAAGATGTCCAAAATGGTCACACGCAATGACCCAGAGACTGTTTAGATGCATGTCACTGATAGGAAGATGACTGATGTTTACTGTATGATGACCAAAATGGCCTTAAACACCCAGCAGGCACAATACGTCAACATGACGTCAGATTGACGTTGTACCCTAACGTCGTGGGGACGTTGCATTTTGTTTGGAAATGAAAATCAGGTTGACGTCAGAACTAAACGTCAGGTCGACGTCAATGTCCAACCTAAATACAATCAAATATCAACGTCTAATGATGTTACAGCTTAATGTGGACGTTACCAATATGATGTTGATCAGATGTTGGATTTTGGTTGCCATACCCGAGGAATAAATGTCAATATTTGATGTCAATATGATGTTGGTTTAAGATGTTGGCTCGACGTTGGATTTTGGTCTCTGTCTAACACAACCTAAAATCAACTAAGTATTGACGTCATTTGACATCATTATTGGACATTAAAATAAGATTGTCCTTAGACGCTGGTTAGGCATTGAATTTTGGTCATCTGACATTACAACCTAAATCTAACCTAATATTAACGTCTTATGATGTTGTGTGCCTGCTGGGCAATAACTAAATGCACTACAGAATGTTACATATACACACATCCACAAATTACATGTAAATGCATCAGCTTTTTACAGTGTAATACTCACTACTCACTACTCTTGAGTACTTTTAAAAGGGCTACTTTGAGTAATATTTAAAACAGATACTTTTTCTCTACTTGCACTACATTTTTAGGCAAGTAATACTTAAAGTATGATTTTTCAGTACTCTTTCCACCACTGGCAACAGTTGCCGATCCGCTGGGTGCTGCAGACACAAAAGGCAAACGCCTGTGTGCTGCTTCTGCTCTCCATATGAGGGCAAGCAGCGTGAAACAGGCGTGACTCTCGACTATTTTGACAAATACACACCGACGTTGCTCACACAGATCCCAAAATGGGAGTTTGTGATTGGGTCAGCCCAATGTCAATAATGAAAAGAATCAATGGGCTGCAGATTATGTCACATGGGCCGGTCTGTCCGAAAAAAAAAAAAACGCCATCTAACTTTCAGAGCGTCACAGATTACAGCATCGTCAATTAATTAGGCAGAAAAAAAACAACAGTCTGCTAAGTGTTTTATGGGCCGATCAGATCATAAGAAGATGATCAGACCGGACCAAAAAGTACGTCGGCCTGGCAGGAAACTGCCCGGTCTGCCAGATGGTCAGTCCGCCCCTGGCCATATTACGACTATAGGTAACAATAAAGGCTGAAAAGGACTTGTAGTAATCCTTTGTTTAAAAAAAACACATGTACAACCAAATGTGTACAAGTGTGTGTGCGTGTGTGTGTGTGTGTTCAGGATGCTTCTCAATTTTTATTTGTGCATCCTCATTTCCTTTCCTTTAGTCTTAGCTCCAACCCCTCAGGATGTGAGGGAAGGATGTAAGGAGAAGATTGAATGAATGACGCAAAATGAAATATCCTAACTTTCTTTAGCCTCACTTCAAAGCGTCATCATTTAGAATTTTTGAATATTAGAAATAATTGCAATAGTTTGAACCTCCACAAAACACAACTATTTTCAGAATTTTTACTAGTTATTAGTAACAATTAATTATCTCCAGTCATGAACTGCTTTTATTTATGCTGAAAAGTACATTATACTTCAAAATTATCAAAACTGTGAAAACCCACATTTACAATAACGTGCCGCATGCTTAATATTCATATAATCGTATTATTAGTCCAGATGTGAAAGAGGAGGAGAAGTTACAACGTGCGTCAGGTTTAGTCAATAAAACCCTTCCGCAAAATATACACCCATGTATACTCGCTCATGACTCCTCAGGAAACCTCTCTCATGATGTCCTACAAGAAGAACTTGATTAGTTTCATAGGACGGAGGATGGAGGAGCAAGAATACGAGAAAGGATATTGAGAAGCACCCTTAGTTATTAGTTTAATCATTTCAGTTGCGTGTGCAGGGTTCCCATGTTAAGCCAAATCTAAAATTCTCGACTTTTCCTTGACATTCACTGACTAAAAAGCTGAATTTTCATGACATCTTATCAATGGAAAAACAGGCCGCTATTGTGCTTATACACTACCTAACAAAAGTCTTGTCACCTATACAAGTTTCAGGAACAGCAAATAATAACTTGACTTCTAGTTGATTATTTTGTATCAGAAGTGGCTTATATGAAAGGCAAAGGCCTCTAGATTACGCTTATTTTACCAAAATAAAATATGATCATGACTTGATTTTTAATTATTTAATTAGGACAGTAAGGTCTGACTTTTATTAGACAAAAGTCTTGTAACTTAACAGAAGAAATGTACATTTTAGAACATAAAGTCATGGTGCAGTAGAATAAAAATTTATATTGTGTATGACTGTCATGAGCTTGGACGACTGCATCCATACATCTCTGCAATGACTCAAATATCTTATTAATATAGTCATCTGGAATGGCAAAGAAAGTGTTCATGCAGGTCTCCCAGAGTTCATCAAGAATCTTTGAATTCATCTTCAATGCCTCCTCCTCCATCTTACCCCAGACATGCTCAATAATCTTTATATCTGCTGACTGGGCTGGCCAATCCTGGAGCACCTTGACCTACTTTGTTTTTAGGAACTGTGATGTGGAGGCTGAAGTATGAGAAGGAGAGCTATCCTGCTGAAGATTTTGCCCTCTCCTGTGGTTTGTAATGTAATGGGCAGCACAATCGTCTTGATACCTCAGGCTGTTGATGTTGCCATCTACTCTGCAGATCTCTCGCATGCCCTCAAACTGAATGTAACCCCAAACCATGATTTTCCTTTACTAAACTTGATTTCTGTGAGATTCTTGGGTCCATGTGGGTTCCAATAGGTCTTCTGCAGTATTTTGATGATTGGGATGCAGTTCAACAGAAGATTCATTGGAAAAATCTACCTTCTGCCACTTTTCCAAATGATCTACTAGAAGTCAAGTTATTATTTGTTGCTCTTACAGCTGTAATCAATGACAAGACTTTTGTCAGGTAGTGTATATAATAATATAACATTAAAACATGTTAAAATAATACATTTAATAAATAAATTTGCCTTTAATAGCCAAATAGACAACAATGGATAATTTACCTAAAAGAAAAAGATTAACGGTACATACTGTTTCTATGGCTGCAGTGCAAAGTGCTCCCCTTGCATATTTGATAGCTCAATAGTAGTTTTACAAATGTATATTTAGCTGTACTGTCATCTACTTTCTATCACCCAGTCTTTAAAGTAGCCATTTTAAAGCCAAAGAACTAAATAAAATTATATTTTCTTGACATGTTAGCCTTAATTAAGCAGGTACAAGTGCTGAAAAAGTCTAACCATAACAACAGGCGTCAAAACAGCATGATATAAAAAATACGATATTAAAAAAAAATTACATTTTAATAAATTAAAACTACGATTTAAAGTGACAAACAAAAATTCTTGGTATTCCATGACTAGGACAAAAATGAAATTTCCCTGACTATCAATGTCTGGAGTAGATCTTTTAAATTTCCAGTAGCAGCCCAAAACCTGACCCATAAAGGTTGAGTGATAAAGGTCTTAAAGAGTTTGAACCCGTAATTGGTGCTTGCATCTATTTTCAATAATATCCAGCTGCAGAACCGCAGAACCACACACGTTTCAGGCACACACAAACCAGCACACACGATCTAGGCAAACCATATATGGTTACGCTGGATGTTAATGTTGTTAATGCACTTCTCTGACATCGTCATTAATATATTTATATATATATTGTTGATAAATATTGTACACAATGAACTTTACTGTTACACAAATATTGCGATCGAGGCAGGCAAATGGGGAGCGTTGTTTTTGATCGCCATTCAATACAATAGACTGAACAGTTTTCTATCAGTCATCATAGATGATGATCAGTCATTATTATCTGACAGTCAGTATAGCAGACACTCGTTTGCTGGCCTTGCAGAACGATCTAAATTAGACAGTTTTAATTTATATAATGGATTCATTTATAATGAGGGAAATAATAGCAAGTTAATATGTATAGTTAATAATACATCATTATATGTAATAAAAATCTTGTTACATTTAATAAATGTGAACACTATATTTTACTCAAGCGATTTAATAGTATTTATTCACTTAATTTTCTAATAATGTTTTTATTAATGATTTCCCACATTAAATACTATGTAATATATTATACTAATATCTAATTTATATTAAGTAATATATTGTTTTTAAACCATAAAGTACTGGTAATTTGTGATAATTATAGTTGCAACAAATTTAACAGTACAAAAAATAACTGTTTATATATATATATAATATATATATATATATATATATATATATATATATATATATATATATATATATATATATATATATATATATATATATATATATAACAGTTGCTACAGTTTAGTAAAATAGTAGTTTAAATCAGTTTACAGCTATATTAATTTGTATTATTATCTATAATAATTAATTTTATTGTGACACATTATTACTTGTTTTTTATATTTTACAACAAAAATATTTTAACCAAGTATGACAACATTAAGATCCTGAATTATACACTTAATCCTACAATTAGACAGTCCGTTATGTTTTCTTTGAGTATGTGAATATGTGAATAAAGTCATAAGTGTTTTACCAATTATTTTTATTTACATAATTTGAGTTTAGAAACTGCAGAGATGTTAAAGTGATCGTTACGATATAATAATGAAATAATGACTGAAATTGGAAACCATAAACTGTTCACAGTCTAATGAATGGCAATCGTAGCACGGACGGTCTCAATCGCAATATTTCTGAAATACAGTAGGTGGCGATAATACTCCTAAGGAGTTAGTTAGTTACCATATATGGATTGCCTAGATTGTGTGTGCTAGATTGTGTGTGCCTGAAACGTGTGTGGTTCTGCGGGCCTGCAGCTGGATATATCTCTCTATTTTAGTAATTTAGACTCTTTAAAATATAACAACCTATCAGTACCACATTTTACAGTATCACACACTGAACAAATGGCCACACTTTGTGCTTGCTCTCACCTGGAAGCAGATGGCGCAGACATCATTGTGGTCCTGTAGCTGCTCTGCACTGGCCTTTGGCAGTACGTTGATTTTGCGAGCAGCTTCTTGTCTAAGCAGGAAGCTCTTCCAGCCCGCCTGAGCCCGGAGCCACACATTGCAGTAAGAGTGGATGATGATGACGGAGGCTCCCATCCAGCTCCACTCTCCCCACAGGGACTCCCAGGCCCCGTACGCCACCACACACACAGCCACTGCGAACTCCAGCACACGACACACTCCATTCACATAATAAATGATTTCATCCAGACCGGGCAGGGCAGAACCGCGCCACACCTCCACCATGAACAGACTGTAGATCAGCAGAGTGCCTGTCACCTAACAGACATAACAGGAGATAACTGTAGAGCGTTGCATGGTGAAAAATATGCAAATATGAAATAGATGACCAATTAATTTGTAAAAAAAAAAACATTTAATTAATTGGTCGATTAAGCATACAATTCCAAAAGTTGTGTAGGTGTTACAAAATAATGTGTTATAAAATATTGCTCCTTACCTATAAAGCTTTAAATAATCTAGCTCCTGTTTATCTAACCAACCTCCTGTCTCGCTACAATCCAACCCGCTCTTTAAGATCTCAAAACTCAGGGCTTCTGGTAGTACCTAGAATAGCAAAGTCGAGTAAAGGAGGTCGAGCCTTCTCATTTATGGCCCCTAAACTCTGGAATAGCCTTCCTGATAATGTCCGAGGCTCATACACACTCTCGCAGTTCAAAACTAGATTAAAAACCTATCTTTTTAGCAAAGCATACACTCAGTGCATCACTTAGCGGTATGACGCATGAGTGTGCCCCATGCAGGTTTTTGCATCTCGTTTATACAGCATACACTATGAACAGCAGCTACGCTAATTACTCTCTTTATTCTCTATTTCCACCTGAGGGTACTCATCCCGAGGCCCTCAGACTATGCAGCGCCACGGATGTGATCCAAGACCAGCGACGAGATGATCCCAATGTTTTCATAATCCTGGACCAGGCCGCATCCTGAGCAGCTGCTGTGGTGGTCATGGAGGAGTGGAGAGCATGAGACTGTGACGCTCCAAGGACAGACAAGTCTTTGCTGAGGTCCAGCATTCTCCAGCTTCCGGCGCCTAGACTGCAGCTCTGCACAAGACGTTTGGCCTTAGGAGAAATGGTCGTGCCCAACTGAGCCTGGTTTCTCTCGAGGTTTTTTAAATTCTTCACTTTCGCCAATTGGTGAAGTTTTTTCCTCGCTGCTGTCGCCACTGGCTTGCATGGTTCGGGATTTGTAGAGCTGTGCATCAATGGATTTGCTCTTCAGTGTTTGGACTCTCAGTAGTGATTATTAACCCACACTGAAATGAGCTAAACTGAACTGAAACTCTGAAAATCGAACTGACACTGTTTCAATTTACTACAATCTCGAATGTGAAGCTGCTTAGACACAAACTACATTGTATAAGCGCTATACAAATAAAGGTGAATTGAATTGAACATAGAGGAAAGTCAGTATTTTAATATAAATAAGAAAAAAATTACATATGTTGAGCATGATCCTTACATAATGAAGAGGGCAGAGTCTCCTATTAAACTAAAATATATTTGCCTGTCAATGATGCGGTACATACTGTACAATTACGTTACATGAAAAATACTATAATAAATACTACAGTGTTTGGAAGCATATACTTACTTGTTAGTTACTTGAATCAAACTGTTGTAGTAATTATATTGTTGCTGTGGTATGACACAACTGTAGTAATAAACTAATTATTCAATAGGCTTCAGTTTTCTACGCTATAATTATATACCATCACAATGCACCACAGTTTACACTAACGTTACAGTATATATTACTTTACTACAGTATTCTGTTGCATTCGTTAACAAAGAGTTGTTCACATTATACACTTTTCTATGCGGTTCAAAAGCATGTTTACTATAAATTACCATAACGTTTTTTCCCCATGCAGATATCTTCCAGACATTACGAAATAACAAATGAAAGCATACAAAAGCGTGGACGCATAGTCTACATTATATTATTTATTTATTTATTTTTGTGAGGGGGAAAAGTGCTCCACAGTAATAAACATCTAGTTTTGTCACAAGGGATGCATTCAGGGCTTTACATTAACACCCGCCAACCCGCCAAATGAGGGTAGATTTCAGCTCTGGCGGGTTAGACAGACACCTCCACTAGCCACTATGGCTGGTTGAAAATCATTTTTAAATTGTAGTTTTCTTAAAAGCAGGGTTCGACAATAAGCATGGCCAAATATTCGTGCAAATGTGATCTTAGAATCGAGAAGCAGGACAACTGACAAAAATAACTGTGTTCGTGCGAGCAAAAGAATGCAGGTGAATACAAGCGCAACTGGTGCGATCGGTTCCCTTTGAAATAGACTAGACAAAGAGCGATGATCGTGCACCCACAGTCCTGCTGCTTTTAAGAGCTCAAGATTTAAAAAAATACACATATTCTTTTGTAAGCAGCAGCAGTCACTGCTTTCATTTTAATTATTCTTTGAACAGATTATTAACAGGCCTTTATTAACCGCGTGCGCGTGATCATCCTTTCATTATCAAACACGGTATGTTTCACCTGCTTTCTTTTGCTTACAGTTATTTTTGTTAATATGGTTTAATTATATTTTTTACAATAACATTGCTTTAATGGGAGATTACTCCCCGTTTATGTGTAGTTATGTGGGACTTTTAGCCAGGACAGATTACTGTGCATATTTTAGATAATAATAATAATTCTTTTTTTAAATGTTTTTTTTAAGGGAAAGTTTTGTTGAATTAAAAAGTGCACCTATGCAGCTATATTTTCCTTGTTTTGACACATTAAAAAATTGTGGCTAAGAAATACTTAATTGGTGTGGTCAGAGATAAATTTGGTAAATCCTTCATTTTGAGCCCTGAAAAGTCATGTGAAATAAAAACTGATTGTATTATGACACAACACATTTGCTCATGCACACTCAGCAAGCTAATACACAATACACACAAGAAGTTAAATGAATGAGAAGGCATGTGGACATGACACAACATCTAAATTAAGTCATGTTAGCATCTCAAAGTCAAATTTATGCATATAAAATATATTTTCCCAACAAGAAAAGTGTGGCTAGTGAAAATGGCGAGTGGCTAGTAATGTTTGAAATCTACTAGCCACAGTGGCTGGTGATCAAAAAAGTTAATGTCAAGCCCTGGTTGCATTTAATTTTTGTTAAACAAACATTTACTGCTGCTGCGCTTCTTGATGATAATGTGACGGTTGTTTATTCTGCTGAAACGCCAGCAAAGACTTGACGGAGACAAGACGGAGATTTCATTGCAGCGATTACATGTCAGGGTACGTTATTTATATCCTCCTGGATTTTGTATATGTGTGGTGGTGTTTGTATGTGACTTTTATATAACACATTAACATATTTATACACATAGCTAGGCCTGTATACAATCTTTACTAGTGCTGTTAAACGAATTATCACATTAAAGAAAAGTTTGTACACATGGATGTACTGAAAAAAAAAGTTTATTACATGCCGCCTTTTTTCCATTTTTCAGCCAGTTTCTTGAACTTTCCTCCTTTATGAGCAAAAACGTTTGGAAGTCTAAAAAAAGCTGTTCCGCGTTTCTTATTTTGGGCAATTTAAACAACAATATACAACATAAAACATTTTGATATTCTGATAGCGATTCCTATGTGGAAGAATAACTTCCTGCCCTCCATCTGAATTTCGCGCGTCATCAATGACGTCATGTTAAAACAACCTATAGATCGACTGGGATGATCAAGACTTTAATGCAGTGCATCTGCATAAATTACAATAATTACAAAGGGAGTCGAATAGTATTAGTAGTAGTAAACAATCAGAAGTTGTACAGACAATCAGAACAATCAAAAATTGTTTGTACAGAAATTTACTACAGAAATTTAAGAATCAATTGTAAAAAAAAAAAAAAAAAAAACATGGTCATCATTGTATAAATAATTAAAAAATATATTATTCAATAATATCTTTATCTTTTAATCTTTAATAAATATTCTAATCCTGCAATGTGACTTTTGGAGATACACACATTGCAATATCGATACTCAAACGATATATTGTTCAGCCCTAGTAGGTATTGATCTTTGTTAGTTTATGTTGGTTTCAGCTAGGGCTGTGCAAATAATCAAAATTCAATTTTGATTTTGGCTTCCGATGCTTATGAAAAAACATGAATTGAGATAACAATTATTGCATAATATACCATCCCATTTCAAGCAGTTTGCCCTTGTTCCTCCTTAAAGCTCAGTTAAATGTGGATATCAGTGGAAAAAAATGACTAATTTTAAATTAATTTGATTAATTTCTTTTGAACAGTATACCTCACTCTTAAAAACTATTATTTAAACACAAATACATTTTATAATAATCAACAAAACATCTTAATATTTGTGTCTCAAAAATAACAATGGATTTTAACCAGTTCGAAATGGAGTGGGATAAAGCACGAGTTTAATTATTTTATACTTTTGCAGCATTGGATATGCTTCATTTATTGAAGTGTATTCCATTAATTCACGTTTTTAAAAGCACAAGAGAGAACTTGTGCATGCACTCAGTAATGAATATGAATAATTTCAATGAATTCAATAATTAATTGATACATTAATATCTACTGTTTATATATGTATTTATTCTAAAAAGTACACTGCAAAAAAATGCTTTTCTTACTTAAAATGTTTGTCTTCTTTCTAGACCAAATATCTAAAGATTCTTATATCAAGAAACTTTATCTAGGCAAGCAAAACATATTGTCTTGTTTTCAGAAATAATATGCCAATATTAAAGTAAGTTTTTCCTTAAAACAAGCTAAATAATCTGCCAATAGGGTAAGCAAAATAATCTTGTTTTTCCTTTTGACATAAGATTATTTTTCTTACCGCATTGCCAGATTATTTTGCTTGTATTAAGGAAAAACTCACTTAATATTGGCATATTATTTCTTAAAACAAGACAATAGGTTTTTTGCTTGTCTAGAAAATTCTTCTTGATTTAAGGATTTTTAGATATTTGGACTAGAAACAAGACAAAAAATCTAAGTAAGAAAAGCATTTTTTGCATCGTACTGTATATTTACATAGTTCTTTTTTGTAATATAATTCAGCAGTGTTTTACTAGAGTGCCTTTTTTCAGCTTCCATTTTTAAAATGACTGGTTGATTAACTGTTTTTTGGTCAGGTCTAATCTAATTATCATTAATCAGAAAATCCACAAAACTGATTAATCTTATGCTTTGTATGAAGAATTTTCTAAAAACAGAATTACCTGCAGAGATGTTAGCATACAGCTGGAGACCAAAATCAGCAGCCAGAAATCCATGTTGAAAAACTGTGAGATCTTGTAGGCCATGAATCCTGGAAACAGCAGCAGAAAACCACACATGGATAAACCCCGCAGGTGCTTCCACACACTCCTGTGGAGACAGAAAGATCATAATCAAACAACCTGGATTTTATTAGGTATTAACTAACCTTTATCAATAACTAACAATCTGTCAACAATCTGTCTAAGTCGCAATTCCGAGTTATAGAGTCAGAATTCTGAGCTTTATAGTCGCAATTTCCGAGTTATAGTTGCAATTCCGAGTTATAGTCGCAATTCTTAGTTATAAAGTCAGAATTCTGAGTTAAAAAGTCGCAATTCCGAGTTAAAGTCATAATTCCAAGTTATAAAGTCACAATTCCGAGTTAAAGTCACAATTCCGAGTTAGTCGCAATTCTGAGTTATAGTCTCAATTCGGAGTTATAGTCCTAACTTCAAGTTATAAAGTCACAATTCCGAGTTATAAAAGTCAGAATTCCGATTTATAGTCGGAATTCGAGTTATAAAGTCGCAACTCCGAGTTATAGTCAGAATTCAGAGTTATAAAATCGCAATTCCAAGTTATAAAGTCGCAATTCCAAGTTATAAAGTCGCAATTCTGAATTCTAGTCACAATTCCGAGTTATAAAGTGATAATTTTGAGTAATAGTCTCAATTCGGAGTTATAGTCGTAATTCAGAGTTATAAAAGTCAGAATTCCGAGCTATAAAGTCACAATTCTGAGTTATAGTCACAATTCTGAGTTATAGTCGCAATTCCAAGTTATAAAGTCGCAATTCCGAGTTATAAAGTTGCATTTCTGGGTTATAAAGTCACATTTCCGGGTTATAAAGTCACATTTCCGAGTTATAGAGTCAGAATTCTGAGCTATATAGTCAGAATTCTGAGTTATAAAGTCGCAATTCCAGGTTATAGAGTCGCAATTCCGAGTTACAGTCTCAATTCCGAGTTATAAAGCCGTAATTCCAAGTTATAAAGACGCAATTCCGAGTTATAGTCGCAATTCCGAATTATAAAGTAGCAATTCCAAGTCAGTCATATTTCCGAGTTATAAAGTCATAATTCCAAGTTATAAAGTCGCAATTCCGAGTTATAAAGTCGCATTTCTGAGTTATAGTCGCAATTCCGAGTTATAAAGTCGCAATTCCGAGTTATAAAGTCGCAATTCTGAGTTATAAAGTCGCAGTTTCGAGTTATAAAGTCACAATTCCGAGGTATAAAGTCGCAATTCCGAGTTATAAAGTCAGAATACTGAGTTATAAAGTTATATAAAGTTGAGTTTAAATTATTTAAAATATTATTTTAAATGTTGTCTTTCAGAGCATTTTTATCTATAAAATAACCAGAAAGTTGTTATACTTTCAGGCATGTTTATATTCATAATACCAGTTTCTGAAATATTTCTGATAATTATAATGATTTTTCTGATAATGATAATTCTGTCCTTTTCTGAAAAAAAATAATTAAATTGGGAAAAAACTTATCAGGGCTTTATATTTTATGAACTAAAAATCAATGGTCTAATTTTTCTGTCTGTCTGTCTGCCTCCCTGCCAGAATTACAATTTGTATTAATTCTGATACTGTATTATATTACTTTTTCAAATGAGTCAATTTAATCCTGCATGAAGAGTATATTGTTGGTAAGTAAGAGGCACATTTGAACACAAACATGTTGTTTGCGTCACCAGAGGCCATACAATCCTCCCTGCAGTTAACCATTAATACCGTCATTTGTTTAGGCTGTAAACAAGATCACATACAGTACCTGTTTCTACTGGCTCCGAGCCCCAACACAACTGGTTCTGTGATCTCACTCATGCTTTGTAGAGTAGATGTGAGAACGATGAAGAGTATGATGAAAAGCAGAAAGCAGCGTTGCAGAGCTGCCATGTCCAACAACCCGGTCTGCAGAGCCAGCAGCAGCAGAGTCACCCCCTCTGTCACCCCCCTATAAAACAAGCAAAACCATAAACATCTTAACTAAAACTGAAACACATTTGCACATTAAACACGCACAAGCTTCTTTTACCTATGCATAACGTTATGGTTCTGGAGAGCGTTGAATCCTCCGAGGTAGAACTTACAGAGACTGAGAAGTCCCAGCGCCGTATAAGACACTACAAAAGTTAAGCCGAGCAGAGAGTATGGGCTGGCACAGCATTCAGAAACACTGTAAAACACATTGAATTCACATTTCACATGGCCATTCAGGGAAAATTACAGTCTTAATATTAGTGGTGTAACGGATGACAAATCTCACGGTTCAAATCACATTAGGGTTTTTTTTAGTCAGGGATCAGATCATTTTTCGGATAAGATCATTTTTCAGATCAGCCAAAAAGGGGACGATACAATGTAATTTATTACAAAAACAGTACTGCAAGAAACTTTTGGTTTTTACAAACAGAACTCGAAACCTGTAATATTATTACAAATAAAATGAAATAAAAATAAATTGTAAAATATTCAGTACTGTGAAAAATTCACTGTTACTACTACTGTTGCTGATACCACTAAATGTAGAATTCTATGATTATAATTTGTACTATTCATATTTATTTTTTTTGTCTCATTTTCAAAAAATGTTTCAGTTATTCGATCATAAAACTTCATATTGTATTGCTAGATGAATCATTTTTGAAGAATTATTTAGTGGAATTTTTTGATGGCCACTTTTTGGTGGAATAATGTAATTGCTGCCTACAACTTTCATTTTTCATTAAATGCATATGACGGTGATTTTAATCTTTACCATAAACTTCAGTGGTTTTATCTAAACTGTTATCCCAGTACTTCTGTGTTATTTAACGGTTTGTAACTTCATAACTCAAGAGAAACACAGATTTGAATGCAGCGTTTCGAAGGATTAATAAACCTTTGCAAATCACCATCATTTATAATTTATGTTGCGTGGGTGTTGAGATCCCGATCTTTTAATGATTAATTGTGCAGCTTACACAGAATGCATTAATTCAGGCTAAACAAGTAGTGAAACACCTTTAATAACCTAAGAAACCCACTACATCCTGAATAACCTACCACAACTTCTTCTGTCATCATTATATTTTACAGGAAAGCCTAAAAGCTTTCATACATGTGATTTGAATGGCGCGAGAGGCAATCTCTCTGCGATCAATACAAATTTAGGATTAATCTACAAAAAAAAAAAAAAAAAAAAAGCATAAATCTGCAGGTCACGTGTGTTCCAAACCGTGGGTTGTGATCCATACAAATCAAGGATCAACCTTTATTCGTTACACCCCTACTTAATATGCACTTATTATTATGCAATATTTGAAAAGTTCCTTATTTTGATTTATAGATTTTATAAGGTGGGTAAATGGAACATTCCACTTTTTTTGGAAATAGGCTCATTTAAACAGTTGAGAGATAATCAGATGAGTTTTACAATGTTTTGAAAAAATTATAAAATTATCAAAGCTCTTTTTGACATTGTTAAGTGAGATGCTAATGGTCTAATCAGATTCAACAGTTTATGCTAAGCTAGTGTAAAAGTGCTAGACCTGGAGATGGGCTGAATAGATTCAAATATGGTAAAACTTAACTGTTTAACTCTAGGTGACAAAAAAAGTTGAGCATTCCTTTATTGTCCATTTAAGGTAAAAAAAAAAAAAAAAAAAATACATAACAGGATCATATATTCATCTGAATCTCTCTAAACCCCACCTCTGCTCTGATTGGTCAAATGTGTGGCTTAGACTGTTCTACTACCTGCAAGGTGTTCCAGCAATGAAATGCTAACTACTACATCTGAATTTTAGCTCTCAATGATTCCTCATTATATGTATAGATAGCAAAATGAACAATTTAAGCCAAAGTCATCCTCTGGAAGAGCTTATAAAGTGGGTTTACTTTCAGCATGATGACAAGACAAACTACGAGTCATCTACGACTACTGTGCTTGAAGACGGGTCAAAGTAGACATAGCTTAAACTGACATCATGCTTTATTCTGATGGCTCTTGGTTTTGAATCGGTTCTCTAGACAATAAATTCATTTATTGTGCACTTTGATCTTTAAAGCTTTGCACATCTTTTACATTAAGCTATGTTACACACAACAGGAGAGGTAATGTCCAAAAAAGCATAATGGGACGCATGAAACTGAACAGTTACAATTTCAATTTTCCTCAGCATCGCACACCCATAATTTTATGGAATCATCTGGAAAAACTAAATTTGTCATCCAGGTGAATGAAGAAACAAACCTGTGTTTAATGGTCATTTTTAATGACTCACAACACAGAGTTTACCTGGGAGGTAAACATGGGGAGGTAAACACATTTAATTAAAAAATAAAAAAGTAATTTTGCTGTAACCTCACAAGTTTAAAGTGGTTGTAATGTTCTCTTAACACTTACAACTTGCTTTAGATCAAAGCACTGGTGTTTGAGGATGAAAAAAGCTGCAAACTTCACCTCATCAGGAGCTGTTCTCTATTTCAATAAACACGGTTTCTGAACGTCTTTTAAAGCCTTGACTGTAGTCCTCAGTTTTCCTCTGGAAACATACTTGTCAAAACATCCCAAATTTAATAAGGTCTTGAGTTGAGATAGTAGTGTGCTGTCTTTGCATCCAAGAGATGCCATTTTACACATCTAATTGCTTGCACAGCTCTTTACATTCACAGACATAACCAACAATATGTGAATTTTCAGTCAATTATGTTAATTTTTTTGTTTATAATCTTGTCTGTTTTGCTGCTAAAGACAATAGACACAACATGCCACCTGACGACCATCTTTTTGTGTACTGCTTGGTGGTTTACGAAAACACAAATTCGTATAATGACATAGATATGGCCAAGGTATTACAATATTACAATGATGAGGTTTACAAGGACATGCACTGTGTCGTCATAATTCAAAACTGTTTAAAATCATACTTAACAGGGTCTTGTGACATTCAAAATTTGGGGGTCGTGTATCGCCATATAATAAGCCGTTTTTACAATATAAAATACGCCTATGGAGAGTCCTCATAAACCACCAAAATTAACGTGTGTGGTGCGCTTCATGTTTGTGTACTCAGAAAACCGCATATCAGGAATTTAAATTGATAAGGCTTTAAAACGCATGCCACATTTATTTATTTTGTTGCCTGTGTAACTCAGGCACAAGCTGTAAATGCTTAACCCGGTTCTGGCAAGGGGGCGGAGAGCAATAGCTCATTTGCATTGAAAGAAACACACACGAAAACATTTCCATTTACAATAGGGCAATTAAGCTAAATGTAATCCCAAATGTAAATTAAGCATCTTGTCAGTGAAACATTGTTCTGTGATCAGTGGTAAATCTCCTCCGAAGGCCAGAAGGTGCTCTCGTGCCAAACTCCAAATACCCACAAAGTAAAAACCCAGGAAATCCCTATAGTTGTGTATTATAAAAAGAAGATTTTGCTACTTTCATTGATTCAACGTGACTAACAATAACGTGACTACAGAATCCTCTCACATAAGGATTTATTTCAAACACTTGATTGAAGTTTTGAAGTGACTTTAGAGTAGTGGTGGGATGTTTGGAACATTTTTCTGACTCAGACCTTTGAGTCTTGTTCATCAAGATGAATTTTTTTTCACGTAATTTCTTTCAATTTGCCACGAGTAGCTTCCAAACTCATCTACAACTAGCCCAAATGTTGATCACACTACAGACAAGTAATAACTAGAATGTTATAAGAAAAAGAAAATAATCATTCATTGTTTACCTTGGTTTTTTGTCTACGATTAACCCCCATCCCATATAAGCTTAACTAATGCACACAGTCTGAGCCGAAAGGACCCATGATTAGTTCACCCTTCGACTCTTCAGGTTTTTGAGTCATTCGCTCATTACAGGACAGCACGTAAAGAGATGACTCAAATCAAAAAAAGACTAGAGAAATTAATGGATCAAATCTGCTTAGAATTGGCTTCTGTCTTTCACATGATTATCCAATGACTCAAACCCAGTAGAAGACTCGAAAAAGGAACTAATCTACCCACCTGCACAAATGTACGCATGCGTGAATGAAGAATGACACATCCCTACTTTGGAGTGAACACATTACTATTACATATTGCATTTTCACATGCTTTCAGATGTAGCAGCATGTACTACACAGAGATATAGCTCATCGACAAGCTACGCAAACAGCTGTCATCAGATTAAACTTCAATTTTGAATGCAATTTTGTGTAGCTTGTCAGTGTCTTACGACTGTGTAGTAAATACTGCTTTACTAAAACCGGCTTTACTGACAAAATGTGAATGAAAATTGCTTTGGATGAATCGCCCAGCCCTAATTTACAGCATGGTGTAATAAACGAACCATGAGGGGTTACGAGCATACCTGTCAAGATTGGGATGTGAAAATAAGGGATACTCAACCTCTATTCCCCCCCCACGGCCCCTGGTGGTTCGGCGGTATGGATTGCATATAGGGAGGATATCAGAAAGATAAAAAAAATACGGGAGAAATACGGGAAAATACCTTTACGGGATGACTAGTGGAATAGAACTGTAAAATACGGGAGAATCCCGGGAAAAACGGGTGGGTTGACAGGTATGGTTATGAGCTGAAACGTCACAGACACATTCTGGGATATCTTGCAAAAAGAGCATAACAGGACCCCTTTATTATACACCATTTACCTGGTGAGGAGGTAGAGGAGTGGCCCCTGTTGAACAGCAGTGATAGTCCCGAAATTAGTTATAAGTTGCACTCCAAACAGCACAAACCAGAAGACGCTAAACAATACTGGCACAGCAAAGCCATGCCAGAGAGAGACTCCAACTGCCATCAGTCTGTACAACTCTGTTACCTACAGAAATAAAAGAGTAGAACTAAGACTATGATTTATGTGCAAAATATGTCAGTATGCATTTGTGTTTTACCTCAATGTCCATTATCTCTCTGTAGGTGGTTCTGGCCAGTCTATATGGCACAAAGAAATTGGCAAGGAGAAAAATGGCAACCTCGGCCCCTGTGATCATCATGGACACGGAGGAGAGCGTGAGGAGCCAGCCCAGCGGGACCGAAACTGCACGCGCCAGAAGAGGGAGCAAGTGTGCTGAGAACAGCCATACACGTTGAGTCCGCATGAGAAACGCACACAGAGTACTGACTATTATCTGACCTGGAGGTGATCACACACATACATATAATAAAATACTGTCATAATTACGTCACAAATATGTCAAAGGTAATTAGGCCACTGTGCAAAACATATAATAATTAATTACCATTGTAAAAATTGCAAGACAACATACATCTTTTACCATCCACTAAACTGAACTGAAACACTGAAAACTGGACTGACACGGTTTCAATTTACTATAATCTTCTATGTGAAGCTGCTTTGACCCAATCTACATTGTAAAAGCGCTATATTAATAAAGGTGAATTGAATTCCATCTCCTACACTAGATGCATTCTGTACAATCTTGTCAATTGAAACAAAAATGTGAAAATTTATGACAACTTGGGTCACCAGTTTTTTAGGCTTATAGCTGGGAACATTTTCAGTCTAACAAGCAACAATCATAAAAAACTATTTTAAATCGTACAGTGTGCTGCTGGCCTAAATAATGATTTTAATATGAATTATTGTAAAATTATTAATTATATCACCAGTTTGGTAGTTACAGTATGTTAAGACAACTGTTTTGTATTATAGTTATTCTTAAATTTGTTTTTATTTTTATTTGCAAACAAGGTATTATCTAATTAAAAGCAACTAATTTGCATAACTTTCCCAGAAGAGAAAATTAAAACAGTTTTTTGGTTTTCTTTTTTTTTTTTTTTTTTTTTTTAAAGTTGATCAAATTGTCTACAATCAATGCAGAAATAAGATATGCATTTATCCAGTGAGATAAAAAAGAATATTTTATGAACATTAAATTGATATAGTGTATTACAGAGTAATATATAAAGAATTCCCTTGGAGAACGCCTTTAAATTTAGACAGGATTAAAGCTAAAAGGTTACAACTGATGCTGAAGTGGAGAGTTCTAAGCCTGAAAAAAACAAATTGCCTTCAACAATAGAGATATAATTTAAAAAGCCACAAATAAAAATCAGAAATGTCTTTGCATTATGTAACACAGTTTCAAAATCACTAACCTTTTTTGATATAGCATAAAGCACAAAGGGTTAATGCAGAGGTTTTTTTTTTTTTTTTTTTTTAACTTTCGATCTATTATTGTTAAATATGATATATACTGTATCTGAATCTATATGTTGTGGGTAAAATCTGAAATTGAATATGACTGGCTGTTTGAACACATTTGACCACACAACCATTTACTGTACACCACAAAAGCAGTCCAGTCAAATTTTGACTACCTCCAAAAATCGCTCAAGATGTTTTCTATTATATCGTATTTCGTAACCTAAAGCAACTGATTTACTGTTTTAAAGTAAGTTAAAGTTCTAAGTTATTTTTGGTGGTATTGATGGTTTTCTGCACGGTGATCCTCAACTTACTAGTGAGTGCAGTCACAAAACGGTTCAATGCTGGAGAGTCCAAAAAGAGTGTGCCTTCATACCCATACTGAGCTTCACCTCTTACATAATCCCTGCAAACAAAGCAAAGCCCATCATTTCTCAAAGCCATAATTTTATTGACATATTTATTTATTTATTTTTACTATATACAGCTGAAGTCAGAATTATTAGCCCGCCCTGAATTATTCGCCCCGTTTATTTTTTTCCCCAGTTTCTGTTTAACGAAGAGAAGTTTTTTTAGCACATTTCTAAACATAATAGTTTTAATAACTCATTTCTAATAACTGATTTATTTTATCTTTGCCATGATGACAGTAAATATTATTTTACTAGATATTTTTCAAGACACTTCTAATTAGGTTAACTAGGCAGGTTAGGGTAATTAGGCAAGTTATTGTATAACGTGGTTTGTGCTGTAGACTATCGAAAAAATATATAGCTTAAAGGGGCTAATAGTTTTGTCCTAAAATGGGTTTAAAAAAAATAAAAACTGTTTTTATTCTAGTCAAAATAAAACAAATAAGACTTTCTCCAGAAGAAATAATATTATCAGACATACTGTGAAAATTTTCCTGCTCTGTTAAACATCATTTAAGAAATATTTAAAAAAGAAAAAAAAATTCAAAGGGGGTCTAATAATTCTGACTTCAACTGTATATGCAATACATTTGACAAAAATTAAGCAAAACTGAAGAGAAACTGTTTTGTAGTTTGTAATTTTTTTCCTATTAACTTTTTTAATGTTTTGCATTGTAACGTATTATCGTTCTATTTCTAAAGATGTTCAGTAACTAAAATATTTTTATTATTTTAATTATTTTTACTGTGCATTGGTTTTTCATTTATTTGGTATCCTTTCAAATAAATGACATCAATATCAGTGCCCTGAACTCTATGCGTCAGGCTACAGTCTTTATTTTTTACATTTTTATTTGTGATTTTTTTCCAAGCTTTAATGAAACATTTTGTACAATCAAGGTTGTAATTAACCTTTGCCGCCAAAATAAATTAACAAACATGTTAAATTTAAATAAAACTGCAACAGAAATAAATAAAAATATAGTAAAGCAAAATAAAATTTAAATAACTATAATAAAAAATAAAAAAACTTTACAGTACTGTATACATTTACAATTAGATATCAATTGTAAAAATAATTCAAATAAATACCTATATAATACAAATCAATAATCTGACATATTTTATAGTGGTCTTCTACATAAATATGAAACCAAACAATATTGGTGATCACATTTAAACCTGTTTGCACAGATTTCTTTATATGAATCAATTAAATCTTAATTTTTTCAGAATATGTGATCATGGGTTGCCATGTCTCATAAAATTTTTGGACAGATCCCTTCATGAAATATATAATTGTCTCTAATTTCAAATATAATACCAGATCAAAAATCCCCATTGAAGCTTTAGGTGTGGCTGCTGATTTCCACTCAAGTGATATTCTTTTCCTCGCTAATAAAGTAGCAAAGACTATTTTTTTTTTTTAAATTTCCTTGTTCGTCAATGATATATTGTGTTCTGGTACACCAAAAATAGCTATTTCAACACTAGGTTTTATTTCTAAATTAAAGGCATTATTTAGTGTTTTAAATATTTGTGTCCAATAGTCACTCTAAAATATTATTTTAATAAAAATATCAGTTTAATATATATTTTTTGTTGAATTGCACCAAATTATATGACCTATATTCACTGTGAAATAGATAAAAAATATTTATCAAAATGGGGTGTACTCATTTATGCTAAGCACTGAATATAAATACATATACAATGACCCAAATGATGTTAATACTTTCACCTGACAATCTGATGACCCATGTAAAGCAGCAGGGCACAGAGAACATGCAGGTAAAGCTGGATAATGTGTCCCAGTGGCAGCAGCAGCACCACAACACTCACTATGTGACCTGCAAAACAGACCAACAACAACACACGTTACACACTGCATACTGCACTAGTACTTCAATATAAAGACATAATGATTACCTAGGTAATATATGTTCCAGATGACATATTTGTACTTGAAAAGCATGTCTTCGGTCCTCGCTTTGAGATGATCAGTGAAGCTGTCAATGTCACATTTATACAGCATGTCCAGGACCAAGATACTGGGTACCCTGAGGACAACATTAGCTACCTCCTCTAGTCGAGGCATCTTAATGCAGACAAAATAAGCACCAGTACTATGCAAGAAGCCTGTCACATCATGACATTTTCATATGACTGTGCTTCTGTATTGTGCTCCTGTTTGGTGGCTCTCTTGAAAATGTACAGGACATCGCTGAGTGCCGCTAATCGGTGGATCCAATGTGAAAACTGCGGAAGGAGAAACAGTTTCAAGATTAATGATCGCAGCCAGGTTGTTTCTAACATTAAACCTTGTGTGTTTTATTAGGGCTGCACCATATTGGAAAAATCTAACATTGCAATATTTTTTATTCTGCAATATATATTGTGATCTTAAATACAATTTCACTAGATGACTTGAATAACTAATTGGAAAAATATATATAATTTAAGATTGATTGGCATGATTCTGTAAATAATGCATCTGCATAAAATATCATAAACAATCTAGAAGCATAGATAAAATGAATAAAGAAAAAGATACAAATTAAATAAACATAATTTTATTGTTTTCTGATGAGTCTAACTGTATTCATCATACAATAATTGAATAATTAAATGTCAAATAATATTGCATAGTCTTTGTTGTGTAAACAATTCAATAAAACTAATCGTTATTAAATTTTCAAAGTTACAAATGGTACAATTTCTTATGTCTTTATGCTTTTTAAATTCTTATTAGGGTTGGGCGATGTCAACCAATTTGGCATCGTACGATGTCTAATGTGAAACATCGCAATGGACGATAGCATCGTTGTCGTAAGCGGTGGTGAATTAATTATTTATGAATAATTAATTAATAACGAATGAATTATTTATAGCCTAATGTTTCTACTACCTGACCTGCATAGTCTTTGTTTTACCCATAACCAAATCATAAATAAATAAAGATAAGTTACACACAAATTACCACCTGTCAATCACTTTTTTCACAGAACTTTGGAATGAATAGGCTGTGTCGTTATAATGCCGTTGACAAACTTGGTTGGTAAAAAAGTGCACAACCAACAGCAACCAACCAACAGTATCTGAGGTTTTCGCTAAAATTACTAAGTACAAGCATGACAGCGAAAGATTGAAGCAGTTTACTGACGCTGTGACACGTTACCTGATAGATTCAAAAGACTGAAGAGTCGTTAGATAGAGACAAGATTAATTAAATATCACGTTTAACAATAATAGTGAGGCACGATCCAGCAGTACATCCTTGATAAACTGTCCAACGTGCACTGCTCTCTGGGTTTTGTGCTCAAAGCACCTGTTGACTGCCTGGAGCTCAGACGTGCGCATACGATGCAGTGCATGCCAGTGTGTGTGTGTGTGTGTGTGTGTGTGTGTGTGTGTGTGTGTGTGTGTGTGTGTGTGTGTGTGTGTGTGTGTGTGTGTGTGTGTGTGTGTGTGTGTGTGTGTGTGTGTGTGGTCACAGGATGTGTGTTTTCAGCGGTATAGTGTGGAAAGAGGGTTTTTCAAAAATGCTAGATGAAACGCCAGTGTGGACATGGATCATTTTCGTTCTAAAATGCCATTTTAAAACTAAGACGTATTAGTGTAAACGGGGCCTAAGTATGTATTTTTCACGAGCTGGTTGCTGCTGCAATGGGGGCGGGGTGGAGGATTGTGATGCCAGCTCAACATTGTGATGTCTATCGGCCATCGGCGATGCAATCGTCTATCGACCCAATCCTAATCCTCATATAGGTACAGGCGTCAAAAAACACTTGTGAAGTGATTAATTATAATCCAGACTCAACATTGCATTTACTCACAATGTGACTATTGCGAATGATCACAGTAAGATACCAATGCTGAAACGATATATTGTGCAGCCCTAGTTCTTATGGACATTTTTGTCCATAAATTCGTCATTTCTCAAAGTCATAATTTTATTCACATATTTAATTTTTTATTTATTATTTAATTATATATTATTTAATTATTTAATTATTTTTATATATTTACTATATTTTTTTATTATTTATGCAATATAATTGACTATGAATTCACCCAAGATGAGCAAGCTCAAAATGTTTTATAAAAAAAATACTATATCATATTTTGTAACCTAAAGCAACTGATTTACTGTTTTAAAATAAGTTAAACAGGGTATATACAGAAATCAGAGAGTGAAATTCAATACCTTTTAAGACCTCTTTTAAGACTCTTTCTATATATTTTAAGACCACAAGATCACCACTTGATCACCACTCAAGATCACCACTTGAGGTTTCAACCTGTAACACTGGCGACATTTTAACTTGCAATACATTTTCTAAATACTGATTGTAAGAAACACACAGTATAGTGAATAAAAATGCTAATCTAGCAGGTGGCCCCTATAGACAAATACTATAGAAGACTATAGAATACACATTACTCATACAGTTTTGAATAGGGAAAAGTGTAATTTCAATATGGCGAATGAAGCCCAGACAAAATTTTACGTTTTGTTATTCAAACAGAATGCCTGAGCATACTGCCCAAGAGGCGTTTCAAAGATGGCAGCGTAAAGTGACTTGCCTTAAAGGGACTTCGCAAAAGAACAGCAGGAATAACGGCATTGCCTTAGTTAGTACAGTACACAAAGCATCTGTTCAGAAAAGCTAGGTGAAACACCAGTATGGATGTGGATCGTTTTCGTTCTAAAATGCCATTTTAAAACTAAGATGTATTAGTGTAAGTATATATTTTTTGTAGGCGGGTTGCTGCTGCAATGGGGGCGGAGCAAAGGATCGCAATGCTAGCTCAGCATCGTGATGTCTATCGACCCAACCCTAATCCTCATATAGGTACAGGTGTCAAAAAACACTTGCGAAGTGATAAATTATAATCCAGACTCAACATTGCATATACTCGCAATGTGACTGTTGCGAATGATCACACTACGATATCAATGCTGAAACGATATATTGTGCAGCCCTAGTTCTTATAGACATTTTTAAACCCATCATTTCTCAAAGGCATAATTTTATTCACATATTTAATTTAGTTTTTACTATATTTATATATTTTTTATTTTATATATTTTTTATATATTTCTTATACATTTTTACTATATATGCAATATAATTGACTATATATTAGGGGTGTCAAAATTAATTGTTTCTTCGGTGCACCGCGATGCAGACACGGACAATTCAGTATCGGTTCAGTAATAATCAAAACCGGTTATTATATACTGACGTCATTTATCTTATATGCGATATGTCGGCTGTAGCATCCTATAGTGAGGGAGGCGAGCGCGAGTATTTACAACACTCCACCTACTTAAAAACACAGAAACTGTGCACAATTTCACTGCGTTTGTGTTTGCTGGACTGTGTTTCACTTGACACTTACAGCAGAAGCCCCTATTTCACAGCGATTATGAGAACGAAAGTAATCTCCATTACTCTCTCTCTCACTGTGGCCCATGAGTGCATCTGTGAAGAGTGCCAGCGTGTAAAAGCCAATCACAGCCCTTTCTGTTGAGCGCGTGACCAATCAAAGGGGTGTAAGAAAGAACTTGGTAGACAAGGCTCAAAAAGCGAGCGGGATATTTATATTTGTTTATTTGCTATAAATGCTCGTGTTGTTTAAAGGTACAGTTTACATATCTGACTGTTTGTATTAAAGGACAAAATTGTTTTACAAATAGTAAATATAAATATATTTATACATTTTAATACAAGAATTTATTAGCTGTGCTGTGAAGAAAATATAAAACTGTGTATGGAAAGCATTGTCAATGCACCGTGATATCGAATTGAACCGAATCGATGGCATGATAATCGTAACCGAACCGTGAGACCAGTGTAGGTTCACACCCCTACAATATATATATATATATTACTGATTCCAGCGTTATGGATGTGACATTTGGAGTAAAAAAATGAAACATATATACTCAGAGAAAGTATATGTTACCAGAATATTGAAATATCTGTTTATATTTTTCTTACCCCTTAACCATGGAGTTCAGGCATCAAAAAAATATCAGTCTATTCATGTGTTTTATATTTAAAATGACGGCAAAATGAATGCGTTACGGACGTGACAAAAAAAGACATGCGTTTTTGTGAGTTGACATACTTTGTGGAAATTCTGTGAATAAAAATGCAGAAGCCAAAAAATATTATAACAGTCAAAAGGACAAGGGTTGGCTCTGCATGGAACATATATAATTTGTTTTATTTAGTTTTTCATTTTTGTCTTAATGAGGAAAGACTGTCGTTACGGACGTGACTTCTCTTCGTTACGGACGTGACCGCTCTTTGTTACGGGCGTGACTGCTCTAAAATTGACACTTGACACGTTCTGAAAATCAGACAAATGCTTTCAAAACTTTAACAAAGACCTATTTGTGGATATCTGTTGGTCATGTAAACCAACAAACTTTGACCTCTGAGACTTCTGAATGGTAAGGTTGCACAATTAATCAAACTTAAATAGATATCACCTTGTTATATTTAATTCATTAGGGCATGTGTTGTTAAAGGTTAACGCGATTTCAAATGTTCAAAACTCAATTCGGAAACAATGTTGCATGCTAACATGGTGCTTATTTATTATTATGAATGATATAGAATTGCTAATAAACCTATTTAGCTATAATATGTTTATCGAGCTCCTGATGTCAGTGTTTCCAGACGAACTTGAATCATTGCTGGATTGTAAGTGCGCAAGACCGTGCTGCGTGCATGGAGAATAGTATCAACATCTAGTTGTGTTACAGTTATAGCAATATTATATTTGATTACAAAGTTAATTCTAGTTAATGTGTTATTCGATGAAATAAAGTTTAAATTGTCCACTCTATGTGCTTGCTTTCGTTTTCTCGTCGGCAGTCATGTCAGGTTGCAAAGAGTCCACAGAAGAAAAGGAAGAAAAGTTTTGCGTAGGCTATGTTAAAGAAGAATAGAAAAAAGAGCCATTGGTTATTGGCGTGTACGATATATAATGTTTATCTTTTATAGGCTATAGTTTATAACCAATTGTGTAAAAATATTGAATGAAATATTTACAGCTGATCATATCGATTTTCTAACAAATATACTCCTATAATGTAGTTAAAGCTTAGATCAATATCAAGATTTTATTTTTATTTTGCCGTCTGTAATATGATTTTAATAAGCACTCAAGCGCAATTGCCGGGTGCTGGAAATCTTTGAAAATGTTTTAATTTTAAAGGAGGCTGTAGACTATTTTCAAAGTTTGAAAAGTGCTGAAGATTTTGGATAAAGTGCTTGGAAAATGAAGTGTCGCTTTAATAATTTATGTTTATAAATAGTTATTTAATAAATAAAATAAAAACATATTATGCTTTGCATGAAACGAAAACTCCGCTGGAGCCTGTGCATGTGCCTGCAGCGTGACCCACGCATGAACCACAAACACCGCTCTTTTAAATGTGTGTGTGTGTGTGTGTCGCGCGCATTTTGAGTAGTGGAAAAAAGACCAAATGCATGGAGGTTATTGTAGCATGAGCACTGGAGTGAAGATATATTAAGAGGATATTAAGCCAGCCTCAAATCTGAGAGAGCCTCGTGCAAGTGTGCAGAAATAATTAGCAGATTTAACAGTATGGGAGATTGCGTGGGGCTTACGCAGGTCGCTTCTGCGTGGTGTTCAATTACGAAATCTTTTATTTAATGTTTGCATTTGCTTTTTCGCACTTATCCGCGACATGATTTGTGTTGAACCCCCTGTTTTTTTTTTATTATATTTTTTAGTTATGCATCAGATTTCCCCTTGTAAAGATTTCGTACAATGTAGCCGCGATCATGATAGTGCCGATGAAACACTTTTTGACAGGATAAATGCTGTCTTTGCAATTTCTCAAGAAAATGATGTCGAACAAAATCACAGCTACATACAACCAGCCTTTATATTTAATGTATTTAAAATGTATATTTCCCTGCCAGGCAAACGAAACCTTATTTTATACGGAACGGGAAAAAACCGCAGAGTTTATATATTATTTATATACATTTCACATATTTCTCTTGGAAAAAATATCTTCTTGAAATGAATTTCGTTTGCTATAAATTGTATCTTAATTATTGGATGTGTTATTTGATAGTCAGTTATCTACCAAATAAACAAGAAGTGCTTCAACACAAGGTCCGCTATGCTGCATCGCCAAAACACCAAGATTATGCGCCAAGATTATGGCAATATGTAACATATTTATATATCGTTATGTTCTCTTTGTTAAACATTTATTTATGAAATGTTACTAAAGTGGTTTGTTTAACTGAAATGTTCAGTTCTTGATATAACATATTATGGATATTATGTAATGTAAGTCAGTAATTGTAATGCAGCATCATAATGAACAAATATGCGCTATAGTCATTTGCTTATAATAGGGAGTTCAAATGATCACGTCCGTAACGCAAAATTATGGTTGTTTAGAACAAAGACCTGAGATGAATTGTTAATCATAATGAGCATGGACATATTTTGGCTTTGTATGTATGGTTTCATTTTATTTGTGCTAATATTTATTACACAATATAAACTTTTTCATTAAATCGTTACGGACGTGACACGTGATCGAAGCTGCGTGATGTCTTAAATATGTAGCTCATATATTAAAAAGACAGCGATGTTATGAAACAGTGAGGGTAATTATTTATACTACAGACCCCAATCCTTCTGCAGAATGCTTACTGTTAAAATAAAACATGGAAAAAGTCTGTCTTTAACCTCTTTTTTGAAAGCATGCAATGTGGTTTGATGAAACAGAAATTTCCAATTGGCACAATCCTCATATTTCATGGATAAACAAAGCCATTTCCTTAAAAATTCGACAAGAGCACATCATAACAATAAAATACAGACCTTAATGAGCAAATTTAAATTGGTTTTGTTATTTTGGTCAAAAGTTTATTTTTTCATGATAAGGTTGACATTTTCATGGAATCAGCCATATATATATATATATATATATATATATATATATATATATATATATATATATATATATATATATATATACACACACACACAGTTAAGAGTTTTTGTGTTGTTAATTTTAGTTTGTCAGATAGTTTGAGTTGTTTAAGTTCTGCCAAAAAGACTTTTAATATTTCACCCTCATTTCCTTGCATAGATCAATTTCACACAAGGTGCAAAAAAACAGTTAAACACAAGACTTTTTGGACAAAAAACAACCATCCCCATTAAAATCCAATATAAAACTGCAATATTTAATCTTAGTGCCATTTGAGAAAAGAAAATAATGAAAATAGTTTTTTTACGCACCATGAGTAATTCTACTTATTTAGGTATATTGATATTTAGGTATATGATATTTAGGTATATGAATCCTAGAGTTTATTTTGTATGTAAATACTGAGAGATTTGTGTGTGTGAGTTTAAGTGACACAAAGATTATGCATTAAAATGTATGTTAATTCCCATTTTTGTGTCATTTCATTTCATAATGTAATGTTAATATCCCAAAATATCTGCTAGGCATTTAGTCCATGGAATAAAAATATAGAGCATATGAATATAAAAAATATATAGTATATTTTTGTCATAGGAACAACACTGGCATTGTGTAAACAAACTTTAATATAAAGGGTTGGAGTCCTAATAATAAAATTAAGGTAGTTATCTATGTCAATGAAAGCTGAAACAATTACTGATACATGACACTTCTATGCCATTTTTGGCAGGAACATGCACTTTAAATATAGAGGTAAAGTTGGTTTTATATTCGCACATTCGGACTTTCCCCTTAATAATATAATTTCATAAACGTATTATTTGCAAACTCTAAATAGCGAAATCATATTAATAGCCAATGACTATCAAACTACAACATTGTTCACAGTCAAAAAAACTGTTAGTGTTGTTTAGAAGTCATACTTGCATGATCATTTCGATCGAATATTCAAAGTAACATAGTAAACAATATATATACTTCTAAATGAACGAATGTGCGAATATAAAACCAACTTTACCTCTATCTTTAAATGACGCACAAGTATTAAACAAAGACTTTATGACACAAATCAGCTCTATCAACACATCCTAAATCATTCTCTGCAATCCCAAATTTGTTTAAAATGTTTTTTGGGAACTTTTCAACTCAAGACAAGCTGGAAAATCGCATAAACCTCTTCGTAGCAGACTAAAATACCACATTAAAGCAGCTAAAACAAAAACACCATCTTCACATATGTTACAAATCTATCTTGATTTAATGTCACGTATGGAAAACAGCAAGAACTGTCCCTTGTTTTTAATAATTGGGTGCATTTTCAAGACGGTCGCCTCCCACCTGCAGTGTGTATGTTGTGTCATCATGGCAGCTCGCGGGTTTTTCGCCTCAACAGAAAAGCGCTTCAGCACAGCTTATCCTCGAAAAAATAAACAGTTTACACACCTGTCACGACCACACACTGACTCAAAACTACCGTCAACTGCAAACAAACGACTTCCCTTCCTCCTCTTTCTTCTTCGTTAGTTTTTATGTTTAACGGCATACTAGAATCACGCATTACCGCCGCTTACTGGAGCTCTCGGGACTTCATCAGCTTCCACACTGAGCTGAGCAAGTCATGCAAATGTCAACCTTGCCAAAATTAGGTTTTCACTAAAATAGCTAAACCTTTTCTTAATAAGTTTATTATTGTAGCTTGTATTTTACTGTACAGGCCCGTAGCCAGCCTGGTGAAAAGGGTGGTTCTTTTTTTTCTTTTAAAAAAGTGGCCCTTTTTGCGGTTATAGGCCTCATTTAGGCTACTATTTAATTATGAGATTTTAATACCGCATTTTATTGACATTTAAAGCACTATTTTAGGTGAAATAGCATGTCGGATGGTCATCATAACCAAAAAATACATTTGAAAATTCATAGTCAAAATAGTATTCAAATTCACCTTTGGTCCATTTTTGGTGCTTCACTTATCATTGGTCATTTTTTATTTCAAGAATAAAGGTCCGAGATTTAGAATAATAGTTACTTGTCGAATATTTGCTCTAAAACAATACAGTAGCAAAAGATGACTTCACTTAGCCTACATCAGATTGTGTGTTTTCTTGCACAGCTGAATGTTGAATTCATGAAAAATAATAGTTAGCATTGGCCAAAACTGATAAGCTAAAGTCACACCAAAGTGACAGTAAACAGAGGAATCCACTCGGTCTTAAAACCTTTATCACTAGGTTTTTTCACTATTTATGATGGCATATAGCAGTCAAAATAGGACAAATGAGCTCATGTATGGGACAAATCTGGAAATTGGGGGATTTCCAAAGGAAAGGTTCTGGAAACCTTTGTCAGTGAGGGGTGGGTCTTTTGAGCCACCCGAATTCCCCCCAATCCCCCCCATCCCATCTCCACCACCACCACCATTTGTACAAATTTTATACAGAAGGTCCTGTCTTGAAGATAATCTCTAATTACTGTAAAAACCATTAATGCAAATAATGAGTTGGAATATAGTACTATATCCTTTGATTGTGCAAATTTCTCTTAAAAGAATTATGTTTCCATAAATCATGTTTTTATTTTTTGCAATTGTATTCTTCAATACACAATATAAAACACGATATCTCAAAAAAATGTAGATATCTGTTTTTTCTCCAATAAAACCTGGGAGTTTTTGGAAGGGCAATCCCCTGCATAAAACATGCTGGATAAGTTGGCGGTTCATTCCGCTGTGGCGACCCCAGATTAATAAAAAGACTAAGCCAAAAATGAAAAAATGAATGAATGAACCCCTTCCCCAACAGTTTTACCCCTTACAGAGAAGGGAATAAATAAAAAATTAAAGATAATAAAAAAATGTTAAAATAAAATAGGGTGACGCGGTGGCACAGTAGGTAGTGCTCTCACCTCACAGCAAGTAGGTCGCTGGTTCGAGCCTCGGCTGGGTCAGTTGGCATTTCTATGTGGAGTTTGCATGTTCTTCCCATGTTTGCGTGGGTTTCCTCCGGGTGCTCCTAAGTTGGCGGTTCATTCTGCTGTGGCGACCCCAGATTAATAAAGGGACTTAGCCGAAAAGAAAATGAATGAATGAATGAATGAATGAAGAAAAAAATATATATAGTTGAAGTCATAATTATTATCCCCCTTTGAATTTGTTTTTCTTTTTTAAATATTTCCCAAATGATGTTTAACAGAGCAAGGAAATTTTAACAGTATGTCTGATAATATTGTTTCTTCTGGAGAAAGTCTTATTTGTTTTATTTCGGCTAGAATAAAAGCAGTTTTTAATGTTTTAAACACCATTTTAAGGACAAAATTATTAGCCCCTTTAAGCTATATTTTTTTCCGATAGTCTACAGAACAAACCATCCTTATACAATAACTTGCCTAATTACCCTAACCTGCCTAGTTAACCTAATTAACCTAGTTAAGCCTTTACAGTAAATGTCACTTTAAGCTGTATAGAAGTGTCTTGAAAAATATCTAGTAAAATATTATTTACTGTCATCATGGCAAAGATAAAATAAATCAGTTATTAGCAATGAGTTATTAAAACTATTATTTCTGTCATTCATTCATTCATTCATTCATTTTCTTTTCAGCTTAGTCCCTCTATTAATCTGGGGTCGCCACAGCGGAATGAACCGCCAACCTATCCAGCACGTTTTTATGCAGCGGATGCCCTTCCAGCCGCAACCCATCTCTGGGAAACATCCACACACACTCATTCACACTCATACACTACGGACAATTTAGCCTACCCATTTCACCTGCACCACATGTCTTTGGACTGTGTGGGAAACCGGAGCACCCGGAGGAAACCCATGCATGTGAACGCAGGGAGAACATGCAAACTCCACACAGAAACGCCAACTGGCCCAGCCGAGGCTTGAACCAGCGACCTTCTTGCTGTGAGGCGACAGCACTACCTACTGCACCTCTGCTTCGCCTTATTAAAATAATTATGTTTAGAAATGTGTTGAAGAAATCTGCTCTCCATTAAACAGAAATTGGGGAAAAAATAAACAGAGGGGCTAATAATTCAGGGGGGCTAATAATTCTGACTTCAACTGTATACTGCCATCCGAGTATAAACTTTCTTTGTAAAAAAAAAAACCTTACATCAATCTGCTAATTTGAACAGTCCCTTCACCGTTAAACTGATGTCTTGTGAAGAAGAAAAAATCTAATATCTCAATAAATGAAATTATTCTCTCCAAGACACTGAACATTATTTTTTATATTAATATTAGCTCACATCTAATCCATAACTTTGGCAAACAGTCATGAACATGCATGCCAGTCTGGAGCGCGAGCTTCCTTTAAGTTTATAGATTTTTATCTTTCAAGCTGTAACTTGTTGACTTTGTCTTTGTTCCAGGTCTTTATTCTCTTAAGTTTTTTTTTTCTATAAAAGAATTGAGCTGTTCAAAGGCAAAGTGCGGTATCTATGCAAAAACTGAAACTGATCAAAATTCCTATAAAGGTTTTACAGCAGTTTGGATTTTGAAATCACCTTCGCTTCTCTGATATGGGAAAATTAAAGCAGGAGACTTTGTTACAAGACAGAACAGATGACACACAAACACAAAGCCTGTTTTAGTCTTTTTTTTTTTAATCTATTTTGACTAAATGTGTAGTTACTACACTTTGCCTTTGTAGGGCAGTATAACACTCACATGCTTATTCCCTGCTTTATCAGCACAATGAACCACCAATAGCACTGGCATATTGAAAAAATATCCATATTTAGTTTTCCGTATTTTGTGATTCGTGTTTTACTTTTTCCCTGTTTATTTATGCTTTTGAATAGATTTTTTTTGCCTTTTTTGATCTTTCTTTCAAGAACTTTTTTTTTTTTTTTAAGGGGAGTTTTATTAGCATTTTTAATAGTTTAAGTGATATATTGTCTGGGTTGTTGGTGTTGTATACAGTACAAAAAACAGTAAATTTTCTTTTATTTTACAGACATTCTCTATATATTATTTCTTAAACATTATATTATTTCAAACTTTATACAGTGCTCAGCATAATCGAGTACACCCCCTCTTGAAATTGAATATTTGTATCCATTTCTCAGTGAATATAGACAATGTACTTTGGTGCATTTAAACAAAACAAAATTTTTAAACCGATATATTTATTATAATAATATTTTAGTCACCAAACATATTTAGAAATTAAAAGATAATACAATTAAATTCAAGCAAAATATTGGAAAAAAAAGTACAACCTACAAAATTTCAACTAAATTTTTCCATATTTTTGCTTTTTGACTTTTCCTCTTTTTTAAATTTGTATTTAATATTTTTCTATAACATATAAATTTGGGTGTACTAATTTTTGGACCGTTATCGTAAGTTATTTTCTTAGATAAGCTCCAGATTTGGCTTCAGTACTGACTAATCTAATGTATATGCACAAATATAATATTGTATAGCTTCCTATTACAAATATAAATTTAAAAGAGAGATTTGTAAATGGTGTGCTCATATATGCTGAGCACTGTAAATACAGTATATTAGTGCAAGTTAAATTAACACATTATTAAATTGCCATTTAATTACATTCAAAAAATACAGCAACAACAACGTAACAGTGGAAGTCAGTGGTTGTTTTTTCCCTCTAACATTCTTCAGTACCTTCCTTTGTGTTTAACAGAAGAAGGAAATCAGAAGAAGGAAATTCAAACCAATTTGGGGAAAGCAGCTACAGGATGAATCAATGATAGGATGAATTTCTTCTTGGGTGAACCATTCCTTTAAGTGTAAAACATGAATAAATGTTATTTTAATAAGTGACATTCACACAAATAAAATATGATTGAAAAATTTAATAAAACCATTAAAGTTTAATACAGAAGTCTTAAAGCATAGTTCTTTAAAAGGGTTTCTGCTATCGTAACAAACCAAAGAAACCACAATCTGATATTGTTTTACCTTTGCATACAACATCATCAGGGGTCCTTCATGGTGGTACAATTTCCTGTCATACGGTCATCTGTACAAAATTAACAAAATGGCTCCTTAAATAGTGTTTACAGCACCTTGACGATTTAGAAATTTGACTTGACTCACAGGATTTCCCAAAGTAATAATAATACTCAGAAACATTCAAATGTACTTTTAAATAGGCTTAATGTAAGATTATGTCAAAGTAGCTGATATGGTGTTTTAATAAGAATTTCTACTTTTTTACACAAGGTCAGTTGGTATCAATTTTCACGGTTACACCACAATCACATTTTTGCAAATCAAATATATTCTCAAAATTAACTAAAACATTTTAGCCTTATAGTCCACACAAAAAGACAATATATGAAAGTAATTTGCTCATTTATTTTGAAATTTTGGGCAGGACGGTGGCACAGTGGGAAGCGTTGTCGCCTCACAGCAAGAAGGTCGCTGGTTCGAGCCCTGGCTGGGTCAGTTGGCATTTCTGTGTGGAGTTTGCATGTTTTCCCCGTGTTTGCATGGGTTTCCTCCGGGTGCTCCGGTTTCCCCCCCAGGTCCAAAGACATGCGCTATAGGTGAATTGGGTCAGCTAATTTGTCTGTAGTGTATGTGTATATGTCCAGGTCCTCCAGGTTGGGGGTTGAGTGTTGGGCTAACAACTCACCTGAAAAAAATTTGATGTTACGAAACACCAACATGGTGCGGCTAAATATCTTTGATATAAACGGCCCTGAGAGTAAGTATTTTGAAATGTTAACCCTTTTAAATGAGTGTAGGAAAAACAAATACTATGGAAATCAATGGTTACCAGTTTACAACATTTTTCAAAATATCTTCTTTTGTGTTCAACAGCAGAAAGAAACTCAGACAGGCTTGCGACAAGTGAAAGTTGAATAAATCATGACAGAATTTTCGGTAACTTTATTTTGATGATTCATTTGAGTATTAGTAGACTGTCTGCTTAATATCTGTAGATACTGCTCCTTCAACTGACATTTAACTGACTGTAAGAAACTTTGCAAGTACATGTCAACTTACACGAACCCTACCCCAACCCCGTCTACTTATAATCTAATGAGAATTAGTTGACATGTAGATGCAATGAACGAACCATCAAAATAAAGTGTGACTGAATTTTCAGTTCTGGGTGAACTATTCCTTTAATTTAACATTTGTGATGTTGTCCTTGTTTTCACCTGAACCTAATATCATTAAATTCAATAGACTGTAAAAGCTGCAGGATTCCACACAATTCATTCATGTTGTCCCATCATAAATCGATTAAGTTAACTTAACAAATTTAAGTGGATTGAACATAAAACAATTAAATTGTCCCAAAAATGTTCACCCTTTAAATGTATTTAAGAGTAATAATATTCATATCTTTTATTATCTTTTATCTATCGCTGTCAACATTGCCAATTTTACATTGTCTTGTTTTTTTTGTGAGTATGTTGTTGTATATTGCACTGTCTGTATTTTTGCACTGTCTGTATTTTGCACTGTCTGTATTTTGCACTGTCGTTGTATTTACACTATCTGTATTTTGTACTGTCTGTATTTTGCACTGTCTGTATTTTGTACTGTCTGTATTTTGCACTGTCTGTATTTTGCACTGTCTGTATTTTGCACTGTCTGTATTTCGCACTGATGTTGTATTTTCACTATCTGTATTTTGCACTGTCTGGAGCCAGCACCTAAGCTTTTCACTCATCATAGCACACGTGCTGCTGATGATGTGACAATAAAAGTGATTTGATTTGATTTTATTTGATTTGATTTGTGTCCTGATCTTGTCTATACACTGTAAAACCCAACAGTCGACTTTATCAAATGAACTGAATGAGTGTCGTTAACTCAAAATTTACTGAAAGTTAATTCTACTCATTTGAAAAGAGTTTTGAACTCAGTGTTGAAGGTAATGTGTTAATTAAATACCTCATTACTTCAACCTAAATGCAGTAAGTTCACAGTACTCTTATAGATTAGTTTTTAACTCAAATGGTTTGTAGCAATCGGTTTCCTCAAATGGTTTGAGTTACCTTAACTTTTTGGGTTTTACAGTGTAGTATACATTTTTATAATTCTCACTCTTTTAAATAAATGTTACACAATATAATTGTTGTAGTCCAGTACGTCACAGAAGAACCATTCTGGGTTTCTTTAAAAAATGTTTCAATGTCCAATTCTTAAGAGATTATTTTCTTTATCTAAAAATTAAATGTTAATAAAACCTTTCCCACAATGAACCTTTTGGGGAATATAAATGTTCTACGATAAAACCACAGAAAACCTTCTCCTGTCTGTTTATTGCTGTACTGAATGTCTAAAATAGGTTTCTATGTACATTAATTTAACTTTTGAATGAATCTCTGACCTGTGATATTTAAATATCAGCTGCGCCTTTGTACTTGTTTTGCCAAACTGTTTCCTCATTCTCTTCCACTCCCACATGTAACGTACAACACAAACACTAATTGTACCTACACGTTTCCTTGATGTAATAAACGGTGTAAATACAAATCAAAGGCTTATTTAAAACTTTTCAACACGTCTTCATTTCTGTGGCAGATCTGTACGTATTATTTGTCTTCTGTAACCATGTGTCATTATCTACATAATGACCTGCATATTTTAGTGTGAAGCAAACTTCCAAGGAAAGTAGTTTTAGTCAGACATTCTAGGCACCGCAGAGTCATGGTCTAAAACATGTTCACGTTGCTTTAGTCATAACCGAGCAAATTTTTCATTATGTCTATGCTTTCTTACTAAAGGTGAAAGCACAAGATGACAAAATGTAAAAAGAGTACATACTTTTTATCTCTCTTTAGTCATGTACATTTTTTAACCAACTGAAAGCACTATCTATTAAATCTATTAAAGGGATGGTTCATAATCATTTACTCACTATTTACTCACCCTTAAGTAGTTTCACCCCATTGTGAGTTTCATAATTTTCTTGTTGAACATAAAAAAAAGATACAGCGAGGAAAATAAGTATTGAACACGTCATGTTTTTTCCTGGGAATAATATTTCTAAAGGAGCTATTAACATGGAATTGAACCAGATTTTGGTAAAAACCCAAACAACACAAACATAAAAATAACAAAACAAAATCTGAAAGTTATGTGTAATAACAATGAAATGACACAAGGAGAAAGTACTGAACTACCGAAACATATTTAATACTTTACATAAAAGTCTTTTTTTTTTTATTATCGCAGCCTAAAGAGAAGACACCTCTCATATGGAGAATTTAACAGAGTGTAAAAACGTGATGGTTCTGTGTGTCTCGTCTTTCAAACCTGATCTTTAGTTTGTATTTTATGTTTAATTCAATCTAGTGCATGGCTGGTCCGTTCTACAGCTTGTTTTTCTTTCTCTGAAAGCATTTGAGAGTTTTTTGGCTGTGGTTTGGATCATCGTTTTGCTGAATTGTTTCATCTTCATCATCCAGCTAATGTAGATGTTGGACTTAAGCAGCTAATATTCATTTGCAATGAGGAAGGGCAGAGGGTTGCTGAATAACTACTGAGAGATTTCAGCTGCTGTCTGGGCTTTTACTGCCTTTCTACACCTCCCTTTCTTCATGTGTTTAATACTTTTTCTCTGTGTCATTTTCTTTTATTACACATAACTTAAATGACTAATTAATATTGTTTTCTTTCCATATATAGATTTCTTTGGTTGTTACCAACATCCAGGAAAAATTTCAAGTCAACAGCAGTTTTAGAATTATGTTTTCTGAGAAAATATTATGCTTCCCTGCTGTATTTTAAAGAAACCAGTAACCATTAACTTTCATACATGCTCAGAAATAAAGGTAAGAGTCGTCACTAAGGTGGTACTTTTTCAAAAGATACACTTTTGTACCTAAGTAACCCATATTGGTACCTAAACAGTACAATAATATTTTGACTTTTTTGTACTAATGTGTACCTTTAAGGTCCCAACATGAAGCTTTTAAGAGATTTCTGTGAGTGTACAGTGCTCAGCATATATGAGTACACCATTCACAAATCTCTCTTTTAAATTCATATTTTTAATAGGAAGCTAAACAATATTATAGCCTATTTGTGCATATGCATTAGATTAGTCAGTACTGAAGCCAGATCTGGAGCTTATCTAACATAATAACTTACGATAACAGTCCAAAAACTAATACACCCAAATTTCTATGTTATAGAAAATTATTAAATACAAATTTAAAAAAGAGGAAAAATCAAGAGAAGCAAAACAATTGAAAAATTTAGTTGAAATTTTGTAGGTTGTAATTTTTTTTTGCTAAATTTTCCGTGACTTAAATTGTAACTTTCAATTTCTAAATAATATGTTTGGTGATTGAAATATTATTTAAATAAATATATCTGTTTAATAAATCTGTTTTGTTTAAATGCACTAAAATACATGCCCGATTATGCTGAGCAATGTATCTCTTCAACAACTGATTTTTGATAAGTGAAAGTTGAATAAATCATGAGAGAATTTTCAGTTCTGGATAAACTATTTCTTTAATTTAACATTTGTGATGTTGTACTTGTTGTCACATAAACCTAATATTATTTAATTTCAATACACTCAAAAAATGATTTTTGCTGCTTGTTCAAAGTACTTTTTTAAAATGAGCTGAATCAAAGCATTTCTTGAAGTTTTTTAGGGACAACTTAATAGTTTTATGTTCAATCCACTTAAATTTGTATAAACTATTGAGTAAACTTAATCAATTTGTGTTAAGACAACATAAAGTAATTTATGTTGCAATTTGTACACTGTAAACTTTTCATTCATTCATTTTCTTTTCGGCTTAGTCCCTTTATTAATCTGGGGTCGCCACAGCGGAATGAACCGGCAACTTATCCAGCATATGTTTTACGCAGCGAACGCCCTTCCAGCTGCAACCCATCACTGGGAAACATCCATTCACACTGGGAAACTCTCATTCACACACATACACTACGGACAATTTAGCCTACGAAATTCACCTCCTGCATGTCTTTGGACTTGTGGGGGAAACTGGAGCACCCGGAGGAAACCCACGCGAACGCGGAAAGAACATGCAAACTCCACACAGAAATGCCAACTGACCCAGCCAAGGCTCGAACCAGTGACCTTCTTGCTGTGAGCCGACAGCACTACCTTCTGCACCACCGCGTCGCCCCCTGTAAAATTTGTACACTGTAAAAAGTGATTAGATACTTAAAGCGAGTAAACCAAGTTGACTTTACAAAAATAATGTAAGTAAACCCATTGTAACTGTTAAGTTGACTTAATTTTTATAATTCTGCAAATTGTACTCACTTTTTAAAATAAAAGTAAACTAATCACTTTTTTCTAATGCACCTTAATTATATTAGGTTTTTTTCCAGCTTTTCTGTATCTAGCAAAATGACATACAGTAAAATAAATCTGCTCTTCCAGACTCCAGTGTCTTCTAAATTCATTACAGGCTATAATTCTAGATTTTATAAACTTAATGAAGCACCAAATATGTAATATTGTAATTACAGTAATTATTTAAAAACAGACGTGCTAAAATAATCTGATGCTGTAAAAGGGGATTAGTTGACTTATAATAATTAAGTCAACTTAACAGTTCCAAGTTACAAGGGGTTTACTTACTCTATCTGTGTGAAGTCAACTTGTTGCTTTTAAGGCAATTGGTTTACTCGCTTTGAGTAACTAATCACTTTTTACAGTGTACACAACTCAGTCATGTCCCACAAATCGATTAAGTTAACAAATTTAAGTGAATTGTACATGAAACAATTAAGTTGTCCCAAATAAATCTCAATAATTATGTTGTTTCAGCTCATTGTAATTGAGTAGTTAGAAAAAGCAAGAAAAAAAATCTTTTTTTGAGTGTAAGTAAAGTAAATAAAATATTTACAAACCTAAAAATGAATAAATTACAGTAAACTGACGCATTTAGCATCATACAACATTCTTGCTTAGTCTGGCCTTTCACAGGTTGTAAAAATGATATATAATCGTGACAAAGGATACAGCTTCATCAAGTTCATCTATGCTTTGACCACTCATCAGTAATAACCACAATTTCCGCTACCGCATTAACCTAGCGATTTTACACAAGCAGTTTACAGGAAATAAAGGCAAGGTCCACTTCTGCTATTTTCAGCAATCATTGCTTTCTTCTTAGTCATGCGTCTCAGCAGTGACACTGACTTTTGGGAAGACATCATCATCACACCAGAGACTGAAAATATGCAAGAGAGAATCACCGACCCCATAACCTTCACTGAAGGAGAACACACACGTTGAGTGTTTTCCAATGCTAACTGTTAAAATACGACGCAGGTAAAAAGCAGTGGGTGCTGTAAAGGTCTGAGTCTCTGTGTGCGAGGGGGAGAGGAAATGGGCTCAGTGACCTTTGCAGCCAATTTCCCCTGTGTTCAAACAGCAGCATGAAAGCCAGGTCTGTTTCTGAAGTCTGTGCAAAATGTCAATTGCAACTTATCCCACCAGCAGAAGGATTTGCTCTGAAAGTAGATTCCCTTATTGTGGCCGTCAGCTTTTAAGTCAATGCACATGGATGGTTTGACCCAATCCTCGCTCTTTCTTTAGCGTGTCGTGTGTGTCCTTCATTCAGGACGGACACAAAAAAGATTTTTTTATCTGTGAATATGGGGATTTTGTTTTGCATCATCTTCCATCTTGAATTTACTCAGCATCTTTTGGCCTGGCCATAGTGTGTAGAAATATAGGTACAAAAGCTGTCATTGGGGCAGTACCCTGTCAAGGGTTACACTGAAACTACTGTATACTTACACACACACACACAAAAAGGTGCCTAGTAGCTAAAAGTCACAGTTTTGCACTTAAATGGTACATATTGGTTCATATAGGGTCCAAATTTGAGCTTTTTGGGGTAATTGACAAAAAAAAATACCATACCATACCATACCATTGACCAAAATATCATTTACTCACCCTTAAGTGGTTTCAAACTTTCTTTTTTTCCCTGTTGAAAACAAAGAAGATATTTTTTAAAATGTTTGAAACCTGTAACCAGTGTTGGGTGCGACACATTACAAATTAATTAACGCATTAATTAAAGAGTAAAGTAACGCATTATTTTTAAAAAATTAAGTAATAATATTTGAGTTACTTTTTAGTTTCATTAATTCGCTTTTATATATTCAACAAAGGCGGCAACACCAAAGCTCCAAAAATGCTAATTTATTAAATTAAAAAGGCTGACACAAAGCGTGTAACGTTTCGAGCCACACAGCTCTTCATCAGACAGTGTTCATCACAATCAGGTGCTCCTATTTGTACACTTCCGGATCACATGATATCCTATTGCATAACAGGAAAAAACGAAAATATATATACATATATATACACACACATACATACATATACATATATACACATCAACCACATATACATACATACATGTACACATATATATATACATATATACATACATATACACATATACACTCTCAGAAATAAAGGTACACGAGCTGTCACTGGGGTGGTACCTTTTCCATAATAATACCTCAAAGGTACATATTAGTACCTAAATAGTACAAAAGTGTTCTTCTTAAAATTTGTATGTACTAATATATACTTTTGAGGTACCAATATGGACCCTTTAAGTACAAATGTGTACCTTTTGAAAAGGTACCAACCTAGTGACAGCTCGCGTACCTTTATTTCTGAGAGTGTACATACATACACATATATACGTACATACATATACCCATACACATACATACATACACCTCTATAAATTGTACAGCTAAATATATCAAGTACAGAAATAAACTATAATATTACATCCTAAATTATACAAAACAGAATGTACCAGGATACAACAAAATGTATAGCCAAAAAACCTTTACCCAAACAACAAACATCATAGAAAAATTAAAGAAAAGGACGAATGTCAAACTCCTCGTTTACTCTTCGCTTTTGAAAAAAAATTAATTCATTTATTTTCCTTCGGCTTAGTCTCTATTTCAGAAGTCGCCACAGAAGGAGCAATTTAGTTTATTCAATTCATCTATAGCGCATGTCTTTGGACTGTGGCGGAAACCGGAGCACCCAGAGGAAACCCACGCCAACATGGGGAGAACATGCAAACTCCACACAGAAATGCCAACTGGCCCAGCTGGGACTCAAACCTGTGACCTTCTTGCTGTGAGGTGACAGCTAACCACTAAGCCACCGTGCCACCTAGAAATAAATTGCTGAATTAAAATTAATGTTGAATCCTGCACTCAATGAGAGAATTTTCTCCCTGCAGAAACAGACAGAAAGGAAAATGGCAGAGACTTATATTTCTAAAAATATTCTCATTATTCTGAACACATGAAGAAAAGTAAAAGGGGATTGTAGTCTCAATGGACAGTGATTTTATTTCAGTAATAAGACTAAAAGTACAAAAGCATCAAACACATTTCTTCAAACTACTATTAATCTGTATATACATCATGTAAAGCTCTGGGTCAGGACGTTCTCAGAAGATAACATTATCCTACATCATTCGTTTTTGATTAGTTTGTTTTTTTTAAGTTAAATGAAGGTTATACCGCATGTTAATTACAGAGCTCCTCTATTACAAAAAAGAAAAGAAAAAACCTTGCACGTTTTGAAAGAGATCAAGCCTCAGGTCAGAAAAGGTAACTCAAAAGTAACTAAAGTAATGTAACGCATTACTTACCATAAAAAGTAACTAAGTAATGCAACTAGTTACTTTTTTGGGAGTAACTTAACAATATACATTACTTTCAAAATTCACTTTTGCCAACACAATTCACGTCCATAGTAAAAAACAAATTATATGAAAGTCGATGGTTAGTTTTTCACCATTTTTCTAAATATCTTCTCTTTGCTTTCAATAGTAAAAAGAAACTTTCATTTAAACTATCCCTTTAAACTTTTGTAATTAAATGGTTCATATTAGTACCTAAAGGGTCCATATTGTACCTTAAAGATTTGTTTTAGTATACTTATTTTTGCACTTAAACATAGTACCTAAAGCATATTTCAAACTCAATTCCTGGAGGGTCGCAGCTCTGCACAGTTTTGCTTCAACCCTAATCAAACACAGATGATCCAACAAATCAAGGTGTTCAAGTCTAGAGACTATTAAGCAGGTGTGAGCTGGAGCTGGTTGGAGCTAAAATGTGCAGAGCTGCGGCTCTCCAGGAGTTGAGTTTGAGACCGCTGACCTAAAGGGTCCAAACTTTTCAATAATGCTTTATATTGGTACTTATAACTACACTTTAGTTTACCTAAAGGGTAAATTAGTACCTAAGGTTTCATATTACTTATTACATACGTGACAGCTTTTATTTTGCAAGTGTGTAAGACAGTTTGTGTATGACGGTTTCTTTGGATTTACAATTTATTTGTGTGTGAGTAAAATTACATATTTAATGTATTTTTATGACATTTCTTATGAATTTAAATTTCTTATGTTGTAATTCATTCATTTTCTTTTGGACTTAGTCCCTTTATTAATCAGGGGCTGCCACAGCAGAATGAACCACCAACTTATCCAGCATATGTTTTACGCAGTGGATGCCCTTCCAGCTGCAACCCATCACTGGAAAACACCCACACATACACTACAAACAATTTAGTTTACCCAATTCACCTATAGCACATGTCTTTGGACTGTGGGGGAAACCAGAGCACCCAAAGGAAACCCACGTGAACACGGGGAGGACATGCATACTCCACACAGAAACGCCAACTGACCCAGGCTTGAAGCAGCGACCTTCTCGCTGTGAGGCGACAGCACTGCCTACTGCACCACCACGCCACCAAATGTTGTCATTTAAATGTAATTTAAATTAACAATTGAAATGTTCACTGACATATTATATATGACACAATACTTATGTCTTACTTAAATACTTAATCAGTATTTGCTGGAATAACCCATGATTTCCCAAACATGAGAACTGAAAAAATTCAAAATTTAATATATTCTATTCTACATTCTATTCTACATTCAAAGACATTTATAGAATAAAACAAATTAACATTTTACTCAAACCCATAACTAATAAATCAAATAAAATATAGAACTGCCAAGTGGTCTCTTATTTTCTTCTAAAGCTGTTTATATTCACTCACTAATTCAGCCTGATTCAATATTTTAGAGCTCGTCAAGTGAAACGATTTTATTAATTTACATGTTTTTTCCAAGTCTAGATATGACACTTTTCAAATTAATGTACCTGACATATGCAGATTGTTACGATTTTTAAAAAAAGATTTTTAATCCAGGCTCTGAAAAAAAAAATACAATTGAGGAGGGTTAAAATTAGAAATATCCTTATATTTAATAGTTTCATCTTAAGCCATCTTGAGGCCCGATTTTCTCACTGTACATAAATAGTATTATTTCAAAAAAGATGTTTCAAAGCTGTAAAACAAAGTTTACAGAAGTGCATTTTAAAATAATATACTTCAGACATTCATGCTTAATTCAAAATATAACTTGCATTTCTTTGTCAATTTCTGTGAATATTGATTCATTTCTGTTTATAATTAGCAATTTCCAGTGTATTGAGACATTAAAGAAAGTTAGTCCAGTAAAACAAAATTAGAAGGTTACATGAGGCTGAAATAACCCAGGTTATATTCACCCAGAAATGAACATTTCAAAATCAGTGTGGTGTAAACCTGTATTAACTGCCTTTAAGATATTTTTAAGAACTGTTTTTTTCCTCTTCAATCACATAATGTCAAAGTCAGTGGTGTCTAAAAATAACATCAGATCCCTGTTACCATCTTACATATGGCCTAGTTTGGGTCACAAAGTAAATTATTTGTATATATTTTACTTTTATTAGTTAGTTTCTATTTATATGTGTGTATATAAGTTGTATTTATAGTGGGTTTATAGTTTAAAGCAGTTTACTTGCATTTATAGTGAGTCTGAATTCTGAGTGGGAGTTGAGAGAGTTAAGTTACCGTGACTGTTACTTAGACATCCACCCCCAGCCTCACAGGCTTTAATGTACAACTAAGTAATTTGAACTGATTATTTTATTAATAATTTTAAGATGTCTATGTCATATATAAATTCAGTGATTTGTGCATATTACTTAACTACTTAATTGTTGTCTTCCTGACACACTAATGTTAATTCAGTCAGTTTGTATAAGGATAATAGCATTTTCGTACAAATGGTTAAGGTTTAAAGTTGATATTTGTTTATTTATTGTGATTGTTTGATTTAAGTACAGTTGAAGTCAGAATTATTAGCCCTCCTGAATTATTAGCCCCTTGTATATGTTTCCCCCCCAATTTCTGTTAAACAGAAGATTTTTTTCAACACTTTTCCAAACGGTTTTAATAACTCATTTCTAATAACTGATTTATTTTATCTTTGCCATGATGACAGTACATAATATTTGACTAGATATATTTCAAGATACTAGTATTCAGCTTAAAGTGCAGTTTAAAGGCTTATCTAGGTTGATTTAATTAATCAGGCAAGTTGGAATAATTAGGCAAATCATTGTATGACCATATTTTGTTCAATAGACAATCTAAAAGAATACATAGCTTAAAGGGGCTAATAATATTAAACTTAAAAAGACTTTAAAAAATTAAAACTGCTTTTATTCAAGCCGAAATAAAACAAATAAGACTTTCAAAATATTTACCTTATATGAAATACACTGAACAATTCCTTGCTCTGTTAAACATCATTGGGGAAATATTTGAAAAAGAATAAAAAAAAACACATTCATCGCATGAACAAATGAAATATTTTTTATGTCACACAGATAGTAATAGAAAATCTGGAATGCACTTTTGGGCTGTAAATAAACAGAATTTTTGTTTTATGCTTAATACATTAATAATTTATATAATGATACACAGATTTTAAAGTAAACTAAAAAAAAAACAAATTAAAACAAAACTCTCATTAAATTATGTCTTTCTAAATGTTAATGTTTCTTTTCAGTGTCTTTTTAAACTGTATTTCTGAGTGAGAAGTGCTTTTTTCAGTGTCTAATTACATTGCAATTGCTAGCTAAACCAGCAAAACTATTTTCAATGATTTGATAAGGCAAAAATAGTTCCTCAAATGGTCATATTTACCAAAATAAAGATGTTATCACAAGCAGGCCCGTAGCCAGGGAGGTTCAGGTGGTTTGAAAGACCCACCCCTTGCTGAAAAGGTCCAGAATTTGGCCCCTATATGAGCTCATTTTTGACAGTATGCCATCATAAATTGTGAAAATAACCAATTGAAGAAGGCTTTAAGATGCAATTAATTATTATTTAAATGGACAAATTCTGACTGAGGAAATGAGCTGTCCAGTTTGTTACTTGGCTATAGGCTACAGTTTTTAATAAAAAAAAAAAGGTTTAAACAGATTCCTTGTTGGATGTTTTTGTTTGGTTGTTTGTTTTATGATGGATGGTAATAAATAAAAAAAATTAAAAAAGTATTTTTTCATATTTCTAAAACTCATTATATATGAATCAGTAATAACTTACAGTTTAAATGCACACTTGTAAGTAAACATACATTTTTGTTAATATAAAATAGTATGGTAAACACTGACAGAAATGTAGGAAATATTTTTGGTAAAAGAGTGAATGAATTCAGCAAAAATCAGTGCTTAGGTCACTAAAATGCAATATTTGAACTTTATATATATATAATATATATATATATATATATATATATATATATATATATATATATATATATATATATATACTGAGTGAAGCCTGCAGCTGCTGAACAGTCTCTAAAGCACACAGAACTCCATATTCTGCTCCATCAACACATGATTTTTCTCCTTGCACAGTTTATAACTGTCTGTACTTTGTTCTGTTTTTTCATTATTTGTGATTCTGGTTTTATTTTAACAAAAGGTTCTGGAATTTAAAATGTAATGGAAATAAAGCATTTTACGTATTTTTTTTTAAACTGTATGTTATTTATTTACACAGTCATAAATATAAATAAATTAAATTAAATTAAATTAAATAACCCAATGCATTGGGTTAAAATAACCCATAGTTGGGAAGGTGCTATAATAACCTATAGCTGTGTTATATGTTGGGGTATTTTTAACCCAACTATTTTTACAGAGTAATTTAATAGAAATGAGGAGAATGATTGCAAAAAGGTCCACTTTTTGAGAAAAAAAAGGAACCACCTGTTTTAATAGGCTGGCTAAGGGCCTGTATCATGTTGTTTAACCAGGTCTTCGTGCTATTTTATGAAGAATATTTGTTTTTTAATAATTACTAAAAGAAAAAGTTAACTAACATCAACAATGTATGATTACACAGAGACAGTATCTTCTCCTGCGTTACAGATAAGAGAAAGTCTGGAAATAGCCTAGGGTGTGCAAATGATCACAGAATTTCGTTCTGACCTGAAAAAACATGTAAGGCACCCTGAATCGTTTCGCTAATCATTCTCATTTCATCCTAAATAAACTATTTCCACCAAAATATTAGTAATGTTTCTTTCTGACACAAAAAAAACAAAAAACAATCCACATCCGCACAAGCAGGCGATCTGAACAGTGAGCCATCAATGAATCTCTATCTGCTTTTCAGAAAGGAGGGTGTGAAATATGCTAACGTTACTCAATGACTTCATTTTACAGTAAGCGACAGATGGAAGTACTGCGGGGAGTGGAACAACTGTATTCATGGTTTTAACACCACACCTCACTGTGATGCAACATACATGTATCAGTCAGCAGAAATTCCATGTCACAACTTTTTAACTATTTTCGTCGTCGCCCAATTCAGCGCTTGTAAACATGACACTGCAAACGTCGCTCGGTTCCACATGTTGTCATTTCCATTTCCTTTCCTGAAACACACACACACACACACACACACACGGCGTCTCTCTCGGTCAGTCTCTGCTCAGTCATCGCTCTGTCATGAAACTGCGCTTTTGCAATAGGGGAATTCCTGGTTCCTTGTCTGACGAGCCCGTTTTCTCTCTCTCTGCGTCTCCCTTTTTCCCTTTTTTGTTTTATGGGAACTAAGGGCTGAACCAGTGAGATGTTTTTCCTCAGAAGCGCTTTGTATTGATTCATGATGAGGGGGCGGGAGAGACTCCCTCCCACTGCTTCCTTCTTACTGGGAAGTGATTGCAGGCTTACGGTACTGAAAGAGCATGAGGGAGTGAGTGACAGAGAGAGAGAGAGAAAGAGGGAGAGATATTTAAGCTGAGAGAAATCAGAAGTCAAACATTCAGAAGTGAACGCTTGACATGTGGAGACTCTTGTGGCAAATAAGGATTGTGGATTTTAAAGCTACAACCTGGGATAAGCCTGTCTTTCTCTCAAACAGATAAGTATTGGATACTGGATCATTAGTATGAGTTAATGTGTTTTGAGTTGTAAAACTAATTATGAGATGTTGTATTGAGTGTAGATTATATATACGTATCGTTTGGGGTCAGTAGGATTTTTAAATGTTTTAAAATAAGCTTCTCCTGCTCACCAAGGCTGCATTTATTTAATCAAAAATGCAGTAAAAATTGTGAAATGTTACTGCACTATAAAATAACTTCAAAAGTAGTTTAAAATGTAATTTTATTTAATCATTTATTCCAGTGATTTTAATGATACGTTTTCAGCTTCATTACTCCAGTCTTCAGAGTCTCATGATCCTTCAAAAAATCACTTTAATATTAATTATTATTGTTATTATTATTATTAATATTATTATTATTAATGGTACAGGCCAGTAGCCAGCCTGGTGAAAAGGGTGGTCCTTTTTATTAAAATATGGATCTTTTTGCAGGTATTCGCCTCATTTATTTATTTAATTATAAGGTTTAAATACTTTTTAAGCATTATTTTTTGCTGGATTAGCTTGTCGGATGGTCATCAACCACACTTTTTGATGTACCAATACATTTTCTAAAGATTTAGAAGAAATAACTACGAGAATAATACTTATTTTTCAAATACAAATTCATTACATCACATATCATTACAAAAAAAGGATGCTGTTCAAGTTTTAAATTAAAAACTAGCCTATTGTCATTTATTAGGCAAACACAAACTGGCCAGCACATGTAACTTTCCTCAGTCACGCTGAAGCAACAGCCAAAAGAGGATTCTGCTTGGTCTTAAAGCCTTCTTCAAAGGATATTTTCACAATTTATTATGACATAGCAGTCAAAATAGGACAAATGAGTGTGTGTATGGGATAAATTCTGGACCTTTGTCAGTGAGGGGTGGGTCTTTCGAACAACCCGAAACCCCCCTGGCTACAGGCCTGCGGTAATAGTAATAAAAGCAATAATAGCCGGAGTAATAATTTCATTTGAAACTACATACAATAAGAAAGCAGTTATTTAAAATTGTAATAAATATTTAACACTTTTTTTACATTTAATAAATGGCGCCTTGATGAACGGAGTAATTTTATTTAAATTATAAAATAAAATTAATAATAATAAAAAAACTGACCCCAAACTTTTGACCAGTAGTGTATATATATTATACACACAATATAATGTTGTCATGTGATGTCTGGTCATTTAATGGGATAGTTCACCCCAAAATGTACTCACTCTTTACTGGCCCTCAAGAGCTTCCAACCCTTTATGAGTTTATTTCTTCTGCTGAACATAAAATACAGCATTTTAAAGAATGCTGGAAAACTGTAACTATTGACTTCCTCAATAGTATTTAGTTTTCCTACTATGGAAGTCAATGGTTGCAGCTTTAAAATGATATATTTTCCTTTGTGCTCAATAGAAAGAAAGAAGCTCATAAAGGTTTGGAACCACTAGAGAGAGCAAACACTGAGTCAACTCAAATGTTTGGCTAAACTATGAATTTAATCGTAACGTAGGCGTCATTAGAAACCTGGATGTAAGATGTGAATAATACATGTGTGGTGTTTCTGAGGGGGTTTCCGAGTGTGCACCCATCAGTGCAGTTGGACTGGTTCAGTGCCGTTTATTGGGAAGAGACAGTTTCCTGAAAGTCCTCAGGTGTGGCAGGTACTCAGAGAAGGACTTTTTTCTTCAGCAGTTCAGTAATGATCAAACATTAAACAAATACGTGATGGAGATAACATTGAGACCAAAAAACGTGAGGTCAATTACGTCACTAATCCTTTGGCCTTCGCCGAGAAACACCTATGAATTTATAATCAGTGTTTCTCATGACCGAGGACAACAGCAGCAGCAGATCAGTGCATCTCAAATTATCAGGGCTTCTTGGTTGTCTCTTCGTGTATTAATAAATGTATATTAATTTAAAGCTTGAAGAACTTTTCAGTTTTTTTATGGAGCCTACTGTATCATTATTAATTAAAGTTTCATAAATGCTGGGTGAGTTTGTTTTGAGCACTTTTCCCTGAGAACTGAATTCCATAGATGGTGTTCATGAAAAGTTCATCTATGGGCTCAGTTCTTCTGGCAATCTGTTTAATGTCTGCTAAAAATTCTGAAAAACTGCCATAAATACCATTTTTATTCTGTTATATTTGTTATTATTGTTTTTTTTTTTGCTGTTCTTATATTGTTTGTATATTTGTTTTGTATATTACTGTAGTTTAATTCTTCTAACAATGTTGAAAGTCGAAATGTATAAGTATAACAATGACAACAATGCCATATTGGAGACCACTTCAAAGTTATCATCAGTTCCCTTGCTTTGCCATGACTTGTTTGAGTGTTTTTATTTTGTTTTAAACTGAAAGATATTGTATAATGTATTTGATCTACGATTGTCATCATGTAGAGCCTTTATTTGGAGATAATGAATATATTAAATATATATATTTACAGACCATATATATTATATGCATATACTATATTTATATCAAATACAAAATAGTAGATTTGAATCCCCCCTAATGTCAGAAAACACACACACACAAACATGTTGTTGGATGTGTGTCTTTTGTGTTGTCAAATAAATCTTTACAAATAAATTCAAACCTGCGCTGTGTATTTATTTTACTGTATATATTTGCATGTATTTATTTCTTATTTATTCAAAATCCTCCGCACATGCAGAGTGACATTTATCCGACTCCGTGGGTGTGCTTACTGCTTATCAAATGAGCAAAGTCTGTCCATACTTCCGTCATCTAGAAATGTCCCCATTGAAAGTACTGGCTACATATACAGGTAACATAGGTCAGATGATCAGAAATGCCTTTTTAATGGTGTATGGCGTGCACTGTAAAACATTCTGGGCTCCACACAATTGATGTGTCTCAGCACAACACCAAGGAATTAAGTTATCATAATGGTTTTTACAAATGTACGTGAATTGAATATAAAACAGTTAAGTTGTCCCCCCCAAAAAACTCAAGAATTGTGTTATTTCAGCCTATTTTAAATTAGTAGTTTGAACAAACAGCAAACGTCATCTTTTGAGTGTGTATTCGTGTCAGTTGTATGCCAATGGGTCAGATATAAATGTACGTGCTGACAAACATGACCAGATTTTCAGTAAAGCTAGTGGGGAACTGGCATATGCAAATGATGCACTGACTCCCACGCTCACACCGCAGGCATGTCTTATCTCTTATTCCCAGCAAATGACTCAGGATCGATTCCTCGGAAATCTGGAATAATGCGAGGGCTTCCCAACACAGCTGTCCATGAGTAGGAATATCATTATATCATATATATACTGTAGATATAATGAGTCTTTCAGTGACTCTAATGGAAGTGGCCATCTGAGTATAGTACGAAATCTATAGGTCTCACTGTAAGAAATGCTGGGTTTCACACAATTGACTTGTGTTGGGACAACATGAAGGAATTAAGTTGACTCATTAGTTTTTACAAATTTAAGTGGATTTAACATATTAAGTTGTCATAAAATTAATTTTTGTTGTCAATTAAGTTGTCGCAAAAAACCCTCAATAATTATGTTGTTTCAGCTCGTTTTAAATAAGAAGTTTGAACAAACAGCAAACATCTTTTTTTCAAGTCATGGCAACAAATGCGTTTTAATCAGTTAACCAGGTTTTAAAAAAAAAAAAAAATATATATATATATATATATATATATATATATATATATTATATATATATATATATATATATATATATATATATATATATATATATATATATATTATTATTATTATTATTTATTTTTTTTTTTTTTTTGTCAGTTTGACGATGTAAGTTGAGATGACCAAAAAGGTTCATTTAATCCAACTAAAAAAGCTTTATTCATTCATTTTCTTTTCGGCTTAGTCCCTTTATTAATCTGGGGTCGCCAGAGCGGAATGAATCGCCAACCTATCTAGCCTATGTTTTACACAGCAGATGCTCTTCCAGCTGCAACCCATCACTGGGAAACGTCTATGCACACTCATTGACACACATACACTACGGACAATTTTGCTTACCCATTTCTCCTATAGCACATGTCTTTGGACTTGTGGGAGAAACCGGAGCACCCGGAGGAAACCCACACGAACACAGGGAGAACATGGAAACTCACACAGAAATGCCAACTGACTCAGCTGAGGCTCGAACCTGCGACCTTCTTGCTGTGAGGCGATTGTGCTACCCACTGCGCCACCGTGACGCCCCCTAAAAAGTTTAGTTTGTCCTATTAGACTTTGCATGTTCTCAACTTGCACTTTTAAGAAACATCAACTCAATTTTATAAATTTTAACTTGTAGTTTTAAGTTGATTAAACTATTTTAAGTAAAATTTACTTATTTATCCTAATAATTCACACAGTATTTTAAGTTACTATTATTGAGTAAAACTTGTGCTTTTAAGCAATGCTAACATAATTTTTGTATTTTTTTCTACCAATATTAAGTTGGTAAAATTCTTCTTTTTTTTTACATTGATCATTTTTGTACGAGGGGGCGACACAGTGGCGCAGTAAGTAGTGCTGTCACCTCACAGCAAGAAGATCGCTGGTTCAAGCCTCGGCTTAGTCAGTTGGCATTTCTATGTGGAGTGTGCATGTTCTCCCTGCGTTCGCGTGGGTTTCCTCCGGGTGCTCCGGTTTCCCCCACAAACCAAAGACGTGGGGTACAGGTGAATTGGGTAGGCTAAATTGTCTGTAGTGTATGAGTGTGAATGAGTGTGTTTGGATGTTTCCCAGAGATGGGTTGCGGCTGAAAGGGCATCCGCTGCTTAAAAACATGCAGGATAAGTTGCCGGTTCATTCCACTGTGGCGACCCTAGATTAATAAAGGGACTAAGCTGAAAAGAAAATGAATGAATGAATGAATTTTTGTACAAACATTAATCTTTATTTTGAATTCACAAAATTCAAAGGTAAAAAAGTTTTGTGCCTAAAAAATAATTAAATTAAATAAAAAATTGACTCAAAACTCAGAATCAAATAGATTAATGTTTACAATTAATTAGATTAAGTCCATAGTTTAATTTTAATTCCTGGAGTGGCTTTTGTAAATGCAAATATCGTAATATCTTACCTATTTATAATAATAATATTAATAAAGACATAATTACAGTAATTAATAACATTTTAATACACACTTCATCAATTACATTGGCTGCAAATATCACAATATCACATTCTATTACAAATATAATAATCTTTTAGATTTTTTGGGACAACTTAATTGTTTTATGCTCAATCCATGTAAATTTGTAAAAATGACTAAGTTAACTTAATCAATTTGTGTTGGGACAACATGAAGGAATTATGTGGAACCCAGCCCTTTTACAGTGCACTTACTCTAAAAACACTTTATAGCATTATTAGTTTTTAACCCCATTGAAAAAAAATGGCAGTAAGTAGAGATAAATCAGGCACACTAAAAACAAAACTTACATCCAAAACACAAAAAGTCATCACAACATATATAAATTTTAACAGTTAACCAGATTTAAAAATATTTAACTTAATATTTGTTGTCAGTTTGACAATGTACGTTTAGACGACTAGAAAAACGAATTAAAGTCTACAATAATTTTTTAACTGTGTATATATTTTTTATGTTTTATAATTAAGATAAATTTGTAAGATTTATTTGGAAACAATTTTCTGTTAGAATGCTAGTAAAATTCACAAAATTAAAAGGTATAAAAGTAGCTTTTTTTTGTAAAACACAACTAATCTTATAGTTTTATTTTTATTTATTTTTTTTTACAGTTTTGTGCCTAAAAATAATTAAATTAAATAGAAATTTGACTCACATCTTAATTAGATTAAATAGAATTAAATTATTCTGTTTAATAGAATTAAATAGATTCACTTACCCATAATTACAATTAATTAGGTTAAGTGCATTTAATTTTATTTAATTTTTAAAAGAGTTCCTGGAGTGGCTTTTGTAAATATCTTACCTATTTATAACATAATATTAATAAAGTAAATTACAGTAAAAATCCACAATCAAACAAAAAGTGCTTCAGGAATAATTAATATGTGAAAAAAAAATTTGAAAATTATTTAAAAGCCTTTATTAACATGGCTATTCCGTTAAAACTGCACCTACACTTTTCAGCAAACACTTTCCTTCATCAGGGTAACTGGGTAACATCAGATTACCCAGATGAAGGCAAGTGTTTGCTGAAAAACGTAGGTGCAGTTTTAATGGAATAGCCATGTTAATAAAGGCTTTTTAAATAAATGTTGACTTTTTTTCCGAGTGCATTGGACTTATAATTTTGCGGTTTACATAATTACAATAATTAATGACGTTTTAATGCACACTTCATCAATTACATTTAGTAACTGCACATATCACATTCTATTACATACAGTTTATAATAATCTTTTAGATTTTTTATTGCAATAACTGTATGTTGACTTTTCTAAAGCACACTTCTTGGAGTGTTTTTTTTTTTTTTTTTTTTAAAGGTAAATATGCTTTTCTATTTCCTCTATCTATTTTATCATAGTTTTATATCCCATATCCTCAATTATTCTGATTTAGACGTCAGATATTTATATCCTTATAACATACTTATAACCATTTTTTAGCATTATTAGTTTTTATCCCCTTAAAAATTAGTCACACTATACCGTACAAACAAAACTTACATCAAAAAACCGACTACTTTACTTTGTCTTTACATTTTTCTTACTAATGCATTTTTCCATAACTCAATATTAATCATAATTCAAAACTAATTTGTCTTAAAGAGTACGTTTTCTTTCCTCCTATGCTTTATTTCTTCTCTTTTCACTTACAATATCCCCTTGTAAGCCTTGTCTCCTTTAACAGCACTTCTGTCTCCATCCTGTATTGCTGTTCCCCATTGCACACAAGGGTCTCCTCACAGTAAAAAAGCCCCGTTCTGACAGCTGATCCTCACAGCTGTATTGGAGTAAGTGCAATAAACCTGTTTCGGATCCTCTTTCGTGAAGTCTGGAGGTTCCCGGTTCACATTCAACACCTTCTGGAGTTTCCCAAAAGAAGCCCAAGCCTTTCCTCCGCGCTTCACTGCACTTCACATGGAGCAACATTTGGCAGAGGAAGTACTCTTGAATGAGTTTTTTTTATTTTTGGTTTAGTCCATAGAAATGGTGTTGCTCTTAATTCTCCCGATGTCCTGTGTGTGAAAGGTCACTAGAGGAAAGAAATGGCAGCTTGATTATTTTATTTTTGTGTGTTTGTGTTGATAAATAATAGTGAGAGGTTCAGCCGAAGTACTTTAGGATAAAATAGGCTTATTGGTTACATAAATTCATTGATTTAATATATAAATAAACCCCACTGGCACGACGATTCAGTGTTTGGTTAGTTAGTTAGTTAGTTAGTTAGTTAGTTAGTTAGTTAGTTAGTCTTTATTCATTACCCAAAGGCAATTTGGTTGCAACATACAAGCGTGTGTTACACATAATACACAAAAACACATTGTATGATACAAATCTACCCTAAACAGGAAAATTCAGTATAAACTCAGGATAAACATTCAGGATAAAACACACATGGAAAAACAGAAGACATATTTGTAAGAAACGCAGCTGTGATTGTTCTGATTATTTCACTCTGGGAGGTAAATCATTATATTATTAATCACTTTTTTAATAATAGCTATCATTTATTAATGAAATGCCCTAACTTTTTATGTTTTACTGTGTCTTACTATAATTTAATAATGTTTTAGTATGTTTTAAATTGAACTAAAGGGAGTTACAAGACAGTAAAGCTGAAATAGCTCATACAGTTTTCAGACATTTGCATTACAATTATTCTTATTGGCACAATCATAAATGTAAAAATGATTCATCAAAGTTGTAAATACAACAGATTACTGGAGAGTGCTTTACTTTTTTCTAGTTTATTCAACAAACACATAAAGATGTATAGTAAAGAGCACTTCAACTAAATATTGAAGAAATATACGTATTTGTAGATTTCTCCAACACGCCTACCTACATACATGTTTTTTTAAAATAATGCATTTAAGTCAAATTGAGTACAAAGATTTAACTGCAAGTATCGATTAAACAGTGAAGTGCTCATTACGCATATAGACATACAGTAATAGTGAAAATGAAAGTGGCCTACAGCGCTTACATGTCACGACACGACTGTTTTTTCTGTGTAACACCTGAAATGAATCACGGAACACGTGTTTTTGGTATCCAAATACCAAGAAGCAACAGCATGTTGTAGCATTTGTCTTAGGTTATAATAATATGAAGGACGAAACCTGCAAAAACAATAAATAGCCTAAATAAATACGCAAATATATATATATATATATATATATATATATATATATATATATATATATATATATATATATATATATATATATATATATATATATATATATATATATATATATAAATGAGTACATAAATACATAAATTCTTGCATAAATAAAACATTAAATAAATAAATATGCAGATAAATAAATAAATGTATATAAAAAATTCACAAATACCTGCATAAATAATTATTTAAATAATGAATAGTGCGGGGCAGGCAAATAATTAAATAAATTGCACGAAATAAGAAAATGCTAAACTAAAAGTTTATTTTTTTACCCTCTTTCAAACGTTTATTAAAATAAACTTTCAGTTTAGCATTTTCTTATTCCCCTTGTGTAATTTATCTAATTATTTACCTGCCCACACTATTAATTGTTTATTATTTTATTTACGCAGGAATTATGGATTACTCATTTATTTATATATTTGCGCATTTATTTATTTATTTATTGTTTTTGCAAGTTTCGTCCTCCATAATAATAAGTAGACTACAAGGGTGCAATTCTGGTGTGAGAGGTGGGGGGGACCAAATCTGACTGATGGCGATAGTTGTGGAAATGTGCAGCAATGTAACTGTGTGTAGAAAAGCCTAAATTTCAATTTTAATTTACATTTTAACATAACATATACAGTGAATAATTATTATGATACAAATGAAAGAATATACATTTTTATTAAATAATGTAAAGATTTTATTTAATTGTTTTTAAGAATAAAAGAACAAATTTGGATTTTACATAAGAAAGTGTAAAAAAAAAAGCTAAATATCTAAAAAAAAAAAAAAAAAAAAAAAGCTAAATATATTTTTTCTCTTTTTATTTGATAAAACTAATTGTTGGCAGATTTTCTCTGTCTCTCACTGTTGGTGTTTGTCTGTGTTGTTTCTGCTATTGTCTCTCTCTCTCAATGTTGGTGTTTGTCTGTGCTATTTCTGCTTACTGTTTGTTCTGTGACAAAGAAAGCTTACTCTGTTGACCCTTGTAACATGTTAGACACTCCAATGCCCATTACACACTAATAAAATCATATTAATATTAATATTGTAGTCTAGAATAAATTATTGGTTTGAAAAGGATTTGTAATCTTGCCTTGTAATCAAAAAATTTGACTCAATAACTTGGATTAAACTGATTAAAAAAAACACAAGCCATTAAAATATCCATAATTGTGAAACTGGTCTTATGTTGGCAAATATATCTTTAGTAATTGCCAAAATATTACTACAATTTTATTTTTTATTTTTTTGCAATATATAGTACGATATATTGTATCTGTACAATTTGACCAAATGATTAAATAGCACTAGAAAGGTTTACTTCTCACTATTAGCAAACAATTCACTATGACTGCTTCAATAAACTCCAAACTTGCTCCTTATTAATAGATATTAAGGTAGTTTAGGTATTGGGTTAGGGATGTAGATTAAGATCATGAAGGATGTGTAGATTATATCTATTACACTATAAAAAATCCAACCTACAAATTGTTAACTCAGTATAAAATTGTAAGTTAGGTGGACATATTTTTGAGCTCAGAGTTGAATTTACGCATAAAAATGATTTAACTGCATGTTTGGAACTGTTTGTTCAATGAAAGTAAAATATTCAGTTGAGGAGACTTTAAATTTTTATTTCTCCATATGTTCAAAAAATTAAAAAGTTGAATTAACTTTAAATTTTAAAGCAACCGGCTGCAAATAAATTTTGAGTTTATTAAGCTTCAATGTTTGAAGTTGTGCCAAATTATTCCGTAAAGTATACTTGACTTAAACCAGCCTTTTCGGTCAACTTAAAAAATTAATTTGGCACAACTTCAACCACTGAAGCTTATTAAACTCAAAATTTCTTTGCAGCCGATTGCTTTAAAATTTAAAGTTAACTCAACTTTTTATTTTTTACAGTGTAATAAGCAGCCAATATCCCAATAACATGCATGTTAATAAGCAACTAGTTAATAGTGAGAATGGATTTGTAAAGTGTAATTAAATGAATTATTTTGATTGATTGGGATAACTTAGGGGAGTGAATAAAATAAAATGTAATTAAACAAATTACAAAACATAGATAAATACAATAAAGCAACAATAAAAGTTTGTGGTTTTGTAAATGTAAAAATTAAACTGCACTGTATAATTAAACCAATCAAATTTTCTTTATTAAACTTTCAATTGATAAAATGTCCTCTGCCTGATCTTTAATCTCCCCAGGGCCTTAAAAACATGCAAATTATAAAATTTCACTCCATTATGGTTAAATTTTACATAAACTCCACAAATCTCGTGTTCTAAACTGACTCTTGCTCAAATATAATCCTAAAGTGAGTACAGTGGTACATCAGGACATGTAGAACAATAATCTGGTGGAGTCAGCAGAAAACAATTTGAATGAATTTTTTAATGATTTTTCGAATATGACCGTACAGTAAAAAACACTATTTTTCATGAACTTAGCACGTTATTATTCAAATATGAAACAGTAATATGATATGAAAAGTGAGTACAGTGGTACATCAGGACATGAAGAAAAATATTCTGGTGGAGTGGGCAGAAAACAATTTGAATTAATTTTTTAATGATTTTTCTAAAATGACTCTTCAGTAAAAAACACTGTATTTTCCATGATTTTAGCACGCTATTATTAAAATATGAAACAGTAATATGATATGACAAGTGAGTACAGTGGTACATCAGGACATGTAGAACAATATTCTGGTGAAGTGGGCAGAAAACAATTTAAATTAATTCTTTTATGATTTTTCAAATATGACTGTACAGTAAAAACACTGTATTTTCCATGAGTTTAGCACGCTATTATTAATATATGAAACAGTAATATGATATGAAAAGTGAGCACAGTGGTAACATAATTGTACTTTTTTTTTTTTATATTTAGCAACATTCCACATGAATAAGGGAAAATATTGACCGAAAACCCCAAATAAACCATCAAAACAATCCAGTAAACACCTAAATAGTAGGTTGTAAATATGAAAACGAATGTGAATAGTTATGACAGCCGGGTAATGACTTTTAAATGCTAATAATTTTTTTTAAGTCGCAAATAAACACAATTACAGCAAAACAAAGAAAAAATAGCATACATGCAAAGTCATGATTATTATATATCCAAACATGAATAAAAGTGACCATTTATGATTATCTCTCATTTAAATTCATACGCGAATAAAAGTGAAACAAGATTAAAACTGCAGGGCATTAAACACACGCGTCTTTAATCTACCGCGCAACACCAAGTGGACGCGCACTGCACTGCAATTTGAAGCACAGAAAGCGTGATCCGTCTCTCTTGGAACCGCAGATGGCGTGACCGTAGTTCATTAACTGTAACATAAAGGCTGTTACTCTGGTTTCATAGCGCATGAGCGGCGCATATTTTGTCTGCATGCATGTAAACAACCGGGATTCAGCACGTCGTCAAGCGTCTCAGGGTCAAGCAGGAGCGGCGTGTGTGAGGTCCGCGGCTGCGCGCGAATGGTTTTCTGCACGCATATGCGATGAAAGAGAAATTATAGCATGGAGTAAAGGGGGATTTTTATCGAAAAAAAACGAACAAAAAGTGAGGGGGACATGTCCCCCCTGTCCCCCCCGGGAATTGCGCCACTGGTAGACTATATTAAAAATGAACTATGTCAAGCTACGCTATCTGCTTTTTTTAATCTCAAGAAATATTAACAAAATATCCGTTTGAGGATATTATGGAGAGCCAGGTCCACTGAATACATTGCTTTAATAAATAAATAAATAAAAATGAATAAATGCAGCCAATGTCCAGCAGGTGGCTCTCATCTCGTTTCTACCATAGACTGTAAAAAATAGATTCCTACAACTTTGAAAAGTAAAATAGCTCAGCCATAAGCATCACAGGTGCCCAAAGTATTTCTTATGAAGGACCAAAGGACCAAAAACCAAACTTGATTGAGGCTAGTGGGCGAATGTAAATACAGTTGCCTTGAGTAATTTCCTAATTTTTAAAATAATAATTAAAAATAACTAAAAAACAATGCTTTATATTAATTAATACAGTATAATATGTTTTGCATCTTATAATGAACTTCATTTATTCGTTCATTTTTTTTTTGGCTTAGTCCTTTTATTAATCTGGGGTCGCCACAGCGGAAAGCGGAATGAACCGCCAACTTATCCAGCATATTTTTTACGCAGTGGATGCCCTTTCAGCTGCAACCCATCACTGGGAAACATCCACACACACTCATTCACACACACACACACTAATACACTACGGTCAATTTTAGCATACCCAATTCACCTGTACCACATGTCTTTAACTTGTGGGGGAAAACCGGAGCACCCGGAGGAAAACCCACGCAAACACAGGGAGAACATGCAAATTCCACACAGAAATGTCAACTGACCCAGCTGAGGCTCAAACCAGTGACCTTTTGGCTGTGAGGCAAACGTGCTACCCACCGCGCCACCATGTTGCCTTATAATGAACTTATTACAGTAAAAACAAAAACAATCTCATTTATAACATTATGGAGTTACACTATTTTTTGCCTTGATTTGCTCACCAATGTCTTCTGCATAGTGCTCCATTTGTCGAGTGACAGTATTTCTGTTTTTACAAACTCAGATTCATTTACAACATTTAATTGAAACATTTCATTTCAGTCTGCTTTTTTGTAGCTCAGCAATAAAACAAGCTAACAAAAAAAATTACGTCAAATTAGAAATGATGATCTCTGTTAAAGGCATTCACCCCAACCCTCTCCATCAATCTCAGATGGGATGGTGGGCCAAATCAAATGTTACAATTAGCCAACTATGGCCCGTGGGTCCTACTTTGGGCATCTCTGACACAGTGCATGGTCAAATAAAAAACATGAAAAAAATTTTATGGAAAACTCTGATATATTATTGAAATCTCTGGCATGTTAAAATATACAAAAAAGCTAAGAAATATTATTTAAAATGATATAATTATGTTGTGCGTAAATGTATTGAAAATGTAAAAAAAAAATGAAATGGAGAAAGTGAAAACCTATGCTCACACGTACATTGAGGATTAAATGAATTATAGAAAAAACAGGAAATAGGGTTAAGAACAAATGGGAATATTTTATATAATATAAAATAGACAAAAGATAAAAAAAATAGTGAAAATAGTTTGAAATAGTGATTTTATATGAAATAAATAGGAACTTTAAATTAGGAATATGTAACAAATGTTGGTGTGTAAAAGATGGGAAATTAGAAAAAGTGACACAGATTAGTTATTATTTTAAAAATATATAATATTTGAATACATGGTGTGTTCATAAAAGTTGGAATATATAAATATGAATTTAAAATGTAGTTAGTAATAAAATAAACATGAAACTATAGTGTAATTATAAATAAACTAATTAAAAAGTTCAAATAAATTAGAAAATGACACGTTTAAATTTACAATTTATAAATGAATATAACATATTGATTATGCATGCAGAGTGGGCAAAAACTAAACTTCCACCATAGATATTTATATTTATATGAACTTCCACAAATGATTCTGTCTATTGAATTATAATATTGGGAAATTGTAATAAAACATATATTCATTTCTAAGAAACGTTATGAAAGCAAATTGATTCTCTAAATATCGCAAATGAATACTAAATAAACACAATATGGGTTGATTTAATATTGATGGCATTTTTGTTATGGATGCCACACCGAACCCCACCTCCACATGGATCAACAAGAAACTCCAAAACATTCGTCCAATCACATCGCGGATCTCACATCGTTTCTTTCCAACGGCAATTCTGATTGGGTGGATGAGGTGTCAGTCACAGTAGCAACGTCCCCTTTCTGGACATCAAACCACAGAGGAAAAACTGCAACAGGGGCTAAACAGTGGGGGCGAAAGTGTAACAAAAGCGTATTTTCAGCACCGGTGACTTAATCGCCTTTTCTAATACGGAAGTTGAAAAGAACAACACATTTTCTTGCTTTTCGAGAACTTTTCCCACTGTTTGGCGCGGCCGTGCGGGGATGGATGAGATGCGGCCTAGCAGCGGAGCAGCAGCACACCTCGGCCTCGCCTCGATCTTTCCCCCGGGATTGCAGGCCATTTATGGAGAATGCAGACGCCTGTATCCCGACCAGGCGAACCCGCTGCAAGTCACAGCCATTGTGAAGTATTGGTGAGACGCCTGAAACATTCAAATGTTATGTCGTTGCTTGGTATGTGCGCATTAAAACAGCAAAATAACTGAATATAGCTTGAAGAATAGTTTCAAAGATAGTATGTATTCATAGATAATTAAGCAGAAAGGAAGTAGTATTTCTAGGCTGAAAACAAACTTGTTCCAGTGAACTTTTCTCCATCTCAATACCTTACCCTTTCTCTCCAAATTCTCCTTTCAGGTTAGGTGGTCCAGATCCTCTGGATTACATTAGTATGTATAGAAACGTGGGATGTCCTGGACAAGACGTACCAGAACATTGGCACTATGTCAGCCTGGGACTTAGTGACTTGTATGGAGACAACAGAGTTCACGAGTAAGATTGTCATATTATAACAGGTCATGACCTGACAGTATTGTTTTGTTATAACAGGACAGCTAGTTCAAGCCATGTGGTTATTTACCTGATAGTGGAGATCAAACTTAGAAAACAATTCATAAAACACTTCATATTTTATGAAATAATAAATTCCTAATTTTTCAAAATGTAAGAAGTTGTGGTTCTAAACCATGATAGTGAAACAATAATTTACAAAAGAGTCAAGGCACTTAAACAAAAAAGACCTTCATTTTGAGGGAAAACCATGATCAGAATTAGACAGCAAAAATATCATCAACAAGGTAGCAACACCAAAGCTAATAAGAAGAAGGCTAATACAAAGCATGTAACGTTTCGAGCACAACGGCTCTTCATCAGACACTATTCATCCCAGCATGTTGCTTTTTTTATACGGGACATTTTCTGAGAAACCATTTTCACTTATAAAAACATGATAGGACCTGACTTAAGCTCCTCAAAAAATCATACAAAAACAAGCATAAAATCATAAAGATAACTTTAACTAGGACAAATAAGTGACCTCAAAATTGTGGATATTGTTCACTAAATTTGATCTCCACAGTATTTATCTTTAGCTATTAATAGAATATTGTGTAGTTTTTGCATGAAGAGGTGTTTTTATATAGGTGTTCTGCTTCTGTGTAGATTCACAGGTCTAGAAGGCCCAAGTGGTTTTGGTTTTGAGCTTACGTTTCGTCTGAAGAGAGAAGCAGGAGAGACGGCACCCCCAACTTGGCCTGCTGAGCTCATGCAAGGCTTAGCTCGATACGTGTTTCAATCAGGTACTGTACCTGCACCCTCTGTGAAGGGGTAGGACTCGTTTTTACAATTCCCTGAATTCCCCTAATTCTGTAACCACAAAACAATGCGGCTGTTTTTTTGTTTAAGTGACTTCCTTCTTTAACAGATTACCAGTAATATAGTTGTTTTAATGGGCTCCTTTAAATGTGGATCTGTTTTCCCCATTAGATATGCTTATAATGTTTTTTTGTCTAATACAACTATAATTTAGTTTCTTTCTGGCCATTTCTTAGCCATTTAAAAGGAAATGGGACATTTTTATGTCGTCGTTTTTAAATGAAAGGGTTAGTTCACCCAAAAATGAAAGTTATCCCCTGATTTACAAACCCTCAAGGCATCTTATGTGTATATGGCTTTCTTTTTTCAGTTGAATTCAATTAAGAGTTTTATTAAAAATTATCTTTAGTTGTATTTTTAATGTTTAGTGCATGAAATCCATTTACAGTTGAATTGAATACATAAGCGCAGTGAAGAGAGAAACAAAACACAGTCCTGTGCAGCTGATTGCACTAACTTCACCTAAAAATAAAGAAAAGACCCCTGTTTCTTGCCGGAAGTTACACAAAATGGTTTACAATTTTTAAATATGGATATTTTTTCTTGTAAATACGCATGGATTCGCTACAGGAGACCTTTATTCACCCCCTGGAGCACTTTGAGTCAGTATTTATTATAGATGGATGTACTTTATTGGAATTTTTGCTAAAATTAGCTGACTGTTGCCATTGTAGAGCTTGAAAAGCCCAAGATTATTTTTAATATAACTCTGAATGGATTTCACAGAAAGAAGAATGGCATGTACACATACTGTAGAATCCCCTGAGGGTCAGTTAACCATAACATAATTTTCATTTTTTGGGTAACCTAACCCCTAACCCTAATGTGACCCTTTTAATGCCTTTGTTCATTATTCAGTCTTAACACCATTAACCCTGTATATTAAGACTTGCATGTCTTAATATAATGCGAAACTTATAAATAATGTAATTATAAATTTCTAAATTACTGAAACGTAGCCTTTAAAAAGAAAAAACGCATTCATTTTGGACTATGGGGTTGGGCATTAGGTATCACTTTAATTTGATGGTCTCTTTAACGCATTTTAAGTAATTTAATTTAATTATTAAGTAATAGAATTTAAGTAGACTTTAAGGTTGGGGTCAGGGTTAAGTTGACATGTACTTGCGAAGTTTGTTATAGTCAGTTAAATGTCTGTTGAAGGAGCAGTATCAACAGATGCAGATGGCATCAAACGGTTACCTGTTACTATTTTTATGGCAATAAATAAAATACTGATACATGTCGATGTTCACAGGGTTCCCATGCTTCTTAAAAGTACTTGAATTTCAGACCTATGAATTCAAGGCCTGGAAAGTACTTAAACAAACACCGGTCCTTGAAAGTGCTTGAATTGAAAGTTCAGGTGTTATTTCAACAGTTGTACTATGCTGCTTTCAAAAACTGAACGAAAAAACAAATTCTCAATTAAAAAAAAGTAAAATGTAACTATGACAAATAATGCACATTTTATCAATATTTCAGAAATTGCATTTGAATATTACCAGTATTGAATATAAGGTATTGTATTAAAGTTCTTTGAACATGACTGTTTAAAATGGTCTACATTTTTGAAAATGACACATTCAAAACATCATTACTGACATTTAATGTAAATATTAAGTGTAAATGAAATGTTAAGTACAATAAGGACTTTAATGGCATTATATTTGCTGGGGTGTGACGTACAAAGGTGCTTGATTTAAAATTATTGAAATTTCTTGAATTTGGTGAAAGAGTGGTAACGTTGTGTTACAAAACAACACTACTAAAGCTTTGAAATTTTTCAGAAATCTATAGAATTGTGTGAACACAATGTGTATGTGCATGGTAGCCTGTTATTGTTACATTTTTAGTATTTCAGTATTCTGAAAACATTCCAAATTTATTTAAAGAACAATTTAGTCTGGAGTTTTTAAGGGTAGCATTTTAGCAAAAATAATAATGGTGTTAGTAATGAGTAATGACAGCGATTAATTCATAATGACAGTAATGATAAAAATATAAATGAAATTTATAAATAAAATGTATGTAAAATGATTAATTTATTGTTGTGCACATATTATATTTATTTAAAATGCATTGTATGAATATAGAGGGGAAAAAAAGCAATACAATGAAACAAAAGAAGCCTGCTTATGCAATAAAAGAGGCCTACTATGAATGCAGAAAATTCAGTTACAAATCATATGAGGAGCATGTGAAATCACATGTACAGACTTTATTTAGCGTATATATTTAGATTAAAGGGATAAAGGAATATTCCACTATGTTTTACATTTGCTTTATATTCCTACAGCAGTTGACTATCTATATCGGATTTATACTTGTGTCACAAATTATTAGATATAAAAATAAACTCAAATATATTGTTCTCTTGAAAGTATGCAGAAAGAAAGAAGACTCACGCAGGGTTTTTCTTCCAACAGAAAACACATTCTGCAGTGGCGATCACATTTCGTGGCACAGTCCATTGGACAACAGCGAGTCCCGAATCCAGCATATGCTTCTCACAGAGGACCCTCAGATGCACCCAGTGCAGACCCCCTTCGGCCACGTCTCCTTCCTTCAGGTCAGCATTTTCAATGAGGATAATACATTTTATTTTTGTCCACTAAATCAATTGAAGGCCTATCCATATAGCTGTCTATATTCAATGTGATATTATATTAATATTTTTCTTATGGAATTCAGCAAATGATCCATTGCATAACATGCAATCTTAAATTCATGGATGAAAATAATGAATTAATTCATTAAAATAAATATATGAATACATACAATACCAAATCTTAGCCCAGAAATAATGTCTAGTGATAAAATCTGGTGATAAAGGCATACGATTTGCAGAGAACAATCAAGATATCAGTAACAGTTTAGCAAAAAATTAATTAAAAGGTGATTTTTATTTATTTATTATTATTTTTTTTTTAATGAATTAATTATAATTTTTTAAATTAGTTTTTATATAAAACAAAATATTGTAGTTTAATGTATACCTAATTTTTCAAAGTGTTGAGTACTCGAGCTCTGTCAGCCAGGAACACAATAATACGTTTTTTTTATTGTTCTGGGCAGAGATGAACCCATAAGAAACAAATTGTTGTTGTAGCTGAATGAGGCTACACAATTATTAAGAATCTCCAAATACAATTAAAATATAGGTTCTGGTTGGTTCAGTATGTATCTTCAAAGTATCTAATCAAAATCTAGGTTAAATTTCGGATGTTACATTTATTAACCTTGTCCTTGTCCATGTGCGTGTCTCCTTGTGACGCATGTAAATGAAGTTTTTTTCCTTCTGTGCTCATTAGATCGTGGGTGTTTGCACAGAGGAGCTGCAGGCAGCGCAGCAGTGGAACGGTCAAGGCATTCTGGACCTGCTGAGAGGAGTGCACATGTGAGTAATCCCACAGCCAGACACGAGACGGGCCAAGGACACGCTCCTGCTCAACTGGTTAAAGAAACTGCAGGACTAATTTAACCAGCTGAGAAACTAAATTAATGCCCTTGATGTATTACTTTGTCTCTCTCTCTCTCTCTCTCTCTCTCTCTCTCTCTCTCTCTCTCTCTCTCTCTCTCTCTCTCTCTCTCTCTCTCTCTCTCTCTCTCTCTCTCTCCTCTCTCTCTCTCTCTCTCTCTCTCTCTCTCTCTCTCTCTCTCTCTCTATCTCTCTCTCTCTCTCCTGGCTTGAAATGCATTCATGAATGCATGAAATAGGAAAATTTACTATGGATACATATAAAAATGCAGTGCTTATTATAAGTATTGGCACCCTTGGTAAATATACTGTAAGCAAAGCAGGCTGTGAAAAAAATGTGTGTTTTGTTTAACGTTTTGGTCAAAAGATTTAACATTTTCGAAAAAGAGTGTTGAGCTGCACAAAATGGGAAGTAGCTTAGAAAATGCCCACTTTAAACATCAGGGCAATAATTAAAGGGATAGTTCACCCAAAATTAAAATGGTCAAGTTGAGCTTAATTATCATCTCACTACATGTGTGGACATTGTGTGGACATACAGTGTGTCATGTCTCGCAGGACCACATATACTATAAATACTTAACTATACACACAACCTAGGACAGAACAATATTTTGCAAAAGAGGTATTTATGGTTGAAGAAAACTTGTAGTGAAACACAATTTGTGGTACATTCACAAGTAAACATTGTTTTCCTTATTGAGTCCTTGTATGAAGAAGTTTAAGAAAAGTGCCCAGTGCATATAGACCTTTTTCTTATAACGTATAAACATATTTTCTGTTTAAATGGAGCCTCGTCATCAAAGAACTTAGAAGTTACCTTTTTTTTTTTCAAATATGTAACCAACCCAAATAAATGTAATTCACCAAAATGTTTGACACACACATGTACGCTACCACTAACACATTGATTGAATGAGTGGCACAAAGTAAAAATAAAATGGCATTTTGAAATGACAGAAAAACACATACCCTGGTAAATACTACACAATACAAACTGGCTAAAGGAAACATAACTGCTCCCGATTAGTATCAGTAACGTACTTTTATTTTTTGGAAATTGCATGGCTTAACATCATATACATGTTAGGTTTCATGCCATTAATATGGTTTGCTCTATAATGCATTGATCTATTGTGCGTGTGTGTGTGCGCACGCGCATTGAAGAGCTGCTGAGTACAGTTATAACAGCTGACAGGTCGGGAATACTGATGCTGTATTTCAGCATCTTATCTGATGGCAGACACTTAATTAGGAGAATGTAGCTGCATCTGACAGAAGTATAATGGCTTTAACACACACCTTTCGAAACAGATGGTTTGTCAAGCCCACTTACCTTTGTGAGGCACACTCAGAATTGCATAATGGTTTTATAGGGATATGGAGGGATTTTAAGAAGGTGTCTTGTGCACGTGTCTGGAAATATGTCAGATATTAAAGAGTGAGTTTTCTACAGTTGGTTTGTCAAGCCCACTTACCTGTGTGAGGCACAATCAGAATTGCATAATGTTTTGAGGCATTTAGATTTGCAATTCATTTACTCATCCTTTGCTTGTTTCAAACCAGTCTATTTTATTGGTTTTGTTTAGGTGAAGAAGATTTAAAGAAGAATGTTGGAACCCGTAAACCATTGACAGTCATATGTTTTTTTCTACTATGGGAGTCAGTGGTTACAGCTTTCCAGCATTCTTCAGTATATCTTTTTTGTTTAACAGATAAAAAAACGGCAACCGCAGACTAGGGATGGGTTCCGAAACTTGGTACTTTATCGGTATCGGTGCTGCATTATAAAAGACCGAAATATCGATAAGCTCTGACGTTAGCGGTTTGCTATCAGTACTGGAGAATTATTGCTGAATAAACATTACTTACAGTTGCATATTTTAACTGACCAACCTTTTCTAATTTGCGAAATTTGATATTCGTATGCACAGTTTGCAGTCTCGCATGAGAAATGCTCGTGTTTCCGCCAAGCGCATCAGATATAAAAGCCTTCACAGTTCTCAGCTGTGCGCGCGCACTTAGTGGAGGCTTGCGCTAAGTGCACACACATAGCTCGCAACACAGACTCACGCACACACAACTCGTAAGCTTGCGAAGTGAACCAAACGGGTTGTATTTCCCGAGTGGACAGTGACAATGTCCGTTGCAACAAACGCAACAAGATGTTTCCTTGTATAAGCGGAAACGCAAGCAATCTGGCTATGTGAAAGTATCTTTCAAAAGTGCAATAACTGCAATAAAAAGTAATGAAAAGTTTTGACTGCCTAGCTAATGTTAACGTTACATCCACATCGTTCTGCCAGCAGTAAATCAGCTAAATTAGTATAATAGTTAAATAAACACACACATTCAGTTACAATGAAAACAGTTTTTTTTACTGCAGTAGCCTAAATAAATCTTAAACATTAAAAATGCTTTTACATCATCTGTTTAGATCACCTGTGAATAGCCTAATAATAAACTATGCTTATTAAGAAATTATTTTAAAAAAACTGCTTATTTTTTACATTGCAAGATGCTCCAGAACTATATTAAAAACACAGTTAACTCCCAAAACACTCTTAACTCATTTATGTGAATGCGTTAATAAAAAATAATAAACACGATCATATTTAACAGCATTTTGCAACTCAAAGAGGGTATTTTGAACTGCAGGGAGCACAATAAACCAAGAAAGGTATCGACTTCTGCCAGAAAAGTCAAACATGTTGATTCTTCTCCAGAACAATGGTTAAAAACTGAGAGTCATTTTCTTTCAAACCATTGTACCATTGTTTGCAGGAAAACAAATTATTTATTTGTTTTACAATTATTGGTTTCGTTAATTTTATATTAAAAACGTAATAATAAAATAAAGTGTTGTTAATTCTGTTCAATTCGTTTTTTTTTTTTTGTTTTTTTTTCGTAATAATAAAGTACAGATAAGTAAAAATGTACAGATAAGAGAAGCGTTAAAGTACCGAACCGATAAGTGGTATCGATAAAAGTAGTAATACCGTTAAAACCTTAACGATACCCATCCCTGCCGCAGACTGCTTTGGAACAAGTAAATGATGCCAGAATTTTCATCTTTGGGTGAACTATCCCCTTTAAGAATCAACCTGGAAGAGGGGAGGTGTGTTTTGTCCCAATGCCCAGTCAGGAGGATGGTATGAGAGGCCAAAAAAATCTCAAGTTTCACAGCTGGAGAATTGCAGAAGTTGTTTGGTTGACTCCAGAATGACTATTTGATGTAACCTGCATCACCACAACTAATTTGAAATGTTTTTTTAAGAAAAAGCCTCTACTTTCTTCCAAAACCAACTCAAATGTCTTCTTTTTTTATTACTATTTTTTGAGCAAAAGATCAAAAGGTTGAACAACACACAGCTTTCTTTGCTTATATTTACAAAGGTTGCTCAATTCAGTCTAGGGCACTGCATTTGTGTCTTACTACATTTCTTTTTTCCTTTTGTGCTGGGGCGCTGTGGGAATTGCAGATAAGAGTAGTGGATTTTGAATGCTTTTGCTGTATAGAAGGCACGAGGGAGCTTAAATTGGCTGGGATGCTTTGTGCGGTTCTTATTTTTCATTATTCAGAAATGAAGTTTGATTTCTCTTCTGTTTTGTTTGCAGTGCTGGAGGTCCATGGTTAATCACTGACATGAGAAGAGGAGAATCCATATTTGACATTGATCCACATTTGCAAGTAAGGATTTTTGTAGTGTGCATAGTGCTAAAAGAATAGCTTATCCGCAGATGAAAATACTTGTAATGCTGTTCCTAAACTTACAGCCCTATGATTTTCATAGTGCAAAACATGTTGGTGGAATTCAGTCATAAAAACAGAGTTGGCTGCGTAAGGGGCCGTTCACATTTTACATCTAAAACCGCATAGAAAAGGCGAGGCGTTTTGCTTCCTGCATCAATTTAAATGTGCTTCTGAATCACTTCGTAAGCATTTCATTATTTTATGCGAGAGGAAGTTTATTATTATATTATGTACAAAATAAAATAGCCAGCGTCTTTGTTTCTGAATAAAAGTTTGGTTTAACTTTTCAATTTTGACAGAGATCGATTACTGTTGTCCAGTAGAATGTACTCTACTACCACCACTACTACTACTACTACTACTACTACTACTATCACTACTAATATTATATATAACTTTTTTAAGGAAAAACTAAGCTAAACTAATTTTTTATTTTTAGCTTGTTTTAATTTTCAAATAAATTGTTTTATTGGATATTTATTGACTTTATTTTAACCATTAAAATAAAAATAAAAAAAAAAAATCAAAAGCAAATTCAAACTGGAAAAAAAACATTTAATGGATCTTAGGACGAAAATCAAACAGATTTCATGTAGGGCTTTACAAACTGCTTGCTGATATATATTACCATTACTTTTTCAATACATTAACTGTTCATGATTGCAGGAAGCAACAAGAAAAAGCAATGCATAATTGTCCATAAAACTCATCTGAATATGAAGCCTAGTGTAATTATTTTTATTGTATAAATTAAAGGATACTAGCTATTAGAAACCCTATTTATAAGCATGTTTCTGTATTATTAAAGGTGCCCTATAAAGAAAATCTATGTACATCTAGGCATAGTCTAGTAATAAGACATCAGTATATGAAAATGGCCATACCGTGAGTCTTAGACAACATTGTTTCCTCGTTTTCAAAATTCCACGAGTGTAAAACCTGGTGGACAACGTTCCAATCAGAACACAAAGCAGACTGTTACGAGACTCACGGGCCATGCCTTTATCATTTGCATGTGCTTTAGGTCATTTATCCAGACCTAATGAGCAGCCACATCATCAAGAGAACACAGACTCATATGTAGCTCTAAGATCATTAATATGCACGCCTGAGGCTGCGTATGATAAGCCACAACATTTTTAGTGAGGCAACAATGATCATTTTCCCCACTTAGTTTATTTAAGCTTACATTTAACTTACTCTGTATGTGGGACTTTTATTTTAAAAATGGGAGGCACAGATTGTATACTAGCAACAAACTGAACAACAATGACTGCATGAGACCTGTTCAAACTCGCGTCAGGATGCAAAATGCCAGATTTACAGGTTAATAGAGCACATTTCTATTGACCCCACTGTTAAAATGGCCAACTTTACAGCAGAAAAAAAGTGTTTACAGCCTGGTACAAAGAACAGTTTTGGTGTGTATAGCTAATATTACCCTTCATGACAACTGTGAGCGGGTGAATTTTTTTTCATCCGTTTCGTTTATATTAAGTTATTTTAAGGGCGGGGTCACTTGAGGGACATTTAGGTCTTGCTTGTTGCCGTCACGTCATTCCAGCTGATTAGCCGCTGAACTCGGCATATACATCGTATTTTGTTTTGTTTTATGTGGCTTTACACAGTCAATTGCCTTTTGGAATTATTTCATACAATTATCAAATAATATGGCGTGCTGTGCACTTAATTGTTCTCACAAACCATTCAAGTAACCTCCATTATTATATACATTAGATCTGTGAACCTACACTGGTCTCACGGTTCGGTTACGATTGTCATGCCATCGCTTCGGTTCAATTCGATATCTCGGTGCATTGACGATGCTTTCCATACACAATTTAATATTTTACTTTACAGGCGCTGTTTACCGATAAGTGACACTGATAAACCGCAGCGCCACAGTGTTGCCAGATTGGGCGGATTTGGATAGGCATTTCGGCGAGTTTTGGATAATTTTGGGCTGGAATCAGTCAGCTACATCTGGCAACACTGCAGCGTCGATCAAAGCTGATCCATGATAGACGCGGTGGAGAAAACTCGCGCTCCTGTCTGTATCCAGAAGTATCGCTGTAACAGCCGAGAGGAGAGTAAAAGTCACGCCAGCCGGTCAAATGGGCCACAGTGAGAGAGAGAGAAATGGAGTATACTTTCATTCTCTCAATCGCAATGAATTAGGGGCTTCTGCTGTAAGTGTCAGTGAAAGACTGTCCAGCAAACACACACACAGTGAAATTGTGCACAGCTTCTGCGTTTTTAAGTAGTTGGAGCGTTTTAAATACCCGTGCTCGCCTCCCTCGCCATAGTGAGCTACGGCCCCATAACGCATATGAGATAAATGACGTCAGTACATAATAACCGGTTATGATAATTACTGAACCAATACCGAATTGTCCGCATCTGCATCGTGGTGGACCGAAGAAACAATTAATTTTGACACCCCTAATATACATATATACCATATCTATAAATGTTTTATTTGTTTTATTTAAGATAATTTATCATTTATAATTTTCTTTAGACCTGTAATGCACTCCAGAATCTGACAGATTGATTAGCTGTAGGCTATAGAACAGTCATCTGAAACATTGTCATTGTACATAAATAGCCTTGCATTTACTAACACAGACTATATTTTAAGTGTTTTGAAGTAATTCGCGTTTTCCTCCTGTAGAAAAACGTCATAAGAACAATGCTTAGTTACTCAATGTATTACAACAAGGTTTTTAAAAGTCTAAACACTTTATTGATATAGTACACAACCAAGAACATGTGGTCAAAACACAAACAAGTCGCAGGTAAGGAAGTATTAAGCATGTCTTCCAAAGAAAAGCCCGTCTAAGCAAAATGCTAGCAGGCATCTGTAGCTCCGCCTCTTAGCCCTTTTTTGGTATCCCACGGTCGATATGATGACATGCAAGCAAAATTGTGCCGATTGGCCATGCCCACTTGTAGCTTCATTTGCGCTCTTCAGAAACCTATGGGTGAGAGCATCAGGTCAGAGCTGAGCTCATTAGTAATCATGCCACGATCCATATATTGTCATTTATGGACCTTCTGATTCTAGGGCTATTTTATGGAGGAATATATGAGAATAAATTATTTATATTTTGAATTTACTGAAGCCATAAACCTACTATGTTGATATCAGAGAATAATTTAACTTATTAAACTAATGCAGTATATGCATCCATTGAGTTAAATACTGGATATTTCATTTGTTTTTGTAATTTACACTAGCTATGGACTTTGTTTTTAAACAAAGTTTCATATGTATATTTTAGGGTTAAAAGTATAGCCTGTTTAGATATCATACCTCATCTAAGCTAAAATTGTCTTGTCCTTGAAATATTTGCCACCTTTGTTCCCTTAACACAGTTTACATCTCTCAAGTAACGCACAATTATCATTCCTGGTGATTAAAGGGATAGTTCGCTCAAAAATGAAAAATATACTCACACTGTGCACACTCACACTGTGAAGCTTCAGCAGTGAAAAGGTGGATTTGTAATTAAGTCTGGCCTGTTAAACTGGACCCCTCCACCTGCTGTTAGTCCTCTGCTCTTTGCACTGAGACGGACACATGTCCAGCCACGCTTCTCCCCTGCTGATGTGTGCGTGTGTTGATTGCTCATCCCAAGCAGGAACGAGTGGATAAGGGCATCGAGACGGATGGCTCTAACCTGAGTGGGGTGAGTGCCAAGTGTGCCTGGGATGACTTGAGCAGACCTCCCGAGGACGAGGACGACAGCAGGAGCATTTGCATTGGGGCACAGCCACGCAGACTGTCGGACAAAGGTGAGGCATGCTAAGGACAAATGCAATTTAAGAACGGCTCAACAAGCCAGCTTGATCAAAATACAGTGTCTCAAGCAGGGATTTTGTGTTTCTGTGTAAATATGGATTTATGCACAGACAAACTGAAAATCACAAATACTATTCTTAAAAGGATATAAAGTAGAAAAAAATATTGGTTTCTCTCTCACACGCTTTGTCCTAAAGCGACTACTGTATGCTTAGTGGTTGGCCAGCGTGGTGCAGGAATTACACTTCTTACTAAGCCATACTTGCATGCTATTTCAGACCGAATATTCAGAGTAGCTGGTAAACAATATAGGGAGCGCGTCACAGGTTGTCAATGTTCAGAAATGAACCAATATGATGTGAATATAAAACCAATGTCACCTCAGTAAAGCAGGTTTGGTGGAATAGTGCTATTGACTTATACTGTATTTTGTTATTAAACTAAAATTTTTTTTACATTATCGATGCTGTAAAAGGTCCCTTATGAAACTGAAAATAGTCATATCAATCTATCGCCGGAAGATTTCAGTGGCTAAACAACACTTCTGTGCATATAACCCATTCATAACAACAAAATCTACATAAGCTTTGTGTTACTAAAATAGTTTTAAAACATAACAGTACCTGTCTAAAAGAAATACTTCAGCCATGGTGTCGTCCTTCCTCTGGCGTGCAAAAGAAACTCAGATATTGATTCAGGATTTGCTTTTACCGCCGTCACATGCACGCTCTAATGGCGGATCTGTGTGAACAGGTGCACAGTTGTACAAATCTACACTTGTTGACAGACAGTTTGGGCTACTTATCAGAATTATGGGAATTGTCGGGCAGACAATTTTTAATTGGATGATCCTTTTTAGTCTTATGCCTTACCCAGAATAAAAAAATACATTTAGATAATTTATTTTAATCATTATTATTGGAATGTGAAGAGACTTTCAACCAGCACAACAAAAACTGTTTCTGAAGACAACCACCTACTGCACCTTTAAGGCTGTAAAACCCCTCACTACATTATTTTTTCCGATAAACATTAACATTTTCACACTTCTCTCTCTTGTTTAAACTCGCATAAATTCTACCTTCCTTTAGCATGTCCAGAAGTCCTTTCCAGAACTTTTGTGCAATGGTTAGCATCTTCCTCTGCCTTTTGGGTGCTACCGTGGGTGCCTTTGACAGTGCAGAATGTTTTGTCGACATTATGGGGTTTGTTGGGGAGAAAACTTGCAAACATACAGTACAGACACAACACGGAGGAGATTGATTTACAATGGTCTACAGCCAATCAGGGTGCTAATCAGGACACAGAACACAATGCGCTGTAAAAAAAAGCATGTCAAATTGCACAAAAAAAAAAAAAATCCACAAACTGCGAGATGGTGAAAGGTGGACCGCGTAATGGCGAGGGATCACTGTACATGCATTCGTCAATTTGTATATTTTGTATTCTCTATTTACTCACTTTTAAAATTCCTTTATTATTTGTTTTGTTTGTTATTATTTGTTTTATTATTTTAGTTCGTTTCCTGTCACTGTTGTTTTGTCACACTGTGGAAACATCTGTCATACAAACAAAACTCCTCGTATGTGTAGACATACCAATAAGGTTTTTTCTGATTCTGCTTCTAAACCTATTTGAGTCATTTTTTTTTTTTTTAAGTTGTTGAATGCAAAAGAAGATATTTTTAACAATGTTGGAAAGCAGCAGCCTTCAATAGTATTTTTAATGAATATCAGTAGCTGCTTTCTTCAGAATATCTTGTTGTGTTTTCAATAAAAAAAAAATTCATAAGTTAAGAACCACTTGAATGAGTAAATGATGAAGATATTTTTGAGTGAGCTATCCCTTTATATATGGATTAATGCTGACATTACTGCGCAAGATGGTGGCACCATCATATTAACGGCGTGGTCAGGAGTGTATTTTTAAGGCTTTGTTGTGTTTATAAGATGCAAAGCAACGTGTACTCATACTTCATTTGTAAAAAAAAAAATATATATATATACATCACGTTATTTTTTTATATACCTTACTTTGATCATGTACATAGAGAGACACTGCAACACTGGTGAAGATTGTGGGTGTTTACTGGGGTTTGATGGATAAATATGAATTTGAAGCTAAATTGTTATTGGTGCCAAACAGCATTTCCTATTGTTTACATCCTTGTTTACGTCCTTGCTACAACATACAGTTAACGCTAGACACTGCATGGAATTGATCAATTTTAGCAAGTAAAAATACTTACAGTTTGTCGCTTACAATCCACAGCTTCGTCTATTATGGTTGGAGCTGCTCCTTCTTTGAGGAGTTTTAGCTGAGTCCAGCACTGAACTAGGAGAGATTCTGGAAGCTGTCCTTTGTCAAATGCTAGCTACATATTTTTATAATTCTCTGAAACATAATTAAAATTAAACTGTAAGCACTTTTCTCTGTGTGTCGTGTCCTTTGGAAGCCCAAAGCTACATTACACATCAACTAAAGTTTCAAATATCATATCCTAGTGGACCACCCCTTTAACATCAGCATAAGACAGTGCTTATTTATTGAACTAAACAATGTTTTGGCGACTATTACATTTTAAAAACTTTAAATAAAAGAAGTACATTTTCTAGTCAGATTTGAGTAATTATAACAGGTGACCGAGTGTGAAAGTTATTTTCAAAACAATAATTGTTTGTCTATAGGATTTAGCCTCCCTCCAGTGTTTACTTGTTTAAAATTTGTATTATTAGCATTATAGACTATTTTGTCAAATAAACGAATAGCAGTTGTATCTGAAATTGTATCCTATTGTTTGTTTCCAATAATTTTCTATCTTTAAAATCTGTTATGAATATTCGCACTTTCATTACTTTTTTTATTTTGTAATATTTTTGCATCTAAGTGTGACTTAAGTTGTTGATTATTGGCTTTCAACCATCTTTTTTTCTTTTTTTTTTTTGAGCTCAAGTATTTTTGTTGTTCCTTCAGACACTGAACAGATTAGAGAAGCCCTGAGGAAAGGACTGGAGATTAAGAGCAAGTCTGTCCTGCCTCCCATCAGCGGTCAGAGGCACAGTCACGACCGGCCACAGTAAGTCCTTCCCTTCCATGACAGTCAGTTCATGACAGAAGCGTCTGATTATACTACAAGCAGATGTGTGGTTTACTCAGTGCTGTGACCTTAATTCTGGAAGTAGCAGGCTGGAGAGTTTGCTTTAGGACACTGAACTGCTTTGGTTTGCTATGCCACCTGTTTGAGACTGGATGGCATCATTGTGGTTCGTGGCTAAGAGACAGAGTGGGTGCAAAATAGTGAAATAGTGTGCAAAGTGTCACAAGGATTCTTAAATTCTATGCTGTTTTTGATTTGTGGACAAAAATTCATTAAACAATATTAGTAGTGTACCTCTACTAGCAATAATTGATAGTGGAGCATGAATGAAACAATGGTCTCGTCCACTTTTTGAACAATCTTTTTATTAAGATGTAACAAAAATATGAGAATATAATACAATCATATTTACAGTTTTTCATTTGAGAAGAAAACCAACAACTGCAAAAAAAAACAACAACAACAACAAAACAGCAATCCAAAACAAAAAAAGAAAAATGGACACTAAACTTAATTGTACACACTTACTGATTGGATACTAAACTTACTGAAATGCATAAAATTTCAAAACCAATTTTTTAGGCACTAAAAAGTCTTAAATTGACTGAAATATTGTGTTGTAGGTCTTAAATAATTTTAAACGGGTCTTAATTTCCTCATGTCCAAGTAACGCTACCCAATCCGGTCGACACCCAATCACTTATAATCCATCTCGAAACTTTTTTTTTTTCTTTTTCTTTGATTATTTAAGTTTTTCATTGCAAAGAGATATAATTCACAACAGCTGTTTGACATTTTTACAGCAAATTCTCCTAATTAAATTCCCTAATCAGGGAAAGAAAACTAAAGCAACACAACTCTTTACATGATCTTTCATTAATACAAAAACTAGAAACAGAAGTAGCATTTGAAAAAATTCTTAGTGTTTATAGGTCTAAAATTTCATTCATAATGGTCTTAAAAGGGTTTTGAAAAGTCTTAAATTTGATTTGAAGGAACATGCAGAAACCCTGCATGATTCATGTAGGGATCATGTGACAACCTATTTCATTAACATTTAAGCAGAAGTGTTGTAAATGTGCGACAACTAATTTCATTAATGTTTAAACAGAAATTTTGTAATTGGCTAGTCTAACAAATCCTAGAAGACAATCTGTAGGATATCTATTTGAAATGGTCTACTTAAGCTATCATTTAAAATCTCTTACTGTATGCTGTTGAAAAAAGGCTGTGTAGATGCAATGTCTTGCATTATGGTGAATGTACATTAAACTTATGGCTTAGTCAGCTTCAGCCAATATAGAGACATGTGTATTAATATAAACTGTTACTAGGCAGCACAGCAGCAATAAGTTCAACATGTACTTGCTTAAACGAGCTTCTGGATGGAAAGTACGTGTACACATGACAGACAGTGAAATCAGAAAAGACAAAGACTAATGTGTAGTGGCAGCAGCTATACATTATGTACAGGTATTATATTTGTTAGAATATTGATATGGGATTTGTTGGTAAAAGGATAGTTCACTCAAAAATTAAAATTGTCCTCATTTACCAACCCTCCATTGTCTGAGTTTCTTTATTCTTTTGAATTCAAAATAATATATTTTGAAAAATGTTGGAAAACAGCTGTTTTGACTTTCATTGTGTGTGTGTATATATATATATATATATATATATATATATATATATATATATATATATATATATATATATATATATATATATATATAGTTTTTCCTACTATGGATGTCAGTGGCTACTAACATTTCCAACATTCTTCCAAATATCCTTTTTTGTGTTCACTGAACAAAAAACCTGTTAACATTTAGATTCACTTAAGGGTGAGAAAATGGATAAGCTTGTTTTTTGGGAGTGAACATATCACCGGGTTTCATTTGTAATGTTTCCTTTTTAAACATCCAAAGTATAAGGCAACATATCAGTGTGATGACTTAAACTAACTGTTCATGATGTATAAAATGACAGAACTGTTATGTTATTGCTTAATCACTGAGTGATGTGGTTCAGTACACTTAAGGCCCAATCCCGAATTCTACCCCTTAGCACTTCCCCTTACCCCTATCCCTCGTTTTGCAAGTTCACGTCAAGGGGTAGGGGTGTCCCAATTCTCTTTAGCTTGAAGGCGTAGAGTTCAGGGGAATGGGTAGATATGCCTTCAAATGGAGATTTTTCAGGACCACACTCGAAACCAAGGGATAAGAAAATTTCCCAGAACACACTATCTACAACGGCATCATGGCGGCACACGGAAGTAAGGAGATGCACAAATTAGTATTTTTGTCATTATTATGAATTTTTACAACAAACAAGCACATGTTTTAATACATTCATAACAGAGTTCGTGTTTTACCGTCATGCTTTAAAAAAAAAAACAACGCTAAAATAAAAACCACTAAATTCCGCTATCTATAATCTATAAATATAACTCCTGTATAGCAGTCCCACAACATTCTGTCACTCGGTTACACTCGAAAACCCTGTCAGAAAGTCTAGTGGCTGGGAATGAGCTTTTTACAGTGTCTGCTATTCAGGGAGTGCAGAATTATTAGGCAAATGAGTATTTTGACCACATCATCCTCTTTATGCATGTTGTCTTACTCCAAGCTGTATAGGCTCGAAAGCCTACTACCAATTAAGCATATTAGATGATGTGCATCTCTGTAATGAGAAGGGGTGTGGTCTAATGACATCAACACCCTATATCAGGTGTGCATAATTATTAGGCAACTTCCTTTCCTTTGGCAAAATGGGTCAAAAGAAGGACTTGACAGGCTCCGAAAAGTCAAAAATAGTGAGATATCTTGCAGAGGGATGCAGCACTCTTACAATTGCCAAGCTTCTGAAGCGTGATCATCGAACAATCAAGCGTTTCATTCAAAATAGTCAACAGGGTCGCAAGAAGCGTGTGGAAAAACCAAGGCGCAAAATAACTGCCCATGAACTAAGAAAAGTCAAGCATGCAGCTGCCAAGATGTCAAGATGCCACTTGCCACCAGTTTTGCCATATTTCAGAGCTGCAACATCACTGGAGTGCACAAAAAGACAAGGTGTGCAATACTCAGAGACATGGCCAAGGTAAGAAAGGCTGAAAAACGACCACCACTGAACAAGACACACAAGCTGAAACGTCAAGATTGGGCCAAGAAATATCTCAAGACTGATTTTTCTAAGATTTTATGGACTGATGAAATGAGAGTGAGTCTTGATGGGCCCGTGGCTGGATCGGTAAAGGGCAGAGAGCTCCAGTCCGACTCAGACGCCAGCAAGGTGGAGGTGGAGTACTGGTTTGGGCTGGTATCATCAAAAATGAGCTTGTGGGGCCTTTTCGGGTTGAGGATGGAGTCCTCTGAACACCTTCAAGCAGTGGTACAGGAAGAAGTCTGCATCCTTCAAGAAAAACATGATTTTCATGCAGGACAATGCTCCATCACACGCGTCTAAGTACTCCACAGCGTGGCTGGCAAGAAAGGGTCTAAAAGAAGAAAAACTAATGACATGGCCTTGTTCATCTGATTTGAACCCCATAGAGAACCTGTGGTCCATCATCAAATGTGAGATTTACAAGGAGGGAAAACAGTACACCTCTCTGAACAGTGTCTGGGAGGCTGTGGTTGCTGCTGCACGCAATGTTGATGGGGAACAGATCAAAACACTGACAGAATCCATGGATGGCAGGCTTTTGAGCGTCCTTGCAAAGAAAGGTGGCTATATTGGTCACTGATTTGTTTTTGTTTTGTTTTTGAATGTCAGAAATGTATATTTGTGAATGTTGAGATGTTATATTGGTTTCACTGGTGAAAATAAATAATTGAAATGGGTATATATTTGTTTTTTGTTAAGTTGCCTAATAATTATGCACAGTAATAGTCACCTGCACACACAGATATCCTCCTAAAATATCTAAAACTAAAAACAAACTAAAAACTACTTCCAAAAATATTCAGCTTTGATATTAATGAGTTTTTTGGGTTCATTGAGAACATGGTTGTTGTTCAATAATAAAATTAATTCTCAAAAATACAACTTGCCTAATAATTCTGCACTTCCTGTAATGTTAGTGTTGTTTTCGAGTGTTTACATAGATGAATATGGCCACTGTGTAAATACACAGTACAGTTACGATCTTATTGCCACATTAGATCGTTATAATAACATAATCTATGACTTCAGTCATTTCCTGAAGATAAATACCAAAAAAGTAGCACAACTGGAATCACTACAGCAGTCGCCATCGTCTGATCTCAAATGAAGCAAAAGATCATAATGACATATGATGACGTGTGCAGGTGCTGTCCCAATTCTTAGGGTAAATTTTGAAGCCCTTCCCCTTTACCCTTGGTTTTAAGGGCCAAAGTAAAAAAAAAAAAAATAGAAAAATAGAATTGGGATTGGGCCTAAGTTTCAGGTGTCAGAAATACCTAAATAGCGAACTGTACCATACTATATTGCTTTTTGGGATCCTTTTATAAGGGTTCTTAGCACTACAGCACACTTCCAAAAGGGTGGAGCTAGAATCACTGCAATAATCACAGACAAAACATGACACTGTAATAATACAATGACTCCGCAGAGATGAAGCATGCTCAAACAAAGCTCATCCCTTCTTGTGACAGACAGGCACATGCCAAGAAGCAAGAACAGTATCTGCTGCATGTCCTCCATTGTTGTTTATGCGGACATGTGGAAAGCATGAAAGGCCCCGCATCATCTCTGCATTTCAGCACGCTTGCAAAAGACACTATATATGAACAGTCCATGTGACTTCTATTTTTCTCTTCAAGCCAGAGTTGACATCGATAGCACCTTTTGGGCATATACGATGCTGTTAGACATGGAATGACCAGCCTGATCAGGGTGACCCTTACCAAATTGTACTTATACCATTCAATGAAAATAAGGCCTAACATTTTAATCGCGCTGCCCTCCTCTATTTGGTGCACAGCTAAAAAAGGCTTTTAAAGAGGCCTGCAATTTTTTGAAAGGAATGAATTTCATGTGCTTTGGTTAGTTCAACTTAACCACAATATATATCAAAATCACCATTGGTTTGACAGCGGCCTAGAAGCCTGTCTAAATTGTGGATAATTACTTGCAGGTATTTTTCAGACACAGCCTGTGCTTTCAATCTTTGTCCTCACGAGTGCTGACTCTTGCCAGCTGCTCTGCTATTGTACAACACTTTTACTACCAGCACACAAATTTAGCTTTATGTCTGCCAGAACAAAAACTTTTGTATTGGCTACTGTATTTCTTACTCTCATTAAACCCATTGCTTAGATGTTACAGTAAGTTGAGCACTGACAAATAAAACAGTTTGGCGCATGTGGCTTTGTTAACAGCACTGCGATGGTAGCAGTTTGCTGGGGTGACTGTTTTAAGCACTCTGTCCTCATCTCATTAATTGCTGTGCAATCCAGATCATCTCAGTATGTGGTTTGTCTGGGTTAATCTCACTCTCCTGTTGTCTGCGCCCCATTGTTTGGTCACGGCCCCCTGCTAACTTTGCCCCAGCCAAAGATTCAGACATGCATACGGGAGCTCAGCCTGACTGTTGGATGTAGTTGCTTGTGTTGCCCAATTAAATTATCACGATAAGTGAAAACATAATTCAGAATTCAAGCAATTTGTGCGCATTGCGTTTTTGGAATTGTGCAGTATTTGGCAAATATTGGATCAATACAGTAGGATTGTAATGTACATCTAATCAAATTCTGATTTAGACTAGTTTTAAAGGATCAGTTGACCCAAAAAATGAAAGTTCTTTTATTAATTTTATCATGTCGCTCTAAACCCCTGAGACATTCGTTCATCTTCAGAACACAAATTAAGATATTTTAGATCGAAAGCTCCCTCATGCTCCATAGATCCACATTCAAAGTCAAGAAAAGGAACCAAAAATATTATTAATGTTGTGAATTCAGTGGGTCAATTGTAATCACACCAAGCTCCATGATCAACTTTGTGTTCTAAAGAACTGTAAAAACAGCTTTGTTTGCCTGTGTCTCCCATTTCAGTTCGGGGTCGGTGTGAGGGTATGTTGCTGGCTGCCCCCCCCCCAGATTACGATTGTTAAAATGGGTTTTGGTAATAAAACATGTAATTTGAAAATGCAATTTGCCAATTCTATTGTCCTCCTAGTGTGAATAATAAGTTACAATAGCAATATTTTAGATAAGGGCAGACTGTTAGGCAAGGTCGAATTTTGATTGGTGTTTAAGCACATTCCCCACTCCACTGCTAAGGAGGCTTCACTCATGCAAAAGAAGATTGCAGCTCTACTGAGGTGTGATCAAACATTTTTCTCATTTTTTATAAAGTTTTCATGGTTAGTCACAGTTGTCAGGTTGTTATTCCATTAACTTATAAGTAGATATAAAAAGCTTTTGGTGATGTAAAACTTTTGTATTGGTCTGCTCATCTGATGAGCTAAGACCTATTTATGTAATGAGTTTTCTAATGTCTAGGTCTAGGTGTTTTTCTTTGTGTGGATATTAGGCATGGGCCAATGGTATGATAACCTTGGATAAAAGTATCACGGTTTCACGGTATTGTAATCACTGCTCTAAAATATATACTTTTTAAATGTCTGGGTAAAAAACAAAAACTTTTTTCTGCTTTGAACACAATGGCTGCATCCGAAATCACATACTTCCATACTATATAGTACACTAAAAACAGTATGTGAACCGATTAGTATGTCCGAATTCAAAGAATTCAAGAAACCGTATGTGAGAAGTACCCGAATGACCTACTAATTCTGGCGAGATTTTGAACTGCGCATTCGATGGACCCATGATGCACCCAGAGAGAATTAATGAGTGGTAGTGAAGTGGGTATGTCACGTGATGATGAAAAAATGGCATCGGTAGAACGTTTGAGCTCCATTCATACTCTATAGAATGTACTTTTCTATTGGTCGAGTAGTAAATTCTAATTCAAATGCAGTACCTACTGAGTAGTTAGCAATTTTGGACACAGCCAAATATATTTTATATTGAGAAACATTTTCAAATATTTTGGAGCAGTCAACATGTCAGGCTAAATAAGTCAAATGAATCAGTTACTTCTGCTATTGTCACAAAACACAGATTTCTCTACATTTTAAACGGCATCTTTGGATAACTTTTTTGCTGAAGATACTGTTGTCCTTAAAAAAAAAACATAAATTTTTTGGCGGTTTTTTTAAACCTTGACTTTTCCATATATCTTGAAAATGGTTATCATCCCATGCCTAGTGGATATATGCAGATACATTGCATACTAGGTACAATTTATGTTGTTGTAGCAACAAGATGTATATTTTATGGTGCGTAAAAAGGATAGTGATTGGCACCTCTCTGTATATCAGACACTCTCAATGGCTGGATACTAATGGCTAATACTACTGGATCTGATGGCAGCATGTTATATTGCCTGTAGTACACCCTGACATGATGCAGGAGAAAAGAGTCGTATATAGGTTTTTTTTTTTTTTTTTTTTTTTTTTTTTTTTTTTTTTTGCACAAAAGTGTTTATGGAGCTTTGTATGATTACAGTCGAACCACTAAAATTAATAGGAGAATTTTCATATTTGGGTGAAGTAATCCTTTCAATAAACTGCAAACTGCATTGAACTTATGTCTCAGCATCCAAGGATGTAAACACATAAACATGACCATCTTCAGAGCTGCTCTGATGGTCACTTCACCAGCATTTGTGGTTTATTTGAAAAGAACGATGGTCCTATCATGAACACACAGAAACTTCAGAATCACCAATCAAAATAAAAGTTGAACATATAGAAATTATAACAAAATTATATGTCGTTCTGAAGATCGTAAAAGCTTTATTATATCAATTAATTAGACAAATGTTTTGATTATTTAAAAAAAGAAAACATGTTTACTTTTTAAAAGCAAGACTTCTGTGGTTATTTGATAGAGGTAAAAAAAGAGGCCGACTCCTTCATGGCCAACGTTTCAAATTTGATAAGGAAAAATTTTATGTTCATTAATATCATAATAGGCATTTAACTGTTATTGTGTGGACATTTACCTTTTTTTTCAAGACCACCATTCATCCACTTTGAATCAGTTAACTTTTTCCTTTTTCTTACTGTAGCAACTATTAATACCAGAATCAAATATGCAGATGCGTAACAGACCTCTTTCAACCTCTTAAAAGAAGGAAATTTGTCTTCTTTTCTGTTCTAAGAGGCTGTTAAAAAAATAAAATTGATTTGAAAATTGAGTTGCCAGTAGTGGTAAATGCATTTATTCAGTTTGCTGTGGTACAAATCTGCCCCTAATTTCTCCATAGACAATCAGTTGGACATTTCCAGACCCAGCAGATATCAAGGTAAGAGCCAACTACGAGTGAAACTGAAACTATTTCTTCAGCAAATGGGCTTTGGAGACAGTGCTTTATTCCACACTGAAAATGGGTGTTCAGAACAGTGTCTGGAAGTTACGTTTAGTTAGAACAATGAAACACAAAAGATTTACTCATTTACAGTGGACTCAAAACATTGTTGGACATTTAAGCTACCAATCTATCAATATCATTGTTCTCAGGGTCCATTTCTGGTTGATAATGGATCGGGTTCATTGTTAATGAATGTGGATTCTCTGAAAAATAAGACCAAGAAATTGTTTTAAATAATAAAAACCCCAAAACAGCTTATTTGATATTTCATTAACTAATGCAGTGACATTTTTTGTAGTTAATTTGTGGCTGAAGTGTCCAAATATACAGATCAGAGCCCAATTGGATAAATTGAACATCCTGCATTCTGTTTGTTTTAGTTGATATTTTTCTCCCTCTTTATCCTAGGAGTCGTAAAGACAGTTTGGAGAGTGAGAGCTCGGCTGCTATTGTCCCTCACGAGCTGGTCAGAACACGACAGCTAGAAAGCGTACACCTGAAGTTCAACCAGGAGTCTGGGACTCTTATCCCAATGTGCCTCAGGTAAGACATAATCTGTAGTAGGTGTGTAACATTACACAATGATAAATGTTTGGTGGCATTTCAAGCTGTATTAAAGGCTACAGTTCTAAGATTTGCATTTGCAACATCACAGTATGGATGCCAACAATTAAGGAGCGATCGATTCATTGTTGATATTCATTTAAATAAACATCTTATTTATTCATTTATTCATTTATTTTATTATTTATTTCAAGTTTATTTTACAGGGACAATGCACATTAATAATACAGAAATGTTCAATGTACTAGAATTAGCCAATTAGAACTGATGGTAAAATATTCACCCTAAAAATATAAAACAATTAATCAAACCATAATAAATACAAGCTTCAAAATGCCTTTCCTAAAATAAAAACAATCCACCAAAAAAAAAAAAAAAAAAAAAAAAAAAAAAAATATATATATATATATATATATATATATATATATATATATATATATATATATATATATATATATATATATATATATATATATATATATATATATATATCAATGGTTGATTAAGCATGGATGTCTTACCCTGCATAGTTTTGTGCTGCATGAAGCTTACACGGGAAACATGTAGAGCAGATACAGCACATGTTTACTAAAAACTTGTTGCATTTTTGTTATGCCACACTGCATCCGTTGCAAACAGCATTATCTCATCATTATCTGTAATGGATTAGCACATCATCTAAGACAGATGAAGTGAGCTAATAACAAAATGGCATAAGCCTTTAACACACTTACAATAACAGAAACTATTTGCTCACATGGACACTCAAACGTAGCCAGTTGCCAGTGTTGTACACCTCAGATTGTGCTAATTGCATATTAGTTATTACATTTAATCATTAGGTTGTTCTATTCACATACACAAAAAATGGCAAGAGGAATATAGGACAAACTGCACAGATAATAAACTTCAAGAGATAAACCCAGGCGTGAATGAAAGAAACTTTCCAAATTTTATTTTTGAGACCAGGCATGATGCTGAATTAGGTGGAGTCTCTTCAATTCTCCACCAATAACCACTGTCAAGGCTTCCTCACCATGAAACGTATTTTGTTAAAATATAACAAAATTTCACTGGTGTGCTCACAGCGACCCGAGTTCAATGCCCAGCTCAAGGTCCTTTGCCGATCAAGGTCATGTCTGTAATCTCCACTGTTCTATCTTAATAAAGGTGAAAAACGCCTAACATAATAAGTTTTATACTGAGAGTACTTTGATGCATGTTTTTAAAAATGTCTCTGCAGGAAGAATGTTGTTTATCATATATTGACATGTAAAATATTTTAATATTTTACCCCCCTCTTTTGGTTCAAGTCTACCTCAGAATTTTTTCAAAAACTGCTTCATTGATGTGCGTGGAGCGCTACGAGCAGAGGGAGGAGTGGGCGAGGCCGACAGAGCAGGGGAGTAAGAGGGGAGCGAACATATCAGTTGGCTAACAAAATCAGACACAAACCGTGAGGAGACCCATGATTTTATAGTTTACAAAGTTAAAATGCAAAGAAATAAACAGTAATTTACTGTCCTGCTACATTTGTTATGCGAAATTTCATATACACAAAATGGCAATTTGTTATATCATAAAGATAATCATGTTTATATAAACACTATAAATAAAGAGGAATTCTCTCCTCCTGAATCCCTGAGTCTGAATGTAGACACGGTGGATAGCAGTGCAGCAGGTCTCTTGCCCTATCTATTTTAATCATTAGCCCTGCCGGTAATGTGGAGGATTTTAAACATGTGCGAACACAGCAGCATGGATATAGGCGATGTGTCCGAATGGTAACGAACTCAACTGATAAAAGACACCATTCTTCAATTCTTGTACAGCACTCTTGACAAAAATGCTTGATGCACACAAACAGCTTTGCTGTATCGACCCTGACAGCATCGCGGGGAAAAACATGCAACAAACCCTGTGGATCATGGAAACAAAAACATGGGGACCCATCATGAACGACTAAATACTGCGAGCCATGTGCAGACGCGGTCTCACCCAGTCATTGGCTGTCAGAGCTTGGCAGGTCTGCCTTGCCTTCGGAAAGCATGTGCTTTCATGAATAATTAAGAAGCATGGTCTTCTCATAGGATAAGAAAACTGCTTTGAATAATAATGAAATACCAAGCTTCGTCACTCCACTAGCAGATTCGCACTACGTCACTGATTTTGATCCCACCAAAAAAATTATTTTAAACCCAGAAGATGAAACTAGCTGACAAAAGCTCAAAATTAGTTTTCCCCAAAATTAAAGCTAACTGGTGCTAACGTTGACTTAATTGATTCTCACATACATGTTTTTTTTAATAAGTACTCGAGGGTGTCTTGAACCTTTTAATGTAAATTTTAGTGTTTTTTTTTTTTATTGTCTGTTATTCATGTGTAAAGTTGTCATATATAATATGTTCTTTTCAATATTGATCTGACCATGAAATGGCTATAAAGTTACATATGTGGCAATAAAAAACAGACAAAATGGTTCTATTTAGTTATCAATCATTCTTTTTTTTAACGAAACTACTAGCCTTTTATTTGCAGTACAAACGTTTTCCTTTAGATGAGGATGGTTGCATTTGAGTGTCATGAATGTGATGCTGTGTCATGTCGGTGATGATGTGCCACTGAAGATGATGCATCTTGCTTTAGAAAGGTTAATGAATAATCAGTTAATTTGTTGTTAATTAAAACACAGACAATTAAAGTTCATCAGTATAAATTATATGGTCCAGCATCTCCTATCGTTTGAAAATATATTGATGCCTACGGTGAGTTGCATTGGTTAGTTTGGAAAACCTGTATTCAATTTTTCCATGAATATGTGTAAATTACACCCCTACACTGTGAGTAGTAGCATACTCGTATACATGACACTCTCTTGCCATATATTGTGTCCAAATCCACTTTGCTAAGGTGTGAACTTTTTAACTTCAGGACGGCTCTTACGTTTCCTGAGTTCACTCTGAAGTGAGAAGTACACACTGTTACTGTTGCTGTTTAAATCGCCAATACATTCGAGTTTTACAAACAAACCTAGCTCTCTGACGTGCCAACAGCTTTGATTTCGCTGGCAGGAACATAGTTGGATATGAGATTTATGTAATCTCCTTGTTTGGACAGAAATGGAGAGACAAGGCTCACAGAGAAACCTTTGTTTAAAGTCCAAATGAGAGCAGGGAAAAAGTGAACGTCGGGTTTCTTATAGCTTTAGCCTTTGATATTTCCCGCTCGCTTTAACAGATACGACACTTATCATCATCATCTGTGTAAATGATTCATTCAGCTTTATTCCTTCTAACCTTTTCTTGTAGAGGTCGTCTGCTTCATGGCCGACATTTCACATTTAAAAGTATTAACGGAGACACAGCAATCACCTTCGTATCCACTGGGGTGGAAGGAGCCTTTGCCACAGAAGAGCATCCGTATGCTGCGCACGGGCCATGGCTACAGGTAACGGACTCCCATTACTGTTAATATACAAATATACTCACAGCAAAGTACTTTAAAAGAGACTCAAGAGAAGGTTGAAATATGTGACGAGCTGTATGTGTGCTCCTATTCTACAGTGATCATTAAGGGGTTAACATATTTATTACTTATAGTTATTACTATTTATGAAATGCCACATCAATTACACTGAAAAAAAGATGTCTGCAAAATTGTTGCAAACAGTTTATGCGTGTCGAATTTATACAAACAAATTGAATTTAGTAATGCTCAACTTGATTTGTTTGTTTAAATTCAGCCCAAGTAAATTGTTTACAACCGCTTAACTTAAAGGAATCATCTTTTAATCATTTTTTCAGTGTACATGGTTAATGTTACTATAGTAAATCAGTGACTATGTTTACATGGACATCTGTAATCAAATTATTTGCCCTAATCTAAATAAGACAATATGATTAAGGTGTTTACATGAGTTGCTTTTTGAATGTTCCTTTCATGATCCCGTTTTACATGTTATAGCACATAAATAGATTAACGCCATTGCATCGCCACTCTATCCACATTTCCTCTGGAGTTACATGTAATTTCGGGTGTTTCAGGTTTAATTTTTCAACTTTAACTGCAGTTTGGCACTTTCACTTTCATTCAGGAACATTTCATGCATGCCCCCGTGACAAACGAGATGTTGGATGCGAGTATGAACTGCTGAAAGAGTGTTGTTTTTAATTTGATACCGCACGCCTTATGGGAAAGGCAGGTGTCTGTGGTCTTTTATTGACTTGGTAAGTGCAGAGAATAGTGTCAAACTGCCGTGTGTGTGACATCCTGTCTATCCTCCTGACTATCCTGTCACAACTATCCTGTCACAAAATGTAGTGAAAATCCTACACAACGGTAATAGTTTGATTGCAGTGTTTACATGTCTGTACTTCACTTCACTAAAATCAGCATACTCCACATGTCTTAATTCCATTTCAGTTTAGTTCGATTATGACCGATTATTTAGTTCGATTATTTTTATTAAATTAATAAAAAATTGCTGTTTACATGGTAGACTCCTAATCAGAGTATTGTCTTAATCGCATTAAAATAAGATTATTGGTGTCCATGTAAACATACTGAGTCATGAATGTTGTTGATTTTGCTTCTTACTAGTTTTCTTCTGCTTTCCACATCAGTCTTGAGCGTGTCTGTGCTGTTTAAGTGTGACATTAAACTAGATTAAATCACAGATACATTTGTGATTTGAACAAAAGAAATAGACATTTCGGTGTGTTTGAATCCAAGATCTGTGATGAGATGATGCCAACACTTACACTTAATACTCAAATGCACTTAATTGAACATGTACACATAGACATCACCTATATAGTATATAACTGCAGGTTAACAATGTGTATATATATATATATATATATATATATATATATATATATATATATATATATATATATATATATATATATATATATATATATATATATATATATTAACTTTAACTGTATTAAGATATTAGTTATTTCACTTTCTAGTAACTAATAACCTTAACAATTCTGATTTTGGGTGCATTTTTTGTAAAGTTCAATTTTGTAAAATTGAATTGAATTGAATTAAATTGTGACCGGTCACTGTAGTAAATGCTCTAAGCTTTCATTTGAGCCAATTAATGCTGATTCATTGCAGCTTGCAGTTTGAATTTAGTGAATGGCAATGCTTATCAGTTATCAGCAAATTAGATGTGCTAACAGTGCAGCGTCTAACAAAATTAAGTCGCGACATTATGTAAAAGGTCACAAAATGCGACCATTTAGTTGCAGTCTGGAAACTTTATATTATTTTAAAGGGACTGTAAAATTAAAATTATTTTAGTATCAGTTAGTATCGATATGTTAGTTTTAAGGATATCTAAAAGCTAGTGTGCTCCAAGACAGTGATGAAAGTTGGCTTTAGAAGTAATAGATCAAATGTAAACATTCAAAGCTTAAAGTTTGTCTGCTTAAATGAATCAACAGTTATTTTCATGTCACCTCATGCTTCAGTTTCTTTTCAAATCTTGACCAATCAAATGCTTTCTAGTATTTGACATGCCCCGCCACCTTTAAGCCACTTTTAATTTGCTTTTCTTTTGATGTGTTTGAGCGCAACTACTCAACTACGACTACAACTACGAGCTGTGATGAAACGAATGCGATTGGTTGTTTTTTTTTTAAAGGGGGAGGAGCTACTCTGTCCCACCCTCTCCATTTTTCAGTTGATTGTCAAACATTGAATAAAAATGCACATTTCAAAGCACTTCACAGGACCTTGAAATGTGATCAATTTAAGTTTTTGACTCTTCTAAATACTAAAAATACCATAATATATTTGTAAATATTTAAGAAACATGCTAGTTGAACATTCTTAATTATCTGAAAAACAATGCTGAAGTCAGATATTCTACAGATATTATTTCACAGTTCTAAAGTTCAATTTCAAACGGTTTATTTTATTTTTAAGATCTGAGGTGAACTATCTGCTGCTGCTTTCAGTAGTATGGCAATAAATGTCACGTAAAATGGCATTCAAACTCGCATTATTAGCATTTAACAATGAATAAAGCACATGAGGTGTACCTGAGGTTATCATTGTCAGTTTTCTGTTGTTCAGCTGCAAGAAATAGAAGCCGTTTCTAAAATAGACATTTCAGATGTTTGTTAGGACAAAAACTCAGTTTAATATAGAAAATATTCCTTCTATCATGTGCCATTGCTTTTATTTAGAACTCGATAATCAGTCACACTCCTCTTGGTCGTCAATATGGCAACCTGCGCTGTTTTGATCCAGGAATGCAATACCTAATTCAACCACTGGGTGTCAAACGTACATACAGCACCTTTAAAGCAAGTTTACAGCACTAAACATGATAAATTGTTGCTTTCAATTTAAAAATCAAGTCGTTTTTTGCTGTTAAACGATGGTTATGTTATTTGTGTACACCCTGGTCAAAAATCGGTCAGTCAGATTGTTAAATTTGTTGTTAAATTGTTCCACAATTAAACTTTTTTTTCTGACTTCTTTCATTTAGATATTACTTACTGAGGAGTTTGTAGAGCAGATGCTAGCAGAGATTCGGGATTTGAGCACCCGTGATGTGGTAAGATTTTTTCCCTGAACCTCACATTACCATATTTCACCATGCTTTGTAAACTTTTTAAAAAGCTGTATATCTCTTTCCCCCTTCACCCAGTGTAAGCTGCCGAAAGAGTACAGCTGGCCTGATAAGAAGCTAAAGATCTCAGTCCTGCCAGACACTGTGTTTGACAGCCCGCTGCAATAAGACTCACTGTGCCTGATTACAAACCCACAAACTCTTTTGCCTACAGACAGCTGAAGGAAACCGACACTCTTGTCCCAGAGAGCATTGTAGATGATTGCACAAGACAGAACATTTTATAAATGTACTACATTTTGTATTGTGTCCATTATACCACTTGTCTTTGTGTGGGTCTACCTATTCAATCCTAATTTTGTTTCTTGTCTTAGTTTCAAAAGACGTGCTATGTATTTCTTGTTGAAATTTTAGCAGCACAAGACAACGTGCAAGCACTGGTGCCTTTATTTACCCTGGAGTGTCATTTTGAGATAAAAATCACCTTTCTTAAAGGAACAGTTCACCCAGAAATCAAACGGTCGTCGTTTACTCACACTTAACTTGTTCCAAACCTGTTTGACTCTCTCATCTTTTCATATTGTTATTCTGGTTATCAGAACTACCGGTTTTCAACAGTCTTCACTGTTGTTTTGTGTTCAACAGAATATTAGAAGGACAAAACAGTTGGGAACCACTCAAGAGTGAGTGAATCGTTCTATTTGGGTGAACTGTCCCTTTAAAATCCTGCTTGTAATGTGAAGGTAAGCATACTACAATGTTTATATATAAATACCAAGTCTGAGTATCTGGTTTTACTCAATTTACCTATTTAAAACCCAGTAGTGCCTAATAAATGATGATCATCTTTCATAAGGGCTAGAGCTGTTCAACAATAGGTGGTTAGTCGATTCACCTACACAATACCAAAGCCTGTACATTGTGTAATTACATACAACGTGCAAAAAAACATGATGATAAGTATGAAATATCTTCCTGATGTTTGTTTTAATTTTAACTGTTTCACTTGTATTAAACTTAATTTTCTTTGACATTTTGATTGCATTCCAAACCTTTTTTATAGGGAGGCAAACTAACTGGTTTCTGAATGGCAGTCAATTGATCAATTTTGGGATATGTGCTCAATATTTTAGGTCAAAGTGTATAAAAGAACCTCTATTAGTGCTTTTTAAAGATGAATTTAATTAGAGTGTACTGACATATTTTGTTTTTGAATCACTACACTGCCTGTGGTTTTGTTACCTTTAAGTGCATTAAAGTTGTTTACTTAAATCAAGGTGTTTGTGTTCATTTTAACTGTGCGGTCTGAAAGCAGCACACAGTTGCTGCTAATTTGTCGACTGCACATCCATGGTAATCTCCTGTTCCAGCAAATCCTAGTGCTGCTCTTGAATTGAGATCTGGTGACTGGAGGTCATTTGAGCACAGTGAACTTGGGGTCATGTTCAAGAAAACAATTTCAGTTGTTGGAGTTTTGTGATATGGTGTGTTATCCTGCTGGAAGCAACATCACAAGATGGGTACGCTGTGGTGGACGTGATCAGCTACAGTACTCAGGTAGACTTTGGTGGCGTTTAAACAACACAACTAACAGCTGAAAAGTGTGCCTAAAAAAACCTGCCCATTACAGCAGCTTGAGCCATTAATACATGGCAAGATGGATCTATTTTTTTAAATAACGCCTATTTGGTCATATACTGTTCTGTTTATTTAACAGTGATTTTATAGATTTCTCAGTTCATTCTAGTTTGATCTTGGGCATAAAAAAGGAAAAATGTGGACAATGTTGCCACTGTGTATTGTTGTTTTTTGTATTGTATAAAACACTTTAAAAAAAGGTCCCACTTTTAGGTGGCCTTAACTAATACGTACTTACACTGAAATTAATCATTTGTTACAATGTACTTACTGTGTAAATACATGTTTTTTTTACATTGTACTTGTGATTGATTAAATACCTGCATGTAATTACAATGTTGGCATGCCTTACACCATAGGTCTAAAACTGGATTCCTGGAGGGCCGCGGCTCTGCACAGTTTTGCTCCAATCCTAATCAAACACAGCTGATCCAACTAATCAAGGTGTTCAAGTCTACTAGAGACTGTTAAGCAGGTGTGAGTTGGAGGTGGTTGGAGCTAAACTGTGCAGAGCTGCGGCCTTCCAGGAATTAAGTTTGGGACTACTGCCTTACACCTTAACCCACTCTTAAACATACTCATACCACCTGATCTGTCCCAAACCCTACCTGTATCCCTCCTCAAGTGCACCAAAAGTGTTCTGTGATGCATTATAAACAGTAACTACATTGTATTTATTGTTATGCAAGTAGTAGTTAAGGCCACCTTTTATAAAGTGGGACCAAAAAGATGGATCCATGCTTACATGTTGTTTATGCCAGACCTGACAATACCATCCAGATGTTGCAGCAGAAATCCATTCTCTCATTGTCCTTCTCATATCCAATTAAATATTTGTTGAGCCTGTGTGAATGGAAGCCTCATTTAGCGTTTTTTTTTATTTCACAGGAGTGTCACTGGCCTTTCTGCTGCTGTAGCTCACCTGCTTCAAGGTTTCAGTGTGTTCAGAGATGTTCTTCTGTAGATCTCAGTTACTGTAGGGTTTCCGTTAACTTAAATGACCCTCTGACAATTCTCTTCTGACCCCTGCCATCAAGGCATTTTTACAAAAGATCTGACAATTCTGTGTGTGAAATTGTCAGTGAACCTTAAAAATGATTGTGCCTGGAAAAACCCAGTAGACCAGTCTGTTTAGTACCATCAATCATGATGCATCCAAAATCACCTTAATATGTCAATTCTGATGGTCAGTTTAAGCTTCAGCAATTCATTCCTAAACGCGATGTGTGCCAATGTGATTGGCTTATTAAATGTGTGCGGAAACAAGCAGTTGAAAAGCTATACCTAATAAATTAGCCAGCAAATATATTTCAGGCTGATTTTTATGATATTTTATCATGGCAACTCATCAACCTAATACTATTACTAAGCAAGTCAACAAACCTCTGCGTCTGACATTTAGCATTTCTCTTGTAATGGGATGCTGTTTCTTTAAGATGCCAATGTAAATGTCCTGTTTGCAATTTACAACCCACCAGTGGGCTGTTAAGATGCTGATTAGTAGATTCAAACAGAGCTGTTTTGTATTAAAGCTGTAATTTACCACAAAACTGTCATCTTTTATTTAGCTTTCACTTGCTCTAAATGTACATGGGTTTCATTCTTTTGTTGAATACACTCAAAAATGATTTCTGCTGGTTGTTCAAACTACTTATTTAAAATGAGCTGAAGCAACGGATTGGCACAATTCTTGTAATTTTTTGGTCAATTTCTTTGTTTTATGTTCCCAGCAGGCTTTGCGTGGGGTTGAATTAAGAGAGGGAAATGTTGACAATAAAAGTAATCTTAGGTGTTTAAAGTTAATAGAAAGACTTGTTAGAGTTTAATCTTCACTTTAGTTTGAAGATTTTCATGTAATGCTTTGAGTTTTGAGATTACCACCTTGCAGAAGCACCCATGCTTTGGGTGTTGGCAGGTTAATTAGCAAAAGTGCAGTTTGTTGCTTTGCTCAGTGAGCAATAACTGACCTAAAGTTAGTTCTGAGACCAGTCTCAATCAACTGTATATGTAACTCATGAAATATGCTTACAAATGGCTCTTTTAGTTCATTTAGGATAACTTCAAATAAAACTAACAGATTTCGAAATGTAGAATACAAATGTATTAAACTTTTATTTGATAAAATTATGTTGGAACAACTCAATTGCATTTAATTGTGTAAATTGTAAATTTTTATTGGTCCTACACAAATGTATTGGATGGAAATCCTGCCCTCAATTAAACTGAGTTCATCCAATGAGTTATTTTTTGAGTGTACAAAAGATTTGATTTGAAAATTTTGATAACCAAAGAGTTGATTATCACTGACTTCTGTAGCATTGTTTTTTCTACTATGGTAGTCAGTGAATTAATTGTCTGGTTCCCACATTTCTCAAAATATCTTTTTAACGGATAGTTCACTTAAAGCTAAGAATACTGTCATTATTAACCTAGCTTTTACTTGCTTCAAACCTTTATTACACTAAAGAAAATATTTTGAAGAAAGCTGGAAACCTGCAAACATTGATTTCCATAGTATTTGTTATTCATACTATGGAAGTCACAATTTTTGGAACCTCTTGAGGTAAATAGAGAGTGAATTTACATTTTTGGTGTGAACTATGCATTTAAAACAAAACAATAAACATTTTTACCATGGGTTTAAGTTCATATTAATAATAATTTGAGAACATTTTTGTCTGTACTTAACAAGAAGGCCTAATTTAAGAGACTGCTGTACATTTATTCAACTGTTTTATACTGTGTTTTTTTAATAAGTTGCTAAATATCCATGCAAGTTCCAGTAATTCTTAAGTCATCGCTATTAATAACTCCTGATTTACTGGAAAACCCAGAGTTTTAAAGGGCACCAATTTTACCCCTTTTACAAGATGTAAAGCCTTTGGTCTCTCTAGAATGTGTCTGTAAGGTTTCAGCTCAAAATACCCATCAGATTATTTATTATAGCCTCCAAAATTTGTCTATTTTTCTGTCTAAGTATACTGTAGCTGTTTTTCGAGCCTGTGACTTTAAATGCAAATGAGCTGCCCCCCTTCCCCCGCCACCACCACCACCACCACCACCACCATTCCCACGTGCGTGTCTGCGTCTCATCATCATGCGTTACGTCAGATAAACAGCAGTCAGTGATTGAGACAGACACAGATGAGATCATTAGTCAAAGACACAGGTGTCAAACTCAGTTCCTGGAGGGCCGGAGCTCTGCACAGTTTAGTTCCAACCCTAATAAATCACACCTGATCAAACTAATTGAGTCCTTCAGGCTTGTTTGAAACCTGCAGGTAAGTGTGTTGAAGCAGGGTTGCAACTGAACTGTGCAGGGCTGCGGCCCTCCAGGATCTGAGTTTGACACCCCGGATCAAAAATATCAAGTAAGTTTATTTCATGTATTTGTGGTGGAGTTTGTTATTATAGACACATGGAGCCTGTCAATCAATTCGGTGAGTGCCGAAAACCGCACTCTTACATCACGTCGCGGTGGGCCTCAAAATCACTGGGATTTGGGTCCTATGTTGTTAGAAAATTTAAAAAATAAAAGAGACTTATTGGGTTTATATCACTCCAATATGACAGTGGACACACCCTACCTACACACAGTTCTGTCCAAACAGCGTATAAAAGTTGATTTTCATCATAACATACCCTTTAACATTGGACAGGTCAGGCACAAAACTAGAGGCATGTCCCTTTAATTCATACCCCACCCCCATTGATGAACTCCTCCCACTTTAATGTATCAAGTCGGCGCAGATCACGTGACTCTGGAAGGGGGAGTATGTGAACTGTATCCTGAGTTGCAGTCCTGAGCCTGCATTCCTCTCATCTAGGATTTGCTTGAAAGGAGAAAAAAAAATCATAAATAATAACAGACGCAGATTGGAATACGGCGAGGAAGCATCTGTTTTCAATCAGGAGTAACGTTTTAAAGGGACGCGATACCCCTGGACCATCGCAGAACCGGATCTTTTCTACGCTTTACGTGAAGCGCCTATATAAAGGGCACAGAAATGAAAGGGAAAAGTAAATAGATACGTCGTTTTTAATTCGCGTTAAAGAGGGAAACAAGATGGCTGATGAGCGATAACAACGGCCAAACGATATCGTCTCCTTTAAGAGCAACAAAGGTATCTGGGTTTAATACATGAATATTTTAGGCGAGTTCGCTTCGGCAACGTAAAATACATGACATTAGGCACTAAAAAATGAACGCAATCCGTCTCTGCTAAGTGCGGACAGGTAAACATGGACCGGGATCGCGTTATGGATCAGTCTATAATGTTTAACCAACACAGATAGCGAGAAAATAGCTTTGACAGCGATACGATCTGGCTTTAATGCTACGGGAGCATGTTGGCATACATAAATACGCGTCGATTGTGTGTTCATTCAAAGTCGCGTCACGATAATAGATAAACAGGCTTTCTGGCTTTACCGGCTGCTTTCCTGACAGTTGTACGAGACCGAAATCCTATCGATATATATATATAGTGTTACGCGAGAGGCTCAAGTCTACTTTATTATAATTCCAGCAGGGCAAATGTCATGTTCCCCGGGCTCAAATCAGATGCGTGATGGGTAAATGACTGTCCGTCTGCTTACGAAAGGACGATTTTGGTGCTTCGCGAACTTGTGGCGTCATCCCTTTTCCTGTTTTAAACTTAGCGAATGACTACATGCTTCCGATCCGACAATACCACATTTTCATTTGGATTTGACTGGTCTTATCTTGACCGACACCGGCTTTTAGAGCACGCCAGAGCCTTTGACTAGTAGTTTGGTTATCTTTCAGCGGATATTCAAGCATCTGGATTTACACAATTAGACTCATACGTTTTAGATATTCACTTTTACTGATATATGTCCTCGTTTAGGCTATTGGATCGATGAAGAATATTTACAGGTAACTCTTCTTTAATATATTGGAATGTATATTTAATAGTCTCGAAAAGAATAAAATGTGTGGCTTAATATTCAGACAAAGCCCGAAACATTGATGAAATTCGCTCACAATAACTGCGTAAATGAAATAACAATAATTTTATGTGTGGTAAAATTATTCATAATGCTTATTATATGTGTATTATTGTAATTTGGTTATTAATTACCACTATGGTCACTATATAGTCAATGATTTTTTTTTCATATGGATCGTTTTATATACGTAAAACTATTATTAACCAACTTAATTAATAATTTATAATAAACTTAATAATAATCAATAATAAACTTAACTAATAGAATTCTTTTTTTCCAATCAATTCAGCATCTGTACATTAAGAAGAAGCACAAGTCTTGAATCCGAGCGCTGATCGCCAGACTCACGCCCGGCTTTGGTATTTGATTGCTGACTAACTTTTGCCAGGAGCACGAAACGCTCCCTGGGCATGCTCGGTTGTGATCAACAGCTGTTTCTCTGGGGCTTCTGTGCTCGCATGGCCTTCATTAACTGACCAAACATCTGGATCTATACATGGAGGCGTCGCGAGAATGAGCGAAACGTTGTAAAACTCGCGGATCAACTCAAAGCTGGATGTCTGATCAAATGGCGGAGATGGCGGAGAGCTGGCGGAACTGCTTTGAGGAGGAACTCATTTGTCCCATTTGTTTGCATGTGTTCGTGGAGCCAGTGCAGCTGCCGTGCAAGCACAACTTCTGCCGGGGCTGCATCAGCGAGGCCTGGGCCAAAGACGCGGCCAATGTGCGCTGCCCAGAGTGCAACCACGCGTACAGCCAGAAGCCAAACCTGGAGAAAAACATCAAGCTGAACAACATCGTGGAGAAGTTCAACGCGCTGAACGTCGAGAAAGCACCGGCCGTGTTGCATTGCATCCTCTGTCGGCGAGGACCTCCACTTCAAGCGCAGAAAGTGTGCCTTCGTTGTAATGCACCTTGCTGCCAGTCCCACATCCAGACGCACCTCCAGCAGCCTTGTCCGGCACCTGGGCATCTGCTGGTGGCCACTGAGGAGGTCCGGGCCTGGAGCTGCCCGCACCACGACGAATACAGGCTGTATCACTGCGATGTGGAGCAGGTGTCGGTCTGCAAGTACTGCTGCTTCTCCAGATGTGCGCCCAATCACGGCCATGCGGTGTGCGACGTGGAAGTGCGACGTAATGACATCAGGGTGAGTGCCTTTGCTTTGAACTTCACTCGACACTCCGCCAACATCAGGAATTAGAGCCCATAGTTTATTTTTGACGTCTCCCAGCAAGCATTTTTGTTTTTAAAAGATGTCTAATAGACTTCTAAACATAGTCGTCTTGGCTAAAACAAGGCTAAATATGGGCTGTAAGTGAACGTCTAATAGACGTCTAAGAGTAGGCTAAAACTAGACTAGTCATCAATTAAACAGAAATTAATAACTACACATATATAGTCTGTCTAATCTGTCTATTTGACGACTAGTCTATTTTTGGGCTATTGTTAGATGTCTATTAGATTTTCACTGACAGCCCAAGTTTAGCCTTGTTTTAGCCAAGGTGTCTACGTTTAGATGTCAATTAGACGTCTATTAAACACAAAACTGTTTGCTGGGCTAATGCATACTGTGGATTTAAGATATTATTTACCTGTTTACTGGTTTACAGACATGTAAATGCATGAACCCCTATGAAACCCATTGTGAGCTATTATGTGCTAACATATTCAAATACATTGGTGGAAAAAATCCAGTGTGAATGTGCTGCAATAGTGATGAAATTTTGGTAACAACAGATATTTATTTTTTTCAGAATGTAGAGGTAAAATGCAGAGGTCATTTTTCAGATTGCTTCCTCAGTTGTTTATTGGGTGGAGGCTGATGTTGATGAGGTAAAGTTGGGTTTTATGATCGCACATTCATTCATTTTTGATCTGTGAAAACTTGACACACGTACTATATTGTTTACCCGCTACTTTGAATATTGGGTCTGAAACCACATGTAAGTATGACTTCAAAACAACATTAGGACTATTTAATTGACAGCGAACAATGTTTTACAATGCGCACGTTTACATGGACACCAATAATCTGATTTTAATATGAATAAGGCAATACTCTGATTAAGAGTCTACCATGTAAACAGCGATTTCTAATTAATTTAATCAAACTAAAGTCATAATCGAACTAAACAGAAACCGGATTAAGACATGTAGAGTATGCAGATTTTAGTCGCAATATTGAGGCGCAGTACAGACATGTAAACACCTTAATTAAACTATTACCGTCGTTTAGGATCTTCGCCGCATTTTGTGACAGGATACACGGCTGTATGACACTATTCTCTGCACCTACTGAGTCAGTAAAGGACCACAGACACCTGCATCGTGAAATGCGGAGGTTTTTTCCCCATATGGCGTGTGGTATTAAATTCCATTAACAACACTCTTCCAGCAGTTCATACTCACATCCAATATCTCATTTGTCATAGAGGGCATGCATGACATGTTCCTGAATGAAAGTGAAAGTGCCAAACTTCAGTTAAAGTCGACAAACTAAAAATGAAACACTCAAAATTACATGAAACTCCTGAGAAAACATGGATAGCGTGATGACGCAATGACTTTAATCTATTTATGTGCTATAACATGTAAAACTGATCTTGAAAGGCAACATTCAAAAAGCTACTCATGTAAACACCTTAATCATATTATTGTCTTATTTAGATTAAAGCAAATAATTTGATTACTGATGTCCATGAAAACGTAGTCATTGATAGCTATTGGCTGATAATATGATTTCCCTATTTAGAATTTGCAAACAATACTCGTCTGAAATTGTATATTATTAAGGAGAAAGTCTTAATGTGTGAAAATAAAACCAACTTTACCCCAGTGCAGATGTCGCAGATTGCAGTCGAAAGGGGTGGAATTTAATTGGACTAAATGATTGGATAAACCTTCTGAGAGAAGTTGTTCTTTACATTGCAGCATTGCAGCTCAGTTAATGTCCCGTCCTCACAACAAATGATTAAGTTCAACCTGCAAAAGTTTAATATCGTTTTGGTCTTTCATCCACATGGCACAAGTGTTGTTGGTGCCCTTAAACAAACTTTTTGGATAATGAATAACAAGAGTGGGGGAAAAAATCTCAAAATGCCAAGCCTCATGTAGCAAACAGCACTTTTTGGAAATCATGACATCACAGTACCATGTGACCAGAAGGAAGAATCCCGCATATAAAAACTGGATTATAGAGCTGTGTTTGTGTTACGTTTATAAGCACTTTACAACAAAATCTGGTAACTTATAACATCTAGACGACCAGTGGAGACGCATTAACAGTTACATGCATCAGATATTTCTAAATCCACCAGTGTCCTGTTTATATCTGCACAATGAACGACTTCATGTGCATGCTCACTTTAATTTGTGTATCCTGCTTCTCTGTCTGTAGCTTTATTTCCATCCACCTATTTTTATGTGCGTTTTAGATATGCGCTCAAAAAAAAAACGGCTGATGGAAACGCCAAGTTGCGCATAAGTTTTGAAAAAATGCCTATAACTGAGTAGGACAAACTTTAACTTCAAACGCCACCACGTGTTCATTGTATGTCGGCATTTGTCTTCTGAGGCGGAAATCATTTATTAAATGAAGAAAAGATTGACGCAGCTTCTCTTACCGCAGCAAATTCTGTTTTTACTTTTGATATTTGGCGTTAGTTAATCAGGAAGTGACGATTTATTTCTCTATCACTCATCGGATGGAAACGCTGCTTTAATTCTTTTATGCAATATTCCTGTTTTGTGCATACATTTAATTCACATCTTTGGATGGAAACAAAGCTACTGTTTGTTTACAACTCCTCATCCAGGTGTGGCATATGTATTACTCCGTTTTAACCCAGTTTTCCCATTTCTACGTGGGCACAGACCTTTCTTGAAACGATTTGTGTATGGGCGTGAGACGACAAAAGAGGCTGCATCCTTTCAATGTCATGAACTTTGAAGGTGTGTCTCATGCACGCTAAATCCAACATTGTGAAATGAGCTGCCATTGATGAGCAGCAGTAACTCATAAATTTGACTTTTTTTCTAATTTTATACTTGAGAAAATTAAAACACAATACTTACATGTAACTGTGTAATTACATACACATAATACACAAATACACTTTGTTAAACATCTACACATAGACATCACCTATATTACTATATAACTGCAGATTTACTATGTTTATATATAATCACTTTAACTGTTAAAAGCTTTTAGTAATTAGTTACAAGTTAATTAAAGTTATTAGTAATAAATAAAGTTATGGTAACTAATAACCTTAACATTTTGGATATTGATTGTAATGCAATGTAATGTAGCACTATACAAATAAACTTGAATTTAATATTTTTTTGAGTAATTAGAAGAAACGACCTGCAATCTTGTGATATTCTGGGTTGCAAAAGATCCATTGGTTGTTTTCTTCACTTCCTGAAAAAACAAAGACCCCATTTAAAGGGGCCCACAAATTGAGACAGCCTTTGTCGCACTGTGATGATGAAATCGGCCTTCAAATGCTGTCTTTGAAGAATATAGCCTCTTAATCAAGACACAGCTCTGTGATGCTTTGTTTTAATACATTAAACAATAAAAACTTGCATTGATTAACTGTTTCAATTAGAGCTGCACAATATTGTTTTAGCATAGACATCGCAATGTGTGACTCTGCAATAGTCACATCGCAGGATCTCGAGATTTCAAGTTAATTTAAACCATTTGGACAAAAGACATTATAATATTTTCTGCTTTACAGTTAGATTAGATTCAATTGTCTATATATGTTTATATACAGAAAAAAATGTATATAAATGCTATAACATTAAAAAATATATAAATAAATTATATATTTATTAAAAAAGACACTGTTATTTAACATTTGGTGATTAAAATCCTCTCAATATCAATACTGTTAGACTGTTAGACTCCACCAAAAACCATAAAGCGTTATTTCATTTTTATTTTTGTTCTATTGTATTCATTGGTGCTTTAAATTGTGTATTGTTGTATAGTTATGCCTTATGCAGATGCACTCCCCTTGTTTTCAAAACAGTAATCTTATGAAATTCTATTCATATCACAATGTAAATCACTGAAAAACAAAATATCACAATGTCAGTTTTACCAATATCGTACTGCACTAGTTTCAATCATATCATACATTAATTGAAACAAAAAGTCAGAACATTTTAGAAGGCTGTTTTAAGGATTTTTTATTCCCCTTTTTATTGTAGGCGCATTTATTTGTTTTTTAGTGTTTTGTTGTCCAAAGTTATTGTCCTGTAATTATTATTCATTTAGAAAGTACTCTTATTAGGTTTACATAACAAACAAATTCATACTTATTAAATTTTAAATTGGGCGGCACGGTGGCTCAGTGGTTAGCACTGTCACACAGCAAGAAGGTCGCTGGCTTGAGTTCCAGCTAGGCCAGCTGGCATTTCTGTGTGGAGTTTGCATGTTTTCCCCGTGTTCGTGTGGGTTTCCACCAAGTGCTCTGGTTTCCCCCATATTCCAAAGACATGTGCTATAGGTAAATTGGGTAAACTAAATTGTCCGTAGTGAATGAGTGTGTGTGAATGAGTGTGTATTAACGTTTCCCAATACTGGGTTGTGGCTGGAAGGGCATCCGCTGTGTAAAACATAGGCTGAAATAGTTGTCGGTTCATTCTGCTGTGGCAGCCTCTGAAATAGAGACTAAACCGAAGGAAAATGAATGGGTGAATACATTTGAAATTGAATGAAATGTTTTAAGCCTAATGCTACACTCCAAAAATACATTTTGCTGCTTGTTTAAACTACTTATTTAATAATAAATTATATATAATAACAACTTAATTGTTTTATGTTCAATCTGCTTAAATTTGTAAATACGATTAGGTTAACTTATTAAATTTGTGTTGTGTTGAACCTAGCATTTTTTTTACATTGTAAGTAATATACAATTATATCAAAAAGCTCAATGAAACATTTTCCTGTTCAGTTTCACAATATGTTTATTCATGAATCAAGCTATTGGACAGGGATGGGCTGAACAGGGAACTTCCTTTCAAAGGCTGAAGCAATCACTTCCTCTTGAAACATTAGTTATACTGGAACATGATTATTATGCTGCCATTCCTACACAGTTCTGTCATATCCTGAGTCTCTGTGTCGAATGTTAATGCTGGTATAATGACACTGACAACACTCCTCAGAGCGAGAAATACTGGGACCGTAATAGTAACTAATTGCCCAAAAGCCAGCAAGAATAAGTGTGAAAAACTAGCTTTATTGCCATCTGTAGTGTTTTGTAGCGTTATTGTTTCGTATCAAAGCAACTGAAAGTCTTTGATCATATGTGTTCTCATTGGTTTTTCAACACTAAACTTGATTCTTTAGGCTGTTTGTTGTCTAAAAGCTCATTTTAAAAATAATTTAGTTACAATTGAAAGGTTAAAAATAAGTCTGTGGAAAGAATCCTTTTATTTTTTTATTCATGGCTCCAAATAGGGTTATTTTCAGAGTGCTTGATTTGAAATGTTCACTGCATGATGAACGCCACCTACGCATATTTTATTCTTCCCTGTGAGATTGATTGCCAAATAGCAGAAAGAAATAATGAGCCTATCCATAAAACAGGCTTTATGGAGTAGCATTTTACGGAGGAAGACTTCTCTTGTTTGTTTTATAGATGAGAGCGTTTACATAGACTTGTCAACGTCAAGCCCTTGAATATTGGAAAAGTGAATGTCTGATAATCATATACCAGCACAGACATGCAGCGGGGTCCAAAAGTCCACTTGGATTGATGCAAATGGAGAAATGTTTCAGATCTCTATGGTAACTAATCAAATAAGAAAGTGTGTGACACTGATAATATGACTTTTTGAACAGACGCTTAGATGTGTTTCTTAAATTGAAGCTCAAGATGCTTTTTGAATGATCTCACATCATGCTGGAGAATGTGATCGTCAGGTTTTTTTTTTTTTTTTGAACAAAGCTTGAATGCAGCTGCATTGCAGAGAGGAACTGTTATGCAGATGATATTAATAAGTGTTGGTAGGAGTAACTATTTATTGCAACATGCATCATGGATAGTGACCATACAGGATCATGTATGGTTTACTTCAAATTAAAGTTTTGAATTTGGCATCACATAATATGGTATTGTCGCATTAATAACTGTAAACCCAGAATTGCAATGTCAGTGTTGGGTGTAATCTGTTGCAAAGTAACAGGTGGCTGTAATTAAATTACTTTTCTGCTGAAAAAGTAAAGTAAGGTATTACTTTTCATTTTTAGGTCATTTAATTACAGTTACTTACAGCGGGAAAAATAAGTATTGAACAGGTCATGTTTTTTCCTGGGAATAATATTTCTAAAGGAGCTGTTGACATGGAATTGAACCTGATTTTGGTAAAAATACAAACATAAAAATAAAACAAAACAAAAAAATCAGAAAAATGAGTTATGTGTAATAACAATGAAATGACAGAATCAGAAAGTACTGAACTACTGAAACGTATTTAATACTTCTGTGAGTCTCCACTATCAAATCTGATCTTTAATTTGTATTTTTATTGGATTCAAGTCAGGTGATTGGCTGGGCCATTCTACAGCTTGATTTTCTTTCTCTAAAGGAATTTAAGAGGTTCCTTGGCTGTGTTTAGAATCATTGTCTTGCTAAAATGTCCAACCTGGTTTCATCATACTGCTAATGTAGTACTGGACTGAAGCAGCTGATATTAATTTACAATGACGAAGGGCAAGAGGGTTGCTGAATAACTACTGAGAGATTTCAGCTGCTGTCTGGGCTTTCACTGCCTTTCTACACCTTTTTCATGTGTTTGATACTTTTCCCTGCGTCATTTCAGTTTATTTGTAAACTAATTAGATTTGTTTTCTTTGGATATATGGATTTCTTTGGTTGTTACCAACATCCAGGGAAAATTTCAAGTCAACAGCAGCTTTAGAAAAATGTTTTCTGAGAAAAATGGTGACGTGTTCAATACTTATTTTCCTCAATGTATAATGAAATTGCCTTAAATGCGGTAAATAAATTCAACAGTTCTGTATACATCAATTCAGAGAAGCAGAGTTATTGTATTTTTTTGTTATACAAATATATTTTTCAGAATAATTTCATTTTTCAACTAAAGGTTACATTTTTCACACAGTTGCACATCCTTAAATAGTGAACTGAATGTGAAATCTGTTCATGACAATATATGGTATAAATTCAGAGAGGCAGAATAATTGTGTTTTTTGTTCTTCTCATTCAGATATTTTGCATAATAGTTTTTCAACTAAAGAAGGTCAGAAGGCTCCACATGCTTAAGAAACAACAAATTGAGTAATTTTTATTTTATGAAACTAAAAGGCCAAATGTATAGATTAAGAATTAAGAGATTTATCAGCCTGATCTCATGAGAAAACTATTTTACGTTTTGTCTGTTCAGTGGCTAATTCATTCGAATTCATACAAGTTCAGCTGTACGAAAATGTACCCTTTTAAAAAGGAGGCATGGCCCTCAACCCCGCCCCTAAACACAACCATCATTGGGGGATAAGTAAATCATAGTAAATTGTTTTAATGAGATCATACAAATTCATACGAACTAGCCACAAAATCAAAAAGTTGCTGAGAGATTGTGTTGGATTTATAGGTATTTTAAGTAGTAGTATTGTGTAAAATAATTAAATTGACTAAAAATCTATTCAATTACTCAATAAGTAAAGTAATTAGAAGTTATTTAACTACAACTTTAATTATGTAATTAGTAATTGATTACTTTAAGTAACTTGCCCAACACTGTGCAATGTTTATTATTTATTATGAATTATAAGACGTAATTACTGTTTATATAAGACAAAATATTTAATAAAGTACAATATTTAAAACTTAAAAATAAAATACATTTAGTCATGAACAGGGTGCAAGCATTTAAATCTGTATTTTTAGCAAAGCAAATGATGAATATTTATATTCTGGTGTCATTGCGCACCAAGACCAAGCCAGATTTGCTCAAGTCTATTCCTGGTGTGATACCACATTTAGCACTTTGGGGAGTTTTCACACTTGGCCCGATTATAGCATTTGTTTGAGAACCTGGCATGATTTCTCCTTTCTTTAAGAAAAAAAATATGAATGTGGCAATGGAGCTTGGATCCATGAAAAATCGTACCCAAAACAAACTCTGAAACCGTTCACATGTTGTGGAGAAAGCAATCCAACCTAAACAGTCCGACAACCCAGACTTAATCATAATGAATGATGAGTTATTACAAACGTTGCGTAAAAAGGAGTAGTGTTTGTTTTGCTAATGCTGCTTAAAATGAATCCAGGGTGTATCTGGAGCAAAGACCAAGTGAAATTTGGTTGGATTACTGTATTCCAGAGCAAATGATCAAAACATTAAAATACCAGCAAATGCTTGATTCATGCTCAAAATGATAAAGTATGATAATGACAGGAACAGACAAAGCCACAGTAAAATCCAAAGTATTACGTGAACGTTAGCATATGCACACAGTCCAATGCTCAGCCTTTCAAAGCATACTCCATTTGATTGATAGCATGCAGATATGCAGGTGTTTGACACATGTGCAAGAGAAAGATTAATCATTGTTCAGTGTCTATACGTTTTCTCTCCATGATTTATCACAACAGTGTATTTGTTAAAAATGGAATTGCAAATATATTTTTATCACTATCACACAAGTGATCATCAACATAGGCATTTTGTTGTATCATGAAATTCCACATAGGCTCATTCTGAAAACGTAGCCCTATATACATTTCTGGAGATTGCGAATTATGTAGCCAGCCCAGAAGTACGTATGGCTGCATTTAGTTTTTAAAATCAACGCTACAGGTCCAAGGTTTCCGTACATTCATTCTACCATGGCGGGGCGCCACGCCAAAATTCATCCTGCCACGGCTACTTATTATAGCTTCTCATTTAAAACATTGTCGTTTTTTTTAAATAGCGGACTATAATCGCACCAAAACGTATTAAAAGGTAAGTGAATTATAACAGCGCAAACTTTTCTGTAACCGTAGTAGTGCTGTGCGTCATTTGTTTTACCCTTGAGGGTGACATGCTGACTGACAGATGCGTGAGGCACGACGTAGCTTTCAGTTAGGATGAACACAGTTTCCATAATTATACTTTATTTATAGATAAATGTCTATGGCTCTGCATACAACAAACAAAGACTTTATCTTGCTGGAGTTTATAGCCGTTTCACTTTACCTCAGGACGCATTAATGCTGCTCTGTAGGTCTATTGGAGACATTCATAAATATTTCTAGCAAATCTAATAAAGGTTGGAGACAAATTCCTTACGTAAACGCGCTAAATTGCACTTGAGCAGCGTATATTTGAGGACGTGCAAGAAGTTGTGCACGAACAGAGGAAATCTTAGCGCAAGCAAAATGCTCGTATTACACAAATCCGATCTCGACTGCGTCCCATTTGTCATTGAAAAAACGCCAAAGGTAGTTGGTAGATCAAAAGGCCTGCCGCCACAGCTGGAAAAAATCTTAGAGGAAACACTGAGGTCTGTATGACGCCGTCCTTTTTCATGCTAGCAGCTTACCGCTTACCTTGTACGTCGGTGGACTTGAGACGCAGAGAGGAATTGAACACAACGACAGGGTTCGAGTCTGGCGAATAACGGTTCCAGAAAGTGGGTAAGACTAAAATAGAATCCAAAAAATAAAATAAACAAGTAAATTACAGGGTGAGAATGTGGGAAAATCTGAAAACATGGTAAAATTCAGGCAAGGGCTTTTCTTTTTCTGGATTGCTTTTCAAAACTGTTGGTTGGGTTTAGAGAAGGGGGTGGGCGCTGGTCAATCGGTGCTTTTGAAAACACTATTGGTTGGGTTTAGGGAAGGTGGAGGGTTGGTCAGTCGATTAGTCAGACAGAAATTTTATATCTGAAAAAGCGTACAAGTGTTGTTCTGTGGTTTCTGATGGTTCGTTCGTGCAATTAGGTAATTAGCAAAGTTTCTCCATAATTTGCAAGTGTTTTTTCTAATTAAATGTTATATTGATCGTACAGATAAGAGAGGCATCATTTGAAATTATAAAGAGTCTATTTTTATTTGTGTGTATTTCTGTTGTCTGTCCCCAATAGCAAAACATTGCTTTTGTAAAATAATCGTGGCGCGCTATTGATCAGATAATCATCACCAGAACATGTAAATCCATCATCATTGTAACACAGACTGTATTAATTCATTAGGGATAAGTTAATACTGTTTATAAAGTTACAAAAGTGTTTTTATAAAACACAATGGTAAAAAGACTTACAACTTAATTTTTGTAAGGTTGTTGGTTCAAGCCCCGGCTGAGTCAGTTGGCATTTCTGTGTGGAGTTTGCATGTTCTCCCCATGTTGGCGTGGGTTTCCTCTGGTTGCTCCGGTTTTGATTCATATATAAACCACACATGACAGTTCAGTTAATGCTGTTTACACAGTTTCAAAAGTGTTCATAGTATCGTTAAATGTGTTATGTAAAATGTGTTTTATTGCCTGGATCTTGTCTGATTCAGCAATTATGGATAATTCCACCAATACCAACAGCTAAAAAGTAATTTGTACTCAGTAATTTGAGTAGTTTTTATGAAGAGTAATTTGTACTTTTACTTAAGTACTTTTTAACACCAGTACTTTTACTTGTAATTGAGCATAATTTCAGCAATGTAACAGTACTTGTAATTAAGTACAAATTTTTTGTACTCTTTCCACCACTGATATGTATATACAGTGTTTCCTCTAGGATTTTTCCCAGCTGTGGCGTCAGGCTTTTTTTTTTTACACAGATCTGCCAACTATTTCAAAGACAAATAGTACACGCAGTATTACAAGTCGAGAACACATTCATGTAATATGAGCATGCGAATCTCACCAGTGAAACCAATATCACTAAATGTCAGTGTATGTGAATACATGGAAGTATATGTGACAATAAACAGCATATCATATCATCATCATCATATATCATATCATCATCAATATAACATCTCAACATTCACAAATATACATTTCTGACATTCAAAAACAAAACAAAAACAAATCAGTGACCAATATAGCCACCTTTCTTTGCAAGGACACTTAAAAGCCTGCCATCCATGGTGAACGGATCAAAACACTGACAGAATCCATCAACATTGCGTGCAGCAGCAACCACAGCCTCCCAGACACTGTTCAGAGAGGTGTAATGTTTTCCCTCCTTGTAAATCTCACATTTGATGATGGACCACAGGTTCTCTATGGGGTTCAGATCAGGTGAACAAGGAAGCCATGTCAATTGTTTTTCTTCTTTTAGACCCTTTCTTGCCAGCCAAGCTGTCGAGTACTTGGACGCATGTAATGGAGCATTGTCCTGCATGAAAATCATGTTTTTCTTGAAGGATGCAGACTTCTTCCTGTACCACTGCTTGAAGGTGTCTTCCAGAAACTGGCAGTAGGACTGGGAGTTGAGCTTGACTCCATCCTCAACCTGAAAAGGCCCCACAAGCTCATCTTTGATGATACCAGCCCAAACCAGTACTCTACCTTCACCTTGCTGGCGTCTGAGTTGGACTGGAGCTCTCTGCCCTTTACCGATCCAGCCACAGGCCCATCAAGACTCACTCTCATTTCATCAGTCCATAAAACCTTAGAAAAATCAATCTTGAGATATTTCTTGGCCCAGTCTTGACGTTTCAGCTTGTGTGTCTTGTTCAGTGGTGCTCGTTTTTCAGCCTTTCTTACCTTGGCCATGTCTCTGAGTATTGCACACCTTGTCTTTTTGGGCACTCCAGTGATGTTGCAGCTCTAAAATATGGCAAAACTGGTGGCAAGTGGCATCTTGACATCTTGGCAGCTGCACGCTTGACTTTTCTTAGTTCATGGGCAGTTATTTTGCGCCTTGGTTTTTCCACACGCTTCTTGCGACCCTGTTGACTATTTTGAATGAAACGCTTGATTGTTCGACGATCACGCTTCAGAAGCTTGGCAATTTTAAAAGTGCTGCATCCCTAATTTTTGACAATAATTTAATGTATTATGGCACTATTATATGCTGTTTTTTTCCAATGGGTTAAAGTAAAAAAAAAAAAGACTATTGAAATAAATAAGGAAGGCACTATTTCTCTTACTTTTATGCTATTCAAGAGCCATGTGCACCCACTGACAGGGAAATTTTGCTACTCTCTCTTTCAAGTTCATAGCAAACTTGAATGCCAAAGCATTTCAGATATGTATATAAAATAGCCTATGTAATATAGCCTAGTGACATCATCAATTCAATTAAATATACAGCAAATGAGAAATAAATTACAGAAAAGGGAATAAAAACAGACAACATCTCTAAAAATTATAATAATTACAAGATTAAAAAGTGTAGATTATTTAAATAAGGCAACTACCATTACTAATGGTGTACATATATTTTGCAGCCAGTTCAGAACAGTCAATTTGACCTTTCTGAGTATATAGTAGTTTTTCTGAGTCGTTTAGATTTAAGAATGAATTATTTTATGTTTCTCTCGTGACTGTGCGCACAGTCAGCTGGTGAGGCCAATCGAAAGTAGGCTTACAGTGCATCCGAAAAGTTCTCATAGCGCTTCACTTTTTTTTTATGTTACAGCCTTATTCCAAAATGGATTAAATTAATTTATTTCCTCAAAATTCTACACACAATACCCCATAATGACAATGTGAAAAAAGATTTTTGGAAATTGTTGCAAATTTATTAAAATAAAAAAGCTGAAAAATCACATGTACATAAGTATTCACAGCCTTTGCCGTGAAGTTTTAAATTGAGCTCAGGTACATTCTGTTTTCACTGATCATTCTTGAGATGTTTCAGCAGCTTAATTGGAGTTCACCTGTGGTAAATTCAGTTGAGTGGACATGATTTGAAAAGGCATACACCTGTCTATATAAGGTCTCGGGGTTGACAGTGCAACCATGAAGACAAAGGAATTGTCTGTAGACCTCCGAGACAGGATTGTCTCGAGGCACAAGGCTGGGGAAGGTTACAGAAAAATTTCTGCTGCTCTGAAAGTTCCAAGGAGCACAGTGGCCTCCATCATCTGTAAGCGGAAGATGTTTGGAACCACCAGGACTCTTCCTAGAGCTGGCTGGCCATCTAAGCTGAGTGATCCGGGGAGAAGGGCCTTAGGTAATCTATAACCCGATGGTCACTCTGTCTGAGCTCCAGCGTTCTTCTGTGGAGAGAACCTTACAGAAGGACAATCATTTGTGCAGCAATCCACCAATCAGGTCTGTTTGGTAGAGTGGCCAGACGGAAGCCACTCCCTGTCTGGAATTTGCCAAAAGGCCACTGAAGGACTCTCAGACCATAAGAAACAAAATTCTCTGGTCTGATGAGACTAAAATTGAACTCTTTGGAGTGAATGCCAGGTGTTACATTTGGACAAAACCAGGCACCGCTCATCACCAAGCTAATACCATCCCTACAGTGAAGCATGGTGGTGGCAGCATCATGCTGTGGGGATGTTTTTCAGCAGCAGGAACTGGAAGACTAGTCAGGATAGAGGGAAAGATGAATGCAGCAATGTACAGAGACATCCTGAATGAAAACCTGCTTCAGAGTGCTCTTGACCTCAGACTGGGGCGACGGTTCATCTTCCAGCAGGACAATGACCCAAAGCACACTGCCAAAATATCAATGGAGTGGCCTCATAACAACTCTGGAAATGCCCTTGAGTGGCCCAGCCAGAGCCCAAACCTAAATCCTATTGAACATCTCTGAAGAGATCTGAAAATGGTTGTACACCGTCGCTTCCCATCCAACCTGATAGAGCTTGAAAGGTACTGCAAAGAGGAATAGGCAAAAATTCCCAAAGACAGGTGTGCCAAGGTTGTGGCATCATATTCAAAAAGACTTGAGGCTGTAATTGCTCCCAAAGGTGCATCAACAAAGTATTGAGCAAAATATTTATGTACACGTGATTTTTCAGGTTTTTTATTTTTAATAAATTTGCAACATTTAAAAAAAAAAAAAAAATCACATTGTCATTATGGGGTATTGTGTGTAGAATTTTGAAGAATAAATGAATTTAAACCATTTTGGAATAAGGCTGTAACATAAAAAAATGTGAAAAAAAGGGAAGCGCTATGAATACTTTCCGGATCCACTGTAAGTTACAAGGTAATGCAAAAACGCATATGATTAAGTAACGACAGCTTTAGAAAGCAAAAGCAAAACTTGAATCCTCCGGCTGGGGGAATTTTTTTTAAGTCCCAAAAGGTGCGTTTCTATGGGTCTGCAGAGCACGTGAGACTGTATGTGGGAGTGTTGACAGTTCTCGACCACACAGAACGAAACCTGTAAACTAGAGGACATTTTCCACTACCTAATCGCTCGCAAATGTTTAGTTATATTGGGCGAATACAAAAAAGTGTAAAAGGATGATAATAATACTAAAAAAAAAAAAAAAAAGCATCACTAAATATATTTGGGCGGCCGTTAATATATAAGTCTATGTGTGGGAAGCACTGATATCACAGAATAAACAATATCAGTGTTAGATTTTTCCGATATCTTGCAGCCCTAGCCACATTCAGCCGATAATATTTGGCTCCTAAAATATTCAGTGCATCCTAATAATTAGCAATCTAAATACAAATATTTTATAGAGACATCTGTTAATTTGTATTTCCTGCAATTATTTGTCCTGATGCAGAAGCAACTTATTAAAAGTTTTTACCTATCAATGAAGCTGTGATGGATAAGCTAATGAGAGAATGAGCTACAGGAGATTCTGCAGTGTAGGAAGGGGAAAAAACCCCTCAAACTGTTCCTTCAGCTGCCTCCCAGAATAATGAACTGTTGTGAGGTGAGCTGCTGCTGCTGGACTTGGCAGGGAGGACTTCTGGATGCGTGGAGGAATGCTTTTTAGATGGCCAATGTGTCATGGCTCCTAAAGCAGCCAAGTGTCTGTGAAAGGAGGGGGGAAAGAGAGGGAGGAAATGGACGCAAGGCTCGCTCTGCCCACAGCTGCTGTTGAAAGACACACACATCCCTCTGTTCTTTCTTTCGCAAGTGCATAAATTTAGAGAGTGTGACTCAAGTGGTCCCACAGTAAAACTGCCTGGCCTTTTTCGCTCCCTCGCCTCTTGTTCAGGAATAGGACGTGGGTTTTTGGGCAGACACAGGAAGGGAGTGACCTCAGTTCCCTCTCCGCTCCGTTCCCAATAATTCATCCCTGTTTGTGGGGATGACCCATGGAGGATCACCCTGCTGTCCTATTCCTCCTTTTTTCTTCACTCATTTTTATGACACATATCTCACTTGTTTACTCTTTTGGACGGCACAATGACATTCACGCTTTATAAAACAACTTCCAGCGTTAACTGCGATGCGTGAATGCCAGGCTCAGTCCACGTTTGACCATTCTCTGCAAATTAGTCATGCTCGCAGTTGGACCGGATCAGTGGAAATGTAACTCTCCCCTGCATTTTGCTCTAGAAAGACTTGAAAATTGATTGTGGTGTCACTGAATAATTCGAGAGGCCATTCTTATCAGACTGCTGCACACGGGCAAGTCCGAACAGCGTTGTATGGCTCCCGCAGTTGGCCTTGAGAAACGTTACAGTTCAGTCGGATGACTTCAGATGTTTGGAATCGCAGTCTTATTATTGAGAAAGTGGTGAATAAGAGTCACTGTTTTCATCCATGACTAGTGTGTAAGATCACATAGACATGTAATCATTTAAAAAAGTGTCTATTGTAGTATGTAGTACTTATTTTTAAGGGTGCGATGTTTGCAGTGAGCTTGCTGTAACATTGACAGCGATGTCTTTAGTGATGTGGATTGATGTGGACGAAGCTGCGGCAGATGAATGCGCAATGTGATTATGCCAAACTAGTTTGTACTGTAATATGGTGCTTTGCTTCCTCGTGCTGGGTGCCGTGCCATTTCACGTAGTCATCATGCGTCTTCCAAGAAAAGCAGGTTTCTTTTAGTTTTTTTTTATAGTGTCAGATAACCTGTTCAGAGTAGATAAACAATGTAAAGCAGAATCTGTTCTTCTGTTTTGTTTATGTATATGTATATTTTGTTGTATTATGTAGACATGGGACTATAACCGGTTTACCGCAGTTTGGAAAAGTCAAGGTTTAAAACCACAAAAATGTGCTGTTATACGGTTCCTATGGTATATGTAATGGTTTTTTTATGTGTTGTGAAGAAATCATTTTTTTTTAACTAATAAATATATCAGAAGTCAATTATTTATTTAAATTATTTAGTCTGATTTGTTTATTGTTCCAGAATATTATAAATGTTTCCTAAAAATATTTTATATTGTGTTAAATGAGGGGGGAAAAGGGTTGTTTTTTTAACCAGACATTTAAAAAGAACAGATTTTAGAGCCGTAATCACAATACTGTGATACTGTGAGGCCGTGATATTTTTATCCAAGGTGATCATACCGTCAGAGAAGTCCCAGCAAGCATTTTTTGTTTTTAAAAGATATCTAATCGGTTGATGGAAACGACAAGATGTGCATAAATTTTGAAAATGCACATAAAAAACATTTGCGCATAGCTGAGTAGCATAAACTTTTTTTCGATAAGAAAAGATGCGTATAAACTACGATGGAAACACTTTTACCGAACAAATTCCAGTATGTGCATTAAAAAACATCATGTGATTTTGTTATAAGAGATCATGTGATGATAAAAATGTGTGTGAATGAATGAATGGATAAACCAGCAGCTGACCACACTGTAAAACATCTGAAATGTTGTTTTAGTCATTCTAAAACGCTTCAACCGGTTTAGTTTTAGTATTATTATATTATTAATTACCTCCAGAATCAAGAGCGTCTGTGCTCCGCGTCACACGCCTTCAAACGCCACCGCGTGTTAACTGCATGTCAGGATTGCCTTCTGAGGCGCAAGTCATTTATTAAATGAAGAAAATATTCACGCAGCTTCTCCCATCACAGAAAATGTCATTTTTACTGTTGATATTTGGCGCCAGATAATCAGGAAGTGACGATTTTGTTCGCTTTTACTCATTGGATGTAAACTTTTATGCGATATTCCAGTTTTGCGCATAAAGTTAATTCGCATTTTTGGATGGAAACATAGCTACTGAAAATCTAATAGACGTCTAAGAATAGGCCAAAACTAGACTAGTCATCAAATAAACAGAAATGAATGACTACATATATAAAGTCTGTCTATTTGATGACTAGTCTAGTTTTGGCCTATTCTTAGATGTCTATTAGATTTTTACTGAAAAGTTTACCCTTGTTTTAGTCTACATTTAGATGTCTATTAGACGTCTATTAAAGACAGAATTGTTTGCTGGGCTATACCAGCCCACGTCTATATGTATGAAAAACCAGATTATGAGACATTTGTGAGAGTTTGATTTTGAGATAAGGTAACTGTTCTGTGGGTGGCAGCACGGTGGCTCAGTGGTTAGCACTGTTGCCTCACAGCAAGAAGGTCAGTAGTTTAAGAAGTTTTTGATTATTTAAAAAATATAGGAAACATAAAAACATATGTTTTAATTGTAATTCATATGATTAAATGTTGGTGTCTAGCAATAAACTTGGTCATCTCAACTAAAGAGAAATAAGTTTTAACTATACATCTCTTGAAATTCAAATTTTCTAAATTTCATGCAAATGTGTAACTATTTTATGCGTTAGTGAATAAGTGGTCACATCGGGGTTATAATTTTTTTGCACAACCTTTTTATGCTCCAATGACAAAGTTTATGTCCAATGTTAAGTTTAGGATCATGATTAAAGATCATGCTTACTTTTTTCCTTCTAAAAATCATACATTTTCAAATCAAATCATACAATTGCTGCTAATACTCCAAAACATAAAAAACTCACTCAATTCTTTGTAGCAATATTTACAGTTTAAATTAATGCAGTCAATGCACTTAAAATATGGAATGATTAGTAAATTGTATTGATGATTTGGTTGTTGTAGGGGTCTGAAAGCATTTATATCACAATTATAAGAAATGTTAAAAAGAGACATATTCGATTCATTTAAATTCAAATCATCTTTATTTCTATAGCACTTTTACAATGTAGATTGTGTCAAAGCAGCTTAACATAAAAGTTCTAGTAAAGTGAAATTCTAGTAAATTGAAACTGTGTCAGTCTAGTTTTTAGAGTTCAGTTTAGTTTAGGTCATAATAGGACAGGCCGTAATCACCATTATTCTGGGTACTTTTCATTTTAGGTTAGTTTAATATAAGTTAATAGTTTATTAAGTGAAGTTTATTTATAAACTAATTTCGAGAGGATCACGTGCTTATGATTGCTAGCGGCTGGACCCACATTATCCAAATCACCATGCACCAATCAGATGATCCCTAAGCTACTATAAATACCCCGGGTTTCATATCACTGCTATCTTCGTTTTGAAGAATCCCCCCTTCCACCCCTACTCCTCCTCTTTTCTAGATGGGTGACACGGTGGCCCAGCGTTTAGCGCTGTTGCCTCACAGCAAGAATGTCAATGGTTCTAGGTTTTACCAAACCAGCGGGCATTTTCTGTGCGGAGTTTGCACGTTCTCCTCGTGCTCACGTGGGTTTTCCCCGGGTCCTCCGGTTTCCTCCCACCGATTAAATACATGCAACCTAAGTTATTGATTAATCAACACTATAGACTTGCTCCCTATACCTATCTCGTTAAAGATAACTACTATCTGCTCTTCAATCACTACGATGGGGGAGTTCTCGAGATCTACCTGAGCTCGATCTCCCCTCTTGCCTTGCAACGGGAGGGAGCCCCGGGCTCGAGGATCTCATGAGCTCAGGGCTCTCTCCCGGGACAGCATGCCAAACAAGCTTTATAATTAATCATCAGCTAAGTGTGAACTCTTGAAACCTATTTAATGGTTTTCATTGTCTATTTTTTAGCACACAAAAAGTACTGTATTCATGAAAAGTGCCAGATCTGCATGTACAGTGGGATTTGCCAATACTGACCTTTGATTTGAACAGATCTAGTCATGCGTTTTGTAAAATCATGCACCATTCTTTTGAAAACTCTCAAAGTTTTAATCTGCGCTTATGAATGAATGCTATGAGAAACACACAAGTTTTTTCCATTTAAAATGTGAATCGTATAAGTTATCACTATGCACTCGGAGCACTGTGCTGTTTGCACATTTCACATCTTGCTGCCAGGACGCCTGACCTTTTGTCTTTGCTAAGAATGCACGTGGGTTGTTTTGAGTCACTTACAAACTGCTGAAATAAATCAACCCCATCCAGCATTTAGCTGTGAAATTCACACACGCCCCTCACACTACCCCACAAAAACCAGAGTATTCTGCCTCCACTCTTTTTTACCTTAAATGCCTAAAAAAAGTAAGCCTTCGACAAGCCTATCATCAGGCTTTGCATCTGTGCAATTAAACGGCTTACATGTATCACAGAGGCAGTTAATTGTCTGTAAGTCTGCAGATTCTTCAGATGCTACCTTCCGTGCTCTGAGTCAAAAAGAGATTGACAGGTCGTATCTGCACATCTGCGTGTTTTGAATCGTGAAGCGCTCGCACAGATGTATACGTTCATCTGTACACCAACAATTGGAACAAATGAGGAAACCTTAAATTAAAAAGTGCTCTTTTGAGTGCTTATAGGCTAAATGGCACCAAGAGTGAAGTCATTTGCTGCAACTTCCTGCTGGTATCTTGCATGAAGCTTTGGGCATTGTTGAGCTAAAGAGACAGAGAGTTTCCTTTACTGTGTGCAATCAGTGACTAAGTCTGATACTGTTGACATGGTGCTCCAAATGCCAGTATGTAAGAGCAGAGCAGTGGTACACTCATCTGGTAAAGCCATTGATCTGTTCGTGAGCTGTTTTGCTGTCTGCTGCCTACATAGACAGCTGCCTTTATTAATAAAAAAAACTAAATAGCTCCTACTAGATCAAGTTTGATTTTAACTTCATATTTCAGTAATTTAACAGCACATTTGCATGCATGGTAGGGTTGTCACAATACTGGAATTCAGTACCAATTGATACAGTCATTATAAAAACAGCCATTTCCCGCTAACATTTGAGCATCTTCTTGAACAGCGCTGATTTTGCCATTGTGTTGTGCTCAACAGAAATGACTGTGATTGGCCAGGAAGGTCATCAGTTCACCGAAATCACCGCTGTTTACTGAGTGTAACCACAGATACAGGAACCATGGAGCGGTTTAAAGATGCGATTCATTAGCGGTTCGCTTGTATGTCAGCTTATAGATAAACCAGCTAATCAACGTGACTTTGAAATAGGGCTGGGCGATATGGCAAAAATGCAATCTCGATAATTATTTTCCATATTGAACGATAACGATATATATTTCCAGATTTAAAAGAGTATCCCAACAATGACTGAAGCCACAAAAATTAGAGGGTCCATTAAATGGCTTAACATATTTTCAGCCGTAAAATTTTCAGTGGCCGAAAATTCGGTACATCTCTAATATCAACACACTTCTAGATTCCCATTGTTGCACATTTCCTTTCTTGTTTTAAGAAGCTTCTCAAGACTCACGTTTTTATCATTGCTTTTAATTTTGATTGATTATTTTTGTCAATTTAATCATTAAATTTTATTGTTCATATTTTATTGTCTTATTGTGGTGTTTTTACTGTTTTGTTTTTATTGTTCTGCTTTGTTACTGTTTGCGTTGTATGCCTTGTAGCGATTTGCGTCTGAGAAAAGCGCACTATAAATAAAATGTATTATTATTATTTCTGCTTTGGGATTGGCTCTTAGATCAATATAGAGTGAAAAAAGTCCAGAGCTTATCATTGTTATTGAAATTAATTTTATCGCGATTCAATATAATATCGTTTATCGGCCCAGACCTACTTCGAAATGCTCCAGTGTCCCTGTATCTGTGGTTATACTCAGTAAACAGCAGTGATTCCTGGCCAATCACAATCATTTCTGTTGAGCGTGTAAACACACAATGCAAAATCAGCGCTGTTTAAGAACGTGCTCAACAGCGCTCAAATGTTAGCGGGAAATAGATGTTTTCAAAAATTCAGAATTCCAGTATCATGACAACACTAATGCATGGTTTCAGTTCTTTGGTGTTTATGTTGTGTATGTTGTGTTATGTTATGTAAAATGTGTAGGGCTACATTTGTACTATTCCGGGATAATTTGAAAACTATTGTTTTCAGTTCTTTCTATTATCCACACAGAAACGATTTTGTTCATATACTTCATATACTACTTCATATTTTTCAGTTCTGTCCATCATTCACACTAAAATGGCATGAAAACGATTTGGTCCATGTACTGTGCATACACACAGGAGTAAGATGCTTTTTAACTGTGTCATATCCTCCTGGCATTCATTTATTTATCGTTGCTTTGAAACATTACAGCAAAATGTCGCAACTGTTGTTTGCTTCCACCGCTAAACATTAGCTCCCAGTAAAAAATTCCATATCTTTTGAAGAGAGGCAATATGGAGCATGTACAAACTGACATTAATCTTTAATAAAGCTGTCAAAATGGACAGCATTTAAAACATCTGCTTTACAATGTCGTCCACCGTGTTAGCTGAATTGGTCACATGACTGCATCACATGACTAAAATGCTAAATTGTTTTTGAAAGCCTCCATTATCACAGTCCACACTGCAACACAAAAGCTGCATTTTCAAATTTATCCACTTTGGACAGTGTTTTCAAAAAGATATGTTTTCGTTTCAATTTTGGAGATGCACATAAAAAATGGTTGATTGAAATGGCAAGATGCGCATCAGTTTCGAAAATGCGCATAAAAAATATATGCCCATAACTGAGTAGGATAAACTTTTTATTCGATAAGAAAAGATGCACATAAACTACAATGGAAACACTTCTACCGAACAAATTCCAGTATGCGCATAAAAAAAAAAAAGTTATGTGATTTTGTTATAAGAGATCATGTGATGATAAAAATGTGTGTGAATGGACAAACCAGCAGGCTGAGCACATTGTAAAACATCTAAAAATGTTTTGGTCATTTGAAAACGTCTTAACCGTTTCACTATTCGTGTTATTATATTATTAATTACCTCCAGAATTGTCAAGAGCATCTGTGCTCCGCGTCTTCAAATGCCTTCAAACGCCACCATGCATTCATTGCGTGTCGGCATCGTCTTCTGAGGTGCTAGTAATCTATTAAATAAAGAAAAGATTCACGCAGCTTCTCCTATCGCAGCAAATTCTGTTTACTGTTGACATTTGGCGCCAATTAATCAGGAAATGTTGTTCTCTTTGACTGTTCTCTTTGCTTTATGCGCACGTCTTTTGCGATATTCCAGTTTTGCGCATAAATTTAATTTGCATCTTTGGATGGAAACATAGCAAATGTGAACTGAAGGCCAAAACGAAGAGAAAAATATGTATTTTTAAACTAAACATATTAGCACATGGCTTAGGTCTGCACAGTTTGTTTACAAAAATTTTGATGTGACATTTTTTCGTAAACTGTGACGGATAAACATTTTTCATGAGAAAATGGCTTATATTGCTGCTCCAAATGCAGAATATATTATAAACATTTACACACATACATTATACATTTAAAAATTGTGAGCTATAAAGTCAGAATTGTGAGATTTTTGTGATTCTGTGAGGAAATTAATTGCATAAAGTATCTGCTCCAGATTTGTGTTTATACTAGGGCTGCACAATACATTGCAAAATTATTGTTATCACCATAATAGTATATGCAATATATGTATCGCAGACATGTGTTATATATTACATTTATTTTATGCATTGCTTGTTTTACTCAGTGTTTTAATGACAACATGTCTGCACCTCTTCTTTAGTCTGATTTAAATACTATCTTTACTATCATTTCATCGCATTATATTGCACTAATTCATCTTGAATTGTACATATCCACTGCACATATACATTTGTAATTATGTTCATATACAGTTGAAGTCAGAATTATTAACCCCCCTGTTTATTTTTTTCCCCAATTTCTGTTTAACAGAGAGAAGATTTTTTCAACACATTTCTAAACATAATAGTTTTAATAACTCATCTCTAATAACTGAATTATTTTATCTTTGCCATCATGACAGTAAATAATATTTGACTAGATATTTTTCAGGACACTTCAATACAGCTTAAAGTGACATTTAAGGGCTTAACTAGGTTAATTAGGTTAACTAGGCAGGTTAGGGTAATTAGGCAAGTTATTTTAAAATGATGGTTTGTTTAATACTTTATATAAAAGGCTTTTTTAATGATGGCAGCTTAAAGACGACTCTCATATGGAGAATGAAGACACGCTTTGCTCAGGTGTGATTTTTTTTTTTTCACAGACTTCAACAGAGTGTCAAAATCTTGATGGTTTTGTGGGTCTCGTCTATTAAATCTGATCTTTAATTTGTATTTTCTATTGGATTCAAGTCAGGTGATTGGCTGGGCCATTCTACAGCTTGATTTTCTTTCTTTAAAAGCATTTGAGAGTTTCATTTTGGTGTATTTTGCATCATTGTCTTGCTGAAATGTCCACCCTGGTTTCATCTTCATCATCCTGATAATGTAGACGTTGGACTGAAGCAGCTGACATTAATTTACAATGACAAAAAGCAGAGAGTTGCTGAAGAACTATTAAGAGATTTCAGCTGGTGTCTGGGCTTTCACTGCCTTTCTACAGCTCCCTTTCTTCATGTGTTCAATACATAATTTGTTCTGTAGACAGTCGAAAAAAAATTAGCTTAATGGGGCTAATAATTTTGACATTAAAATGGTTAATAAAAAATTTAAAACTGCTTTTATTCTAGCTGAAATAAAACAAATAAGACTTTCTCCAGAAGAAAAAACATTATCAGACATACTGTGAAAATTTCTTTACTCTGTTAAACATCATTTGGAAAATATTTTAAAAAGAAAAAACAATTCAAAGAGGGGCTAATAATTCTGACTTCAAATGTATATCTGCATACTTCTGATTATAAATAGCAACCTGTACATATATTCATCGATTGTAAATCTCTGTATATAGTTAATACAACCTGTATATAATCTTCATAGTACGTCCATCTTTAAATATCACCATCGTTTTTCTATAACTGCACTTTATAACTTATACCTGTATCCTGCACTTGCTGCTATTGCACTCCTGGTTAGAGCTAAACTGCATTTCGTTGCCTTGTACATGTACATGTGTATTGACAATAAAGTTGAATCTAATCGAATCTAATCACATATATAAATGATAAAAAAAAGAAAAGTTTTTTTTCTAAAGAAATGTTAAGAAATATCATCACAACACTCAACAACAATATCGCATATTTTTCCATTATCGCAAAGTCCTAGTTTATATTATGCAGTTAGAGTTTCTCTCGCAAATGTAAAAAACAAACAAACCAAAAAAATATGAGATTAAAATTCAGTAACCTTTTTACTTTATTTTCTTTCCTGTGGGAGAACCAGGGTTCCATCATTCAGAGCTGACAGAGAAAACGAATTTGATTTTGTTTAGTTCTTTTTGGAGCGTTAACTCTATTGGTTTCTATGGTGGCCAGTAATAATAACACTGTCAAATGTTGACTGTTTGTTTCGGAGCCCGTTTGCTGTAGGCCTCAAGAATGTGTCTCTTCTCACGTGACCTATAGATCCTGCAGCGTTTCATGCACATCTCCCTATCGGCGGATAACATGACAATCTGTCACTGACACTGAAAGCAGCTCGTGCAAACAAAGGGAGAGATGGTGACCAAAACGAGAGCCTTGCCCCCTCTCGCGCTGCTTCAAATTTCCACACTTATTAATGCACACACTCGTGCATGCACAATGTGCGTTATTGTTGTCATGACAGCTGCATTCCCCCTTTCGCAATCACCCGATTGCATGTTGCACGGACATTTATGTGATTAAACAAGTAAATTGGCTTGTTATTCAGCATCCTGTGGACTTTGGTGTGGCGAGGTGCAGTGTTTCTTCTGGTGGGCATGTGAATCCGAGTATAAAGGGTATTATAAAGGCTTCAGCACACTGTCAGGCTTTGATTTGGCTGGGGGATGGGGGAGCTGTGGGGTTAGTGGCTTCCTCTGAATCCAATTTAAAACCTGTCCAGACACCTAATAGCAGGCAGAATCACAGCAAACGTGCGAAGAGTGATTCTGATGAATTAGTCTCATTGCCGACATGTTTTGTTTGCCTACCTCATTTGCTGTAATAAGGTAGGTATTTTTTGGGACGTCCTAGAGAGGGCTTGTGCAGGGATGCACACTTGCATGACCCAAGCTACATTACAGAATATGATGTATTATCCCTGTACATAAGAGATGTTTTTTTAGGTTTATTTAGCTTAAATGTTTCCTATTGCTACATTTAGTACACCATAGTAAGATTTTTAGTCATAGCGCACAGCTTTCTTGAGGGAAAGGATGCCAATAGATTTATAAAACCTCATCTGTTTATACAAAGGTTGATCATATTAATTCTTGCCTGTCTTTTCATATGTTAAAGCTTCAAAATACATCACTGTCTGTCCCTTTTGTCAAGTATAATTACAATTTAAGCTAGATTTCATCCAAAACACAACTCGTATCACAATGTGTGAATCCGTAATAGTCACATGGCAGGATCTGTGATGTGGAGTTGGGATGAAAATTGACCAGGTACAATTGTGGAGTCATTTCAGTTTAGCCATAAAAAAGGGAAAGTTTATCAATTGTCTGTGTGTGTTTTTAAGGCCTGTGTAAGCATTTGGGCACAAGCAATTTTTGCATTTTGAAGCTTTAACAAAAAATATTTTATTTAATTGTATTCATTTATACATTGAATATTTTTTATATAACTTTATTGTACATTTGATTATTTTATTTCTGTACCTGAATACTTTTAGCCTCAATAAGTATTGAACAGGTCCTGTTTTTTTCTGGGAATAATATTTCTAAAGGAGCTGTTAACATGGAATGAAACCAGATTTTGGTAAAACCCCCAAACAATACAAACATGAAAATAAAACAAATAAAATCTGAAAAATTATTTATCTGTAATAACAATGAAATGACACAAGGAGAACGTGCTGAACTACTAAAACGTATTTAATACTTTGTATAAAAGGCTTTTTTAATGATGGCAGCTTAAAGACGACTCTCATATGGAGAATGAAGACACGCTTTGCTCAGGTGTGATTTTTTTTTTTTTCACAGACTTCAACAGAGTGTGAAAATCTTGATGGTTCTGTGGGTCTCGTCTATCAAATCTGATCTTTAATTTGTATTTTCTATTGGATTCAAGTCAGGTGATTGGCTGGGCCATTCTACAGCTTGATTTTCTTTCTCTGAAAGCATTTGAGAGTTTCATTTTGGTGTATTTTGCATCATTGTCTTGCTGAAATGTCCACCTTGGTTTCATCTTCATCATCCTGATAATGTAGACGTTGGACTGAAGCAGCTGACATTAATTTACAATGACAAAAGGCAGAGGGTTGCTGAGGAACTATTAAGAGATTTCAGCTGGTGTCTGGGCTTTCACTGAGCTCCCTTTCTTCATGTGTTCAATACTTTTTCCCGGTGTCAGTTCGTTTTATTACACATAACTTCATTTGTAAACTAATTGGATACATATATGGATTTCTTAGGATGCTATCAACATCCAGTGAAAAATTCAAGTCAACAGCACCATTAGAAGTAGGTTTTCTGAGAAAAACGGTGAAGTGTTCAATACTTGTTTTCCTCCTTTGTTTATCTATGCTGGTATTTTTATTTTCTGCAGATGCACTCCTCTACAAAAATCATCCAATATAAATGTATTTATCATTAAAAAATAGAGCTATTTCATTTATTTAGTGAAATATCACAATATAAATGGCAGAAAAAATCATCTTTTTCCAATATCGTGAAGTCCTAATTAAAAATAAAATGTGACCTTTTTTTCAGAAGATGTATTAATTTTTTTTAGTTCTTATTTGAGTTTGAAGTATGCATCATATTACCCTAAATAGTTTGTTTCTTTCAATTATTCCAATATCACAAAGAACAGAAATGCTAATGCTCATTCATTAGAAAAAGTCCTAAAGATGTCCCACCTTTCTTAAAATGCTATAGATGCACCCATATGGAACGTTTGGCGATACAGATAACTAATCTTTATTTTTGTCAGACAATAACCAATATGTAACCATCCCTATAATAATCCACAGATTTTTAAAAAATATATGCATATACAGAAACCAGGCGACGCGGTGGCGCAGTAGGTGGTGCTGTCACCTCACAGCAAGAAGGTCGCTGGTTTGAGCCTCGGCTGGGTCAGTTGTCATTTCTGTGTGGAGTTTGCATGTTCTCCCTGCGTTTGCTTGGGTTTCCTCTTGGTGCTCCGGTTTCCCCCACAAGTCCAAAGACATGTGGTACAGGTGAATTGGGTAAGCTAAAATTGTCCATAGTGTATGTGTGTGAATGACAGTGTGTGAGTGTTTCCCAGTGATGGGTTACAGCTGGAAGGGCATCCGCTGTGTAAAACATATGCTGGATAAGTTGGCTGTTTATGCCGCTGTGGCGGCCCCAGATTAATAAAGGGACTAAGCTGAAAAGAAAATGAATGAATGAATACAGAAACCATAATGATGTGTGGACAGCGGGCTTTCATCATTGTCATGTTTTTCATTCCTGATGAGTTTGCACCCTCTTTTCTGGGATTGAATTTTGGAATAGATGGAGACTGCTTTTGTTTGCTTGGGTCTCACTTTAATTTAGCATACTAACATTAACCAAAATGAGCAGTTATACGCTTGTGACAGTATCTTTTGTTTTCTGTTTATACTGTTTATTTGTCATCTATTAATACTAATCATTTATAAAAAATTACATTTTAACTCGGGCCTATTAAATACATTCCCAGATAAACTTTATGTAAAGTCATAGAATGACGTTATTTTGAACAAAATAAGCTTACAGTAAGGTTTCATTGGAGTTTGTTTTTAGAAGTTTGCAATAAGGTTTCACTGTGAGCTTGGTCTGGTTAACACCTTAAAACTATCTTGACGACAGCAATCTGTATGAATCTGTTTTGGATTACCTCTGGAAACTAAATCAAACGGGGACAAGCTCAAAATGTTTTAGATATTGTTGACCCCTGTATTTAGCACCGTCCAGCTGTTTAGCCGATCTATGAAAGTGCATCTTAAAAAACAGGGCTTAAGATTTGTCATTAGTCCACGTTTAAAAATGAAGCCTTGCTGTAAAGGTCCTGTTTCAAATCTGTCAAAATTGATTTGTATTGTGTTTTCTCCTCTCCTCCAGCATATGTTGATGAAGCAGCAGGACCGCATTGATGATCGGGTCAAAGACATCGAGGAGCAGCTGTATAAGTTGGAGTCTGACAAACTGCTTGTGGAGGTGAGGATTCATTCACACACACCCGCTTCTGTCAGTCTGTAATGATTGTAGAAAAAGCTTCTTTTGCTGTGACATTGGCAGCGTCTGTTTCTTAAGTCTTATGTAGACCTTTTCTCTCTATCTGCTTGTATTTTTATGTTTGGGAATATTAGACAAACATGTTGTTCTATGAAAGAATAATGGGACGGAGTGGTCTAGTCAAATTTAGCAGGTTTTGAATTCTGGTCTTCATAAAGATCTGTTGTAGGGTTGTCAAAAGAAACGACTTCAATTCAAATCTGACGATACCATCATTGACTACGTTTACATGGACATCAGTAATCGAATTATTTGCCTTAATCTAATTAAGACACTAATAAGATTAAGGCGTTTACATGAGTAGCTTTTTGAATGTTCTTTTCATGATCCCGTTTTACATGTTATATCACATAATTCTGTTAAAGTCATTGCGTCAACGCACTATCCGCATTTCCTCTGGAGTTTCATGTAATTTCGGGTGTTTCGTTTTTAATTTGTCAACTTTAACTGCAGTTTGGCACTTTTACTTTAATTCGGGAACATTTTATGCATGCCCCCCATGACAAACGAGATACTGGATGCAACTATAAACTGCTGGAAGAGTGATGTTTTAACGAAAGTTCATACCGCATGCTAAATGGAAGAAAAAAAAAAACCTCTGCATTTCACTACCCTGTCGCAAAACGCAGCGAAAAGTCCTACATGACGGTAATAGTTTGATTAAAGTGTTTACATGTCTGTACTGCATTTCAATAATGCGACTAAAATCTGCATACTCCAAATGTCTTAATTCGATTTTTCTGTAGTTCGATTATGACCTTAATCTGATTAAATTAATCAAAAATCGCTGATTACATGGTAGACTCTTAATCAGAGTTTTGTCTTAATCGCATTAAAATCGAATTATTGGTGACCATGTAAACGTACTGACTTTCTGCTTGCATATTGAATGCTGCTGATTAGCCATTGTGTTAAATATGAAATTATTTAGCCCCACCCCAAAGAGGCGGAGGTCTGTTTAAATGCATTTTTTGTTAGTTTAACGTGTATAGTGTGAAACAAACACATGTACAGTAGTCAACATTTGAAATGGATCAAAACCTTTCATCAAACAACAGCCATTTCTGTCTTTTTTTATCCACTGAATATAAGTGTTTATCGCATGTGTCATATCATTCATATCACGTTTTTTGAGGGAAAAGACGCCAATACATTTATAAAACTCATCTGTTTATGTAGAGGTTGATATTAATTCTTGCCTTTGTTTTCATTTATGTTAAAGTTTCAAAACACAGATTTCCCTTTTGTCGAGAATAATTATAATTTAACCTATATTTCATCCAAAACACAACTCGGGAGTAAATTAGGTTAGTCTGGTAGCATAAAGATATCTTACTCACTCCTTCTAGCTAAAATAAACCTCAGTTGAAAAGATGTGGTCAAAACCAAGCTTTTCATTTTAGGGGCATATAAAATAATATAAAAAATAAAATAAGTTCTATAGAATTTTTGCACTTAACTAAGCCACATATCTACAATGTATATATTAGAGAACAATTTACCATATTGAATCAATGCACTCTTAGACAGCTTTACATTGTAGCGGTATGTGGTCTATATATGAAAAGTTTAGATGCAAAAACCTCTAAATGGCGTCTAAAATTTTCTTCTAAAATTAACATTTTTATCAGGCTCCTGTGTGTAGATTCAGTAATTTCACTTTTATGGCAAAGGATAAGTCATTTTCATGGTCTTTAAAGTGAAATAACACAACATAAAGAAAGGAGCTTGAGAAAAATGTTCATTTTCTATAGAAATTTCAGACAGCACCAGGTTGTCTATTTTCTGACATTTACCACAAATCTGACTTACTATGTATTATTTACTTATCATCAACAGCGTTGTATGTGATTCTAAAGGGTTTTCTGTAAAATGATACCTAAACTTACTATTTATACCTTCATGTGGTTATGGGAAGTTTTTCATTTTGGTCAGGCCAAATCCAGGCAGAAAACTCCCTAAATAGCCGCAGAGTTTAAGTATAGCCTCATACATGAAACTGAATTGCAAGGGAAAAATAAGTAATCCATTTTTAATTTAATATGTCAGAATGAAAGAAAAAAACAGAACTACAGTAGCAGCAAAGCAGTCACACAGAGAGTTGGGTTGTGCTGACACAAGTGGAATGTTCTCACATTCAGCTACGAAAACAAAATTATCAGGCACAAAATCAGAGCGAGTGACATAATGACCTGCACTTTCTGACACAAACATGCCTGTGCTGTTATAGTTAACTGGAACTGTTGAAAAGTGTTTTCATACGTTGACATAAATGTAACATAAATGCAGCTGAAATAAAAGTAAGAAAAAACAACTAAACTAAACTTCAAGTTACATTACTCATGTTTAAGATAAGTTAAAGAATAAATAAATATCAACAAATAGAGGAAATAATTATAAAACTAGTTGAAATGACAAAAGTACATAATGAAGTAGCTACATAAAAATATTAATAAAATATGAATAAATAAAATTTGTAAATAGCCAGTTTTTCCTCTAGGATTTTTTTCCAGCTGTGGTGGCAGGCCTTTTACACAGATCTTCCAACTACCTATGGCGGTATTTCAATGACAAATGTCCTGAGCACAGTATTACAAGTCGAGATCGCATTCATGTAATACGAGCATGTGAATGTCTTTGCTTGCGCGCCGATTTCCTCTGTTCATGCACAAAACTTCTTGCACACACTCAAATATATGCTGCTCAAGCGCAGATTTTCTTGTGCGCTCTCAAATAAACGCTGCTGAACTACGATTTAGTGCGTTTATTTAACGAATATGTCTCCAACATTTATTAGATTTGCTGGGAATATTTATGAATATCTCCAATAGACCTACAGAACACGCATTCATGCGTCCTGAAGTAAAGTGAAACAGCCGTAAACTCCAGCAAGATGAAGTCATTGTATGCAGAACCACAGACCTTTATCTTTAAATAAACCATAATAATGGAAACTGTGTCCATCATAATAACTGAAAGCTATGTCGTGTTTGCTGGCCTCACGCATCGCGCAGCCCTGTCAGTCTGTCAGACAATCACCATGTAACCTTAAAGAGTTAAATAAATTACGCACAGCACTACTATGGTTACAGAAAAGATAGCTCTTTTATAATTCACTTACATTTGAATACGTTTTGGTGTGATTATAACCTGTTATAAAAAAACAGCAACAACTGAAAGTTTTGAATTAGAAGCTGTAATGTAGCCATGGTGGGAATGAATTGGTGTGGTGCCCTGCCATGGAAGACATGAATGTAGCAGAAACTATGATAGCCAATATCTTAATAATAGACAGGTAATAAGCCACTAGTTAATAGTGAGAATTGTGACTTAAGCTGAAGTGTTACTCAATTTTTATTTTTATTCATAAGGACAAATGTATGAGAAAATCTATTTTAAATGATGAAAGTAAAAAGAGCATTTTAGCCCATGTGCTCAGAGCTTATCTCCAGTTGAGCGGTGGCCACACAGTTATTCTTCTGAGAGCGTAAAAGGATTTTGGAATAAAATATTAATGCACATGCTAATCTTCTGTGCATCTCGCAGACTATTATTAATCCTTCAAAGCTCTGTTCAGTGACCTGCACTACAAACACTTCTGCACCATCCAAAGCACAAATTTGTTTTCCACATATTTTATTTCTTGCCAAATAGTTTGGCCCCAGAAGTACAATTTAGCTGTTGTTCGAAGGTTGCTCCAAAAATAAACTTGGAGAATTCAGGCTCATTTATTAATCAACTTTGTCTCAGATGTTCGTTACTGAATACTCTATTAATATATACAGCTGTAAAATTCTTGTAGGGACTGGTAGTTGTTAAATAGGTAAAAGTTCAAAACATTTTAGAGAATTTTTACACTCGTACTTGACATCGTCCATTTGTGATCAAATTGACAAGAACATCTTAATTCAAGGCATAAATGGGGCCTTTGGTAATCTCTAAACACAGTTTGAGATGTGCATCTGAATAAAAATCTGTTTAAAAATCATTCTGAAAGTGATTTGCAACAATCAAAAACATTGACAGCCAATCAGAATCAGAATCAGAACAGCTTTAAAATGGTTGACAATTTTAAGGGGCTGGCAACATTAATGTAGTATGCACTTGTAATAAACAGAACCTTATCAAGTGTGAACACTAAATTAGTTTACATTACATTTTATCGTCATTGGTATGAAGGGACTTTAAACGTCTAAGAAGCTTTTTACGGCTGTCTAGGCCACAAAACAGAGGCATAAGAAAGAAATCTTAAGAATGAGGCATTTCTATTTTGAATTTCCTTTCCTACAGGATAGTGTTTACATGAAAACTTTTTGAGATTTAATAGCTCACCTCTGACATTCACATAGATCCAGTGACAAAAATGTTTGGAGGTTAGGGGGTTTTGTTTATTTTTTGTCAAATTAAGAGAGCCCATCTATCTTTGTAACTGTTTAATGTGACACTATATGTTTGATTTTTAATTCTGCTCTAATTGGGGTCTATTAGAGGTGCTGTTTACATTTTTTTTGGTTTAAATTGCGTAAGTTTTGTAGTGGTTACACCTGGTGTCCACATTACTACGGAATCTTCGACCCATAAAAATAGACACTTTTAAAATGCTGAAGACTATAGCTGCATAATATATTGCAAAATTATTGTTATTTTCATAATAGTAGTATGTGTGCAAGAGTGCAAGAGTGCATGAGTGTTTTCCAGTAATGGGTTGAGGCTGGAAGGGCATCCGCTGTGTAAAACATATTCTGGAACAGTTGGTGGATCACTCTGCTGTGGCGACCCCTAATAAATAAAGGAAAATGAATGAATGAATGAATGAATTATAATTGTATATGCAATATACATACTGCATGTGTGATACATTTATTTTATGTATTGGTTGTTTATTAATTTGACCAATCAGATGGGGCCTTACTATTTTTATCTCCACCCATTGACTGGTGTGGCACAAAGGTTTACCTATAGCTGAAAATAAATATTTATGGCAGGAGTCAAGACAAAAAGAGTAAAATGCCATCAGCCAATCAGAGTCAGTATACGTATTTGCTGAAGGTTTTAGTCATTTGTAGTGTTTTAAAGATAAATCTTTGCACCTTGACGCAGTTTTTTAGTTTAAATAAGAGTTAATTAGATCCTAAAATTTTATTTACCTGTTTATTTTAATATCATTATATAAATGAATAATTTAAAAACATGGCTAATAAAAATATAATTTTTCTAGGGAAATGTTATATTGTAAGAAATATCATTTTCGCAATACTCAACAACCTTATCACATATTTTTCCAGTATCGCACAGCCCTACCAAGGACCTCTTTTTTGTTTGGAAATGCCATTGATCTCTTTAAGTATAGACAGATTGAAACAGACTTTTGAAAACGGAGGTGTTGCGAAATGCAATCCATGTCTGATTCTGGCCTTCTGGATTATTAGTTTCCTGATTCATCAAGCCATTTTCATTTGACCATTACGCAACTAGTAGACTGCAAATACGAATAGTCTGGTAGCATAAAGATATCTCACTCACTCCTTCTAGCCAAAATAAACCTCAATTGAAAAGGTCCAAACCGAGTTTTTCATTCTGGGGCTAATTCTAGTGGTTAGAAACTAGCGTATGAAATAATTTCTGGAGAAGTTTTGGACTTACCTAAGCCACATATCTATATCAGAGAACAATTCAACATATTGAATCAATGCATTCTAAGGCATCTATTAATAGTAAAGGTCTGTGGTCTGTATATGTTATATTTATGATTCCGTTCCAAAGCTTAGAATATCTATAGACCCTTTTCACATTTCCGGGTTTCTCAGTAGAGGAAGTCGTCATAGTTGGGAAAACTTAGAGCGCAGTGAATGGGAGAGTACAACAAATCATTTTTTTTACAATCCTATTTGGTGAAATAATAAAAGATAAACTCATCGATGATGTTATAAAGAATTTTAGAAAAAGGAAAAAAATAGTGTGAGACTGATGACAGCAGCCAGAGGAGAGAAATAACATCACATTTATGTCCTGTCCCATAGACGCTGCATTAGAAACAACTCGCACAAGCGGGAATTCATTTTTTGTAATTTGAAGCAAAGATGATATAATACATACATAAATACATTTAAATATTCATACATTTTTTTTTTTTTTTTTTTATCAAAATATTAAAAAATCTCAAGGATTTAAGATTATAATGACCGTTAAACGCGTCATAACAGTCTTGTGAAAAGGGTGTCACAAACTTGCAGGAGACCCAAATGCAAGTGAATGCAAGTTGATTTATTAAACTGGTATAACAGGAAAACAGCTGGTAATGATCTCACCAGATATCGAGGGTAGGATAGAGCAATGATGCATCTCTCAAGGAATTCGACAACGCTTAACAGCGGTGATAGTTCTTCTTATGAGACAGATCTAGGGAGATCTCTCATAGAATTCCACAACGTCAAACAGCAGTAACAGTTCTTCAGTGGAGCAATGCAAAGTGAATATCCAGTAAGGGTCGACAACGCTAAACAGCGGTAACAGTACTTCGGTGAATTCAAGCAGTGCTGACAATTCCAAAAGCAACAGTCTCTAAGATCAACTCACCAACAGCGGATACAGCGGGAAGAGCCCAACAGGAACAGACACAGACGTGAAACAACAACGAACTGACAACAAGAGACGCGAACGCTGAACAAATAAAGGTGCCGTAATGCGCTACACCTGTGGTGTGCTAATTAACAGCTGAGCATGTGACTGCCCAGCTGACGACATGAAAACACAGACAGCCACGCGGTGAAAGATACCCAAACAAACACACCCACAAACACACACATACATACGCACACACACACAAGAGGAACAGACAGATCCCCAACCGTGACAAAGGGTCTATTATATCTTAAATCTGACTGATTTATTATTTATTGATTTATTATTAATAATCATTCATTCATTTTCTTGTCGGCTTTGTCCCTTGCGGGGTCGCCACAGTGGAATGAACCACCAACTTATCCAGCACGATTTTACGCAGCGGATGCCCTTCCAGCCGCAACCCATCTCTGGGAATTTCCACACACACACATTCACACTCATACACTACGGACAATTTAGCTTACCCAATTCACCTGTACTGCATGTCTTTGGACTGTGGGGGAAACCGGAGCACCCGGAGGAAACCCACGCGAACGCAGGGAGAACATGCAAACTCCACACAGAAACGCCAACTGACCCAGCCCAGCCGAGGTTCGAACCTGGCAACAGCACTACCTACTGCGCCACTGCGTTGCCCCTATTATTAATAATCTAATTTATAATTTTTTTATTATCAATAGTGTTTTATGTTATTTTAAAGGGTTTCCTGTAAAATCTTAACATTGTATTTAGACCTTCATGTGGTTATGGGAAGTTTTTCATTTTGGTCAGGCCAAATCTATGCAGAAAACCCCCTAAATATCTCCAGAGTTTAAGTATAGCCTCATACATAGCCTACTCAACTGGTAGACTGCAAATACGAATGGCAGCAAAATATGTGAATGCCCAGAGCATGAGTGGTCACGTATCATGTGTTTTAGGCTGTATAGTGGACAGAGATCTTTTTTAAACCGCAATAAAAACACCAGTCTGAATTAGGATTCATTGTAAAACACCACTTTCAATGAAACACAGTAGTGTAAACGGCACCTTAGTGTAGTAGGGCCCAAACATAACCTCAAGCCCAGCTGCCTTCAGTCCTTTAATTCCTGCCCTTATTGTGTTTATTTGTGCTATTGCTTATAAATAGCTCATTAGTTCTTATTTTCTCTCTGACGGTTTATTTTTTATATGAATAATATGAACCAGAATAAGCAAAAAACTCAGAGTAATATCACATCTCAAAGGCTGCTGAAGTTTGTCATTTTTAACACTCAAGGTAATAATACTTACATATATTGACAATTACATGAAAGAATCACAAATACATATGTAAAGCAAATATGCCCCCGACCCATCAAATGTGCCCCTTGTTTGCATGCCTGTAGAGAAACTGACTGTGCACTTCTTGTGTGTTTCAGGATAAGGTCCGGCAGTTGAAGGAGGAGGTGCGTGTGCAGTATCATAAAATGCACCAGCTTTTAGAGGACGACCTGGGCAGGACTCTGGAGGTGCTGGATAAAGCCCACTCCAAATACTGCCAGGAGAGCTCCACACAAACCCTGCAGCTCAACGAACGCCGCCAGGAGGCCAAGAAACTTCTCAGCTCCGTCCAGGTGGTGTTCGACAAGGCTGAGGACATTAACATTATGAAGGTCAGCTTTATTCTCTAGCTCAGCCTGCACTGATGCTTTCATCTGGTCAGCCTCAATATCCAGCAATCCTGTGTGTTTGAGGAAGGAAATTAATTCATTATTGTCATTTTTATTGTTCATTTAGGTTAGAGGTAGTGCTGCACGATATTGGAAAAATCTGATATTGCAATATTTGAGTTTTCTGTAATAAATATTCATTATGAATTAGGGCTGGGCGGTATATCGAGTTCTGGGGATATATCGATATAATTCCCCAACGCGATGCGGGATTATGCAATATCTTTCATATCAATATGGTTTCAGGCCAGACATGGGCATTCTGAGCGAAACAGACTACTCCAAGGTAGCACGCGAGCTCCACTTACACAAATGAAAGCATGCGCAAATGAATGATTCACTCCCTGAGTCATACAAAAAATTTGTTAAAAATGAACGAATCGTTCAAGAATGACCCATCAGTACACTCGAGATGGAGGAACGTTCAGTGCCGGTGTTGTATCGAAATCTGACTCCCCGGACAAATCTGAATCTGATCTCGCGTGCACGCGCATCACACTGATCATTTTATCGATCATTTCTTCTACAGTTGACAGTAACAACAAACATAGAAGCCTTGCCAAATTCACAAGCAACCAAGGTTTATATAGAAAACAAAAAGGAAAAATTTAAAATAGTTGTACGAAAATTTAAAATTTTACATTAAAAATTTAAAAACTTAAATTTTCGTTTAAAATGTTCAATTTAAAATTGTACTTTTAATTATTTTTAAATTTAAAATAATTGTCGTTAACTGAAATAAAAATAAAAACGAGAGTAAATAAAAACATGACAGTAGCACGGTGACAGCATCACAGGCACTTAAAACTATTACTTTAACACATTTGTGCCCAATAATGGGTTTTATTTCTGTATCGCGAACAAATCTTTTTAACCGGATCTTCTAGGGGAAGCGGTTGGACTAGTTCACCAAAACGAACTGAATCATTTGAAACGATTCGCATCTCCAATAAGCACTTATCCACAAACTACTTACTTTAACAAGCCTAATAATTACCCACTTCTGACTCGAAATAATCCATTATATACTGTCATTCAGTTATTAGAACAGTAACGTTACACTGAGATCAAATTTGAACAACAGCAGCGCGGGTAAACCAAGGGCTTAATGAGAAGATCTGGTGAAAAAACGGAAGTTTATTGCATAACAGAAAATCGTATTGGAATTTAAATAAGTGAATGATGATTCAGTTGGGTTGCAAAACTTTACTGTAAGACATTTTTCAGATCATAGTGATGTTTTAGCTGACTGAAATTACTATTGCTGACTACATATTTTTGGTATGTTGAGTCCTATATCTGAACTTCCCATCACTACTGTGTATCTAACCTCAGAGCAGCCTTGCACAAATATTGAACTTAAGGCTGCTATCTCGTGGGCTGTTGTATTTGAATTTGAAGATGGGTATGGTATTGGTAGATGATAGTGTTCATGTATCCTCTAAATACAGGTTTCAAAAAATGTATGGCTGAGTTTTTATTGTACAATATTTATTCTATTGATTTTGAATCGTGCACCTAACAAATATCCTTATTTAGAAAAAAACTAAACTAAACTAAGTCATTTCAAAATACAGAAACTAATAAAAACTAGCAAATCTGCCTCCAAAAACGAATTAAAACTAACTGAATTTGAAAACAAAAAGTCAACACGAAATAAACTAAAACTAATGAAAAATCCAAAACTATTTTAACCTTGCAAGCAACACCTGAATGTGTTCAAAAGAATTAAAAATGCCAAAATGGGATGAATTTATACCGCATTTTTTAAAGTAAACCCACCTCATATTCACTGATTATAAGTTCAGTATTTATTACACAACAGTCTCTTCTTTACATTTACGTTATAACAAATTTAGCTCTGCGTTCTGCTCTGTTATTGCATATTGACTTTAATTCCGATTATATTCTAATCATTGTTTTTATTTATTTATTTATTCTGTATAATTGATTTATTTATTTTAGCCCATTAATCTGAGGACGTGATTTGATTTGTGTGTGTGCATAATGTACAAACGGTTGGTGGTTTAAACGATTATTAAAACTTAAAAAAGTAAAATAAAAAAAACCTGCATTTGTCTACCACAAGATAAGAATGATAATTATAATGATGATAATAACAGGGAGGGAAACCCCTGTGTTTGAATTATATTATGCTCAAAAACTGTTTAATAAAGTTTTAATAAAGGCTTTAACTGTCAAGTAACCATTTATGGGACAATACCAGATATATATCGTATACCATCATTCCTCCTAAAGACACAGAGATATGATTTTTTGGCCATATCCCCCAGCCCTATCATGAGTACAGTTCCATAAAATTGTTTGAACTATTTGATCGTTTTCTGGAGTCTAACAGTATTCAGGTACAGAAAGTGAATAATCATAATGCCAAATATGCTTTTCGTACTTTGCTATGTCTCATTTCTAGTCCAAATATCTACACATTCTTAGATCAAGTAACAGTATTGTTTTGTTTTCAACTTAAGAAGAAATGTGTAGTTTTTTCCTTAAAACAAGCTAAATTATCTGGCAGTGGGGTAAGCAAAATAATCTTGTTCTCGCATAGAAATGTAAATAGAAATAAGACAAAACTTAAATCATATAAATTCCGTATAAATACAGTAATTAAACACAATTCTGTAGCTCCTGGTCAACTATATTTCAGACTCAACACTGCATGTTTTGCGATGTGACTATTGTGGATGTCCTATATGTGCCATTTACATATTTCAATTAATATGGTAAACGAGTGCATGTTTTTACCAAAACTAATATTGGATTTTATTTTATTTTTAATGCATGTGTACATATAAAACAATATAATTTGCACAAAGAAATTATGGGGTTCTTCTCTAAAGAAGTGTTTTTACGCTGACTTGAGGTGGATTTGAAGCATTATGTGAATAATGGGAAACGGTTATCGATTATCAAGCCATCAATTCGGTTAAATTCGATATCTCAGTGCATCACGGTGCATTGACGATGCTTTCCATACTCAATTTTATACATGCAGCACAAGAACTCTTGCATTAAAATGTATAATTTATTTTATAATTTTAAAATACATTTTTATCTATTTGTAATACAATCTTGACCTTTAATACAAGAGGTCAGATATCTGAACTGTACCTTTCATTTTCCCTGCTCAAAGAAAACACGCTTTGTGAATGCATGAAACAAAACTCAAGTACATGCACAGAACAACATGAGCATTTATAGCAAATAAACAAACGTAAATATTATCCTGCTTGCTTTTGAAGCATTGTCATGATTAGTCACGCACTCAACAGAAGGGGCTGCGATTGGCTCTTATGCGCTGGCGCTGTTCACCGATAAGTGACACTGATAAAATGATGCAGCGATCACAGCTGATCCATGATAGATGATAGACGCGAAGGAGAAAACTCGCTTTGCAGACACGCTCGAGTCTGGATCCACAAGTATCTCTATAACAGCCAAGAGGAGAGGTAAAGTCACGCCAGTAGGCCACAGTGAGAGAGAGAGGGAAATGGAGTTAACTTTTATTTTCTCAATCGCACTGAAATAGGGGCTTCTACTGGAACTTCAGTGTCAGTGAATGACATAATATTTTACCGCCACATAGTGTATATGAGACAAATGACATCAGTACGCAATAACCAGTTAGAATCTATTACTTAACCGATACCGAATTGTCCGCATCTGTATCGCGGTGCACCGAAGAAACAATTAATTTTGACACCCGTAGTGAACATTACAATCACGTGACTAATCAGTTGTCTCCATTATGCTTGCCTTGTTTACTGTTGGTTACTAGGTTACCAATACTACAGTCAGCCACTCTCAATTTGAAGGAAATGCAATTAATTGACAATTGGACTTTTTTCTTTCGGAAACTTTGAAAAGATTCAACTCGGCCAGTGTTCAGTATGACCGTCACTTTGTAAAATACTAACAAAAACTGCGTGAAGAAGACTATTAGAGTGTCGTTATGAAAGCTTTTTATATATAAAGATATGTACTTAATAGGGCTAATATTGAGACCTTAGTGATGCGATTTGATTCAATTCAGATTTGATTCAAGTTGATTATTGTTAACCCTTGAACATCACATTTAAAGTTAAGTCTGCTAACTGAATCTCTCTGACTTTATTATTATAATATAAAACTTCAAAACTATCAATATTATAATTGTGAGTGTTGCATACTCTTACATAGTTTTTCCCCCGATGCATGATTCTATGTCTGTAAAAGGCAGTGTAATTATTGAATATTGTCTTGAATTTGTTTTCGATTATTCAACATAATGTCATGGATTCTTGGAAGTCTGAAACCACTTTTCCAAATTAAAACGTCTGTCTGACTGGGCAGCTTGAGTTTCGGACACAGTGAATATTTCCTTAAGAACATTTTCTTCTGACTTTCATTATAAATGTCCTCTCATTCACCTCACGTGCACTCATAAACCCAGAATGTGCCCAAACCTGAGAGGAACCCTGCCCTGTTTGTGTGTGGCTATCAGCAGATCTGCTCCTCCAGATATTTCAATGTTTACAGACAATGAGTCAGTCAAGCACAAGCTTGTGGAGATTAATATTTTCTTGTGTTTTTTTGTTTTGCAGAACACAAAACCAGTGAAAATACTCATGGACAGGTACGCCATTCATGAGCGCACACATTTTACTTTCAAATGTTCAAACCGATTCCTGAATATATGATGATCAAATGCTCTTTTACAGATCACAGTCATGCACAGGCAGCATTCTGCCTCCTTACAAAGTGGGGCATCTTAATTCCAAAATATTCCTGTCTGAAGTTTCAAAAAAGGAAAAGAACCTGAAAAAAATACTGGAAGGTAAGTGAAGTCTTGCTCAGTAACAAATGGTGGGTTGGTGTTTGTGGATTCTGTAAAGAAGCAATGAAAAATAACAAATTGCAACTAATCCTATAATCATACATGATGTATAATGGGGGGCTTGGTTGAAGTAGCTTAGATATTTAGTTAAAATATGCATTAAAATAAATATGATTTATACATGAATGTATATCCTCTACGATGATTCATTTCTTAACTGAAATCAATGTATTTTTTAAATGCACCATGCTGGGTTAATGTTGTAAAACCCAACACAGGAAAACATTCACAAAGGATAAAAATAAACATTAACAGGTCTCTTAAATCTTAGATAATTTGCCCCTTTTATAACAAGTTAAGTTTGAAAAACGTCTTTCAAACCATCGTGATGTTTATGAAATGGTAATTAATGAATGAATTCTTTTTCTTTAAAAAAAGAAACTGTGGAGAAGCTTTCATAACTTATAAAAATGATAAATAGCAAGATTAAAGGTTTAAATGTTGACTTGAAAATCACTTTTCATGACGACTACAACAACTGACATTTGAGTCTTTATATTGAAACTTTTAGAACAGTCGTATGAAACTATTTTGACACATTTAAACTAATATTTTTAACTAGTTTTTAATTTTCTTATATATTAAAAGAATTTTCCCTATATAAAATTTACACATATATTATGTTATAATTTACCCTAAAATGCAGTGGTCCCCCACATTTTTATCACCACGGACCAGTCAACGCTTGACAATTTTACCGTGGACCTGGGGCAGGAGGGAAGGGTTAACGCAGATTGCTAGGTAGAGGCAAGCTGGCAAAACATTGCTGTAACTCTGATACAAGTTTTATTTATTGAGAAAATTACAAAGTACTGCAGTGTTTGGGTGTTCTGTGTTTGTCTGAGATAATTAGGGCGTACTCACACTATGTACAGTTGCCTTGAACCGGGCCAAAGCACGCTTGTCCCCCCTCCCGTCTCCCCCGACGGGCCGCACTCACACATTACATTCGGGCTTGGGCACACTTACATCATCGATGATGCGCTGTTCAGCAAGCGCTTTCACTCAGCACAGTGGAGATTTCTTTAGTTAAATTGTTTTAGTAGTTTGGGATGCGGTGACAAATATTTCACTGAACAGATCAGCCACTTTTGACGCTCATAATTAATCATAAAGTCCTCGTGCTGCAGGAATTAGGAGGTTTGCTGAAGGTGCAGCTGTGGTGCAGTGAGGGGTTTGCGTCTATAATAAAGTACGACAATTTGAGTTCATTGAACAGTCCGAATGATTAATATATCCATATCAAACAGTCCCTTAAAAGTCACGTCTCTGTTTCAGTTTCGGACTCAGGCGCGTTTTGCACTCACACTACAAGCGTACCGCACCTGAGCCCAAGTGAACCGCGCTCTCCGATTCAGAGCACTCACACTTCTCAAACGATCCGGGAAACGGGCCTGGGCATGGTTCGGATAGCATAGTGTGAGTACACCCTTAGTCTACCGAAATGTGTATAATCCATGCAAAGTATGAAGCTGATCCGTCAGTTCTTGTCACGTGACTTGTGGTGCGCTCGCAGCATTCCTCCACTTGCTTACACAAGCCACGCACCTCTATTGGAAATAACGACCTTGCGCACAGAAAAGACACAATATGCTAATAGCCTCGTCATCTGCGATCTCCAGCAGTTGATCTTCTTCTTGCACAGACATGGTGGTTTCACCTGATTTGTTGACAAATGGGTTGCGGATCCATTCCTTGGCAGTTAGCTGGGCCTTTTCCCGTTCGCAAAGAAACTTTCCATAGATGTCTGTTGCTTACTCATTTTGCTAGCTTCTGGGTTAAATTTGGGTTCTCAAGTGACCAAGATGTAAGCGAGAGAATGCAGTCATTTTTCAAAATAAAAGATCCTTCAGACTCGTATTATTGTTCAGATAATAAATAAAACGGAAATAAATCTTGTGCGGCCCGGTACCAATTGATCCGTTGGTTGGGGACCACTGCTATAATATTGTCATCGTAAAAAGTCCTACATGAAAAACATGCAAAAATAAGAAAGATTGGTTAGATTTAACAAAAACGGCTCCATTTGTTAACATGAACTACTAGTAAAATGTTTGAGGGTTTTTTGTACACTTTTTAGTGCATCAGCATTTATGAATACGTTAATAATCAAAAGTACCTGTTAATTTTATTTTTATTTAAACATTTACTTTTCTATTATGGCCTTGCAAAAATATTTATCTTCAATGTACTATTATTTTTTCCACAACTCAACCTCTTTGTCCTCTCTGTCCCCTTGTTTCCAGCCCCATTCAGCACGCCTGCGCACTTCCTCCAGAGCATTTCGGTCCACCCCTCCAGTGTCAATCCCACCGGGGGTGAGAAAACGCAAACACTCCTCGGCCTTCCCAGAAAGCAGCACTAGCCTGCTGGAGTCCTCGACGGGCCCCATGAGCAAACAGCAGTTCCTGGCTCCGGGCTCCAGCGACGGGGCCACAGCACAGACAACCATCGCTCCCTGCAGCTCCGCCCAGCACATCGTGGGCCTTAGCAGTGGCACTGGCGGCGGCGGCGCCCAATCTGTGCATCATTCCAGCTCCGTTTTCACCCCTGCCGACTATTCCAATCCAAGCTCCTCCCAACAGGCCATGCTGCCCCAATACGGCAGCCGAAAGATTCTCATGTGCACCATGGACAACTGCTACTGCTCCGGCGTCCCCTCCATATCCAACCACCGCACTCATCCTCCATATTCACGCTCGGGATCTTTCCCTTGGACACAGGATTACTCGCACCCTCTGCCTTCAACACCTTCCATGTCCCAACCGCTCCAAGGGCTCTCCATGCACGATTGGATCGACGCCTCGCAGAGCCACAGGCACCCTGATTTCTATGGATTATACGGGCAATCTTCCACTAAACCCTACGTCACCAGTTAACCTTCCAACCTCAGCTCGCTCATATCCTCTGTGAACTTTCAGGCACATCACGGTTAAAAGCAACACAGCACTTTTTGCCAGCCTTTTGGCTTCAGATCATCAATCTCTTCCAGCTCGAGCATTACGTGTTTGTCCCTGTGTAAAACAAGATAAGGGAATCTTTCTTTGAGAAATGTGGAGGCGGGACGCAGATGAGGTTTTCAAATTACAAACAGATTTGGGATAATTGCGGAGGCTTCTGATAGCGATCGCTCGTACATGGAGTTGGTTTTAACTCCTTTCACCTCGGCTCTTCCTGCCTTCAAGGCATCTGGAATCTGGGTGGTTTTGATTACGCGGTAAAGATTATGTTTAACGTTGCTGTTAAACTTCTGGTTGTTCTGGTCGACAGGGATATAAGGAGTGTGTTTATTATTTATAAACTTGAGAATTTGCGATTAAGTTTGTGCCGAACCGCTCCACAGGTAAACACCGTTATGGTTTTGACGTGTTATTTACATTCCTTAGAGGCCAGAGGATCTTGTTTTTTTCAGTTTACAGCTATGTGTTAATATTTCAGTCATTTGTTGGTAGGTTGGAAAAAAAAAACAATCCGGGTTTCTGGGAGGCTTTGCTCGCAAGCATGTCATGAGCTATTGCATCTGAAGCACTTCTGGATTCTGCTTCCTCTCAGATAATGTTACTTCCTGCGTTCAAGCACATGTGAAGCATGTTCAGGATGACTGGTGCCTACACACACCTCTCAGTCTTATAAGGGTGGACAAGGACATGCCGAAAATCTTCCTGTTTGTGGTCGTAGGCCTGCAGGAAAGCCTTTCTGTGAACTCAGATCTTCAAGAGACTCGACTGAGTGAGACTAGAGGACGCTTGTGGACATTTTTTCACATATTTTATACAAGGAAAAACTGACTGCGTACATTTGGAAATCAAATAAATGTGCTTCAGAAGAGTATTAAATGCTGGTTTAAAGAGAAGTGTGTGCGCAGTGTCTTTTGTAGTTGTGTGGTGTTTTCTTATTGACGTAGGTGGTTCTCAATCAGGGTGGTTAAGCTAAATTTAGATTTTGACTTTAAAAACAACCAAAATGGATTAAATAAGTGCCATAGAATGCATTGATTCAATAAGTTAACTTCAATAAGTTGTTCTATGATATCTACATAGTATGCATATATATATGAGCAATATCACACTCGTAGCAGTGCGATGTGGCTGTATATCGGCACTGGTGGGAGGTGTGTGTTGGCTCAAGGCCGCAGGCCGAGTGGATTAGTGTCCCACCAGTAATGTAATGTAATGTGTATTGATATAGCGCATTTATTGTGTATGGCCATACACCCAAAGCGCTTCAAAATCATGAGGGGAGTCTTTCCACACCACCACCAGTGTGTAGCATCCACTTGGATGATGCGACGGCAGCCACAAAACAACGGCGCCAGTGCGCTCACCACACACCAGCTATTGGTGGAGTGAAAAGACAGTGATAGAGCCAATTCGGTGGATGGGGATGATTAGGAGGCCATGATGGGTAAGTGCCGATAAAGGGACCTTTGGCCAGGACACCGGGGTTACACCCCTACTCCTTACGAGAAGTGCCATGGGATTTTTAATGACCACAGAGAGTCAGGACCTCGGTTTAACGTCTCATCCGAAAGAGGGCGCCCACCGACAGTGTAGTGTCCCCTTCACTTTTACTGGGGCATTAGGACTCACACTGACCACAGGTTGAGCGCCCCCTGCTGGCCTTTCTAACACCACTTCCAACAGCAACCTAGTTTTTCCCATGTGGTCTCCCATCCAGGTACTGACCAGGCTCAGCCCTGCTTAGCTTCAGTGAGTAACCAGTCTTGGGCTGCAGGGTGATATGGCTGTGGCGAAGTGACGATAAACAGCCACATCACACTGCTACGAGTGTGATATTGCATTTATATAACAGTTCGACAGCATAATAATGTATATAAAAAAGAAAATCAAACATGGGGAGTCTCAAAATCCTTTTGTATGAAAAACTACTTTCTTCCGCCATTCATTCACATCTGCAGCTGTCGTCAGAACAGCAGGGGCTGTTACTACTTCAAAAATGTCACTTTAAAGCTAGTGTTTGAATGATTCTCTAGCGCAGGGGTGCTCATCCCTGTTCCTGGAAATCTATTTTCCTGCAGATTTAATTTGCAGCCCAAATCAAACACACCTGCCTGTAATTATCAAGTGCTGTTCAGGTCCTATTTAATTGGTTCAGGTGTGCTTGATCAGGGTTGGAGCTGAACTTTGCAGGAAGGTAGATCTCCAGGAAGAGGGTTGAGCAGCCCTGCTCTAGCACATGGGTGACCAACTCTGTTCCTGGCGATCGACCTTCCTGCAGATTTCAGCTCCTACCCTGATCAAACACACCTGAACCAATTAATTAGAACCTGAGGAGCACTTGATAATTACAGGCAGGTGTGTTTGATATGGGCTGCAACTGAAAACTGCAGGTAGGTCGATCTCCAGGAATAGGGTTGAGCACCCCTGCTCTAGCGTAATGTCTAAAGTGATGACAAAACAGGTGATTCTGCTCACATTTTAAGATAATAAGGCTGAACGTAATGAAATGCCATCAGTCTACAGAGATTTCTTCCAGTATTTCTCTGTTGCTATCAGGACATCACAATAATTATCTACGAAAATGCCAAATCAACACAATCACTACCAGATTACTGTTGTATTTGCGATAAGGAAAAACTCTAAACTCATGCGGGCATTTCTTCTTTCTTTACTTTTACTGAACTAGTCTGCAGTAATGAAAACAGGAGACTCATTAGAAACAAACAGATGGCCAACCAAAAAGTAAATAAAGGGTTATACAAAGAGTGGCCAACACAAAATACTTACATTCCTAATATGTGAGTCTCATCTCACACTCAATACACTACAATTATATGGTATAAATACTGCACTGCAACATACAAAAGAGAGTTTTATAATGATTTGATCAGCTGTAGTTTGAAAATACTCTGTTTTTCTTTTCGAAGGGTGTATTAAGCGGTCACTGTTGCCATCTTGTGGATGGACAACATTAACCGTCTTTGCTCAGCTCAATAACAGGTTAATGGCCACCAACGCGCTGTCTCTCAGAAATTATCAATATATAAAATAGGCACTATCCTTATAAATAAACTGCATAGTTGCAATCTAAACAACTGCATTCTTGACTAAAAAAAGCCTCTAAAGTACATTATGTTGTCCAACAGCAGCAATATTTGTCAAACTGTAGATAACCTGTCCTCTGCTTGTTGCTGTATGTGGGCAGAGTAATACACAAGGGTGAAGAGGCGGTACGAGTGCTGTTATTTGCAGAATATCTTACGGCTATCAGCCAATCAGATTCTAGAACCAGACAGAACTGTCGTATAAACTTATTTATAACCCCAGAAATGACCCTTAGAATGAAAGCTCAATTTTGACAATATTTTGAATGGTTGTGAATAGCACACGAGTTCGCTGCCTCATTACACATTTAAAGGTTCCGTGAAGTGCTTTGAAATATGCATTTTTATTCGATGTTTGACGTTATCTCAACCAAAACCCGAAGAGAAGGTGGGACATAGTGTAGCTCCTCCCCATTTAAAAAAACAGCCAATAGCATGTTGTTTTATCACCGCTCTGCCAGTGAGAGTGGTTGAACTCAAGCGGATCAAATGAAAATCGTTTTAAAGGGGGTGGGGCTTGTCAGATACTAGAGAGCATTTGATTGGTTATGATTTAATGAGAAATAAGTATGAGGTGACGTGAAAAAAACATTGATCCATTTAGGCAGAAGTAACTACCTACAAGTTTTACATGTTTATATCAGTTTTATATCTTCTAAACGCGAATTTTGTCTCTGTTTTAGAGCACACTAGCTTATAGATATCTTAAAAGCTAACAATACTGATACTAACATCTACAAAACTTGATTTTTATTTCATGGGACTTTTAAGTGGCAGATTTCACAACATACATGTTAAACTAACAAAAGATACGCTTAAACAGACTGTATGCCTCTTCTGAGTGGCGCGGAATAAATGTATAATCCGTATATCCTGCATTTTGCCTTCTGACGTGCTATGAATGGCTGGCTGAAACTGCTCCTTAATGCTTATCGCACAACAGATGCAATGCACTGCGACACATCATGTCTTTTCAAATCCTAACCATTGTTTTCTATGAATGTACGCACACTGCAACATATAAAATAAAAAATATATAGACTTGATATGATGCATCAGGGTTTAGTCTCCCTGCCTTTCCCATTTTCAAAAAAAGAGTCCTACATACATAGTAAGTTTAAAGGGCACCTACGAAAAAAATCAAGCTTTGTAAGCTGTTTGGACAGAACTGTGTGCAGGTATAGTCTGTCCACTGTCATTTTGGAGTGATATAAAAACCCAATAAGTCTCTTTTTTTTAAATTTACTGACGTTAAAATAGGACCCAAATTCCAGTGATTTTGAGGCCCACCACAACGTGACGTAGAATTGACAGGTGCCATGTTTCTATAATAACATGTATACACATGTCCACATTTTTTTGCAAAGAAACAGGGATTAAAAGATCTGTTCCAACTCTCTGTGATCAGCTGCACCTCAATAATTTATTTTACCCTTAAAACGTTTTTAAAACTGCATGTTTGTAATAAAGACAGTAAAATTGCTATGTAATTCTTAACCGATATAATCACCACAGCCGCATGGTGTCAGTAAACACTCAAATATGTGTGTGTTTGTACTGCAAACGACATTTGTGTGAGACTCATCATTTCAGAAAGGCTTGAATAAACTCCACCACAAATACATCAAATAAACTTACTTGTTATTTTAGACTAGTGACCTCATTTCAGCTTCATCCGTGTCTATCTCCATCACTGACTGCTGTTTATCTGACATAACGCAGGGGAAGCAGACACACACGGGAACGTGGGCGGGGAGAAGCTCATTTAAAGCCATAGGCTACAAAAACAGCTACAGACACTAAAATGGGCAGATTCTGGAGGCTATAATAAATAATCTGATGGGTATTCTGAGCTGAAACTTTACAGACACATTCTGGAGACACTACAGTCTTATCTCACAACTTATAAAAGGAGTAAAACAGGTGCCCTTTAATGTAAGCTTAGATAAACTTAAATTTTTTTTAAAAAATTCATTGTCATCTTACTAGAAGAGGAAAGGTCAAAAATGTGGAAACTCCTTCTCAGAAGTAACATTTGCAGAAAATAAGGGACTTTAGCATGTGCATGATAAAATTTTCATGCATGAGTCTGCTTATCCATGTTGGAAAACATCTACAGGTCTGTGACAGACAAGTTACTGAGAAGAGTACTTGGACTTTAAAAAATGTTGGGATGTTTCAATTCAAATATGGATCAAATATGCCAAAACACAAACTAGGTTAAACAAATTTAATACAAAAAAGTTTCCATATTTTACCCAAATTTGTTAAAACAGCTGAGCATTATCTAGATTCTAGAATGTAGTTATCAGGCCAAAATACAATTAAAATATTTGTTAAAAAGCAGTTAAAATCACAGGAAATTACGCAACATTGTCAGATCCAAAGAAATCCCATTATTCAAGCAGGACTCTGTTTGTCTTTGTCTTGGATCATTTGCCTAGACCTTGTTGATTATCAAAACAGGTTTGGAGGTTATGTTTAAAGTGAAGTTAATCATTGGCGAGGAAGTTTAATCATTTGTGTACAAGAAAGTAACGGCATTAAGAGTAAATCTAAAGCAAAAATACAGCTTCCCCAACAAAATTATAAAAAAAAACAAAACAGCCCTGACCACTTCTAAATCATTTAAATATAGCAAGGACTGATGCCAGACTTTCCAGCTATTCCACACGGGTCAATAGGGGCATCAGTCACATTTTTCCATTAAAGCACGGTGGGATGGGGGCGCAGGGGCGACCGGGGTAGAAAGGGGATGGGGGAAGTAATCAGGCTTGAAGAACAGCTCATCATTTATTTATAAAGTGTAACGTTCCGGCCCCTCTCCTCCCACAAACCTCATGCATTCACCCTTTACTGCTCTCCCAGACCAGCACAGTCAACGTTTTGTGACCAATTAGAAATCTGACTAGACTCTGGCCTCTTTCCCCCCCCATCCCTTGCTTGCTGTGGGTGGACACGCCATATGCTCCGAGAGCTCCACAATGGGTTTGTTTTTCTGAGCTCTGCCGTCCCATGATGCTAATCACGCTGGCTGCTCATGCTGGCTCATTTCAGCCCGTGGGAGGACTGAAGCCTGCCGGAAGGATCGATTGCAAAACACAACAGAGGCTGCTCAGCTCCGCTCCTCTATACATGTGATCACATAGGGATGCATTTAAAGCCTGAAGTGAAAAGGAATATAAAAAGCACCCCGTATGTGGGGATTTTGATTTCGAGAGAGTTGTTATAAGAATCGGAGGGTGTTTGCGCAGTCTTTGGGGTCTAACCTCTTGAGTCCAGAACAAACAGAGTAGCTGTTGTCTAAAGCTTCCCGTTTTTCTGCAACAGTCATATTTGCTTGCTCTTCCTTTGTCATCAATTATTAAATATGGCTTCGATATACGGGAAAGGATGTTTTAGGATGGTGACTTTGATCCCAGCGGGGCACCTCGATGTCAAAATGACATCAAATTGACATTGACGTCAAATATGCAAATCGATTTGATGTCAAAGTCTTGAGGTCTATTTGACATCCACACATTGACGTCCTTTTGAGCACCAAAATAATGACACAAAAAGATTTCGAATATAAGAAATGTTTTATTCATTCGAAAGCTTCAGTTCCAAATTTACACTGGATTATTTATCCCTATGCATTTACAAAACAACATCAAATTTACATCTAACGTTGGTGTAAAATAAAAGTTCTCAAAAATGTATTAAAGGACAGTCCAGTAATCGTTTTGTAATTTTAAATAATTATTTATTAAAGAGTACCTTTTTTACCACTTTTTCAAGATTTAAGATAAGTCTTTTGGGTCTCCAGAATGTGTCTGTAAAGTTTCAGCTCAAAACACCCATCAGATTATTTATAATACCTTTCAGAATATTGGATTTTCTGCTCTGAACACAATGTAGCTGTTTTTTTTGTTTTTTCAATGTGCCTGTCAGAGTGTGCGTCAATCTCGGCTGCGTCAGATAAACAGCGCAGTGACAGACATGAAGGAAGCAGATCTCACGTAACGTTTGTGAAGTTAAGAACTTTCCCAATGAGTATTTGATGTATTTGTTGTGGAGTTAATTTGAGCCTTCTGCCTATGATGAGTCATGCGCACGCACGCATGCACGCACGCACACACAGACACAGACAACGGACATACACACACAGCATGCGCGTTTAACTTTTCACTGTTTTGCCATGGCAAATGTGACAGAATACACGTTAATATCCACTGCTGTATTAATATTCGTGATGTTAATGTACAAAATAAACCAGATTTAACGTCCACAAACCAGGATTGAAGCATCGTCTTTTATAATTGTACTGACACGTGGCTGTGGTGATAAAGACGGTAAAATCGCTGTGCATTACAAACACGCACTGTTTTAAAAACGTTTTAAACTTGTAAAACTCATTCTTGATCACATTTGATGATGATTGATGATCACAGAGAGCTGAACAGATCTTTTAATCCCAGTTGTTTTGCACACGTCCTGTCTTGCTGATATGATTATACGCGTTACTATAGAGACATGTTCTTACATGTCTGTCAATCAATTCGGTGGGCGGGGAAACCGCACTCCTACGTCACGTTGCGGTGAGCCTCAAAATGGGAGGGATTTGGATCCTATTTTAACGTCGGGAAATTTAAAAAAGAGACTTATTGTGATTCAATCACTCCAATATGACTGTGGACACACTATACCTACACACAGTTCTGGCCAAACAGCTTACAAAAGATGATTTTTCATCATAGGTTCAAACAGGAAAGCATTGGGAGCAGAGAAGGGAAGGATCGGCATAGGACCTCAAGCCAGGAATCGAACTCAGGTCGCCGTGAGCACCATAATGGTATGAATGGGCACACTTAAGGATTGGGCTATTGGCGCCGACTTCTGAGTTTTTTTTTTAATGTTTTTGATGCCTTTTGACATCAAGGTTCCTGCTGGGATATTTATTCATTTTCTTTTCGACTTAGTCCCTTTATTAATCTGGGGTTGCCACAGCGGAATGAACCGCCAAATTATCCAGCATATGTTTTACGCAGTGGATGCCCTTCCAGCTGCAACCCATCACTGGTAAACATCCATACACACACACTCATACACTACGGTCAATTTTAGCATACCCAATTCACCTTTACCACATGTGTTTGGACTATGGGGAAACCAGAGCACCTGGAGGAAACCCACGCCAACATGGGGAGAACATGCAAACTCCACACAGAAATGCCAACTGACCCAGCCGAGGCTCGAACCAGCAACCTTCTTGCTGCGAGGTGAACGTGCTACCCACTGCGCCACCGCATCGCCCCCACTGCTGGGATAGTGCCCCACAAAAAATATTCAATATACTAAATCATTCATAAATACTATTAGTGATTTGAACCAATGGTGAAGTGTTTATATCGCATACCTGCCAACAAAGGGAGGGGTGGGGGGAAGGAAGGCTTTCGGGCAGCCACTGCGATCGGATACTATAGTAAAGTTGGCGACCCGAGGTTTTTACAGACTGTACCAAAAAACTGAGTACCGGTGGGGGGTGGGGGGTTGGGGTGGCAGGTATATATATCGTAGTGTTTACAACACTTTATTAATGAATGAAGGCCCAAGGTGTTTTTTACATGCATATTTTATTTCTCTTTGCTATTTGGGCTTATTGGAACCTAATTAGAATAAAAATAATCTAAGTATCATCTTTTGATATGATGTACTTTTAGAGAAAAATTATGTTCATATATGTGGACCCAATTAACATAAAACACTTTTTCCTGAATGTTTTTAATGTATATATTATGGATGCACCGATACCAGTATCGAGGGTCGATACTTGGTTAAAATACTCATACTCGTATCGGACATGAAAGGCCAATACCACCCACCGATACCACTCAACAGTTATTCAGTTCATGGATGTGATTTGTTGTCCTACCTGACTTCAATGTCTTAATGTATTTATTAGCCTAATGTATTATATATTAATAGCTTAGTCCTTATAAACAATCCATTTTTAAAACACATTATTAACAAATCTACAGGCTACTGAAGAATAAACCGAATATGAAATATGATCCTTGCATAATGATCACAGCTAAACAAGCTAGCACTCATTCTATATATAAACTATAAATAAAAAAAATGAAATAAATTTTAAGAAATGGAACATTATGTAAAAAATCTAAAGATTACAGGCTAAATAAAAGCGCCTCGTCAGAGTTTAAACATCATTGCGGTCACCGCGCGCGTGTCAGTTTACAGCTTCTGTAAAGATCAGACAGCCTATACAGATCACACAATCTCAATAAACACCATGTAAATGTATAAATATTTTGATAAGTATTGTTAATGGAATATGGAATAAGGATATGATCTTGCTTTTGGTTATATCGATACCGGCTTTAAGCTCTCACGCGTACTTTCTCTCTCTCACCAGCGGCAGCTGACACGCAGTGCCGCACTATAGCCTACACACTACACAGCAGCATACACTGGCAATATGACAAGAGCTGAACTTCACGGAACCAGTTTCATTTGTTGCAGATTTGCGTGTTGTTCCTTTTTTAAAATGCCTTTTATTTTTTAAATCTCTCAAGTTAATATTGGCTATCGGGTAACATAATCTCCCTCAGAGATATTGGAGTTCAATAACGTGGTGTGCAGTATGACTGTTGACCCGTACCCTGTAAGTTTTCACACTGCATACACAGGCCTACAGCTCTGGTGCGTTATGAATTGCATGTTTTAAATGACAGCGAGGCATGCTACATTTAGTTTTTATCGTAAAATATACATTATAACCCAGTACACAGTAAAATAATATTTTTGTGAATGGCTTGCCTATTGGCAGCATATATAACCATTAAGCTTAAATAGGCTATGCCTATTTAAGTCATATTAAAACACATTAATACAAACTAGCCCCCCTTTGATTTTTTTTTTTCATTTCCGTTTATTTTTTATCAAACGAATAATGCAATGAATTGTTGATTTTGATTTTTATTATTTTTTTAAAATAATATAATTATTAGGCTACACAAATTCTACATTGGCTCTGATTGCGTTTTTACAGATATCCTACAGATAGATTTTTTGGCTCAAAGACATTTATGCCTGTTAATTTCAGTGCTGTGTTTTGACAGATTTCGCAAAGGCCTCAGCTATTCTGTAAGCTGGTACCAGCCTCAGTTTTGCGGCTTGACTTGTGCAGCGTCTCCGTATCAATGTCTGGATGACAGCGAGAGAGAGATGAGATCAGACCTCAGTTTCGATGTGTGGCCACACAATTTTAAAATATTGGCTCATCTAAATTAACTTTTCATTCGATTAAAAGCCGAAATATTGCCAGATACGAAGCAACTTTCAAATTTGCAAGAGAGCGGCATTAGTAATAAAAGACGCACACACACAGGATACACTCTTGTAGGCCTATTCAATATTGATTTTTTAACATTAAACGCATAATAATCAAGTGCAAAAAAGAACAGCTGAACTTCGGAAAAAGTGCTCACTGCGGTTACCGCGAGGGTTGCTTTGTTTCTCTGCAGTTTGCTTGTCAATGGCTCGGCATTGCTTAATCACTTTTGTTTTAATGAAAAATAAGATTATTTATTAATAAACATTGTGAGATGATGGTCGCGTGATTTTGAAAATGAGAGTATGCGTTTCATATTTATGGCTATTAATCTTAGGCTATCTACCCGCGACCCACCCATAGTTAAACATCTAGTACTTTTTGATTACCTGACCTGCGGATCAAAGGCAAGACTCATGAATATGAAAGAATCGCGCATAACAGGGTTTTATGCGTCTCCAATATGCAATGAGAGTGACTCCATAAGGTAACGTACACTGCACACTCTTTGTGCAATGTGTGAACTCGTGGACGCATGTAAGCGCAAGGATAACTCATCCTTTAAATGTCCGTGCTTAATCGTTAACGCCCCAATCACACGGGGCGTCAGCTTCAAATCTTCCCATTCACTTTGAATGGGTGACGTCAGGCGTTGCCGAACTGCATTGTGGATCCGTTGGCGCCGCTTCAGTGGCGTTGCTCGCTGCAAAAGTTGGGACTTGCTCAACTTTTCAAGCGCCAACGGAAGCGTCAGCCAATCAGATAGATGTATGCAAATACACCAGCTCAGACAGTGGCCTATTGCTGACTAATTTCATTGGCTGACGCTGCTATGACGATCGCGTCAGCCCCAACTTCAGACACGCCCTCTGTCAAGCGTTGACGCTGAAGCCCCGTGTGAATGGGGCGTACTAGATAAGGTCTGGATTCGCAGGGTTATCAACAATGTGTATATTTTTGGCTTAGAACAGCCTCCTGTTAAAGATTTTTGTGTTCATCCTTTCTACAGGCAAAAAAAAAACCGAACAAATAAACTTAATTGAAACCAAATCTATGAAGTATCGGTATCGGCGAGTACACAAATTAATATATCGTACTCGTATCGGTTTGTAAAAAAGTGGTATCAGTGCATCCCTAGCATATATAACATAGAATTTTTTTTTTTTACTTGCTTTGACTATCAGAGAGTAAAAAAAACATTTTTTTTCCCCATTTTGAACAGTTAAAAATAGGGTTTGGGACATTTCATATGCAAAACAGTTGCAGGATGACACTGTATGTCTGTATCAAAATAGAAAACATTCAAAGTATTTTAAATAGCCACTTAAAAGCTAAAATGTGCTGTCCACATATGTGGACACTCAAGCCCTATAGGAGGTTGATGGATATCCACAGAAGCAATTAAGTTGAGTGTGTGTTTAAGAAATGTTCAAAAGAAAGATTCAAATGTTTTATAGTTTTCACCTGTATTTAGCATTTTCTGATTGTATTTTTCTAATGTTCTCCAGGGAAATTAGTCATGTCCAAATAGGGCTTCTGATGGCATGTGAATGTTCTTGTTTGTCTGAACCAAAGAAAGCAAATCCCCAAAAACCATAGGGAAGCTGCTGACCTCTCAGTGCTGCCAAACATTTTTTGTTGTTGTTAATCAGATGGTTATTTCCCATAAAACAAAAGGTGAGTAGGCGGAAACATCAGGGTGGATTGGAGACTTCTCCTCAAATTGAATACTGTCAGATGTAGTTTGAGCGCTCCGATCACAAGACGTGGACCCCGTTTACACCTGCGTTTACTGTTGAGCTCTTCAGCTGCAAATCTGAGACAGATGTTAATGCCAAATGCATGCACCGCCTTTGTTTTTCCTGCTTTTCATTTTCGCATAGCTTTACCGATATGGAGTGAGAAGGAAAGACTCTGATGGGGGAGGGATCAAGTTTTTAAGAGATTTACAGAAAAAGGAAACCCTGAAATAGGAGACGACAGGGAAGACGGGTGGCAACATCGAAACTGGAATGTCTGTCAGTGCCTCACATGCTCAATAATCTATTTATACCATGCAGAATTAAGATTTCTGCTATCCAGCACATTGCAGCTCCAATCCCTAAAGCCAGGACGGATAATCCAAAATCCCTCTTAGGGCCTATGAGGCCAGTCCTGGAGCTACAGAGGCAGGAGAACTGCAGGGGCCTCTGGGTACTTTAGAGGATGGAGTTGGGGGATCTTCTGCACTTCCGTTTCAGTGCCTGCAAGCCAAAAGTATATTTACATATTGTGTGTATTAACAGATGTGCAATGTCAAAAGCACAGAGTTTAAAAGTATTCTCAGATTCATGCTGTGCATGAACACAGATGACTGATACACACGGAGATTCTTGGATTTTTTTTTTTTCTGGGGTGGGGCCATTTGTCTATATTTAATAGGAAAATTCTCATCGGATTACAGACAAAATGATTTAAATGTGAAGCTGTTCTTGGACATTGCAGATGAAAACAATAAATATAAGACTACCATGCAAAGACATATATTTATTCAATACAGGTTTACTATTCTACATGTTTAAAATGTCAGAAAGCGAACATTAAAACTTGGGAAAGTCAATAATTTTTTAAACAACAGAGGACAAAATGTTACAACGATTTCTATTTTTAGAGGTCCTGGTGCATCGTGCCTGAATAACCAAGCACAAACTGAAGCTTTTAACATTTTAATATTTATATGCCTATAGGCTGATTATAATTCATCATCTACAGTGAACAGAAGCGGTCTGCAGTTTAATGTGAAATAGCACTTCTTTTGTTTGTTTGTTTGTTTTTGAGTTGTGAAATTGACAGCCATCTAACCCTTGTTGCGCATTGTGAAATTGACAGTGCTCTAATCCAATTGCAATGTACCATACAGTGGGGGAAGTAAGTATTCAAGGCGTCACCATTTCTCTTAATAAACATATTTCTAACGGTGATTGAAATTTTTCCCGGATGTTGGTAACAACCAAAGAAATCCATATATGCAACAACAACAAAAAAAAAATGAGTTAGTTTATAAGTTAAGTTATGTGTAATAAAATAAAATGACACAGGGAAAACACATGAAGAAAGGGAGCTGTAGAAAGGCAGTGAAAGCCCAGACAGCAGCTAAAATCTCTCAGTTCTTCAGCAACCCTCTGCCTTTAGTCATTGTAAATTAATATTAGCTGCTTCAGTCCAACATCTACATTAGCAGGAGGATGAAGATGAAACCAGGGTGGACATTTCAGTAAGACAATGAACCAAAACACAGCCAAGGAAACTCTCAAATGCTTTCAGAGAAAGAAAATCAAGCTGTAGAATGGCCCAGCCATTCCCCTGACTTGAATCCAATATAAAATACAAATTAAAGATCAGATTTGATAGACGAGACCCACAAAACCATCAAGAGTTTTACACTGTTAAAGTCTGTGAAAAACTCACACCTGAGCAATGCGTGTCTTCATTCTCCTTGTGAGAGGCGTCTTTAAGCTGCCATCATTAAAAAAGCCTTTTATACAAAGTATTAAATACGTTTCAGTAGTTTAGCACTTTCTCTTTGTGTCATTTCATGGTTATTACACACAACTCATTTTTCAGATATCTTTGTTTTGTTCGATTTTTATGTTTGTATTGTTTGGGTTTTTACCAAAATCTTGTTCAATGACATGTTAAAACCTCCTTTAGAAATATCATAGCCAGGAAATAACATGACATGTCCAATACTTATTTCTCCCCACTGTAAATATATAGGAAATAATTATCAGCGAGAAGGGGATGTTGCTAGAAAGGACACAGCTGTGGCTAGAAGTTAACGAGAAATATTTATATTATTAAATTACCCATTAATAGTATTTCTTATCGTCTACCCCTACTCCAACCATCACAGTAATGTAAAAACAGTAATTATACAGAGTATTATTCATATTTTATTAACGCCTACCTCAACACTAAACCTACCTCTCACAGTAAAGTTACATAAAAATATCCTAAATTAAATCACGCAGCTGTATCCCATCTAGACTTTACTCTAAATGTGAGACGTAAGTATGTGTGCTCAACTTGAAGCAGCGCTGCTCATGAGATATTAAATGCACCTGAATTGCCAGCCTGATCTCACGAGGAAACGTAAGTATTTTACGTTTTGTTAGTTTAGTGGCTAATTCGTATGCATTTGTACGAGTTCAGTCGTACGAAAATGTGCAATTTTAAAAAGGAGGCGTGGCACCCAACCCCACCCCTAACCCCAACCATCATTGGGTGATGAGCAAATCGTACTAATTTGTATGAATTAGATTGTACGAATTCATACGAATTAGCCACTAAATCAAAAAGTTACAAATTGCCATGAGATTGCGTTGGAATTGCTGCTTCTTGTTTAGTTTTATAATTTAATGTTAATTGTGCAATTCATCAGATTAATAGGCCTAAAATATACAAAGAACAAGGAATCTTACAACTAGTATGGTAAAAATAAATAAATAAAAAACTTTCCTCTTAGATCAACGACAAAAACTGATTCTAAACAGGAAGCAGGAATCGGGTTTGTCCATTTTTTGCAGTCCCTGACACATTTCCGTTGTGGTCTGTGCTATTTAAATGCTATTAACTTGCAACACCTTTCTGTATTTGCATATGTAGTCAGAATTTGCACGTGTCTGTGTTGTCAAACTGATGAAGATATTTTCTTTATTTGTAAGTTTTTCTATTTGCATGTTAACTTGTGGCAAATTTGAGCTCTTTCAGCCACCATACACATGCATAATAAAAATGTTGATTTTAATATATGCACGTTTTCCTCCTAAAATGTATGAGTGATAAAATACATTTGTTCTTGTTTAAATCAATAGTGAGTCACCTCGCACATGCACTTGTCAATAAAGTGTACATTGTTTTTACTGTCTTCAGTAGTTTGTTGTTGTTCTGACTCTTTCTTTTCTATCTTACGAGTTGCCACCTTGTGGACTAAGTAAAATCAACTGAAAGCTTGTTATTATTATTATTATTATTATTATTATTATTATTATTATTATTATTATTATAAGCAATGTTAGAAAAAAAGAGCAAAGTATGTACTGTACTGATAAAAAATGCATGTCATGTGTTGACACATGTTAGGTTTATAGATTTTGGCCCAGATGGCCTTCCATACTATACTACACCTAAAAATCAAATTATACTTTGGCCTTTAAGGACATTTATAAAATGAGTGAATTTGAGTTTAATAATCTACTGCCTTCTGAAGCCTAAAACTGACGTTCACACATTTTATTGTTCACACACACTGTTCCTAATAAATGATAAATGGCCACCAGTCACAGTGAGAAACAGAGCATTTGTTATACTTGGATTGGAAGAGCATGAAAAGGCGAGGAGTTTAATGAGTAAACCAATGTCACCAGTGTGTCATAATGAAAACATTTGTGAATTAACTTAAAAGGGACAGATGAAAACGCTGGCATCACTTACTCATCCCCATGCCGTTCCAGACCACATGCTGCTATTGTTTCTGTGGAAACGTTTTGAGTGCCGATTCCTCACACAGATCTTTTCCAGACACTTGAATTGCACAGTGACCAGAGGCTGTCAAACTCCACACACACAAAAAAAAAAAAAAACACTCAGAATCAAACACTACTTCACACTTTAGTTTCCAAGTGATCCAATATATCATATGATAGCTTTGTATGAAGAACAGATTGAAGTTGAAGTTACAGACTGTTTGCAAGTTGTAGATCCTTAACTAAACAACTCTATATTTCCATTCTCTCCTATAGCATAATAATGTCAGTGTTTCAACGATTTATAAAGGACAAAATAAAGGAGTAGGTATAACACAGTGTTCGTGTGTGATATATGAGTAATATCACAAGAGTAGCAGTGTGATATTGCGGTATATGATTTGAGCAGCTGTAGTTTGAAATTACACTGAGTTTTTCTCCTCTAAGGGTTTATTATGTAGTCTCTGTCGCCATCTTGTGGATAAACAACGTCAACCGTATTTGCTCTGCTCAGTATGACAGGCTAATAACCCCCGACGTGCCGAAATTATAATTATTTAAAATAGGCACTGTCCTTATGAATAAACTGCATTGTTGCAATCTAAACAACTACATCCTTGCCTGAAAAAAGCCTCAAAAGTACATTATGTTGTCCAACAGCTGCAATATTTGTCATACTGTAGTGAGTTTATTGATCTGCTGTCACTCTATGTGGGCCGGAGTAATACACAAGGGTGAGGAGGCTGTACGAGTGCTGTTTATGGGAATATAGCAAGGGTATCAGCCAATCAGATTCGGGAACCAGACAGAACTGTTGTATAAAGTGTTATAAATGCAGTTTTTAAATGTAGTTTTTAACTCTTCTTTTATTTGATCAGAAAAACTGTAATATTATAAATAATTAACGCAATCTAATTTGACTTCTAAATTATTGTAGTTAAAACTTTAGCTAATACGTTTAGATATTTTTCTAAATGTAATAGTGATCTGTTAAGGCTGGATTTTCAGCATCATCAAAATTCAGAGTTGATCCATTAGAAGTCATTCAATTATGCTGATTTGCTGACAAGAAAGACTTATAATGACTTATCAATGCCGAAAGCTTTTATTTTTCTTGGATTCTTGGATCAATACTAAGTTTTGCTGACCTTACTGTCACTTTTGATTAATTTAATGAATTTTTGCGGAAAAAAATAAAAGCAGGCTGGCAGGCTGAGTTAGGCAGAAGCCATTTTGTTTGAATTATTTTTCATCAAAATTATAAAACCATTGCCCTTTTTAATTTAAAACCTTTGCCTCCATCTTCATCAGTTTAAAGCGGTTAGTTTTGGGGTAATTTTTATTCAGGTTTAATGGCTTCTTTGTGTGGATGCATCTGTGAATACGTCATAGCAAATCTCTCATTGTACAATTGACTGTAAGAAGTTAGTCCTACAAGATTTAATATCTACCACTTTTGTTCTGACCAAATAAAAATGTAAACCTTCAAAAAACAAATCACAATATTGATGTTTAAATCTAACGATTGCTCAGATCAGTAGACAGAGCAGATTTGCTTTTGCTCATAGCTCACAGAAAATAGGTACAATTTTCCTTACAACAAAAGGAAACTCAATAACTGTGTGAATCAAGCAAATAAGTGTGTTAATGTTAGCTATTAGTCTACTGAGAAGCTGAAATATTCAGTCTTTAATCAGTTCAGTTGTCTAAACTTTTCAAAGTCCTTGTACTTCAAGAGTACTCATGTCAGTATTTACTGCACATTTTGAGAAAATAATTGCATACCGCCACTTAAAAAAAAAAAAAAAAAGAAAGAAAATGACAGATTATTGATTTTTATTTCCCCCAATATTTATGCATTTTTGCCATAACCAGGTATCAATTTTTTTTTTACCATTGAAATCTCCCTTTGGTGATTTTTGAGATAATATTATCCTAATGCTGCATCTGCTGAGAAACAAACCAATAACTCTGTTAAAAGGTAAAGTGGCGTGCATTACTCTCTATCACACGTAATGCACAGATGCGAAATGTCACATAAATGCTTAAAATGTAGTTTAAACTTACCTCAAAACCTTTAAAAAAATCAAGTTGCTATTGTCAAATTTAATGATTTCTCTGTTATTTATGTTGTTCATGATAAATTCTATAGTGTTTTTGAACCATACTATAGTAAAGTTCTTGAATTAATCTGTCTTGACAATTCCATAGTTTAAATACAACTACCCAATACTTCAACAACTATAGGCCCTATACTATTTATGGCATGATCGTAAATAAATGATGATAATACATTTTACCTGCTCCTTTAAGTAGAGCCTTACCAATATGTACATTTTGTTAACAGCAAAGATGTTAAGCAGGAAACACTGAGTCTGTTTTGGAGGCTAAATTCCCAGGCTCCAGTGTTAATAATTCGGAGAGACTCAGGTAACAAAGAGGGCAGCCAGAACAGCAGATTTCCCCCCGTCTCCAGTTACTCATTACAGCAATATAAAACCAAAGGATCTCTGTAGCATTTGCTGGCCTGACAAGCCCTGCACTGTGTGGATGTCTTTGATTAGGCTTTGGAATTAGATGTGCAATATGTCATAGAGAAGATGGAGAAACACACAGAGCTTCAGGCCTGCTAATGCAAACGGCAGCTGCACGACAGCTGAAAGACTCCCGGCAGCGCAACAGCGGTAAAACACACCTTCAACCGCACACGCACACGCTTACAGACACACACAAATGTCGAGTGCATCAGAACACACCCCGGTCAACAGGCAAATACACACCAACGAGTTAATGTAGTGAGGAGTTGAACGACACTCTTAAAGGAACACTCCACTTTTTTTTTCATGAGGAATAGGCTCATTTTACAAGTCAAAGGTTTAAACGGCTGAATTGTACTACTTTTGAATCTATTTAGCCAATCTATGGAGTCAGAAAGGACTCACACAAAAGACACAATGTACACATGCAAGAGCACATTTAGATTAGCTTAGGATAAATCATTAAATTAGATTAGACCATTAGCATCTCCTTCAAAAAGAGTTTTAATAATTTTGACTGTTCTTGTGCTTGCCTAGTTTAAGACCAACACAAAATGAGAAGTTCCTGTTTTCTAGGCTGATATGTATAGGAACTATATTCTCATTCTGGTGTAATAGTCACTTTGCTGCCATACTGTGGTAATGATATTACGCATATTTTCTAGTTAGCTGGGGACTTTTTTTCAGGCGCTGAATATTTGCAAAAGAGAAAACCTTTACATAGGAAAATTATCCAAACTTTTTTTTTTTTGTTTGAACGAGATGCTAATGGTCTAATGCGATTTCAATGATTTATGCTATGCTAAGCTAAGCTAAAAGTGCTTCCGCCAGACCCAAAGATCATCTGAATGGATTCAAAAATGGTCAAATTTAACTGTTTAACTCCAGAAGACTTGTAAAATAAACCCATTTCTTAAAAAAGTGGAGCATTTCTTTGAAGGGATAGTTCACACAAAATCGAAAACTTGCTTACTATTAACTTTCCCTTAAGTGTTTCCCAAAATGTATGTATCATGTTATGTATTTTTATATTTCTTTATTCTGTTGAACACAAAAGAAGATCTTTCAGAGAATGTTGTATATCTGTAACCATTGACTTCCATAGTAGGAAAAACATAGTATGGAAGTCAATGGTTACTGGTCTCCATCCATTAATTCATTTTCCTTCGGCTTAGTCCCTTTATTAATCAGGGGTCGCGACAGCGGAATGAACCACCAACTTATTCAGCATATGTTTTTTACGCAGCGAATGCCCTTCCAGCCGCAACCTAGTACTGGGAAACACCCATGCACATACCCATTCACACACATACACTACAGCCAATTAAGTTTATTCAATTCACCTAGTGCATGTCTTTGGACTTGTTGGGGAAACCAGTGCACCCGGAGGAATCCCACGGGGAGAACATGCAAACTCCACACAGAAATGCCAACTGGCCCATTCGAGACTCGAACCAGCGACCTTCTTGCTGTGAGGCAACAGTGCTAACCACTGAGCCACTGTACCGCCCTACTGGTTTCCGAATGTTTTCAAAATTATTTTGTTACATAGAACAAAGAAACACAAACAAGTGAAGAGTTTGGGTGAACTATCCCTTTAAACAAGCACACATGTGCAAACCTGCTCATGAGCTCCATGTGGAAAAATTATGGCACCTGGGAAATATTAAGCCATTCAAACAGAAACATTAATGTAGCTGTGTTCAGTAAATGAAAGATGTCATTATCTAATTAGACGAGGGAGGCGCAGCTCTGTCTTTCTTCTCTTTACCTGTGTGGTGCAATGTTCAGTTTCAAATGTGTATGTGATCAGCTCTTACTATAAACCTCCACACTTACTGTATGTGATTATCAATCATCAAGTCAGTAGGATTACTAAGTCAACACAGGCTGGAGGAAAATTAAAAATTCATCATTCATTCATTTCCCTTCAGCTTAGCCTTTTTATTCATCAGGGGTCACCACAGTGGAATGAACCACCAACTTATCCAGCATAAGTTTTAGGCAGCAGATGCCCTTCCAGCTGCAACCCATCACTGGGAAACATCAATACACTCTCATTCACACATATACACTACGGCCAATTTAGTTTATTTAATTCGCTTATAGCGCATCTCTTTGGACTTGTGGGGGAAACCGCAGCACCCAGAGGAAACCCACGCCAACACGGGGAGAACATGCAAACTCCACACAGAAATGCCAACTGATCCAGGCTCGAACCAGCAACCTTCTTGCTATAAGGCGAAAGTGCTAACCACTGAGCCACCATGTATATATTGTAATATTCCAGCAGTGGTGGAAAGAGTACTGAAAAATCATACCATTACTTGCCTAAAAATGTAGTGCAAGTAGAGTAAAAGTACCTGTTGTCAATATTACTCAAAGTATGAGTAAAAAGTAGCCCTTTTAAAAGTACTCAGGAGTAGTGAGTAGTGAGTATTACGCTGTTAAAAGCTGATGCATTGTAATTTGTGGATGTGTGTGAACGTAACATTCTGTAGTGCATTTAGTTATTGCCCAGCAGGCACACAACATCATAAGACGTTAATATTAGCTTAGAATTAGGTTGTGATGTCAGGTGACCAAAATTCAATGTCTAGCCAGCGTCTAAGGACAACGTTATTTTGATCCCTAATAATGACGTCAAATGACGTTGATATTTGGTTGATTTTAGGTTGTTAGAAAGTGGCCAAAATCCAACGTTGAGCCAACATCTTAAACCAACATCATATTGGCATCAAATACTGAGATTTTTTCATCCGGTATGGCAACCAAAATCCAACATCTGATGGACGTCATAGTGGTAACGTCCGCACAATGTCAAGCTGTAACATCATTAGACATTGATATTTGGTTGGTTTTAGGTTGGACATTGACGTTGGCCTGAGTTCTGACGTCAAGCCAATTTTCAGTTCCAAACAAAATGCAACGTCCCAATGACGTGCCTGCTGAGTGTTTAAAGCCATTTTGGTCATCATACAGTAAACATCCGTCATCTTCTCATCAGTGACATGCATCTAAACAGTCTCTGGGTCAATGCGTGTAAAGATTTTGGACATCTTCTTAGACACTTTTAATGCTTCCAAACAGTTTGCTGCAATTATGAATCTCCATGTCTTGAGGTAGTTCATCATAATGCGATTTACCTCTTTACTTCTATGTGCGACTTGATTGGACAGGAATCACAGGACTGATTTTTCTAATCCCCATAGACAAGAAAAAATAAAGTAGTGACTGCAGGTTAAAAGAAAAGTAGTGCAGTAAAAGTACCAATACTGCACTAAAAACGTGCTCAAGGGGAAGTAAAAGTACACATTTTTAAAACTACTCAGTAAATTACAATTCTTGAGAAAAACTACTCAATTACAGTAGTTTGAGTATTGGTAATTAGTTACTTTACACCACTGATTCCAGCCCAAATCAAAGTAAAATATGGACCCAAACACTGGGTTAAGATGTAATTAAAATATTTAAACTGGCTGGGTTTGTCCATAGCATTTCTCAGAGTGTGCAATGCCATCAAAAAAAGTATGATTAGGTCCAAAAATCACACAAATTGACAGTATGTGAGCCTTTCATAGTGTTAAAACGATAAAAGGATGTAAAAACATGGAACTGGGTATGTTTGTGCATAAGTAATAAATATAAAAATAATTATATAATCATAAATTCAGTGGGCTCTATTTTAACAATCTAAGCTAGTGCCCGAATACACTTCTGCTATTTTAGGAATGGAAAAATGGTTGGCGTCAGGTGCATGATTTAAGTTACATGTATAAATTACCTTTCAAGAGTCACCTTTGTTTTGGAATGTAGGATTTGTTATATCTGAATATTCAGCGCTGAACACTAAATTATGAAACTTTCCATTTGTTATTTTAGAGGCTTAAAGTCTGTGCTGATCTAGATTCATGTAAAATGGGTTCTTGAGAAAGAAAAGCACTGGGTGGGGCTTTTTTTGGGTGGAGAAAATACTGATGCACACAGATAAATTCCATTTAAAAAAAGCTTAACAGAAGATAATGGTTTATTGTAGTAGATGTGTCATTATTCAGCACAGTTTAGTTCAATGTTGTTTCAATCCAGCTCAGTAAAATTTTTGAGTTTGTCAATTATAAAACTAGATCAGTTCTACAGAAGACGACAGCATCACTGTTTAGCTCAAGTCCATTGTGATTCACTTCAATAACTATTAGTTTTGGACATTTTTGCTAATAATTTGTGTAAATTTTCTTGCTCAATTCAGTTTGAACCTCTAATCCAATAGTATGGGTGTAATGGATCAGTTGAACTTGAACTGTGATCCGTAGACAAACCAAGCCCCACGGTTTGATGATACAAGGATTAATTGTTTAAACCATGATCTGTGTCCAATGTTCAAACCTGTTTTTAAATCATTCATGTGTAAGAAGAGAAATAGAAAAGCCAGTTCTCCACTTGCTCTCCATTCAGTGCACACAGACTCAAAGCATGCAAACAGATCATGTCCGAGAACATACAAATACTAATTTGAATTGTCACAAAATACACTCTAAATCACGTTCAGCAGCCTGTCTTGGTGAGTATCCTCAGCTATTTTAGTTACATTTTTATTAGTTAAACTAATTGTGCAGTTGAATCAATAATATTACAGATGAAAATTAGTTATCTATTTTGTATGCAGTGATAGTGTTTGTTGTTTTTTGATTATAAGTTGTTTCAGCTAAAAGCATTGCATAAATAAATGAATGGAAACGTTTTAGACTCTATTGTGCATTGTAGACCTCACAGGAAAAAACAACATCATTCCTCTTTCATGTGCTACAGGAGAATATCCTCATATAAAGGTTTGATGGTAGAATTCTCAACTCAAATTGCAACAGTGTAATTAGCTGCATGAATGGAAGTTACGGTTGTCATTTTCCCATCATTGTGACATACATCCAATTGAAATGGATTAAAAAATACAGAAAAAACAGTGCTTGATTTTGCCCTTTGGGAACTGACTGGAGGGCTTTACGAATAAAACAGAGGAAGATTTGATTGCCAGTTTATGCTCAGTTGTGAAGCATTACTGTCCACTGTAATCACCATTGGCACCCTATTGGTGCAAAATGTATTCAGATGCCTGATGATGGTGAGAACAAAGAGCTAAATTTTACAGATGGAATCGTATCATATTCATTTGAAACACTGACTGATATCCCTTGCTCAAAAGGACTAAAAGCCCCACCCTAAATGACTGATAGCTCTACCCTAAAGCACTAAAAGCTCCACCCTAAATGACTGATAGCTCCACCCTAAAGGACTAAAAGCCCCACCCTAAATGACTGATAGCTCTACCCTAAAGGACTAAAAGCTCCACCCTACATAACTGATAGCCCGTCCAAAAGGACTAAAAACCCCACCCTAAATGACTGATAGCTCCACCCTAAAGGACTAAAAGCTCCACCCTAAATGACTGATAGCTCCACCCTAAAGGACTAAAAGCTCCACCCTAAATGACTGATAGCCCCGACCAAAAGGACTAAAAGCCCCACCCTAAATGACTGATAGCTCTACCCTAAAGCACTAAAAGCTCCACCCTAAATGACTGATAGCTCCACCCTAAAGGACTAAAAGCCCCACCCTAAATGACTGATAGCTCTACCCTAAAGGACTAAAAGCTCCACCCTACATAACTGATAGCCCCGACCAAAAGGACTAAAAACCTCACCCTAAATGACTGATAGCTCCACCCTAAAGGACTAAAAGCTCCACCCTAAATGACTGATAGCTCCACCCTAAAGGACTAAAAGCTCCACCCTAAATGACTGATAGCCCCGACCAAAAGGACTAAAAGCTCCACCCTAAATGACTGATAACTCCACCCTAAAGGATAGCCCCATCTTAAATAACTGATCGCCCCAACCAAAAGGACTAAAAGCTCCACCCTAAATGACTGATAGCTCCACCGTAAAGGATAGCCCCAACAAAAATGACTGACAGCCCCGACCAAAATGACTAAAAGCTCCACCCTAAAGGACTGATAGCTTCACCCTAAATGACTGATAGCTCCACCCTAAAGGACTAAAAGCCCCAACATAAATAACTGATAGCCCCGACCAAAAGGACTAAAAGCTCCACCCTAAAGGACTAATAGTCCCACCCTAAATGACTAATAGCCCCGCCCTAAAGGATAGCCCCAACATAAATGACTGATAGCCCCGACCAAAACAATTAAAAGCTCCACCCTAAATGACTGATAGCCCCGCCCTAAAGGATAGCCCCAACATAAATGACTGATAGCCCCGACCAAAACAATTAAAAGCTCCACCCTAAATGACTGATAGCCCCGCCCTAAAGGATAGCCCCAACATAAATGACTGATAGCCCCGACCAAAACAATTAAAAGCTCCACCCTAAATGACTGATAGCCCCGCCCTAAAGGATAGCCCCGACATAAATGACTGATAGCCCCGACCAAAACAATTAAAAGCTCCACCCTAAATGACTGATAGCCCCGCCCTAAAGGATAGCCCCAACATAAATGACTGATAGCCCCGACCAAAACAATTAAAAGCTCCACCCTAAATGACTGATAGCCCCGCCCTAAAGGATAGCCCCAACATAAATGACTGATAGCCCCGACCAAAACAATTAAAAGCTCCACCCTAAATGACTGATAGCTCCACCCTAAAGGACTAAAACCCCCACCCTAAATGACTGATAGCCCCGACCAAAAGGACTAAAAGCTCCACCCTAAAGGACTGATAGCCCCACCCAAAAGGACTAAAAGCCCCACCTTAAATCACTGATAGCCTCAACCAAAAGGACTAAATGCTCAACCCTAAAGGACTGATAGCCCTGACCAAAAGGACTAAAAGCCCCACCCTAATGACTGATAGCTTCACCCCAAATGACTGATCCCAGGGCTCCACCCTAAAGGTATTCCATGTGACCAAAAATTATCAGAGGGAAGGGAAGGTTATGGTATTTACAGTTTTTCTCAGTGGCTTTGGTGCATTTCTCACAACACTATTTACATTTGCACAATAGTTAATGGATTTCTCAAAACAATTAGTCATTTGTGCACATAACAGTAGCAGTTTCTCATTCCTTCCAACAAATTGCAAATGCTTTTGGACATGCATAAATTACTTTCATACAAGTCTCTGCTGTTTGTAACATTATCATATGCTTATGTCATGATTAAGTCAAAATTAACTAAACTAGTTATGCTGAATAGTCATTCTATATAAAACTAATAGTCCTCATTTCAATACTTGAGTCATTTCATACAAAAATGTTGAACTAGTCAAAATCTGTCAAGCTAATTTTATTTAAAATTTTTTTTATTTTTTTTCCTGATAATGTCATCTAAATTGAACAATTTGATGAATGATTTACATACCTGTGTATGTTGTAGGTTCAGTTCCAATATGTACGGCAATATTGTTTACAGTTGTGCACAGCTCTACCTAAAGGAAGTTATTGTTTGTTGTAAATAAGGGTGTATTTATTCTTTTGCACAATGCTGTGAATAAATTAGAATCACAAAGAGCATCTGCAGTAAACACGTGAAACATACATATTCAGTGTCTTGCACTCAGATACCTTACTAAATGCAGTGATGTCTAACTTTACTGTAGTTTTCAAATGGCTGTGCACATAGTATATAGTGCTGTCTTGAACATTTTCAGAAAGTGTCACCAAAATCTGACTTTTTTGCATTGGAAAAAATGTACAGAGTAAAACTGTCATAATGAAAACATGACAAAGCCATTTGAACATCGTGTTCATAAACAATGGTGTCAGGACTTTTCATCTTGATTACACTGACACTTTCATTGACATCAATGCTTGCTTTTAAAGAATAAGCTCTCCATTTTGAGGAAGTGACACGCTTTTGCAGGTTATCCACTAGGTTTTGCAGTTTGTACTAATTGTTTTGAGAAATGCCTTAACTGTTGTGCAAATGTAAATAGTGTTGTGAGAAATGCACCAAAGCCACTGAGAAAAACTGTAAGTAAACATTATGAGGGCAAAATAGATTTTTACTAAATAATGAACTGCACAGATACATAAAATTTGAAGTCGATCACCACCTTTCATCAAACTATTTAACAACAACCATTCTTGTTTTAGGACAATTTTGAAAAATCTTTCCGATCTACTTCAAGTTTTGAGTACTGTATATACAAAATACTAATAGTGAATTTTGATTTCATGCTGACTTTTAATGAGCTTGTGACTCCTACTGAGTGTAAAATTTTATTTTACCCTAAAAGGTTAGCTCATGTGCCTGACTCTCCTCATCAGTGTGTCCTCCACACACAGCCCAGGCGGCCTCTATGCAGAGCTCCAGTTCAGTGTCATTCAGGGGACAAACTCAAACACAGCCAATCTCTGATGCTCACTGATATACAAATGGAGGCGTTGACAGCAGGTGCATTGAAAACCCACCCTGCGTCTCTTTGTTTTAGGAGTGCACTGTTTGCTTAGTGCTCGGGCTGAAGACTGGCCAAAGCGAGGAGCTGAGTGAATGTTCACTCTGAGGAATGACTTCTTTTGTGAGTTCTCTGTCTGTCAATCAGACACTGGATTTCCAAGTAAGCTTATGAATTTGAGTTTCCAAGAATAAGGGATCAATAGCTGTGAGATATTTGTAAGTGCACACTGGCAGCTCGAGAGAAAAGCGTGCAATGCATTTACGCATTTATGAAACAGCAGGTCTCCACACATTTACCAGTTCTGACAGGACCATAAAGCAGCTGGAGCAGTTGCCACGGCAACGCAGGGCTTGACGGAGGTGTGACATTAGCCTTGCCCTCTGAGGGGGGAGGAGAAGAAACTCAATGGAGCACAAGGTCAAGGGGAAACACCTGCATACATCTGCCAAACTCCATACAGAGAAAACGAGAGAAAGAGAGAAAGAGACAGCCACATAAATGTATATATAACAACTGATGGATGGATGGATGGATGGATGGATGGATGGATGGATATGTCATTAAAGTTAATGTGCTGGCTGGCTGGCTGGCTGGCTGGCTGGCTGGCTGGATGGCTGGATGGATGGATGGATGGATGGATGGATGGATGGATGGATGGATGGATGGATGGATGGATGGATGGATGGATGGATGGATGGATGGATGGATGGATGGATGGATGGATAGATAGATAGATAGATTCCCCACAGTCCAAAGACATGCGCTATAGATGAATTGAATAAGCTAATATGGCCGTAGTGTATGTATGTGAATGTGAGAGTGTATAGGTGTTTGCCAATGTTGGGTTGCGGCTAGATGGGCATCTGCTGCGGAAAACATATGCTGGATAAGTTGGCGGTTCATTTCTCTGTGGCGACCCCGGATTAATAAAGAGACTAAGCCAAAATGAATGAATGAATAATGACATAATGATAAAACAATAATACATGGCAGTGTTTAGTAAGAGCACACACAGTGAACATTGGTCACATTTTTATTGATTTGACTTTCTCTCCACTTTTTTTTGGAAATATAGGCCCATTTTACAACTCCCTAAGAGTTAAACAGTTGATTTTTTTACCATTTTTGAATCCATTAAGCAGATCTTTGTGTCTAGTTGGTAGGGGTGTAAACCTACACTGGTCTCACGGTTCGGTTCGGTTACGATTATCATGCCATCGATTCGGTTCAATTCGATATCTCGGTGCATCACGGTGCATTGACGATGCTTTCCATACATAATTAGAATTTTTTCTTTACAACACAAGAAAATTTTTTTTATTAAAATCTATAAATATGTTTATATTTATATATATTACTTGTAATACAATTTTGTCCTTTAATACAAGCAGTAAGATATACAGTATGAACTGTACCTTTAATTTTACCTGCTCAAAAAATAAACACTCTTTGTGAATGAAAACTCCAATACATGCTCAGAAGACAGCACAAGCATTCATAAGAAATAAACTCATGTAAATATTATCCCGCTTGCTTTTTTAGCGCTGGCAAGTTCTTACACCCCAATGATTGGTCATTGTCTTCACCCGCTCAACAGAAAGGGCTGCACTTGGCTTTAGAAACGAAAGCGCTGTTCACTCATGAGTGACACGGGAAAAACAGCCGCAGGTCAGTCTATATGCGCATAATACGTGGTTATCAGGTAATCCGTAATAGAATAAATACAATACAATAAACTCGCATCACAGGCACGCTTGTGTCTCGATCCACAAACAGCCGAGAGGAGGGAAATTTACCTCACGAACTTGCCAGCGGTTCAAATGCCCAAAGTGTGTGTGTGTGTGTGTGTGTGTGTGTGTGTGTGTGTGTATGTGTGTGTGTGTGTGTGTGTGTGGGAGAGAGAGAGAGAGAGAGAGAGTTAGAGTTTTACAGCATTTCTCCCTAATAGCGGCTTGTGCTTTACCATTCCCCAGTGTCAGTGAAAGATCTGCTTTTTAAGTAGTAGAAGTGTTTTATTTACTCACCCTCGCCTCCTTCGCCATAGTATTCTACCGCGACATCGCGCATAGGGGATAAATGACGTCAGTGCGTAATAACCGGGTATGATCTATTACTGAACCGATATCGAATTGTCCCCATCTGCAACGCGGTGCACCGAAGAAACAATTAATTTTGACACCCCTACTAGTTGGAGCACTTTTAACTTCGGGTAGCATAGATCATTGAATCAGATTAGACCATTAGCACCTTGCTTAAAAAAACCTCCCCAGCTAGACCTACTTGTCGGTCGTGCTGCATAATATCATTGCACCTGCCGCAGCCATGGTACATCAGCAAAGTTCCTTGATTGTTATTCCAGAATGAGAGTACAGTTCCTAGATATATAATTCTAGAAAATAGCAACTTTTCATCTTCTGTTGGTCTTGTTTTCGCAAATCCACCAGAGGCCGCTGTGTACGATTTTTGAAATCTCAAATTTCTCTCGCAAGTTCCATTCATGCCTGCTCGCATAATTCCACTAAAGGCCGCTGCCGACTGACTGACTGACCGATTGACTGACCCACCCTCCTCCTTCCCTAAACCCAACCGATAGTGTTTTCAAAGCACTAACTGACCAGTGCCCACCCACTTCCTTGAACCCAATCAACAGACTTTTGAAAAGCAATCCAGAAAAAGAAAGCCCTCGCATGATTTTTACCACATTTTCAGATTGTACCATATTCTCAACCTGTTATTTACTTTTTTTTGGTGTCTGTTTTTGTCTTACGCACACTACGGAACCGTTTTTATCCGGACTCGAACCCCATCGTTATGGTCAACTCCTCTCTGCGTCTCAAGTCCGCCGACATACATGGCAAGTTATCTGGACAAACTGGTAATGGCAGAAAAGCCTTCCTTTTTGAGGTAAGCGGTCAGCTGGTAAGCGCGAAAAGGAACAGCATCATACCACCCCGTAGCGGTCATTTTAAAGATGAAATGCAGTCATAAGTACTTCTTGCTACATAATTCACAATCTCCACTCACAAGGGCTACGTTTTCATAATGAGCAAGTGTTGCTAATTACAGACCAGTCAAAGTTTAAATAGGAAATTTATCGAAACACTTTGGTCATTTTTGAGTGAGATGCTAATGGTCTAATCTGATTCAATGATTTATGCTAAGCTAAGCTAAAAGTGCTGCTACCAGACCTGAAGGTCTGCTGAATGGTTTAAAAACTGTCTGTGTGGAAAAGAAGCTGCTGAGACTTTTGCTGAGTAGGTGAATACTGAAACAGAATATTGATAGTAAAGGGCATGGTTAGAAATATCGTGGCTGAAGTCGTCAACAGAGAAGGTCCACTACAAACACTGGAAGCAAATAGTTAGATTTTGATTGAAGCATTTTTTCAGTTAATTAACTTGCATGGATTAATTGTCCACCTAATGAATAACAATGTGCGCTAGCTAAATATACATTGCAAATTTTGATTTTGATTTTAACTCTCTGGGAGTTGTAAAATTTGCCTATTTTCAAAAAAAATGTGGAGTGTTCCTTTAATTGAACCCAATGAAAATTCTGTCATCATTGAGTCCCCCTTCACTTGTTCCAACCTGTTTAAGTTTCTTTCTTCTGTTCAACACAAAGGAAGATACACTGAACAGCCATTGACATCCATAGGGTTTATTGTTCCTACTATGATTTGTCAATGGCAGCTTTTCGCCAACATTCTTCAGAATATCTTGTTTTATGTTCAACAGAAGAAAAGAGGGCATAAATGTTTAGAAACACATTAGTGTGATGAGATGATTGTCATTTTGGGGTGAACTGTCCTTTTAAATATGCACTGATAATTTATTCATGCAAGTGTTGAAACCATGTGAGTGCAATTGAAAAACGTCATTGTAGGCAATTCTTAAATAGTTATTTAGTGAGAAGAAAATGCAGAATGTTAGCAGTGAAAAAATGAAGTAAAAGCAGATCAATTGAGTGAATTATCTAGGAGACATCCTACCACCCTCTCAAAACCCACAAAGAAAAATCTTGGAGAAATTACACCTTTAATCAGCATCACATCAGAACAATACAAAATACAAAGAGTTCATCTACCTCTGATTTCCTGTTTGTGACAAGAGCATCTGGACTGCTGATCTGGTGCTTCAGTCTCCTGACTTAAACAGAAAGGTAAAATGCTCTCAATCTCATGTCCTCATAAACAGAAATGTCCTCTCCACTGACACAGCCATATGCTTCAGCTGTAAAACATGTCACAAACACACCTATGTAGCAATCACACAGGTGTACACTCTGATTCAGCCTGATGCTCAATCAGCAGTAAACTATCTATTTAAGAACTTAGCTTTCATAACATTTTAGTTCAAGCCAGTCTAAATCTCAAGCTTGTTAAATACTTTTAATGCAATATTTACAAAATGTAGAATAGTACATGTCTATAAGGAATAAATCAGAAATGTGTGATATTGAACTAAACTCCACACTCTAACAGACATTACTTTGTTATAATTAATAATAATAATAATAATGCAAAAATCACATACTACACTACTGAGGTCGACTGTACATTCATTCATTCATTTTCTTTTCGGCTTAGCCCCTTTATTAATCAGGGGTTGACACAGCGAAATGAACTGCCAACTTATCCAGCATATGTTTTACACAGCGGATGCCCTTCCAGCTGCAACCCAACACTGGGAAATACCCACACATTCTTACATTCACACAAATACACTACGGCTAATTTAGCCTATTCAATTCACCTATAGCACATGTCTTGAATGTGGGGGAAGCTGGAGCACCTGGAGGAAACCAACGCGAACAAAGGGATAACATGCAAATGCCACACAAAAATGCCAACTGACCTAGCAGGGGCTCGAACCAGCACCCTTCTTGCTGTGAGGTGATCGTGCTACCCACTGCGCCACCATGACACCCCTTGACTTTACATTATAAATCAAAATCAATAGTACAATGTATAATAGTATAATGCTATTGCACAGTATTTGTTTTTACATTCTATCGTGACTCTCTTGTTAACACATATACTGCAGTTACATGTAATAATTTAGCAGACACTGTTATTAAAAGTGACTTACAGAAGCTGGGATGAGTCATTATATTATTAAAAATAATCCAATTGTGTTTGTATGAAAGAAGAAAGACATATACACCTAGGAAAACTTGAGGGCGAGTATATTCTGGGGTAATTTTCTTTATTGAGTGAACTAATCCTTTAATATGCACTTTTGTTAATTCACTCTTAATGAAAAACCACATTAGAGTCACAGTTGCTTCACATGTGAAATCACATTAAAATTTCTTTGGAACACACGTGAAACAAATAAAATGTGCTGTTTTGGAATGGTGTTTTTTAATGTAAAAAAAAAAAGTTTTCCACATCAAAATGTTCCAAGACAACGTGTTGAAAGGAATACAATACATCCAGGTTGTTATTGCAGAAAAAAGCTCAACAGGCAGCCTGACACAAAGCAGAGACTGAAGGGCTTTATTTTGCGAAAACCATCATCTGGATGTACTTTATCCTGCTTTTTACAAGGCCGCTTTCAACGAAACAAAGAATTCTGAGATGTAGTATTTTATTAATTCTTTAATTATAGACAAAACTGACAGGAACTAAAATGGCTGAATGGAGAATACACTAACCTACATATTTTTCAGTCACAAAATGGCAGCAAACAGCAAAACAGTGGCATAGGAGATGAGAATGTAAATATAGAAGTTAATGTATTCTCTGACAGTAAAGTGGAAGTGAAGCAGTAGGTCAAGTTTACATTATTTTGTAAATTGTTTTCCACTTTAATGTAAATATATTAAACAAACACGATTAATGTAACCATTTAGAAGTAAAGGGCAAGTTTTACTATAGTTTTTAGCGCAAAGGCACTGCCATCTTGGAATATTGCTTTGCTTGACGTCACGGGGTTGGTTCCGTTCCCTCAGCTGAACAGATACCATGGAAGTAGGGGGCCAATCACACCGAACACACTTTTTGCATTGAGAGGCACATTTTTTGAATGATTTACTAATAGCCACAAGTGCTGCTTATGTGCCCTGCGCGCCTTGCATTTTTGCCCTTGCACACTGTGCACTCGCAGTTGAAAAAAGTTAACTCTGAGTGGAAAAAGTGTGTTACTTCACATTCATTTGCTTGTCTGTCATGCCACGGTTTTTGACAGTTTGGAGCTATCCTGTGAATGAATAATACGTAGCTTACTATATGCTTAGTATATGTTTCGTTGTAGTCAGCTATGTGTTTTTGACCGTTTAATGCCATCTTGTGACTGAATAATGCACATGTTATTGTATGCTTCATCAGCTTCACTCAGCCGTCTATTTTTGTCAGATTTGTGTTTAATTAAACAATTAATAAAGTATTATGGCTCAAAACAATATTTTGTGTCTATTTTGTTATGTTTTGTGGCATGTATTTGTGAAATAAGCAGGATAAAGTATATTCATGATGGTTGTTTTTGCAGAACAAAGCCAATCAGTGTTTTTCAGTAAGCTTGCCAGGCTTTATTCTGCAATAACAACCATGCCTAACAAAACATGAAATGTTGTAATTGACCACTCAGAATCAAGTATTACAGACAGGAGTGTAATATGTGTGTTTGACATGATGGTCATGATTTTCCTGTAAGGGCAAGCACAAGTGGACTTTGCTGAATGCAGATGTAAACAAAGTCTAAAACGTTTAGAGGTTGTCCACTTTCGAGGTAGTCAATAAACACCATCTACTTTCCTCCACTAATTATGTGTTCGTTATGAGACATGTTGTGAGAAAACATACCGAAACAAGGCATTCATGTTTCACTGTATTATACCAAAACACACATATCATGATCAAAATCATAGATTTAATTCTCTTGCTTTCCCGTTTGTAACATTGGTTGTTTATGCAACAGTATTTATGCACTGCATAAAACGCTCCCGCAAATGTAATGTCAAGTCTGACGAAATAAGAATGAAATGTCTCGACAAAATCTGAAGACAAGTGGTCACAAGAGACACATTTGAGAGCACGTTAATATGTCTCGGCTGACCACTTGAGATCAGATTACTGAAAATGCTTACTACCAGGTGGAAACAGGGCCAGTGCTGAGACAGAGCTGGTGGCTGAGGCATCGAGGCAGTAGCTGAAGTAGTTCAGAGGGGTCAGAAATGTCTCCTTTAACCTCCTTTAACCTGGACGAGCTGATAAAGAATCCACACAGTCCACAAAGTTTGCTTTTCACATTCCCTGCTGGGGTTTGAAGAAGGCTCACTATTTCTTCTTCGCAGTAACATTCTTGCAGACCCAACTCATGCCATCCTGAAACAAGAAAACAGTTGAAATGAAAACCTTTGATGGGAAGGTCTATGCAAAATTTAAAAAAAATAAATTTAAGCTAATGTTAAAGCTAGGCATTTAAGATTAGCAACAGGAAGATTCTAACCTCCCTTCAAAACTACATACAAAGCTTGAGAAAGCCAACATTCTGAAATCCTCTTTAAGCTTCTTCTTCTTTTGAGACCAAATTTATAAAGGCAACTCCTCCATCAGGCTGATCTGAAGTTTTATGTTATATATATCTTTTGTGACTGACCTCACTTCTTAAAAGTGCAACATGCTACATGGTGGGAAACATGCTAATAACATTCTAATACATAATTAATACTTTTTGCTAATCCATGCTTCAAACAGACTGATTCAGTGATTCAAATAATAACTCTAACTCATGCTAAGAACATGTTAATTGATGTCACAGACAAATTCAGGCAACAAAAATGTTAATAATTAAAAACAGTAACAACATTCTTGATAGAAACATGTAAAAATGCAAGCAACATGCAATTTCAGGCTAAAAACATGTTATCAAAATGCTAAATTACACAATCAACATGTTAATTCATACTAGAAACAGGCTTGCAAATTGTTAATAAAGGATAATGTTAATTTATAATAGAAAACTGCTACTAACTTGTCAGGTAATGCTAAGATCATGGTACTTTATGTTATTAATGCTAATTTACAATAGAAACGATAATTCATGTTAGCAATTATGCTAACTATGTTAACACAGTTATTAATGATACAACTGTGTGAGGAACATGCTAATTTCTGTCAAAATACTAATTCAGGCTAGAAACTTAAACAAATTGCTAATTTATATGAACAACATGTTAATGCATGCTAGCAAAATGTTAATACATGCTAATAACAAGTTAATTCATCATAAATGCTAACATTGTGTTAACATCCAAGAAATATTCTAGGAACATGCTTAGCCATGATAGCAAAATTCTACTTCGTGTGGCTTTGTCAAGATAACATTAAAGTTTTCCATCAAACTATACCCATGTAATTCTATTAATAAAAGAGCTTCTATACTGAATCACTACACTATTTACCACTTTAATTACAGACTGTGATCGAAATGTGAACCATTTTAAACTGGTTTAACAAAATTATTTCTGGAACAAATTGCATAAGGTAGTGACTGACCTGGACTCCCTCTCCTGTAAGAGCAGAGCACGACTGAATTTGCCACATTCTGTCCCGAATTATGTGCAGGTTCAGTCCCTCCGCGATCTCAGAGGCCGGAGCAGCAGTCAGCAGGTCTTGCTTATTTGCAAAAATTAAGACAGGTACACCGCTAAGTTTCTCCTCATCCAGCAGCTCAGCCAATTCCTGCACACCACATGAACAATTCAACAAAAACAACTAGGAAGTAGAAGCTTACACGTTCAGTATGATATAGACGCTGCAGTGAACTGTACAGTGGAAAATGCAGCAAGAATGAGATGTATGCATACTCAAGACAAGCAGGTTTGCTAAATGATATACCTGTCCCGTTTCCTCAAATCTCTTCCTGTCTGCGCTGTCTATAACATAAATCTGAAATGCAAACCAAAATGTCAAAAATAATCACACAGAGCAAACAGACACATAAGAAATATTCCTTAAAATGAGAAATTTAAATAAACTACCCATTCATTTTTTCATATGACTTAAAATTAAATAAAAAAAATACAAGTAATTGTAGGTGGCAGTTTGCTACATTTACAATATTTGCTATAAAATATTTTAAAATAAACAAAATGAGTACCCAAGCTGTATTCAGCATTGATAAAAACAGAAATGTTTGTGCACCAAATATTAAAATAATTTCGGGAAGATCACGACACTGAAGAGACTGCTGTATAAATCAATACAATTATTCATCACAACAATAAATTTACATTTTAAAATACCGTATATACTCACTGGCCACTTTATTAGGTACACCTGTCCAACTGCTCGTTAAAGCAAATTTCTAATCAGCCAATCACATGGCAGCAACTCAATGCATTAAGGCATGCAGACATGGTCAAGACGATCTGCTGCAGTTCAAACCGGGTATCAGAATGGGGAAGAAAGGTAATTTAAGTGACTTTGAACGTGGCATGGTTCTTGGTGCCAAATGGGCTGGTCTGAGTATTTGAGAAACTGCTGATCTACTGGAATTTTCACGGACAACCATCTCTGGGGTTTACAGAGAATGGTCCGAAAAAGAGAAACTATCCAGTGAGCGGCAGTTCTGTGGCCACAAATGCCTTGTTGATGCCAGAGGTCAGAGGTGAATGGCCAGACTGGTTCCAGCTGATAGAAAGGCAACAGTAACTCAAATAACCACTCGTTACAACCGAGGTATGCAGAAGAACATCTCTGAACGCACAACACATCCAACCTTGAGGCAGATGGGCTACAGCAGCAGAAGACCACACCAGGTACCACTCCAGTCAGCTAAGAACAGGAAATTGAGGCTACAATTTGCACAGGCTCACCAAAATTGGACAATAAAAGGGTCTGCCTTGTCTGATGAGTCTCGATTTCTGCTGCGACATTTGAATGGTAGAGTCAGAATTTGGTGTCAACAACATGAAGGCATGGATCCCTCCTGCCTTGTATCAATGGTTCAGGCTGGTGGTGGTGGTGTAATGGTGTGAAGGATAATTACTTGGCACACTTTGGGCCCATTAGTACAAATTGAGCATCGTGTCAACACCACAGCCTACCTGAGTATTGTTGCTGACCATGTCCATCCCTTTATGGCCACAGTGTACACATCTTCTGATGGCTACTTGCAGCAGGTTTACGCCCCATGTCATAAAGCGCAAATCATCTCAGACTGGTTTCTTGAACATGACAATGAGTTCACTGTACTCAAATGGCCTCCAAAGTCACCAGAGCTCAATCCAATAGAGCACCTTTGGAATGTGGTGGATAGGGAGATTCGCGTCATGGATGTGCAGCAGACAAATCTGTAGCAACTGTGTGATGCTATCATGTCAATGTGGACCAAATCTCTGAGGAATATTTCCAGAACCTTGTTGAATCTATGCCATGAAAGATTAAGGGAGTTCTGAAGGCAAAAGGGGGTCCAACCCGGTACTAGTAGGGTGTACCTAATAAAGTAACCAATGAGTGTATTAAACATGTTAATAAACAGCTACTTTGCATTGTAATAAAATTCTGAACACTTTGTTCAGTGGTGTGGCCATGCATAACTCATAAACACATAGGAAACACTCACAAGCATGTCAGTATTTTCAAAGTAGTTTCTCCAGTACGGCCTTATCTTCCTCTGGCCTCCAATGTCCCAGACATTCAGTTTGAAGCCCTGAGACTGAACGCTCTTAATATTAAAGCCCTGCCAAGTACAGAAGAATTAGAAGCAACTGGGCAAAATTGTGCTGCGTGAAAGCGGGAGAACAATAAAGGTGTAAAGACGTAAGAGATTATACTATAAAACTGTAGAAGAAACTTTGCAACTCTTTTCAAAGCAATTTGTAGTTCCTGCAAAAGAGAGATAATTCCCAGGCCTTTGTGTGTTTTACCTGTGTTGGGGTGATGTGACTAATATCCTCAGAAGCAAGCTGTTTGAGAAGTGTCGTCTTTCCACCATTGTCTAAGCCGAGGAGGAGAATGCGCACCTCATGGTCTGGGGCACTTTTTAGTTTTCGAAGGATTGACAATAAACCCTGGAATAAACATAGAATGACAAAATACAAACAAACAAAAACTGAATTAACATTGTACCAGAACATTTATGAGGAAAAAACACTTTCTCTCAGTAAAAAAGCTTATTTAACAAATTCTGAAAAAATTTAAATAATATGTAGATTTGTTTTGTGATCAACGTTTTATTGTCTTTAGATTAACAAAAAACAGACATTCAAACAAACAAACTGGGAAGGGGGAGCAACAGACACATTAACAATTTTTCAATCTGAAAGAAGAGGAAAAAAACAAGAAAAAACCTTTATACGGTCATTCCTTTATATCAGTGGTCTCAAACTCAATTCCTGGAGAGCCACAGGTCTGCAGATTTTAGCTCCAACCACCTCCAACTCACACCTGCTTAATAGTTCCTAGTAGTCTTGAACACCTTAATTAGTTGGATCAGCTGTGTTTGATTAGGGTTGGAGCAAAACTGTGCAGAGCTGCGGCCCTCCAGGAATCAGTTTGAGACCCCTGCTGTCTAAAATGTTGGAAGAAAAACATTGCCATGCATCAATGGTACTAGGTTTAGCCTTATTAATTTGTGCTATTGTCCCTTCACAAGTCACTATTTTAAGGAGGCTTTGAATCCAAAATGTTTTTGCACACATGTGTGGAGTGAACCAGTTTTGAATGACTGCCTTCTTTGCAGTTGTAAAACCAGCAAACAACATTCTTTTCTATAGTGTACTTATACTGAATATAGAATCGTCATTGAGATGTAAACCAGGATTAGACACATAATCAACTTTTAGAAAAAAGGACAAAACAGAATTCACATGAGACCACAGGTCGACAACAATTGGACATTCCCAAAACATATGGAGAAAAGCACCTGAAAATACAATGTTACAGATATGACAGTCTTTGACTGCAATTTCATTTTAAACCTCTTATAATAAGGAGTAAGATATACTATGTATGACTTTGAAATGGATAAGATGAGCTTTTAGAAGTTAAGATTATATTAGACCACATCCTGTCCCAGTCTATTGATAAGTCCAAATCTGTTAGTTCACGATTTAGATATTAATTTTAGTTAGCTTGTTATAGTATCCCATTTCGAAATGGAAAAAAATCCGATTTTATTTATTTAGTTTAATTATTTACAATTATATTTTAAGATATACATTAAGACTGGGCTTTTATTTAAAAAGTAATGGACATTAAGAACCTATAATCGATCAGATTTTTCCAGGTGAATTTTTTCAATTACTTTCCCGACCATGTGTGGAGTCACGCTCTGTTAAAGCTGATTTATACTTCTGCGGCCACTTTGCAGCCATATCTGATTCTGATTAAGTAGGACGATGGACTTATTCCTGAGCCGTACTTTGAACTACATTAATGATGATTGGAGGCTGTGCCAGAGAAGCCTTTAGATGGCATATTTTCCATTACATTAAAGTTATTATTTACATCGAAATATTTGTTTACAGAAGATTCAAGAAATGCACTGTTTAAAATATTATTTACAAGAGTTATACAAGAGATATACAAGAGTTATTTGATTTGAGACACTTCTTATTTTCAAATTTTAATATGAAAAACATTGAAAATAATTCATTTTGTTTCCAAAAGTGCAAGTTATTTATTAACTTTTTTATAAGAAAAACTTGTTTTAGGCAATGTGTGTTTTAATTTCAGTTGTTCAACGTTGATGTTCAATAAATAATCATAGATAGTAGATAGTGTGTGTTTTCTTCAATTATTTTAAAATCAAGTAATGCACCCTTCACCCTCTCACTTGTAATATGTGAGCATATTTAATGAAAAAAACCTGTAAGTAAACAATGAGGACAAAAATAAATAAATAAATAAATCAGGTAACACTTTATTTTGATGGTCCATTTGAGTATTAGTAGACTGTCTGCTTAACGCTGTTGCTACTGCTGCTAAACAGACATTTAACTGATTTTGAAACTTTGCAAGTACATGTCAACTTACACTCCCCCAACATAACAGTCTACTTATAATCTAATGAGAACTAGTTGGCATGTAGATGCAATGTAACTTAAATTCAACAAACAGACAAACAAAATAAAGTGTGACCTATAATGGTTCAATAATCATGATCTAGTTAAATTGTTAAATTAAATGAGATTTTGATTTTATGCCAAATCGCCCAGCCCTAATATATATAGCCATTTAAAAAATGTTACACATTTTGTACTGGGGTGTTTATGGATTAATCCCTTCATGTTGAATTGTCTATGAAATTATCAGTGTAAGAAAACCTTGATCACTTTTTACATCTGAAAGTGAACATGCTAGAATAATACATTTACTTTCTTGGAATAATTTTCAGAGTAATATTTATATCGTTGTCATTTTCTGATACAACAAGTAAGTTAAATATGTTGGTTTGATCTTTTTTATCGCTTAACAATTGAGGCTAAAATATCAAAACAATAACTGTTTATTCACACTACTGTAACATTAAACATATTTTACACACACAGAAGATCGATTTAAACCCAACAGCTCATGATTTCAGAGTTGTGCTTGGTTTATAGTAATATAATTTCTTGACTGGATTTGCTTAATGAACTTAACAGGAATGAAACTGCGCCTGAGCCCCACTCATACATCAGGCTTCACCTCTACAGAAAACACGACACTTCGGCTAATGATCAAAACTTCACGCGCCAACTTCTGGTTAAGTAGCCCATATTTCGGAATCGTATTCATAACAAACAACACAAAGACAGGACTAGAGACCGATAACTTCTCACCATCTTTCTTCGAGTACCTTCCGAGACGCCGAGGACGGTTACTAGGGGGAGTTAAGTGACGTAACTGGCTGGTGGCGTCATATTAAAGGAGCCGTAGTTGTCACGTTCACAACTGGGTTTCAGAGTAATTTTAGGTATCGTCACATAAGTATGAAAATAAATGTGTTTATGACTGAATACATAAAAGGGTGGTTTAAACATTTTACCTACATTGCGACTTTCCTTTTAACTGCTTTAAAGTCAAGACTTCATTAGGCCTATATAAAAGGGATAGTTTACACAAAAATGATAACTTACTATTTACCCACCATCAAGTGGTTTAAAAGTGGTCTCTTTCTAAAATTCCTTCATTCATTTTCGTTTTGGCTTAGTCCCTTTATTAATCTGGGGTCACCACAGCGGAATGAACCGCCAACTTATCCAGCATATGTTTTATACAGCGGATGCCCTTCCAGCTGCAACCCAGTACTGGGAAACATCCATGCACACTCATTCACACACATACACTATGGTCAACTTTTAGCATACCTAATTCACCTATACCACATGTCTTTGGACTTGTGGGGGAAAGCAGAGCACACGGGGAGAACATGCAAACTTCACACAGAAACACCAACTGACCTAGCCGAGGCTTGAACCAGCGACCTTCTTGCTGTGAGGTGATTGTGCTACCCACCGTGCCACCGCGTCGCCACAAAAAAAGATTTTTTTTTGAAGAAAGCTTAAAACCTGCAGCTATTGACTTCTTTAGTGGGATAAACCAATACTTTGAAAGTCAGTGGTTAGATATTTCCAGCTTTCTTCAAAATAAAAAGGTCTGAATTTTCATTTTTGGGTGAACTATCCATTTAAGGATTTTATATTAAGCTTATATCTCACAGTACTTTTTTTGAGATATATCCAGCTGCAGACCCACAGACCAGGCACACACAATCCAGCACACATGATAGGCAGGAAGTGAGGCAAACCATATATGTTTAATCCATTGGGGTTTATAGCATATACACTGTCCCGAGAATGGTAATGATTTGTACTAAGAAAGACATGATATGTATAAATAATTAATTATCAATCTAAATCATTATTATTATAATTTTTTTTGATATTCATTTTGATCAATTTAATAAACCATAACATGTTTGACTAGGTTATAATGAGATATTAGTTAATGTTTGCTTTGTAACAAATACTTAAAAGACAGATAACACTTCTAGGCCAGAAATGAGAGCAAACCATATATAATTAATAAAATATATATCGCTGCTTATTGCATTAGATTATAATATTTACATGTATTTATTACAATAGATGAAATACTTAAGACAGATAAATAGTTTTTTACTTGATATTCATTTTGTAGTAATGATGAAATATTTTAATTCATGTTTGTTTCGTAACAAATACATAGACACACAAGAGTGGAGTTTTATGTCAAAATGTAAACATGGCTCATATACTAGTCAAATAACTGCAACACTTTACAATAAGGTTGCATTAGTTGACATTAATGTAATGGTTAACATGAATTATGATGTCATGATAATGAACAAGACATCTGTTAAGCATTACTTGATATTTGTTCAACTAAATTTCTATATGAATTGTGTTAGTAATGCATTAGTTATGTTAACATTAACATTTAACAGCGATTTCAATCAGCATTACATAACTTTTGTTAGCATAACCTCAACATTACTTGCTTCTTTTTTCAACGCGAGTTTATAGTTTTCACATTTATGGCTTTAAATCTGGCAACTCTAAATGGTTTTCTCGTTCATTTACTTTCCTTCGGCTTAGTCCCTTTATTCATCAGGGGTCACAACAGCAGAATGAACCGCCAACTTATCCAGCATATGTTTTACACAGCAGATGCCCTTCCAGCTACAAGTACTAGGAAACATCCATACACACTCATCCACACACACATACACTACGGCCAATTTAGTTTATTTAATTCACCTATAGCGCATGTCTTTGGACTGTGGGGAAAACAGGAGCACCCAGAGGAAACCCATGCCAACACGGGGAGAACTTGCAATGTCCACACAGAAATGCCAAATGACCCAGCTGGGACTCAAACCAGCGACCTTATTGCTGTGAGGCGACAGTGCTAACTAACCACTGAGCCACTGCGTCGCCTAAATGGTTTTCTCAGAATTGCTATATATAAACTAGTAATTGTGAAATTTCAGGATTACATTTTGAGATACAACATTACAATTATGAGATAAAAAGTTTCAATATCTCCACTGGGGAATTAAATGGACTTAGATAATGGATCCTGAACATTTCCACTGTTATCATCCAGGAAAAAAAGCAGTGCTATATACATTAAGACACTATGTGGGAAAAGTTGTTACATTAGAATCATTAAACGGCTCTGTTATAAAGTAAAACAAACTTAAACAGTAGAATTATAATGTAATGTGTATTTATATAATGCATTTATTGTATATGGCCATGCGCTTCACAATCATAAGGGGGGTCTCTCCACACCACCATCAGTGTGCAGCATCCATTTAGATGCTGCGAGGGTAGCCACAGGATAACAGTGCCAGTGCGCTCACCACACACCGGCTATAGGTGGGGTGGAGAGACGGTGATAGAGCCAATTTGATGGATGGGGATGATTGGGAGGTCATGATGTTAAGGGCCAATGGAGGGAATTTGGCCAGGACATCGGGGTTACACCCCTATTCTTTACAAGTGCCATGGGATTTTTAATAACCACAGAAAATCAGGACCTCAGTTTAACGTCTCATCCGAAAGATGGCGCCTGAGAGTATAGTGTCCCCTTCACTTTACTGGGGCATTAGGACTCACACAGACTGCAGATTGAGCGCCGCTGCTTGCCTCACTAACACCACTTCCAACAGCAACCCAGTTTTCCCATGTGGTCACCCATCCAGGTACTGACCAGGCTTAGTCCTGCTATTGACCTTATTCTTCAATGTGGAAGTGCGCTCGTTTTTGCGATTGGTTTACAACTTCCGATTAAGCTCCCTATGGGAGAAATGACTAGGAATAATAAACGGCAGAAAACGGTCAAACTACTCACTCTACAAACAAGTGTTTGTATGACAATACAGACAACATAGAATAATATATTAAGAAAATATCAGTTTGCAACATCAAGCGGCAGAACGAGCTGTTTTTAGTGTCTAAAAATGAATAGAATTGAATGAGAGCGGAACTCTCGAGCCAAAAAGATTCAAATGGCTGCGCTTGCTCGTACGCGGAGAATAAGGTGAATAGCTTCAGTGAGTAACCGGTCTTAAACTGCAGGATTATATGGCTGTAAAAACTACTCATAAATAACTAGAAATAGCCACTATTCATCAAACACCTAAGCAGCAAAGAACAAAAATAAAGAAACTGTATTCAATTTGACAACATTTAACTTTAGGTTAAACTATAGCGAGATTTTATAAGACTCTTGCTATTGTGCTCAGGTTTCACTATGCGTATTTTGTATTAAACTAAACCTATTGACGATAATAGTAATATAATATTGTGATAAATTGATAATTTAGCAATAATGATTATAGCATAGGTCTCAAACTCAATTCCTGGAGGGCTGCAGCTCTGCACAGTTTTACTCCAACACTAATTAAACACAGCTGATGCAACTAATCAAGATGTTCAGACTCTTTTGAACTTGATTTTTTGGATCAGCTGTGTTTGATTAAGGTTGGAGTGAAACTGTGCAAAGCTGCGGCCCTCCAGGAATTGAGTTTGAGATCCACAGATTATAGCATTTGTCATCCTGAAAAACCACTAGGGTTCATTTTATGCATAACTATCCTATCTGTATTACATCGATCTGTCAATCTGTCACCCAATCCATTCATCAGTTAAGCCGCGGTCACACTGGACTTTACTCCCCATAGACTTCCATTCATACGCACGCGAATGCGTCAGACCGGAAACGCAGGGTCATGGCGTCGAGTTTTGGAGGTTGCTGCAGTGCAAAGTTCAAGCTTGGTGAACTCTGACCTGCGAAATCGCATCACTGCGTGAGACCAATCCAGGATCAAAACATGACCTCCCTGGACAGAAATTTAAAAACATGGAGCAATCGCTCACTTTTTTAATGCCTAATCATCTTGTTTAATCCCGCCCCTTTTCGCAGCTCTGTACGACAGAATTTCGCAAGCTCAAACTCTAGTGTGACTTCGGCTTCTGACAGAAGTGCACAGAGTTCACCCTGCTGAATTTGCCAGTCATTAAGTGATCTTTAGAGAGAAGTAACAACACAGATTCTACTAAAACAAATTTTATTTACAGAATCTGTAAATAAATCTGTAAAAATACAAAATTGGCAAGTCCTTGACTGATCTTGACTTCAGACACACCATGCAAAGTTATTTCAGTCCTTCCCATAGTGACTAAGATTTAAAAACCCAATTGCCAAAAATGTACATCATCATTTCAACGCTGTGATCAGAAGAAAATATGCTGGTTTAAGGCAGATGCAGATTGACAGGCTTTTCCCTGTCAGCCACATCTTTCATTGTGTTTCAGGGACTGTGCATCTAAAAATCAAGCCAAGGTGAAAGGTGTCTCACTGGAGGACACAATAGTGACAGGACTGTAAACTCCAGAGCCTCTAACAGAGTCAGTTAGAGGTATCATGCGGGTAGTTACTTACATACACATAAGTAACAATTTAACAAAAACAAAACACCGAGCATGAAGAGATGTTTATGATGCTGGCTGTATTGATGATTCAATCATTCTCTATTCAACATCTGACAGTACAAAATTGCTTTAATGTCTATGTCACATTCAGTCGTGCGGCATAGAAGAACATTAAATCTAATGTATAAAACTGTAGAAAGGTCTGATGCAAAGATCTCAAATCATATCTTGAGGCTTAAACCTTCTGCTTTTTTTTGGCTGGTTTGACTGAGGGCAATTCCTCTTCACTATCATCTTCATCATCATCGTCGTCGTCATCTTCATCTGACATTTCAGACTCTTCATTTTCTGTGGCTGAAAGGAGACTTAATTAGCTTTATTCATTTACAAAAACAATAAAAAAGGCTGATATAGAGAGTGGCTGCAGCTTTATTCCTTACCAACTAAATGTAAGCCGCTGATAGTCACTGGTCCAGATCCGGATTTCAGACGCAGTGTGACGGGAGCCATCAACTCAAACTCTCCGAGGCTTACCTGAGTGCAAACAGATGTGAAAAAAAACTGATAGCAAACTTGTAACAGAAAAATGTAGATAGACAGTTTATCGTTTATTGATAGTTTATAGCAGGGGTGTCCAAACTCGGTCCTGGAGGGCCGGTGTCCTGCTGAGTTTAGCTCCAACTTGCTTTAACACACCTGCCAGGAAGTTTCTAGTATATCTAGTAAGAGCTTAATTAGCTGGTTCAGGTGTGCTTGATTAGGGTTGGAGCTAAACTCTCCAGGACACAGGCCCTCCAGGACTGAGTTTCAGATTCTCTGGCTACGTCATGGCGAAGAAAAAAAAAAAACAGATCAAGTTTACAACATTTTATAAACATCACTTTTCTATAATTATAGAAATATTAACAATAAAAAGTCATCAACATCAATAAATAAGACAAAATACATACATACTACTAATACTTATAATAAAAATATAAGATAAAAAACTAAAACAGTTTAAGGTTTACTTTTGATAAAAAAGTTTTTACATTTAAAAACACTTTATATAAAGTCTCTCCAGATAAAAAAAAAAATCATTGCCTGATAACATAAAAAATAGGGCATTCCACGAGAATGTTTAAGAGTTTGGTCTCTGTAGCAATATTAACCAAAAAAATATAACTCGGAAATTCATATCATTACCATTGGCAAGCAAGTAATGTTGAGATTAGCTACAGGCACTGATATTTTCTTTCCTTGGTGATTCATAGCGGTCACTTCCACAACGTTATTCTCCTCTTTGGCACCGTCACCCAGACAAATCTAATGGCATAAGAGAAAAGTAGATGGTCATGGCTTTAAAAGTGCAGGTCATCACAAATCGTAAAAGTGATTTTGTGTGTGTTACAATCAATTCTTTTAACACAATATGCAAATTTGGATCTTTCTCCCATAAAAGTGTTTAAACATTGATCATCAAAAGATTGTGAATAGGGCTCCACAAAACTGAAAAAAACTGTCATTGTGCTATTTTGTTTTTCTGCAATATATATATATATATAGAGAGATGTGCATATAATTTCACCAGATGATTTGAATGGCTGTTTTTGGAAATAATTCATTGCTTAAGATTGATTGAGAAGATTTTTTAGAATAGTGCATCTGCCTAAAATATAAGAAACTAATTACAGGCATAGATAAATACAATAGAGCAAAGACACAAATGACGTAATGAGTGCCTTATGGTTTTCTTCAGATGGTTTCATTTTATTTCATGGCATGTAATTTTTTCCTGTAAACTTTTGACCGGGTATTTTTGTGCTGTAGTAGAGGAGGTTAAACAGAAGTGAAAATGCTTATGCGATAAATAATGAAAAGACGTGAGGGTGACTTCTGCTTATGTGCAACAAGTGAGTATCAGAAGCACAAAGTTGTGCAGTGCCACTATGGTTACAGGGGCATTTCTATTTTTCATTAAGCGTCATCTAACTCAGTTCCTGGAGGGCCGCAGCTCTGCACAGTTTAGTTCCAACTCTAATTAAACACACCTGATCAAACTAATTGAGTCCTTCAGGCTTGTTTAAAACCTACAGGCAATTGTGTGTGGGGTGACACGTTGGCTCAGTGGTTAGCACTGTCGTCTCACAGCAAGAAGGTCGCTGGTCCTGGCTAGACCAGTTGGCATTTCTGTGTGGTTTGCATGCTCCGGTTTCCTCCATAGTCCAAAGACATGTGGTATAGGTGAATTGAATAAGCTAAATTGGCCGTAGTGTAAGAATGTGTGTGAATACGAGAGCGTATGGGTGTTTCCCAGTACTGGGTTGCAGCGGGAAGGCCATCCGCTGTGTAAAACATATGATAAGATGGCAGTTCATTCCACTGTGCCGACCCATGAAGAATAAAGAGACTAAGCAGAAGGAAAGTGAATGAATGAATGAGGTCGAGTTTGACACCCCTGGCCCTGATCTAACGTAAGGCAGTGATTTTGCATGTTCACTCTGCTCATCCCCAGTAAAACTTGCTTGGGTTTGAATGCCAAAAAATGTTTTGAAAAATGGCAATAAGCGTGAGTCAAATTTGTAGCACTGTGCACGATTCTTGACTGTTGCAGTTGCACACATTGCAATATTGAAGCTGAAGCAATGTATTGTGTGTCCCTACGGCTGAATCTGTCAATCACTTTCCAATTTGACCAATAGCAAAAATTTGGACCGTGACTACTGTAAAAGCTGGAGCCAGAGGGTGTTAGCTAGCATGGATCATGTGTTGCATGGGAAAAAAATTCTGATATTCTTACAGAAGTGCAAGTCGAATTTAGAAGATTTAACAAAATACCCATGTTAAATCTCTTCAAGATGATGAATTATGTACGTAATTATGTAAGTTTTTTCTAGACTAACCACTTGTCATGGTTTCTGATGGCCACCTGGGTTTTGATTGTGACAGCACAAAGCAAATGTGTGCGTTACAAGAGCTAATGCTATGCTAAAGAGAATTTAGGACAGCAGTGTTATTCATTATAAAAAGAAAAAACAAACAGCTGGTAATGGAAGGGGGCAGTAGAACATGGACCATCTGTAATTTTCCATCTATAGATTTCCTAAATGTATGAAGATCATCAGATGAATGTCAAACAAAAAGCAACTATAAAGTCAGTACACCAAACACTTGACCATAGAAAAGAATTTGACAAGGACAGTGCCAAAGCAAAAGCCATAACACACACAGTTATGTAAATGATAGCAACTTTCAGAACTGTATAATGATTTTGTTGGCTTTCAAATGTATTGAACCACTTTACTGGTGGCTCTTTGCTGATGTTCCACTTATTAGACTTGGTTGCTTTATTTATACATTTTTTCAGATAATAGATCTTTTAGAAATGAAATGTATTAGCAAAAATGTCCATATTGGTGCATCCCTACTAAACATAGATTTTTGCTGGAGTTTCTAATCATTACTGTTAAACAACATAAAATAGTTCCCCATATAAAATAGCATATCGTTACCCCATATAAAATAGTAAAAAAATAAATATACAAATAACCATAATGACATTTATCCATGTCAAAAGCAGAAACATGGTTGTTCTCTCCACTGGTTGTTGAGTAGATGTTAAACAGTGGGCATTGTGGCACTGCATTTAAAGGCTTGCAGGCAGTAGATCAAAAGGAACAACACATTTAACCACTGTTCAGTGAATTTCTGCAGGCAGAACTCTGGTTATTTCAACAGACATCCATGCAACCGAAATTGTGTCTGAAGGAGTATGATTTCCCGTCAAGATACCACACTATGTTCAAATCGAATTCACCAAACAATGAAACAATTCATCATGATGTGTAAAGCTGACATTATCAACTTTGCAGAAAGCAAACTTGAGAAATCAAATGCATTCATTGTGTAATAGAGTCTATCAGACTGCAGATAGAATGACCCTATAATTCAAGTTATGATATAAAAAAAAATTGTATGTATTTTTTTTTTGTTTATATAATGTACAATCCCAAATCAGAAACAGTTGGGACTAGGGATGTCAGTTTCTACAAAATCCCATGATCGATGATCATTTAAATTAACGATCAATCAATCGATTAATCGTTAATCCTTATAAACCATACGTTTATAAAATACATACGAATAGGCTACTGAAGAATGAGCCGAATATGCAATGCATTATGGTTCTAGCTTAATCGTCACAACGAAATAAGCTAAGCATTCATTTTATAGATATAAACTATAAAAATAAAAAATAAGACATTTTAAGTAATCAACATTATATGTAAAAAACCCAAACTAGGCTACAGGCTGAATGCGTCAGAGGTGAACATGCGGCACACGCTTCTGTTAAAGCTTCAGTGAAGAACAAACCATTTAGGCTATGACAGACCAATGCTATCTCACGGCTAGTGTTGGACAATATAAGAAATTTTCAGATTGCCATATAGTCCCCCTGTGAGATCGCCGACACGATATATGGGCGCGGCAGTGTTAGGTTTCTAATTTGCTCATTTATTTAACCATTTTTAAACGTATTTAATAGGCCTAAACTTTCGGCTGCTTTTTTAAAACTTATTTAATAATCTACTTCATTTGCATTATGTTTTATCTCAGAAAATAATTCAAACCAATGCAAATCACCGCGCTCTTACAGCTAAACTGTGTGGCGCGGGACAGGATTTGATGGTGATTTCGGGTGGTTCGATGGCTCCATGCCGTTATCATGCTGCAAAATGCATATAATATAAATGGATGCAAGCAAATTAAATTATATTTATCTGCGCACAGAAGAAACAAGGATGCATGCATTAAAGTCCTTTCAGACGGGAGGCGGACGGAGGTCTCACCGCCTGCGCGTGTTTCTATGCGTGCGTTTATACATGTTTTGTTTTTCAGAGCGCACCGCGGCTTCAGGTCTGATCATCATCACAAAAGTAGTCATTAACAGTGTCACCTCTGTATTTGCTAAAATCTAACACAATGTTGCGCTTGGGATATGGGTTTATTGTTTGTCAGAGTTTTGTTTAGACTATTGCCGACGCGCCGCAGCTCTGGCTCTAATATTAGAACTGAGCTCAGTAAAATGTTGTTTGATAAGTTATTAATAATCTGTTCAATAATTCGTTAAAGCCAAAACGAATGGTAATTTAATATAGACTATTAAAAATATATAATAGAAAAATTATATATATATATATATATATATATATATATATATATATATATATATATATATATATATATATATATATATATATATATATATATATATATATAGCTTATATAAATAAATATAGGCTTAACATATTTTTTAATTAAATAATTGGGCTATTTTCTGAAATATGCGCATGTCTGTTTTTATCATTCCATCGAATTAATTCGATTGCAGCACCTGTTCATCCAGAACAGATCAGCTGGTTTCAGTTCTTTTTATTTTTTTTCTGTAGTTTCATTTTTACAAATAACTTTATTTAATTTGTTTATTAATTAAATTTAGTTTGCAAATTAATCTGCTATGAGATGTGGCTGTGTATGGCAGTGCCCTCACGTGCAGCGCGCGTCTGCTGCTGCGAGAGAGAGAGAAAGAGCGCAATGCAAATATTAAATTTTTCACATGCTGATGTGTGTGAAATTGCGAATACATGTCTATAATCGCCTTGCAATTTAAAAAATTATTGTATTTTTCCCTTTAGGAAGGAAACTCTATTTAAATTCAAGCTAAATATGCGTGGTGCTGAAGTCCAAAAGTGCCGGTCAAGTGATGTTGATGTGAACAGCTGAAACTGTTAAATTATTTGTAGTTCGTTTATTATTAATGGTGATGATTAAAATAATAATGCTGTTCATTTTATATAATAATGTAATTAAAACATGTAATATATCATCCGAAACAAGCTATATCGTCTTTAAAGTCGTCATGAGTCTCAGCTCTCTGCGATATATTTGCCTATATCCTCAATACACAATATCCTCCATTAAATCAAGTAATTTTGTTAAGCAGGACAGGCTTAACAAAATTCGCAGCACTAAACATGTTCCCAGACTGAGATTGATTGATGACGAGAGAGCAGAAACCTGTAAGAACGGAGATGTTCACCGCATGTCTAGCCGTGATGAGCGTTTTTTAAAATGAAAGCATATTTGTTACAGTCTGTCAAGATTGCTAAAACATCTTAATATTTCAGAGAAAATAGTTAAAGTTTGCATAACCAATGATCTCATCCACGCGTGATCTACCCATACTTAAATATCATGCGACCTATTTTTTCATTACCTGACCCGCAGATTAACGGCAGCACCTGTAAATATAACCGAGATCCCCGCGGGTCTTATGCATCGCCCAATATGCAGTCAAGAGACTGACTCCATGGTCATGTAAACTGTACACACTTGATTATGTAATGTGTAAAGTCGTGAATAAGTGTCTCGCAGCGCAAAGCATGTCTTATCCTTTATATGTCCATGTTTAATCGGTCATCGATAAGGTCGATCGATTAAAGGCTTATCGACAATTAATCGATGATCGAGTAATCGTTAACATCCCTAGTTGGGACAGTATGGAAAATGTGTTTATTTGGAATGTGTTGCAGGTCTGAATGACAGGAAAGGATGTATATTTACGTAGAAATGAAATGAAGTTGACCAGACAAAACATGAACACATATTTTGTGTTCATATTGTCTGCAATGAAATAATGTAAAGTAATTTAAGTCAAAATTAAATAAATAATTTAAGCAAGTAAATTTAAGTAAATTTAGAAACCACTTTCTTTTTTATTTGTGTTTTTCATACTGTCCAAACTTTTTCTGATTTGGGGTTGTAGTTAAGCAATATTTATGCTTAACTAAACACTGTGGTACTTCATTCCATTATGAATGTATATGTCAGTGATTCAATAATCCCTTCATAAAGAAAGTCACTTGCATCTTTTCTTTATAAATCAGCAGTTTTGAATGAATCCTTCAAAGGAACGATGCAACTAATCATATATTAATGCACTGAATGATTCAATAAATCAGAAGACAGAATTGCTGTCCCCTACTGGCAGTTTTAGTGTCATATTTATTAATCCGTGACAATATTAAACCAGCTAAAATAGCAGCACAAAAACACACTCATTAAATATTGTTTAATATTTTTTGTTATCCACAATAAAACCCAAGTAAAAGATCCCCCAAAATACTGAGAATGTTTGAGGTTTGCTTCTGCATTAACCCTTGTGCACTGTTCAAATTGACTACCCTTTCGTTGTGTTCGTGGCTGTATTTGCCCCATTGACTTCCATTATAATGACATTTTTTGATTGCAAAGCCATGACACCAAATAGTAATGCAATTTATATTGTTGTTGTTTTTCCCTGTTTGAAAGAGGTAAAACTTTTCATTTATACAGTTGATCATCATTTGGCTGTATTAACCCTTTAGATGGGCCTGTGGAAATAAGTTTCTGGCTTTTATATGGAGTTCTATGGAGTAAAATAAATGCATAAATACACTTAACATGTTCTTAGAGCTGAGCTGCTTATTTTTTATTTTCTCAAACATAGAGGTAAGTGCACAAATGTCTCTCTCACATGCACTATATTGTACATATCCACTGCACATATAAATTTGTAATTATGTTCATATCTATCAGTATACCCTTTTTTAATAATAGCAACATGTACATATAGTCATCTATTGTAAATCTCTTTTCATAGTTAACACAACCTGTATATAATGTTCATAGTACATCCATCTGTAAATATCACCATCGTATTTCTATAACTGCACTTTATAAATTATACCTGTATCTTGCTATTGCACTCCCAGTTAGACCTAAGCTGCATTTCGTTGCCTTGTACATGTGTAATGACAATAAAGTTAAATAAAATCTAATATACTTCATATAACCATACAATTTTTATCCAGAAACTAAGCTTTTGTTTTGCACTGCAACTGATGATCAACAGTAAAAATGTATAAATTGTCTTTATTGTCAAAATATTGTCAAAAAATGTCATTATAATGGAAGTCAATGGGGCAAAAACAGCCACCAACATAACGAAAGGGTAGTAAATTTGCTCAGAGTGTATTGTTGAATTCTTGGAAATTTCCAAAGTATTTTCCCAAAATATGTCAAAATAAGATTTGTCACCAAAAATTATTCCATTTGCTGAAACAGAGAAAGTTGTGGCTAAATTAAGGAGATGGACACACAATCCCCACCACACAATCTAGGCAGGGCGAACCATATATGGCTGAAGACGGATCGGTGGTCTTCTTCTTTTTCTTGTTCATATCGCGACTAAGTCCTTAGGATCATTATTGCCAGCTATTGTACCCGATGTAAATTTAAGAATGTCGATATGATTTACTGGCATATGTACAATATTTATTACAATGCATAAAATACTACAAATACATAATTAAATTTTTTTTAATGATGTTTATTTTATTTTTTTATTTTGCCAATAATGAACTATACAATTTTGACCGTAGTTTATGAGGAGATATTTAGTTTGCTGTTACAACCTATTGTGTTATATTAATGTCTACACCTACCCATAACCTGGGGTGTTTTATGGCCCGTTTCTACTGAGTGGTATAGTACGGTACGGGACACTTTGAGGCTTGCATTTCCACTGCCAAAAGAGTACTAATGGTACTGGTGTATGACAGAAAGTTTCAGTCGACGTCATATTCGCTCGAGGAAATGTCAAAGTAAAGCTGTACAGGTCATTCATATATCATATGAGCTTTCTCCGAAAACAGAGGCTTTATACACATAAATACTTCTGTATATCATGTATAAATGTTCATGACTAACCTTTCTATTTGAATTTGATTTCTACTTCGATTTGATTATAACTGCAGATCAATAATAAAAATAGCCTACTGTAACATCTGCAATTATAAATTACAATTAACGTTATATATGCAACATATATGAACACATATAGACCCTTATTGTCTGCGATATGTTACCAATTACAGATAATCTACTACACACAGCATACATTTAGTTCTTATTTGGCTTCAAAAACATGCAACATACAGCACACAGGCAGTGCAAACCTCTCATCTTTAATCTTCACCAGCACGTAACCTATGTTAGAAAGTAATTCCGTCATTCCGAGCTCATAATAGTCCAAAAGGTGATGATAATAGTTAAACATGGCAGTTTGTTCATATTCTAGGTTGCTGAAAGAATCATTTGCTCCTTTGTTTTTTCTGGCTTCTCTTTTTGTTTTTTCGTGCTTCACTCTCGCATTTGTCAGTTTCTGAAAGGATCGGATGTCAGAAGCACTTCAATAATCATGCGCACGCTATTATCATCAGTTCGTTATTACATACAGAGAAAGTAAAACCGCTCGCACTTTTAGCCGGCCTCGTGAAACAAAAACAGAACACGACAGATTCTGCTCTTCTTGGCTTTGTGACTGTTCATCAAGGCAATGACAAGATTTGTTTAAACTCAGGTCGACCATGGCTCGTTATTATATGTATATATTATTATGGTGTAATGTCTTGGCTGTGTTTTTAAAAATGGCGGTTCCCTTGTTTTCATTCTCACTTGTTGCAGGAGAGAGTGACGTATCTCTGTAAACCAATAGCGTCCAGTTGCTTGCGCATCTAGCTCCACCTTTTGGTACCGTTTTGTTGTGCTAGGTACCCTTTGCAAAGGGTACCCAAAAAGTTTTACGGCATAGTTCGCTTTTAGATAACTTTTGACAGTGGAAACAGCCATAAAAGCGCACCGAACCACTCAGTGGAAACAGGCCATTACAACTACCCCGAACCTAAACCTACCCCTTACAGTAATGAAAAATAAAACATTATTTAATTTTGTACAGTGTCACAAAAATTATGCTAATAACTGCAGCTGTAACACTTCTAGCCATAATAGCGTTAATAGTGAAAATCCCTACCACTTGAAAGCCTGGACTGTGTGTTGTGAAACGTGTGTGGGTCTGCAGCTGGATATTAACAGGGTTAAGTCCCCATTTACTAGTACTTTGTGGGAAAATGTAATAAAATTGAAAGGTGACAGAGATAAAAACGTTTTAACAGACTCAATAAATATTCAAATATTCTACAAACCGTCCTAAGCTCGAGAAAATGCTCCACGTCTTCATCTTCATCTGCCTGAAATGTGTAAAATGGCACTCCAGAAGACAACTCACAACCTGATGAACACAAAACCACAGTATTATAACCGTGCAATCAACACATTAATTATTCAAGTAAGCGCACAAATTGACTACATGTGAACTACACTTTGCTGCACAGTATTTCGGGGTTCTTTGGTTAACCTTAATCGTCACTGGCCACAATTTTCAGACATTTCTGACAATGCAGGTGCCCCACGTGTGTTAGCTTATCTACAGTATAAATCACGCAATGGGTCTTACTGAACACGTAGCTTTCCAGCCGCGAGCGCGAGTCCACTCCACTGTCTGACGCTTCGTCCTCCACAAACGACATTACTGTTCAAACGGTATAAATATCGCTTCAATAGAGGGAAAATAAAATATCCACAGTGCAGGACGCGTCGCGTTTTCAAAACACACGTGACGAGTACGCAAAAAACGTCGCAGGGATAATGACGTCATCCGCATGGGCACAAAATCGCCTGAATAATGAACTTGGCAACCTCTACATTAAAAAGCCAAGGGTGCCTATATACGTTCTAGGGCTAAATGGATAGAAGAAGGTGAAAAAAATTACTTCTTATTTCTTTAGATTAGAAAAGAGACGACAACGGAAGAACTCTAATTTCTCTGATGATAATGGCACGGAATGCTCAGACCCCACTCTAATCAGGGAGAACGTATATAAATTATACAGTGACTTGGATTCTTCCAACTTCTCCCAATCTGATTTGAATGATTTCTTTGATAAAATATTATCATATATACACGTATTAACAACGAGTGGCGAGAATGCTGTGAGGCCGATTTACTAATTGAAGAACTTGACTCTGCTGTTCAAAAGCTAAAATTAAATTAATCTCCTGGCCCTGACGGTCTCACAGCTAATTTGTAATTTTTTTTAAATGATATTAGATCATTACTATATAACGCTTTCCGTGAATCTATTAAAGATGGATCTTTAGGTCCAACTAACCCTGCTGAAAAAACAGCATTGAGACCAGCACTGAAACCAGCAAGACCAGCATCGAGACCAGCAAAACTAGCATTGAAACCAGCAATACCAACACTGAAACCAGCAAGACCAGCATACCAGCATCAAAACATAGCATATGCTGGTTTTTTCAGCAGGGATATGAACCAGGGTTTAATCACATATAACATTTTCACACACACACATGTAAATAGATTAAAAAAAGGAATTTATAATTTAACTAACGAATCCCTAGGCTTTCTGAAAGGTAGGTCTTTTTTCACAATAATATAAGGTTGGTGATGGATAGAGTACAGTGACTTAATAGAGGAGGAGGATGGTTTTATCCTATTTTTAGACTTTAAGAAAGCCTTTGACATGATAGAGCACACTTTTATTTTTAAGTCCTTAGAAATCTTTGGCTTTGGTGATAAGTTTGTTAATTTTATAAAAATGATTTATGAAAATATGAATAGTATCTCTCCCTTCTGGCACTACACGTAGATTTCCGATTGGCTGTGAATTAAGGCAGGGGTGCCCTTTGTCACCTTTTTTATTCATTTTAGCAGTAGATATGTTAGCCACACAGGTTAAATATGATAATTCCATGAAGAAATTAAATATTTTCAGAAAAACAAAAGGAATTAAGTAAGCTAGCAGATGACACCACATTATTTTTTAAAAAATAAATTCCTCCGGCAATTTCTTTAATTAATTCTTTCTGTAAAACATCAGGTCTCCAATTAAATTTAAACAAATGTGAACTCCTAGCTCTACACCCCAGTCAAGATCTATCCCTGTATAACATCCCAGTAAAAGAAACAGTAAAATATTTTAAATATTTTAATTTTATTTTAATTTCCAAGGATTCAAAAATTAACATCAAAGAAAATTTTGAAAATAAAGTACATAAAGCTAATAGTATCCTCAATTGCTGGCTGCAGAGAGATATTTCAATTTTTGGACGAATTGTTTTATCCAAGGTTGAATATCTATCAAAATTAATAATCCTGCTCAAGCGCTAGCTCCCTCCTCAGCAATCATAAAAGCAAGTAACCAAAAAATGTATGACTTTATTTGGAGACACAAAACTCATTATATTTAAAAATCTGATATTATCAAATCATAAGAAAGACGTCTGAATATTATTGAGTTTGAAAGTATGAATACTATGTTAAAACTTAAAAGGACCTCAAAGGTTTGAGTAATACTGAGAGTTTCTGGTACACAGTTCCTCGTGCCTTGTTTAACAAACTGGGAGGCATCCGATTTCTTCTTAGCTGTGACTTTGACTTGCCCAAACTCCAGTGAAGCTTTCAGCATTCCACCAACAAGTCTTGTTGTTTTGGAAATAGGCGCACTCACACAATTTTATACCCCACAATACCCCTATCTGGAATAACAAGTATATTCTACATAGGAACCAGTGGTTTAAAGTAACTATAATTACAAATACTCAAATTACTGTAATTGAGTAGTTTTTCTCAGGAATTGTAATTTACTGAGTAGTTTTAAAAATGTTAACTTTTACTTTCCCTTGAGTACATTTTTAGTGCAGTATCTGTACTTTTACTCCACTACTTTCTTTCAACCTGCAGTCACTACTTTATTTTTCTTGTCCATGGGGATTAGAAAAATCAGTCCTGAGATTCCTGTCCAATCAAATCACACATACCGGTGAAGGTAAATCGCATCATAATCGCATCATAACTACCTCAAGACGTGTGCACTTTATAATTGCAGCAAACTGTTTGAAAGTATTAAAAGTGTCCATGTTCAAAATCTTTACGCGCATTCACCCAGAGACTGTTTAGATGTATGTCACTGATGAGAAGATGACAAATGTTTACTGTATAATGACCGAAATGGCCTTATGCTGTGTTCACACCAGACGCGGAATGCGCGGATAAATCGCTATATTCACGTGTAAACATTTGAGTTTACTCACTTCATTCGCGCGTCAAATTCACTTCAGAACAGACGCGGATTCGCGTCATGGGCAGGGCTGTCTGCCCGGTGACTGTAGCTCCGTTGCTAAATGGCTAACATGGATTTCCCTGCTGAAAAATCCAGCTTAAACCAGCCTAAGCTGGTTGGCTGGTTTTAGCTGGTCGACCAGCCTGGTTTTAGAGGGGTTTTGGCCATTTCCAGGCTGGTTTCCAGCCATTTCCAGCCTGGTCTTAGCTGGTCAGGCTGGAAAATGACCAGCTTAAACCAGCTAAAACCAGCTTGACCAGCCTGGTTTAAGCTGGACATAGCTGGTTTTGGCTGGTCAAGCTGGTTTTAGCTGGTCAACTCCCAGCCTGACCAGCTAAGACCAGGCTGGAAATGGCTGGAAACCAGCCTGGAAATGGCCAAAACCCCTCTAAAACCAGGCTGGTCGACCAGCTAAAACCAGCCAACCAGCTTAGGCTGGTTTAAGATGGATTTTTCAGCAGGGTTTATTGAGAAAATAACTGTTTATGTGATTTATGAAGGCTGAAAAACAGCGTAGATTAATTTGGAGCAGTGTCTGAGTCCACTAGATCCTTTCAGAGGTGCACCCAGCTCTGTGCGTACATTCGTGCGTATCGCGCCATTCGCGCCGCGCCGGTTGTGTATTCGCATCTTTGCATTGACTTAACATGTAAATCACTCGCGCTTGACGCTTCTTCCACGTCTAGCGTGAACGCAGCAGTAAACACCCAGCAGGCACAGGACGTCAACATGACGTCTGATTGACATTGTACCCTAACGTCATGGGGACTTTGCATTTTGTTTGGAAATGATAATCGGGTTGACGTCAGAACTCAACGTCAGACCAACATCAATATTCAATGTCCAACCTAAAACCAACCAAATATCAACGTCTAATGATGTTATAGCTTGACATTGTGTGAACGTCACCCCTATGACATCTATCAGACGTTGGATTTTGGTTGCCGTACCTGACAAATAAATGTCAGTATTTGACGTCATATATAATGTTGGTTTAAGATGTTGGCTCAACACTGGATTTTGGTCGCTTTCTAACAACCTAAAATCAACCAAATATTAACGTCATTTGACATCATTATTGGACATCAAAATAACGTTGTCCTTGGCTGCTGGCTTGACAATTAATTTTGGTCACCTGACATTGCAACCTAAATCTTACCTAATATTAATGTCTCATGATGTTGTGTGCCTTCTGGGCAATGACTAAATGCACTACAGAATGTTACGTTTACACACACATGCACAAATTACATGTAAACATATCAGCTTTTCACAGCGTAATACTCACTACTCACTACTCCTGAGTACTTTTAAAAGGGCTACTTTTTACTCCTACTTTGAGTAATATTTACAACAGATACTTTTACTCTATTTACACTACATTTTTAGGCAAGTAATTGTACTTTTACTTGAGTATGATTTTTCACTACTCTTTCCACCACTGATAGGAACAAATCCATTTTTTATGAGGAATGGTTAAATGCTCAGTAACAGACATAATGGATGGCAGGGGCAATATTCTAGATTATAATACTTTCACTCTTAAGACATGGATTTGCTTGTCATCCAAAGGGGTTTTTCACTGTTATTAATGCAATACCCTCAGGTAAATAAATGTTTATGAAACGTTTCCTATCCTATTCGAAAATTAACTCAATCTTTCCCTTATTGTATATTGGTGAGATTGAAATCGATAATAAACTTTGCACTAATAAACTTTTAGAACAAATTATTATCCAGTCTTGCTTCCCCTGTCAAGTATTAAGAAATAAATTATTTAATTCATTGGATAAAAATACTGTTAAACATTTTAGAACGACATATTTTACATTTCCAATTCTCCCCATGGCAAAACAAGTTCAATTTAAAATATTAAATGATATATACCCTTCTAATAGCTTTTTTACATTTGAAATTTCATTTTAAAATAAATTCACCATGCCATTTATGTGAACACTTAGTTGAAGACACAGAACACATGTTTTTTACTTGCAGCTCCATACAATCATTTTGGAAAAAAGTGCAATACTGGTTGATAATAAAGAATGTGGATGCTGAAGGTTTGACTTTCACATTACAAGATGTACTATATGGAATTACTAAAGATTGTTCTGTTTTGCACGATTTGATAAATATGATCATTCTATTAGCCAAGTATTTTATTCATAAATGCAGATATTTTAAAACACCTCCTCTACACAATGTCTTTATAAAAAAACTTAAAATCTTTTCGGATGCCCTGACTAAAATGAATACAAAAACTGCCTTAAAAATGTTTAACTTATTTGGATCATATAACTTGCCATAGCCGATATCTGTTTATTATTGATTTCTTTTTTTGTTTTCATTCATTCATTCATTCATTTATTTTCTTTTCGGCTTAGTCCCTCTATTAATCTGGGGTCGCCACAGCGAAATGAACCGCCAACTTATCCAGCACATGTTTTTTTCGCAGCGGATGCCCTTCCAGCTGCAACCCATCTCTGGGAAACATCCACACACATTCATTCACACTCATACACTACGGACACTTTAGCCTACCCAATTCACCTGTACCGAATGTCTTTGGACTGTGTGGGAAACCGGAGCACCAAGAGGAAACCCACGCGAACGCAGGGAGAACATGCAAACTCCACACAGAAACACCAACCGACCCAGCCGAGGCTCGAACCAGCGACCTTCTTGCTGTGAGGCAACAGCACTACCTACTGCGCCACTGCGTCGCCCTTCTTATTTTCACTCTTGATGTTTTTGGATGTTTTTGTCATTTAAATTTTTTTGTATTTTTCTATATTATTTTGTGCTGAGGCTTCCATGTGTGATACACAATTTGTAAAGTTTAATGCCATTTTGCTGTATTTGGATTTTGTATTTCCAATAAAAAATAAAATAAAAAGTCTTCCTGAATAAGTCAGAAACCTGTGCCCTGTAATCTTTTATTGAAATTAGGTATTTAGAGATTTGAAATGGGAAAAAATATGGTCTTTGCAACAAAAATATTTCCTCACCAACAAGGTCAAAGAAGTGTCTTTTAAATTAATCACAAATTTGATCCTATTTAACAATTTTTGAAAAAGTGTCAATCTAATATTGATGTAAAATGTTTATTTAGTTAATTTCATACTGAAACTGTTTTTCATTTATTTTGGGAATTTTGTAATTATGCTGTACATTTTTGGAAACATATTGGCTCATTTATTAATGATAATATACAACAAGATGTTTCTGTTACATTTTAAGGAAATTATTTTTAGGTATTATGATTCTGCCTCTACTAAAAGAAACGCTTGTTTTGTTAGAAATTTTATTTATTTTCTTTGTAAATTCCATATTTACAAATGCAAATTTACTAATACCAAACCATATTTTTCTGTTTATGTTGCAAGAATTTAGTCAATATTTACATTTAATTTCATTATCTGAAAATAAGAAAGCAAACAGAACTATTTCATTTTGTAATGACTTTAATTAGGGGTTCAAGCGCGAATCGCTGAAACCCTATTGTTTTTGTTTATCTACTGTAATTGACTCTTAAATGGGGCGACGCAGTGGCGCAGTAGGTAGTGCTGTCGCCTCACAGCAAGAAAGTTGCTGGTTTGAGCCTCGGCTGGGTCAGTTGGCGTTTCTGTGTGGAGTTTGCATGTTCTCCCTGCGTTTGCGTGGGTTTCCTCCGGGTGCTCCGGTTTCCCCCACAGGCCAAAGACATGTGGTACAGGTGAATTGGGTAGGCTAAATTGTCCGTAGTGTATGAGTGTGAATGAGTGTGTATGGATGTTTCCCAGAGATGGATTGCAGCTGGAAGGGCATCCGCTGCGTGAAACATATGCTGGATAAGTTGGCGGTTCATTCCGGTGTGGCGACCCTGGATTAATAAAGGGACTAAGCCGAAAAGAAAATGAATGATTCTTAAATGTCTTACCCTCAAGTTTATATCATGCTCTTTCATTCTTTCTTTCTCTTGAATCTTTTTTCATTAACATTGTAATTCATATTCTGTATTGTAAACAAATATCGCTATAAACTTGTCGACTGTTTTTTTGCAGAAACCTCTTTTTTGGTATATTTTTAAAGGACAAAGACCTAGACTTTTTGGTAAATAACCGAATTATTCTAGCCAAACGCTTCATTCATAGATGCAAATTTGTAGAGGTGAAACCCCGCTTTAATTGATGGAGGAATGATCTGAAGATGTTCGTGAAGAAGTCTCTTCACTTCATGAGGAACAGAGATGCTAGAAAGCTTTCACATGCCTTGGACTCATTTCTATTACTCGATTAAGACCCTCACACCCTCTTTTTAAATGTTATTCATTTGTGTATTTTTTTGTTATGTTCCTAGTTGTACTTTTATATCAACACTATGTGTTGGATTGTTGAAAATGTTGTAATGGTTTGTACTTGAAATTATGGTTATTAAAAAACAAAACAGAAACAAATTTAAAGCATTTTTTTTCAGTGGTACTTAAAGAACATTAAGGAGAGTACAAACAAAAAAGCTGTTAAAACTGATTTGTTTGAGAGTTAGCAAGGCCTAGCATTATTTGTAATATTTGTTTCTTTATTTGTTATTTTATTTAGGTTTACCTATTAAGTGTACATTTACAGTATATAACTCTATTGTGCTTTTCATATTTTTTATGTACACCCCTGGCAGTGTTTTGTATATGTCGTTCATGTATTAATAAAAAAAGAAATCTTTCTGAACAATATTTGGCACAATATCTTCAAACACTATCGATAAAAGAAGGTTTATTGTATTAATTTGTGAAACTTATATATTAAAATGTGAAGTTAAAATATATTAACACACGCTGACAACATTCCAAACATAAACAAGAGCTGTTTCACACAGAATTTAAGCAGGATAAACACTGTTTAGCTGTGCACACACATGTAAAACAGTATCAAAGGTTACAAATACAGAATGTTTATTTCTATTTTAATGTTACTTGTTTTAGTGAAATATTTGTAAAAAGCAAAGCTGATTTTCAGCATCATTTTTCCAGTCCATCAAGTGTCCATCAGAAACCAGTCTAATATGCTAGTTTGGGCTTTAAGAAACAGTTCTTGTGGCTTATTTAACACGTTAAAACACATCACCTACATACTTTTATAAACCAAACGACAGAAAGTGCTTTCCTGGGATTGAAACTGGATGTCTAGGGGACATTCTACCAGAACTGTACATCATCTGTCCCTGAATTAAAAATATAAATACAGTGAATCCAAAGTATTTCATGCCAAAAATGGACTGATGGGTTGATTTCTGTGAGTTGTTCTGTAAAGGAATATGTCATTCATTTGGTTCTCAGACTTTTGTTCTTTATTAAAAACACTTTACAAATGTACAAACCCTGTCATTGTCCTTGTCCTCAGCCCAGTTGAACCTAAAGCTTTAATAGTTTTGTTATGCTAAAAACTGTTATTTAGAAGAAAAATACTTCAGAAATGGCAAGTTTAAGTTGTTATCATTCACAACAATTGACTAAAAACAACAAATTATAAATAAATTCTACAAATAAATAATACAAATGTACAATTGTCCCAATGTTTCTGTTCAATTTAACATTAAATGTGTGCAATACACCTTTAAGGGTATGACTCAAAGGAAGTGACATCATGTAATGGAGAAGCTGACAGTGGGTTGGAAAAAAATGTTTCTCTGCAACTTCTTCAAACAAATCAACACGCTCTTTATTTCTTAATGGAATTGTATCAGTTCCAAATGTTACTTTTTATTGGAATTCTTTTGTTCCTGATATTGATTGGAAAAAAATATGCCTTATCCCAAATAGCTACAAGTAAGATAAGTTTCATTTAGAATTATTCATCATACATATTCAGTGAATACTCTATAAGTAAAATACAAAAAAGATATCGATACTAATTGTTCCCTTTGTAAGCAACACCCCGAGTCCCTAGTTCACTTATTTTGGCAATGTAGGTATTCTAATTTGCTTTGGAAAGATTTTTCCCTTTTTGAAATTGAGAATGTTGATAGACTTTTCCTTACTATGGGAAAATGTTTGGTTTGGTTTTGTTTTGTTAATTAAAAAAACGGAACCTTTACATAAAAAGAATTTTTTTTTCTTCTAATCATTCATTTTCGGCTTAGTCCCTTTATTAATCTGGGGTCGCCACAGCGGAATGAACCGCCAACTTATCCAGCACACGTTTTACGCAGCGGATGCCCTTCCAGCTGCAACCCATCTCTGGGAAACATCCATACACACTCATACACTACGGACAATTTCAGCCAACCCATTTCACCTGTACTACATGTCTTTAGACTGTGGGGGAAATCCGAGCACCCGGAGGAAACCCACGCGAGCACAGGGAGAACATGCAAACTCCACACAGAAACGCCAACTGACCCAGCTGAGGCTTGAACCAGCGACCTTCTTGCTGTGAGGCGACAGCACTACCTACTGCGCCACTGCATCACCTTTTTTCTAATCTTATCTCATTAATAAAATTTTATTTACATAAATATAAATGTACAAACCAATAACCTTTTTTTTATTTTATTTTGCTTCCTGAAATGCAGCACTACTTTGAAACTATTTCTAACTCTCTAACAAAAAAGGCTTTAAAACTACTGAAATTGGTAAATTATATATATTTTTATAAATTTAAATTTTAATGGGATGTATACACCCCTTCCCTTTTTTCAAAATGTTTTTCATTTTCTTTATAATGTACTGATTGTATATTTGCACTTTTCGCATTTAAAAAAAAAAAAAAGAGAAGCTGAAAGTGATCAAGAATGCATTCTATCACTGAATTGTATGATTTTTTTGAGAAAGACAAGCTTTAAGGTCAGGCCCGGTCACATTTTTGTGACAATGTAGTGAAAATGTACGTTTCTGGTAGAACGTCCCCTAGAAAGCATTTTGCACATGACTCAATGATCACAGGTGATTTTTCTATGTAACATTTTAATAACCATCTTAATTACATACAACCCTTACAGAAATTACAACTATATTACATATACATGATCATAATTACATCAAAGTACAGAAAGGTCTTCAACTCTTTAAATATATGGATTGGATGACCTTAAAAAAAGAAACAAAAGCCCTTTACACTTGGACGTGAATAACCAAAATCAATTGACTTGAGCAACAAGCCATTAGAAATAAGCAATTTTGGAGTACAAATATCCCTTAAACAGGGCTGGGAAAATGTGACAAAAGGACAAAACTGTTGGCCCGTCACATGCACAAAATTATTATACTTTTTTTTTTCTTTTTTTAATCCCACGCATTATTTCAAAAACATTACATATGGAAATCTGCAGGAGCCTTTTGTGCTAATCTAGTTTAATGTTTTGTTTGAGGATACAGCACGATGATAGAAAATTTACAAAAAAAAAAAAATAAAGGTTTAAAAAGGGAAACAGAATAAACCGTCTGCATTACATTTAAATTAAAAAACAAAAATCAGTTTGTCACATTTTTATCCTTAAGGAAAAAAAAACTGCTTCAAAATGCGGGACTTTTAAATATATTCACAAGCTAACACTCATAATTAACAAGCAACGGTGTTGTGGTCTTTAGGCATCAGAAAAAAAGGATATTGGGTATTTTAGAGATAATCCACGAATGTACCTTCATTAAGTTTTAGTTTTCTCTCGAATTAGAGAAACTGTGCAGGGCATTGGTCTTCCGGTTTAAGATAAAACAAAAAGTTCTTTTTGTAAACAACACATCAGCATCTCACAATCCTAATGCAACCCTGTTACGCCTCAGAATTGTATAATTCACCACTAAAAACAAAGGCAGAAGTGTGCAAAAGTACTTGTCATTACCCTCACATATATTACATAGAAGGGCAAGAGCCATAAAGCATTTTTTGTACAAAACAACAGAAAGTATCGTTAAAAGATACCCATGCTAAAAGCATCCCATGCAGTCTTAAATCAATGAATGTGTATGGTTCAACTCCACTGACTCCTGCCTGCTCAGCACAGAAAGTTCAGCTTCTGTTTTCTTTTCTTTTTTAAATAACACCCAAATCTCAAAGGACAGCTTTTAGCCTGCCGTATTCCCCATATGAGCCCACCGACACCGTTTGAACCTGGAAAACTGCAGAATTTATTACAACGTCCGGGAAAGCAATAACAAAACCCCCCTGACCGCCGTGAAGTCTAGATTATTGCTTCGAACACTGTAAAAGCACTGAAATGAACAATTAGGAACAGTAGAGTGTTGAGGGCTCTTATCAAGTGACGGTGAGCTTTTAGTTTGGAGATTCTAGATGTTAACCTAAACATGCACATAACGCAAACCGCAACTGGGTCACATCTAAGAGATTTGAGAGGGTTCGATGGCCAACTCAAGCGATCGGTCCACCAGAAAACAGTCAGAGTAAATCATGCGTGGCGAATTACTCTTGCAGACTCACTTCAATTCTTTTTCCATTCCCACTTTCAAACTCTTGAGCATCCACCGCAATCTGGCAAAGTGAATCAAAAGCAGCTAAAACTCTAGAAGTGCACTGGACGTAATGATGTGAATCAGGCTACCTTTACAGGCCTAAACAAGGGATGGCTGTGATTACAAAACATGAGATTTACATGAACAGGTAGCAAGTTGGGGCCAAAGCTTTGTGCACTTTCTATGAGGCTCCTTCTGTATGCTTTTTTTTTTTTGTAGGGGGCTCAGATTCACAAACTCCTCCCCATTATAATAACGTCTTTTGGGAATCCTTCCATCTTGGCCACTTCAAAACAGCCCAGTTTGCTATAAAAGTCCAACATCCTTTTGTCAATCTGTCGGACCTCACAGAAAGCACCATGTGAGCCTGACAATAGAAGAGAAAAAGATTATCATGAAGGAAAGCATTCAAATAAATCAGTGCAGCATCATTTAAGTAATTACTGATTTATTGTTGTTTATTAACAATATAATTACCAAAACGGTTAGTAACAAAGTTCACATGCTGTACAATTTTACCTACCATTAGCTTTCAGTGATGAGAGAAGACATCCCATCATGCTTTTGGCAACACTGGGGTCAGTGACCTTTGCATGAATATCTACTTTTATGAGTGATGGGAAGTTCCTGAGGAATGATTCTGGCAAACCCTCTTCTTCCTCATGAAAACTCAGCATCATTTTCTATATAGGGAAAATAAAAGATTGTTGTTGCAATAAACAGGATTTTACTCATTCAAGTTTACTGAATAAAGGGGATATAACAATATCAAGAAAATAAAAATGTGCCAATGAGTATTGCTGAAGTAAACAATATGATTCTTTATACTGAACATGTTTTATTCAATATATAGATATTTAAAATGTATAATTCACATATATATACACACACATACACACACATATACAGGGAGTGCAGAATTATTAGGCAAATGAGTATTTTGACCACATCGTCCTCTTTATGCATGTTGCCTTACTCCAAGCTGTATAGGCTTGAAAGCCTACTAACAATTAAGCATATTAGGTGATGTGCATCTCTGTAATGAGAAGGGGTGTGGTCTAATGACATCAACACCCTATATCAGGTGTGCATAATTATTAGGCAACTTCCTTTCCTTTGGCAAAATGGGTCAAAAGAAGGACTTGACAGGCTCCGAAAAGTCAAAAATAGTGAGATATCTTGCAGAGGGATGCAGCACTCTTAAAATTGCCAAGCTTCTGAAGCGTGATCATCGAACAATCAAGCATTTCATTCAAAATAGTCAACAGGGTCGCAAGAAGTGTGTGGAAAAACCAAGGCGCAAAATAAACTGAACCATGAACTGAGAAAAGTCAAGCGTGCAGCTGCCAAGATGCCACTTGCTACCAGTTTTGCCATATTTCAGAGCTGCAACATCCCTAGAGTGCCCAAAAGCACAAGGTGTGCAATACTCAGAGACATGGCCAAGGTAAGAAAGGCTGAAAAACGACCACCACTGAAGAAGACACACAAGCTGAAACGTCAAGACTGGGCCAGGAAATATCTCAAGACTGATTTTTCTAAGGTTTTATGGACTGATGAAATGAGAGCGAGTCTTGATGGGCCCGCGGCTGGATATATAGCAGAGGAGAGAGCTCCAGTCCGACTCAGACGCCAGCAAGGTGGAGGTGGAGTACTGGTTTGGGCTGGTATCATCAAAGATGAGCTTGTGGGGTCTTTTCGGGTTGAGGATGGAGTCAAGCTCAACTCCCAGTCCTACTGCCAGTTTCTGGAAGACACCTTCAAGCAGTGGTACAGGAAGAAGTCTGCATCCTTCAAGAAAAACATGATTTTCATGCAGGACAATGCTCCATCACACGCGTTCAAGTACTCCACAGCGTGGCTGGCAAGAAAGGGTCTAAAAGAAGAAAAACTAATGACATGGCTTCCTTGTTCACCTGATCTGAACCCCATAGAGAACCTGTGGTCCATCATCAAATGTGAGATTTACAAGGAGGTAGTAATGGGCGATATAAACGATATGCGATACAAAATTGGCCTACATTAGAGATTCTAATTCTATTGCACTATCGCGATAATGCATGTTTGATGACGCAATCTACCCGCGAAATTAAGAGCAACGAGCTGCAGCCGGCTGCAACGCATCATCTTGAATAAACATAGACAGGGCTCGACAGTGCGGCCATTTCGCTCGCATATTTTCTTTTTTAATAAGCTCGATTGATAACTTAATTCACTCGGCCACGGTAAAACAACATGCTCTTCACACTAACGTATGGTGTATTACGTTGGAAATCTATTGTGACTGTAGCACACGCTGACGCTCTCAACAACAGCACTAAAAGCAACGCATGGCACCGAATGGCGACGTGTCGCACAACTTGCGAGCCTCATGCATGGCATATCGTGGCTTGTCACACAGATTCCCACACAGCGCTTCCCACACAGATTTTACCTGACGGCCGATATATTATTGGGGCGGCCCGGTTCTGTGTTCGCGAGAAACTGAGACCCCTCTGCCACAGACTCGCATGCTCTGCATGCAGACCCACAGAGACGCGCTTGGATACAGAACTGTTGTCCTGCCTTTATAGCAGCTTTGAGAAGAGCGCGAAGACTAAATAGACTGATCCAGCTCATTATTTGGGGTGACAATACATTCTCTTTTCCCTGGAATCTGCTTTCGCTTCCGATATTAATTGTATTCATTTTTGCATTACTTTATAAGCAAACTTTGTCTGGTGCGTCTCAATCTCTCAGCAGCACCAACACTACAGCAGACAGAGACAGAGAGAGAGGAAGAGAGAGAGAAAGAGCAGATCAAGACACCAGTTTTAATTTCATTAGGAGAACAAAATGTTTAAAATCAAATGCGTTACCTTAAGCTGCAGGTTAGAAATATGTTTTTATTTAAAGTATCTGCAATACACAATTTTATTTTGACTTTTTAATACTGGAAGTATTTTCAGTACAGTGTAAGTTCCTTAACGAAACACCAGTTTTTTTGTTCTCTGTAACTTGGCATTTAGGAACCAAGGACTTAAAAGAAAAGTCTTTTTTTCTGAAAGGCACTACATTTAGTTTATTTATCTGCAACATTGTGTTGTTTAATTACAGTTTTGCTTTTGCACAATAAATGTTCTCCAAATGACATGCAACGTTTCTTTATTTCTTAAAAAAAATAGCAGTTTGGCTTTCCTAAGGGTCTATGTAACCTGTTCTGAAATGGTTCTATTATAATTTATATATCGCAATATATATCGTTATCGCAAGAGGCTGCAATGTAGATCGCAATATGGATTTTAGGCCATATCGCCCATCCCTACAAGGAGGGAAAACAGTACACCTCTCTGAACAGTGTCTGGGAGGCTGTGGTTGCTGCTGCACTCAATGTTGATGGTGAACAGATCAAAACACTGACAGAATCCATGGATGGCAGGCTTTTGAGTGTCCTTGCAAAGAAAGGTGGCTATATTGGTCACTGATTTGTTTTTGTTTTGTTTTTGAATATCAGAAATGTATATTTGTGAATGTTGAGATGTTATATTGGTTTCACTGGTGAAAATAAATAATTGAAATGGGTATATATTTGTTTTTTGTTAAGTTGCCTAATAATTATGCACAGTAACAGTCACCTGCACACACAGATATCCTACTCCTACTCACAGTGTTGTGTATGAGCTTGCTCAATGAGCATGAGCAAATGTGTTGTGGTTTCATAGTGTCGCATTGCAATTACTTTTTATTTCAGATGAATTTTTAGGGCTTAATACTACGGATTTGCCAACTTATTTCAGTGGCCACACCAACAGATTATTATTTTTGTTTGCCACAAGATGTGTCAAAAACAAGCTAAATATAGGTGTATACATACACTTTTTATTTAACGAAAATGTTCTTAAAAAACAAAAAACAACAGACATTAAACAAAATTAGTGTCACGTATCTAAAATGCACAGTAGTTTGCCCAGGCTAAAGGTCCCAGATCTGATCACCAGTTAACTATACATAAATGGTGAGTTAATCTCTTATTAAAGCAATGTTATTGTAAAGGATGATAATTAAAACATATTAACAAAAATAACTATAAGCAGGCGAGCAAAAGAAAGCAGGCAAAAAACTGTGTGCGATCGTGAAAGGATGATCACACGCACATGATTAACGTTAGGTCCATTAACAATATGTTCAAAGAATGGCTAAAACGAAAGCGACAATCGATGCTGCTTACAAAAAAACTGGAGCTCTTAAAAGCAGCATGACTGTGGATGCACAAGTACCGCTTCTTTCCAGTCTATTTTAAAGAGAACCAATCACAGCAGTTGCGTTTCCAGGCACGGTTGCTTCACGCAAGGACACTGGACCTTTTAAACACACTGAAGCCCTCGTCAGTCAGTCAGGAGAGCCTGTGTCTCACCAATCGCCTGATCATCCTCTCATTCGATATTCACCTGCTTTCTTTTGCTTGTACAAACAATTATCAGTCATGCTGATCGCATTTGCACACATATTGTCTTAAACTAAAGTTCTAATCTATAGTGATGAACCAGCACTGGCAATTTAAAAATTCTTTATTATATATGCAATTATAAAAATGTTATCCATAACATCATATTGCAAGTTCAAAATCAAGACTTGAGAGTATTGCTGAGGGCATGTAAATTTTAATTATTTATAAAAATGATAAAACCATGTACAAATGCAAATACTATAGATGCAACCTTCCATGTATTTGTACTGAAAAGCTTTGGTAAGGGTTCATTATGCGTTTCAAATTCTCAGTTTTTCAACCACAGGAAAAAAAAAAAACATACATTACATTTACTGTCCACATACTGTTACTTTGCTAGAGAAAACATATCTATAAATATTTTCACTATAGGTTAGCCTATATATTTAATTGATAATCACCTGTTAATAATGTATTTTTTGATGTTTTAAACAGATGTCATGAAATCAAGTTAGTTGTGATTTATTATAGACTAACAAATGACTGAAGAAACAATGTAAAAACTGCCTTGTGCAAATGACATGTTTATATAAAATTATACATTTTACACGTTACTGAGATCTAAATTAGAGAATTTATAGATTAGAGAAAAATGATTTTTTTATTTGCTAGACAATGATTTATAAAAGAAGACATGCTGACCTCAGCCTCTGAAAGATCCTTCTCTTGGTCTGGCTTGATGTATTTCTCCTGCATGAACGGAATCCAACTAAGCTTACATTTCTTCACGAAAGGCTTGACATCCACAGTGCCCATAGCATAGCCACACACACCTTCCTCATCCTCAAGCACAAAGCCATAGTCTGGACTGAGTGTCAGGAAACCTCCCACTAACCTACAATGAGCCAGACCATAACATGAGTTTGAAACAGTGTATAAAACATAATAATGTGACTAAAAGAAATGGAAGCTCAAACTGGACCTGTCTCCAATAAGGTCCGGTGATTCATCTGAGAAAGAAATGCCCTCACAGCTCTCAGTGAACATCTCCTTGCAGATCGTATAGATGGCGGACTGAGAACAGAGAACAGAGATGCAGTGTGAAGGAATCTGGCAGATCCCAGTCCACAAATCGTGAGCCCTCTAAGGGCTAACAGGTGGACCAGACTGCTGTTTCAGCAGAACCCTTCAGATGATCTGCAAATAAACCTAAAAGCACAGCGTAAACTAGGACACCTCAGCTGGGAATACACGCAGCCGACAACAACGTTTTATTTAGATATAGAACTCTGGATCTAATGAGTTTTCATACAGCAGACACTTGCTGTAGTCAAGCATTCAAAGCACAAAAGCAAGTGAGAAAGTTACTAGTCTGACATAATAAAAGACACAAAGTTAAATTTTCAAGACCTTTGTATAGGTTTTAAATACAGGTATTCTTGCTCATTTCAAATACAGTTTCTGAATATTTTTTCATTTAACATGTTTTTAATTATTAGTTCAATGTATTCAACAACTTTTGATTACAAACTACTTGCTATGATCTTCCTCAAGACAAATGGTGCAATGAAACATAATCTAGAGCTATTTAGAAATTAGTAGATTTCAGCCCCTTAAAGTGGACTTATCTATTTATAACCTTTGCTTGAATTTTGTAAAATGGTCTTAAAGGGATGGTCCACTATGATATCATATTTTAAAATTTAGTTGATGTGTAATGTAGCTGTGTGAACATAAACAACATCTCTGAATGTAATACGCTCAAAGTTCAATGCAAAGGGAGACATTGGCTTTTACAGAGTTAGCTTAGCAAAGGCTACAGCGAACGAAGTTTGGGACAACAAAAAAATACATACGGACTATTGAGATCACAAAATGCTTCAGGTTATGTGCATTCACCTCGCATGCACACCCTGAGCAGCGAAGGGGCGTGGCCAGAGGCACTGTAATGTTAAAGCAGTGAACGCTTAAATGCAGTCCAAACGCTGCTATTTCTACAGAGCTTGTTCTGTTTCTGTATTTGGGCTTCCAAAGGACACGACACAAAGAGAGAAGTGCGTACAATTTAATTTTAATTATGTTTAGGAGAACTTCCAGAATTTCTCCCAGATCAGTGCTGAATTCAGCTAAAACTCCTCCAACTGACAAAGCTGTGGATTGTGAGCCACAACCTGTAAGTATTTTTATTTGTTAAGATATATTAACTACAGGGACAGTTTCTGCATTAATGAGGACGTAAACAAGGATGTAAACAATGGAAAATGCTGTTTGGCACCGTTAACAATTTAGCTACAAATTCATATTTATCAGTCAAACCCCTGTCAACACCCACAATCTTTAGCAGCGCTGCAGTGTCTCTCTATGCGTGTCTCTCTATGTGGCTGCTTTCCGTGCATTCTACATTTCAAATAACTAACTCGCTAAAGTTAATGTGAACGTTTGCATATTACTTACACATACTTATTCCAAATATATGTGAAAGACACTTGTCAGATTTTATTTTAGAGAGCAGGCGTGAGCTTTGTGCTCTTCATTTCAGTCTGATTCAGGCAGCTAACGCTGCTAACAGCTGCTCTGACGGGACTGTTTACACAGCAAAAGCGCGTGCTTGTAGGGGAGTGACGTGGAGCCAATCCACGAATCACAGCACATTATGTTAGTGGACCAATCAGAGCCACTTGAGGGCGGGCCTTTCGGACGAACTAGGAAATATGACAGTAGTTTTCATGTTAGCTGAGTAGCTGTATATAATCAAAGTAAGACATATGAAAAACATTCCGTGATTTTCTTCAAGTGAAGCACTGTGACCCACCCCTTTAAAACGTATAAAAATCAAATGGCCCTTATAAGTAGTTTGATGTCGGCAACAACCTACCTCATCTTTGGCAAAGTAAGGCCTTATGGTATAGATTTTGGAAGTTGGCATTGATGGTGGTGGCTGGTAGAAAAGATCGTTTGCCCCATCAATTGGCAACAGTCTCTGTGGAGACCAAAGCAAAAGCATGGCACAATTTAGCATCACTCTTGACTTGACCATGTGACTCCACTGCTACTGAAACATCAGCCAGCATGAGTGAGTTTACCTGCTCCAGCTGATCCAACCTCACACAAAAGAGCTGAACAAAAGTATGCCAAAAACCGGCATGGGATTTATTGTCTTTGTAAGTAAACTAGCTTCTCTGGTTGGTCAGTGTACAGCAAGAGCATGTAAAACACAATACTTAACATACGCACCAATGAAAATCATTTTCAACCTTTTTTGTTGTTGAGAGAAACCAAAATAAAACAAAAGTGCGCAGGCTTGGTCTGAGAAAGGCTTAACTGGCTAAAGGAGATGCTCCTTTCCCACTATTTTATTTTTTTCGCTGCGCAAGAACTTCCTGTTGAAAAAAGGAATGATGCTGGCGCGAAGCAAAACTCCATGACCAAATATTTCCAGTTAAAAGTCATATATTTTTCAGTCCTCTTATAATAGCCGAATCATTTTGAGTTGTTAAGAATGTGGTAGAGTTATAGATTGCTAACAATTCATTTGTTCATAGAGCTTTGAGCTGTCATACTCGCAGTCGCATGCGCAAACGCAGAGCTGAGGCCGCAAGCGCAGACAAAATGTGGCGATAAAATTTGCGCTGTTTCCTGCAAAGAAACAAGATGTCATAAAATAAAACCTAGCCATGCTGCGCCATCGCGAGCGCAAGGGGAAAAGCAGCATCTCATTTGGGCAGCTGCTGAAAGAAATCCAAATTTAGGCTGAGTTAGAGAACACCATCACCCCGAACACTGGATCTGATAGTAGCTTTTAACACTTCCGAAAAAAAGCCCAAGTGGCTCAACACCCCTTTGTTTTTTTCTGTGCAGCTGCAGACAGCTCACCTTAAACAGACCAACCCGTGGTGAATTGCAACCATACCAACATCTAACACAAACGAAAACATATCTTTGTGAAACATTTTGCGGGAAATTCAATTATGGATACCTGGAACTCTCCTGCTAGACCGCCCCTAAAGGCCCAGGGCTCTTGGTCGCCACTTAAGAACTGTGCTGACGACTGACTACGACACCCTGTTGAGATCAGATCCAAGCGGAGAACATTATGTGAGGGGCTTTCTGGCATAATGAGGGGGAAGGGGTATTGAACAGAAGTGTCTCATTTCCAAATAAAAATCTACAGTCATGGAAAACACCGCAAGATTTATAACAGTGAACAGCGAGGACATCTTCTGCCTAGGGCTCAAGCAGCTTCAGCTTACAATGACAGAGGGCTCACACTGGATGTAATGCCAGATTTGGGCACGTTACTTTCCCCCCCCCAAGCCTTATCAGACTCTGAAAGAATTATAATTAAGTGAGGTTCACGATGCAATCTAGATTGAGACACCAAACAACTCTTAACCCAATGTTGATGTCTGTTATGAGGAAATGGGATGTTCCTAGAATTATTTGCTGTATTGATTTATGTTAATTATACATCGCCGGTTTGCTCGCTGATACTAAATAAGCTTCAGCTGTTCAAGCCCACTAAATTCTAAGCTAAATCTGAAGTCACATTTAGACCTATCTGCCTTGTCACATGACTATCAAGGGTTCTGCATCAGCCACCACTGCGGACGCTTTCTAGGATCAATTTAAAGTTCATGTAGAATTGTACATGACAATACAGCAGATCAAGCAAAACACCAGCAACAACTGAATCTTTTCTGTGTATTTGTTCCTACAGCAGATGAGTGCTGCTAAGCAGACACAAGCTCTATGCTGCAAGTTGAATTATTTGGTTTCTAAATAGCAGCACCAATGTGAGGGGATGAGGACTGAGCGTCATGTAACAAGACAAATGCAGCGCAAATCGGAGAGACAAAATTCTCCTGGTTTCAATCAATTTGATCATACTTGAAACACATCCTGGGGTGAAATGGCAAAACACACACCACACACAATCTGAGGGGAATTTAACCACATCCAATAAGGTTTTTTTTTTTATTATGTGTGCTCTAATTATGTAGTGTTATGCTGTGTAGGGCTCTATGATTTCTGCTATGGGAAATGAATCAAATGGTGAAAGAATTTACACAATTTAGTCACAGAATTTAGCTATTTTTATTTAAATAAAATAACATTAGGTATAATTAATTGAAATGTATTAAGTTTTATAGGCGACGCAGTGGCGCAGTAGGTAGTGCTGTCGCCTCACAGCAAGAACGTCGCTGGGTCGCAGGTTCGAACCTCGGCTGGGTCAGTTGGCGTTTCTGTGTAGAGTTTGCATGTTCTTCCTGCCTTCGCGTTTCCTCCGGTTTCCCCCACAGTCCAAAGACATGCGGTACAGGTGAATTGGGTAGGCTAAATTGTCCGTAGTGTATGAGTGTAAATAAGTGTGTGGATGTTTCCCAGAGATGGGTTGCGGCTGGAAGGGCATCCGCTGCGTAAAAATGTGCTGGATAAGTTGGCGGTTCATTCCGCTGTGGCGACCCCAGATTAATAAAGGGACTAAGCCGACAAGAAAATGAATGAATGAATATTAAGTTTTTTTTAAATTAATACATCAAAAGTTGTGATTAGGAACTGTACACCTAATCAAATCATGATGTGGAATTTTGTGCTTATGATGTGATTATTAAACCACACAGACACACAAAAAAATTATTTAAAGATAATGCCTATAAATACTATTATTCTTCCATGTTTTCATTTTAACAAATAAAATCAAATATGAGAAAAAAGAAAAACTTCATGATTTCAATTAATTGGACATACTATCTGATACTAACATTTATTTTAATAATTAAAGTGCAGTCAGAATTCAGAATTAGAAAAACTAATAAAGCATTCTGGGTAAAAATAAAAAAACCCAATATGGATGAATTTTTGAAAAAGAAAATTAATCAGATTTCATAGAGCCCAATGTGTGTCTAGATGATTCAGGCAAGTATATCAAGTTTCCCCTAAGACGATGTGGTAAAGTTGGTCTGAGCCATTTCATTTGGGCCTACTGATAGAAACAAAAACCATGTTAGAGCTGCCAGAGAAAAAAATTGGGGGGTTAACACCTAACACTTGAGCTATCGCTGCGCAAATGTGACTTCATACAAAACCCTTTCCTTTCCTTTCCTGAGATATTGAAATAAAATCATTTGGGGACATAAAGAAAATCAAATCTATAAAACGCCCAAAAAAAAAGTACTGCAGCACTGTGCGTGCATACATCGGGCACTGTCCATCCAATAGCAGTAGAAACTTGTGCTGAGGATTCTTCCATCTGTACATAATGAAGGGAAAAGACAATAAAAGAGCTCATTAGTAACTGATCTCAGCACAACAGCAGCGAGCCGCTGACTGAATGCCATCTGCACTGCTTTGGACGGGGTAGAAATGCTGGCTGAAAATGCCCTGGTATTTGGACTGTCCGTGCAAACAGAGGCTGTAAAGCATATTGAGAAGGGACAGTCCCCAACCAAATCCTGATAAATTTACATTAAAGGCACATTTAAATTATCATCACATTTGTTCAATGGGCATGTTCTCACATGAAGAGAAGCCCTTATGGGGGTTTCTAAGAAAATTAGTCAAAAATGTTTGATTCCAGTTCTTTAGAACCCACTCATTAGTGCAGCATTTTATATACTTGATTTTCCCCTCCATCAGCTAACAACAACTTAAATGTGGCATGCCAGTTTTGGTTGCTGCCTGCTGTGTTGCTTTGTTATATAGCTGGACAGAAACCTGTGAATGAAATGTGGTTACCAAGGTAACCCAGGCCATGCTGGTGCTATAATTACTCAAGCAACTTCCAACAAAACCCTCATTTAGAGCAGAATCCATTACTCTAACTGGACTGTAGCGATGCCCAGAAGCTATATGGATAACAAACACAAGCATTCTCAGCAAGTGACAGGTCTTTCAATAAAATCATCATAAATAAAATGGCTGGCTAATGACCCAAGCGCCTCTTTGATAGGAGACTCTTCAGTTCGCTGACTGTGCAAATGAATTTAGGATCATGAGAACTGTGTACAGTTCACACCAATGTAGACCAGACCAGTTTAGTTAGAGTAAAGCATGTGCTGAGGGTGTTTGTGGAGCATCTCTGTGATGTACATTATCATATGGCAGATGATGATCAATCATATACAATATAATCACTAATGATGCACCAGAATAGCCTTATAAAGCCGCCTCGCTTTTCAAGTTCGCATGCGCGGCGCGCTACAGCATTAGGGGCCTATTTTCCTCCATGATCACACCCTTGATCGAAAGAGATTGCAACAGATGTTGCAAAGTTAATGCACAATGATACTGAACACACAGCAAGCAGCAGGACCCACCCTGGCAACTGTGACCACAGCAGTCCAATTCGCACTACCAGATTAAGACGTGCCTGAAGGAGAGCGAATAGCTAGCAATGAAGACAGCATCCAGTCAGTATAGGAAAACAGGATTTTATAAAACAAGTAAAGAAAAGCAATTGTGCACTAGACCTAAATTTTAGAAATGGCAAACTTTGCCCAATACTTTTTAGTATTGCATGTAAAAGCTCTCCATATTGTGAGCGAGGTCTTATATTTAGGTAGAAAAATGTTCATTTACTTAAGTCTAAAAACATTATCTGCGATCTGTTAGGAATTTTATTTAAATAAATTTAAATTATCTAAAATCATAATAATGTCACTACATAAAGGTGCGATTTATGAAGTTTAGATTTTAACATTACATAAACAGATTAAGATGTGACTGCTGAACTTAATTTTTATTGTTTTGGATTCTACTGAATAAATGTAAAATATTTGATGGGCACAGCTATAGAGGGAGCAAAAAGATGTGTGGCCATACCTACCTAACCACTGAACAAATGATTTCACCATTGAGATGATACTCTTTATATCCCAGATATAGGGATACAGGTCATAAAGAATGGTCCTGTTGGCGGAGTTTGAGAGTCTGGTGAACATCTGCATGACAGAGCAGCACATCTCCTCAAAGTTTTCCGCTCTGGATTGCCACTCAGTTACCTATTTCAAACACAAAAAAATCACTTTGTCACTGACACACTATAAAAGTTCTACTGCTTTATTACAGTTCAGCAGCAATTTCTAAAAATATATATAGATGTAATTATCTCTAAAGTGAGTTTTTTTTATCATAAAAGCACCACCATGTGGAGCAAGTAATTACTGCACTTCCACCATTTTGTCTGGCTAAAGTCTATTGAACACATTTTAGTTTGTTTAATTCAACATGAACAAAAACGTAATTATATATAAAAAAAGAACACATATATTTTAATTCAAAACATCCAAGACTTGCATGAGTAAATATTTTAGCAAATAATAATTTTGACTTATTTACAAACAGGATTTGAGATTATATATATATATATATATATATAAATAAAAGAATGATATATAAAGATGATGATGATATATAAAAATATATATAAATAAAAACATATGCATTTAAAGGCATGTTTTAAATTGTATTCATTCTTATTGACCAAACTGACCAGATCTCTACACCTAATGCACCTTTTTCAAAATAAGCCTTTTCTCACCTTCTCTGGATCCTTCGCTTTGGAGTTGACACTAACATAATTGCTATTGGCTCTCAACCAGTTGAACTCTTTCAGCATCTGTACTGCTTTTGGACCGTGTTCATAAGGCAGGTAGAAAAGTTCAGCCAGCAGCGTCAGATCCTCCAGAGTAAGTGCCTCGGTAATGAAGAGCGGTTTTTCATCGGGGCCTGGAACAAACACTTCCTTATTGAGCTGATCATCAGTTTGCATCGGCGCAATATCACTGCCTGAATCCTCTTGAATGGACATCTCTGGTGATTTAGACTCTGTCAGGCTTTCTTTATCAGTGTCCATGGGTTTGAGATCTTCCGTCATCTTGGCTTTGACGATCTCTGTTAGAATTTGGTTGACATTTTTGGTGTCCTCCACCTCGTCGTGTTTCTCCACGACCATCTCCATGGGCTCTTCATCAGACTCCTTCTTCTCCACCTCCTCTTCTTCTTCTTCTTCTTTGCCAAGCACATGTGGTTCATCAGAAAGGGGCACGACTGGACTCATGATGGGCTGTTGGAAGACTGTGGTCACTGTAGTGGAAGTGATCAGGGTGGATGCAGTGAGCGTTGGAACATCCATAGTAATGCTTTTTGTTCCACTATGAGGCACTTGCCGGCCTGCAACAAAAAGGAGAAAGGTTAAATTAAACACCATCAAATTCATAATAACTAAGATCCTATTACAAAGTATCATATATAAAAAATAGTTACTGTTGTACTGATGAGGGACGCAAAACTCGCTCATCCATTCAGTGAGAGCTAGCTTGAGTGCAATCTGTGGGCTGTAGAGGATATCGGTTTCTAGCTCCTCATCACTGCCCTCGTTTTCTAGCTTTATCTGGATGGACACAGTGCTGTCTTCACTGTCAGCTAGATACAGAAATGAAAAGCTAAGATTAAGTTATATGATCAAATACAATATGCTACTGTTCAATAACGATGAATAAAGAAAAACTAAAAGTCTTTAATTTGTAAGTGAACAGCATTTTTACAATACTTCATACTGCATGCTAAAAAAAATGACAACAATATGTTTTTAAATTAAAAATCAAACAAAATATGTGATTACATTATATTGTGCACGCAGAAATTCGATGTCAATTTATAATTATTTATATAATTTAGGGCTTTAATAATTTAGTTCATTGTAAAACCTGAAAAAGTGCAGTCAGTGTGAAAAGCCCTTTACACTACCTGACAAAAGTCTTGTTGCCTATCCAAGTTTTAGGAACTAAACCTATTAACTTGACTTCTAGTTGATCATTTGGTATCAGAAATGACTTGTATGAAAGGCAAAGGGCTCTAGATTATGCTTATTTTACCAAAATAAAATATGATCATGCCTTGATTTTTTAAAAATGTAATTAGGACAATAAGGTCTGACTCTGCTTAGACAAAAGTCTTTGTTCTAGTATAGAAAATAAAGTCATGGTGCAGTGGAAAAATAATTAATTTTGTGTGACTCCCATGAGCTTGGACGACTGCATCCATACATCTCTGCAATCACTCAAATAACTGATTAATAAAGTCATCTGGAATAGCAAAGAAAGCTTTCTTGCAGGACTCCCAGAGTTCATCAAGATTATTTGGACTCATCTTCAATGCCTCCGACTTCAACATACCCCAGACATGCTTAATAATGTTCACCTCTGGTGACTGGGCTGGCCAATCCTGGAGCACCTAGACCTTCTTTGCTTTCAGGAACTTTGATGTGGAGGCTGAAGTATGAGAAGGAGCGCTATCTTGCTGAAGGATTTGCCCTCTCCTGTGGTTTGTAATGTACTGGGCAGCACAAATGTCTTGATATCTCAGGCTGTTGATGTTGCATTGCACTCTGCAGATCTCTCGCATGCCCCCATACTGAATGTAACCTCAAACCATGATTTTTCCAAACACCAACTGATTTTTGTGTGAATCTTGGGTCTGTGTCGGTTCTAATAGGTCTTCTGCAGTATTCATGATGGTTGGGATGCACTTCAACAGATGTTTAATCAGAAAAATCTACATTCTGACACTTTTCCAAATGATCGATTAGAAGTCAAGTTATTGTTTGTTGCTCTAACAACTGCGTTCGACGAGAATACATTTGTCAGGTAGTGTATATTTCACTATAAAAACGAATAAAACATTTAATTTTATAAACAAACATGTTATTACAAAAACAGCATTTCCATGAAGACATACTTACTCATGACAACATCTTTCCTCACTCCATTCATGTTAGACTTATACCATGTGGCTAACGTGTGAATAGCCACAAAATTAGACTCAAATTCACAGTTGGGGTTGGTGAGGACTCCCTTTAGCCGAGGAATGAGTTCTGTAGACCGGCCTTTATAAGGTCCCAAGAAAAGTCTCTTTTGATCATAGTCATTAGCATGGATGTTGTCCCAGATTACAGGAGCTCTCCTTAGTATCTTTGTGACTTCTTCAATCGATTCAACTGTTATGTCTTTAGATACTACCTTGGGACCTGTCAAACACAAATAGTAATATAAACACAAACAGTCAAATAAAATAAATCCTCAAACTTGAATGAAAATACAAATATGTATGTAAATGCAATACCTGTCCATAACGCCTCAATACCAGGAAGCAGCTTTTCACCTATTGTGCGCAGGTAAGGCGATTGTGACACATTTGGATAACAAAATGTTCCACAATACTCTGAGGAAGAAGAAACATGAAATATGTATGACAAAAGCATAAAATAAAAACAATGTAGCAGATGTCATCATATAAAGAAATACGGTTAAGCTAATTATTAATGATAATCTTACCTGTGGGGCAAAATAAAAATATTTCAGGTTCTCCCAAATATTGGAAGATCTCATTGGTGACTGAAACTTGGGCATGTGCAAAAGAGCTGAATACCTCCTTGTCAGCTGGACACATATTATGATCGATGTCGTCAAACAATAAGGCAAAGGACTTGCACCCAAAATGAGTGACCTGCACAAAAGACAGATCAAGATTGAGGATGTATGCCATAAAAACACATGCGCACTTGAAGCTTCTGAAAAGGCTCATTCGTACCTGGTCTAATTTCCTTTTAAGTGTCGACACTTCCTTTTGATTTGAGAAAGTAATGTCCAAGCCAGGAGAAATAGCATAAATGAACTCAATCCCATGCTCTTTAGCAGCGCTTATCAAAGTTGTGAGTTGCTCTTTAAAAAGAACAAGAGAGAGAGAATTACACTCAAACATTTTAAATCATATAAAAACATATAAAATGTTTAGAATTTCAAATGACAGGATTTATTACCTGCTTCCTCAACAGAATACATTTCTCTCCAAAACATTCTGTGTTTGTAGTCATCTTTTGGGGCATACAGATAGGTGTTCAAACCCCATTTCTGCTGCCTGAAACACAATAAATAAAATAAAAAAACTCAGGTACACACCAGAGTCCGACTGAACGCCCATCCCTCCCACTGGACTGTGTTCACACAGTGGTTTTTGGTCTGAACCCTGGGTATGTTTACATCATAACGGCAGATGTTGCTAAGTAACATCAGTGCAGTGGAAGCCACAAAACAGCTGGATACCATTGCTAGCATGCCTCAAGTTTGAACTTTGCACTTTAAAATGTAGCTTCACTTTCAATTTGCTAACACTGAGCAGCACATGGATCTATTTATCATGATCGTAATAGAAAAGTTAAAATAAGCAAGAGTCATCTTGTGACATAACATCCTATTTGGTTCAGTCTTTTATCCATTTTGCATTCGTATTTTAGTCAAACTGCACCAAAATTTGTCTAGAAATGGGCCGCAAGCACCTTGTCAGTGGTATTGGACTGATTGTTTGCTGTGCACCAAGTTCCAGATGGCAGGGTTCATATATATATTCCAGTTTACTCAAAAGGGCAATCATACCAAAGTTTGTTTTAAGGTGTCATTTACACCAGTGCATTTACTTTCTAAAACCATGTTTTAAAACGTAAACACTGCATGTCCAGGTATGTTGTTTTTATTGTGTTTGTCCACACCATACAGCCAAAAACGCAAGATAAATAATCATTCATGCTCACACGCTTATTTTGCCGGCATCCATACTTGCAGTGTAGCACTTGTGTAATAATATGAGAGGGGCTTTACAAATCACAGGGAACAATGCAGAGTAGTCTAGAAGTTCAGACGGAGAGCAACTGTGGCTAGCCACATTTCTATTTTCAAAAGTTTGTTTCAGGTCATCTATACTGAAACAGATCACCAGATTTTTAGAATTAAAATAAGGTCTTTGTTTAAAACACTTATTTTTTTGCCAGCAATAACCATAACACTACTTATGTGTTTTAAAACAAAAATGCACTAGTGTAAACGACGCCTAACTGAACCAAACCTACCACTCGTAAACACACGCTATAATGCCAGAATACTCCCAGTAGACAAAACGAAACTACATCATAGTCAAACTATGCAAAATAACTACAAAATTAACCTATGCAAGCACAGTTATGGACAGGAATGGGAATAAAGAAAAGGGCAGGGTAATGGCACATGCTTGCAATACCTCCTGAAAAGCTCTTTCCTTTGTTCCATAGTCCATGGCCGTCCATAGAAGCCTGTTGTGAGCAACAAATACAGAAATGAAATGGTTTTGACAAACACAACAAATTCCACACACAGATGCTACAGACTATAAATATTTTTAAAATATATATATAACGTTATATTTGAATGTTTTTGCGTTAAACAAAGTCGGGAACGAACTGAAGCTATTATAACAGATGCTTGACGTTACACGTAATGTTTCATGGCATTATATTGAAGTTGTGTAAATTCTCACCCTCCACAACACCGGTGATGAATTTCCTGCGGCCTGTTCGCTCAACCTCGATGGTGGGCTCATCAACTGGACACTGCGTATCTGCAACCGCTTCCGCTGGTACTGGATTAACTTCAACCTCTGGCTGCGACGACTCGATTATTTTGTCTTTCTGAACCATATTGAATCGTTCCTAATAACCGTTGTCGCAGATATCAGATTTGTAATCAGCCAACGCTTTTCTTCCGCAGGAAAACAGACCCTTCACCCAATTCACTTTCTGGGTTAGTAGGCCATTGAGTCACCGGTAGGTAGAAATTCAGTCGGATGAAATTGAAATTATCTGCATGAACTAACTGCAGATATTTTCGTTTTCTAACACAATAGTCATTCGCGTACAATACTGAATTATTTCTGGACTGTATATAGTCTGTCTGCGATCTGTCTTTCAACGATGCGTTTGTCTGTACCGCCAGTTAACGTTAGCATAACCCGCTGTTTTCTCTTGCCGCTTTTGTTCAGTCACGCTACATCATGTGCGGAAAATACATTTATATGATTTAACCGAGCTTCTTACTGTACACATGCATCGCGACTTCAAATACAGACTGTCAATGTAACGCAGCGTTCATCGACAGTGTTTAATTTTGCACTCTTCTTCCTGTTTACACTTACTGCGCAGACTCAGGAAACTGGTTTGAGCCAGTAACGGACGGTTTGTGTGAGTCTGAAAACAATTCTCTAGCCTGCCTCTTAAAGGGACAGCAGCGAGAATTTCAGCTCTTATCGAGCCTGAGTGAGAATCGTGGATGGCAAAGGTTCAATTAATTAATCTGAAAAACATTTTGAATAAGATAGACACATGTATTTGCTAATCCAAACAACTCTGCTGTGTTGCTGAATTATATAGGAAACAAAAACATAATTACAACATTATTATTACAAAAAAAAAACAAACAAACAAAAATAACAATACAATGTTTGTGTAGTTTGTATTAATTTTTGCAAATAAATCAATATGTATAAATTCTAATTGGATTTTAACCCTTGTGCACCTTATCAACATCCACCGAATTGGCTCTATCACTGTCTCTTCACTCCACCAATAGCTGGTGTGTGGTGAGCGCACTGGCGCCGTTGTCCTGTGGCTGCCGTCGCATCATCCAAGTGGATGCTACACACTGGTGGTGGTGTGGAGAGACCCCCCCTCATGATTGTGAAGCGCTTTGGGTGTATAGCCATACACAATAAATGCGCTATATAAATACACATTACATTACATCTCTTTCCCCTTTTTGTTTTAATGCAGACATTCATTTAGGCAAAATGTGCATTTTTAGTCAACGTTTAATAATGATTCCTTTCAGAAATATATTTTATATTATGTACAAAATAGTTTAAAGATTAACAAATTAAAGTAATGTTTTGTAAACTGTGTCGTTGGAAAGACTTCAATACTTTTTTTTGAAAATGTAAAATCTGATATATTTTCTAGCTTACCACATTAGAAAATGCATCAACTGCATGGACTTTTCAATAAAACCCTGTGAAAATGCTGGATTTCTTTATCAGCCACATTAGCAGCTAGTTCTCTACACCTCACAATCCTGGCCATTGTCCTGAGCAGTCTTTCTCAATTACCAGCTGTCCCCTTAGATTATTCTTGACAGCACGTGTCAGTTTGTCATAAATTAGATAAAACAAAATCACCTAGTTATTATTGGTATAGCAAGAGCTGCTTTGAAACTCTACCCCTGAGATTGGGCAGCAATTTATCACCTTTGGAAAATGCAGATCTAAATCTTTCTTGAAGAACCACAGGGCTCAGTAATGGAGGCCCCTTTTTGAAAATTTGGTTCCTTGCAACAATTTCAGTCTGAGAAAGTGCAAGGCCTAAATCTTTAAATCAAACTTTGATGAGACTAGCAAACACAGTGATGTTAAACATCTTGTTCATCTTACAATTTTAAATCTCACATTGGCCAAATCATAAACTTATTTACGTTCATGACTGAGTTGGTAGGATACAGTAAAGGTTATCCTTGCTCACTGATTTCAACCTATTCAGGATTCTGCTGCATGTTTCCTCTAACATACATGCCAGAGTGGTCTCTTAGTCATGGTCTTAAAGGTATGCCATGGTAGAGCACAATCTTATCTTAGTGAACTGCTCCACCCATTACACACTGTGACCTTGGCACAGCATTCAGACTGCACGCACTAAATTACACAAACCAAGTTTTTAGGTTCAGCGGTATAAATTACTGCTCCCAAGCCATGCAAGTAAGAGTCTTCTGCAGTCTTTTCACAAGGCCCTGAATCTTTTAACCCATTTATTGTGTAAAGAAACGTATATAGTCATTTCATTGATTGTGTATGTATGCGCACGCACGCATGTGTGTGTGTGTGTGTATAATATACAAGCAGCTCAAAAGTCTTGTAATAACCCTAGCAACATTCCAAGGTTTATTCAATGAGTATTTGATCGAGTGCCCTTTATAGGGTTAAACAGCAGTTGTTTTTAAGACTACAAAAGCTTCAGAAACATCTGCAATAGACTTGTACAGAACTAAGTCTCAGTGAATGAGCGCCACCTGGTGGTTTTATTACAAGGAAATGCAAAGTCACTTTCCAACAATGTTTTTATAACTGTTCACTGCAAGAGCCATTATTAGCCATTACCAGGGCTTCTAAAAATATATAGAAAAAAATACAAGCCCAAAAGCCAATGCAGCTATATTTCACAAAAAAAATATTTGAATATCAATTATTAAAATGACTGAATGCACAATTAATTTCCATACACAATTTTCAGTTCCTGTAAAATCAAGGCAAACCCAATTTATTTCCATACAGTATTGCAGACAGAACAACACATCTGAGAAAAGTAAAAACAAATAAATTCTTTCATCTTGGGTTTATTTACCTTGAAGAACTCATTTAGAAATCTTTATACCCCAACATAATGTTTCCATTCAATTCCTCTTAAAATGTGTCCAACAATCAATTCAGATTAAACATTTAAATAAATTCAATCCTTTTAAAAAATTCTATTTTTTCCATTCCATAGTTTATATTTCATGATTTTTTTTTGCACTTTCTATTTTTCTTACAAATCTTCACTTCAATAGAAGGTGTAAACTTGCAGAAACAAAAACAAAGAAAAGCAAAACAAACAAAACCAAAAAAAAAAAAAAGAAAAAAAAAAAACAGTAAATGAGGCAACACTGGAAGTGTGGGGCAGCACTTTGCTCCGAGGTAATAAGTCTTCTCTCCTGTGGCTTGACTGAGCGTTACCTTTTCAGATTTTTCTGAGCCTGCTTGAGTAAAGTGTCGAAGTCTAGTGCATCAAGTTTGCCCTTTGTAGGCTTTGGATCGTACTCTCGGTTTGAATCTGTGAAAGATAAAAAAGAAACCATTACATCCGAAGACTTTAAAAGAAACTGTTTTCCAAGACATGCATAAAAATGTCAGTTTGCTTCCATCATGAGCGAGGATACACAGGTAGATCCTTTGTAAAGGTCTTTTATTCACTATACATGACTGATGATGTAAATTCTCCAGCCCTTCCGTTCGTGCATTTTATGTTTTATGTGTTATGGTGTCAGTTGATGCTGTTGTCTTGAATGAGGACTCTTGACTGTAAAACAAATCTACATTTGGCACAAATAAAGTAACCTCAACTTCAAATGTGCACCAATAATCTCTAACTACAGCAAAAAATTAATTAATGTGAATATTAAGTTAACGTTACATAAATATTAAGTTGATGAACAAAGTTCATGTGAAATGTGGTTTGTTTTCACAGGTTCTTTTATTTTGATGTAGTTTACTTTTCAGCAGAAATAAGTACCAGTTAATAACTGGTAATAATTCATAGGTTATCATAAGTACAATAAAAATAAAGACGACAAAAGTGGTGTTATGTGGTGGTTCACACTATTATAATACAAATAATTATCTCTAATATTCAAAAATCCTGACTTGAAAGCAAAATCAATGGTGTACAGTGTTCATTAAATGAGGACGCTTTAAAAGTGACACTAAAGAAAGCGAGGATGTATAATTTCACTTGATTCTATTTCTCTCTTCTTGCATCTTTTGCGTTCTTCCCTCGCATCCTAAGGGTCTGGAGCTAAGATGCAAGAAAAGGAAGTGAGGAGAGAAAATAAGGATGCTCAAATAAGAATTGCGAAGCACCCACTGACATTTAAGTAGCATTGTGTTAGTGTCACTTATGTACAAAACATGGATAATCTAACCATTGCAGTTGTGTTCATGCACCACCATGTTCAAAACGATACTTGCTAAAGAGCCCCTATTATGAGTTTTCAAAATGACCTATGCCGTGTGTAACAGCTCTAAGTTAATGAAAACATTCAGCTGAGGTTTAAATCTAAAGGTGCAGCATGTTTAAAACTATTGATTCTTCAGCGAAATAGTTGACTCAGAGTCAAATAAACGAATCGAGTTGGGTTCGGATCTTTTGATTGATCGTATCGACGTCGATACGGTACATCACTAAATATGTACTTCCAGTTCCATTAAAATGTGAACGCGCTTTCCCTCCACACACTAGCAGAGGCGAGGGGGATCACGGGACTGATCATGACGCAAAGATGACGATCACTGACAGATGGAGATTTGGCTGCGGGGAATAAAGGGTTAAAAGTTCATTTTCACAACACCACAGTATAGCCAACCTAGAGCTGTTTTTATTCCTGTCATTTTTCTGATTTTTGATACAATAACATACGCTGCAACGCAGGATTCATCAGCCGTTTGCTATTGAAGGAGCAGCAGAGACTATGGAACTTTGTTAGACTTTGACAGGGATTTTGTAGGTAACTTTTAGTTCAAATGGACCAGTTTTTTCTTCCTCCGGATCATAAGTGATTAAAATTGTTGCCTCTTTTTGTGTAGTTTGCAAAATATGTTTAATTGTGTGTTATAAGTTGTAATCACCCTGTGCGGCTTGTAATCACGTATCTATTATAGATCAGTGCTTGTACTGAATCTCTCAGGTTAAATCTTTATGGGGCTGTTCACATATTGCATCCAACACCATGTTAAAAACGTGACGCGTGCTTATTCCTTTACCGATTTTAAGTGCGTTTCTGAACTGGCGATCCTCTGCTGTTTGCCTTTGCTATTGCCACCATCAGCTGTTCCTACACACACGCGGCGCAGTCAATTTTCAAAATAGTTAAACTTTTGCCACTGTGTGGATTAATACTGAATGCGTGTCGTTGTTATTACTTTAAGAGTAGAGCAATATGCTAGTCTTTAACTGCATTGATTTATTGCATTCCTGCATTGGGCTCTCACATACTCTCTGGCTGCTATTTCATAGTTGTGGTGGGCTTTTCTCTCAGTCTCGTGCTGAACGCAGTCGAGCAATAGCAACAGACTGGGTCATTGGATCAATCACCGCAGATTAGCTTCCCACTAAGGAGGGGTTTGGGAACAAATGAATGGCTGAACGATTCATATGAGAGTTGCTGGGATAATTAGGTAAAAATAAACGCATAAGACAATGAAAGTGTTTTTTGACCTTGCATGCATATTAGCATGTTGTTAGAGACCCCTAAAACCAAAAATTGACCTTTTTTAATGCAAAATGGGGGCTCTTTAAGGTTCCTAATCCAGTTACCTAAACAATAATTTTAGGTTCAATGAAACAAATATTCATTTTGGCTATTTAAAAAAAATAGACAATAATATTAATAGTGCATTACTACCAAGTAGGGTTGCACGGTTTACCGGTACTTCGGGAGCACAGAAAAACTATGGCTCCAAATAGTGCCATACTAGCGGTACCACTGTAGTTTGTAAATGGTAGTATCGTCATTAATGGTTCTACAATAGTTAATGTTGCATGTGGAAAAGTCACTAAAATGCTCACTCATTTGTGCCAACAAATAATCGACCACTTTATTTTAGTTTAATTTTGACAGTCTGCATTAAGGCTGCAAAACTGGGTAGAATTGGTGCCTTTTATGCTATTGCACGTTTTCTGATGGTTCAGACACACATCTGAATCAGTTCATTTTTGTTCCAGTGAATATGATTTAGCTACAATGACAGTGACAATCTCTTAAAAAGAACAACTCACTAAACTGAAATTTGTATTTACTCTGGATTTTTACCTGATAAGAAAAAATACAATAGACGAGAAAAACCAAAAATCGCAACAGGAAACACTAAGAAAAGAATTTTTTTCACTTCATATTTAGTTGAAAAACATGTCTTATAACATTTAGTTTGGTATAATTTGTATCTTAATTTTAATGTATTTTTTGTTGGTCAGTTATCTACAAAATAAACGAAAAAACAAATAGCATAAGCCGTCATGAAAGATCATATGGTCTGGTCAATGATTTATACATTTATTTAATTTATTATTATTATTATTATTATTGAAATAACAAAACAGTCTCCGTATATACAAATAAAACAGAACGTCTGTACAAATAATAGGTTTTCAATAATAAGAGAATTATGAGTTAAATGTAAGTATTATAATATACAAAATATAATATTTGTGACAATTTGCTTTCTTTTGTAGATTTGGAGTTATAAATTAATACATTATCGCGATACTACTTGGTATCGCGATACTTCAACTGGTATATAATCATGGCCTAAATTTATGGTATCGTGACAACCCTACTACCAAATAGCTTAAAGCAAAGGAAAAACCATGATTGTTAGCTCACCAAGATCCGCATAACTGGACTTGCAAAACTGCCTCCTCCCTCCAAAGCACAGGTCAAATGGAAGCTCATTTGGCTTCCTCAGAATGCTTCCGTTTTCAATAGCATTAAAGGCATCCTTTACGCTGTAGTATGTGACAAAACCGTAGTTGTCCCTGAAATGATAGAAGTGTTAACACTTCATTCGTTTCATTGTAAACAATACAAAGAGTTAAAAAAAGACAGTCTATAGAAGCCATACCCATTTTCTCTAAAGTGTACGGTGCACTCCTCTATGTCTCCAAAGTACAAGAAGCGCTCTTTCAGCTCCATACGAGTCATGTTTCCACAAATTCTTCCAACATAAACAACCCGTCGCTCCTCCTAAAAAAAAAAAAAACAATCACATTATAATTGAAGTAAGAAAATACCAAGGTGCTTCCGGGAAAAACAAACAAACACGCATCTTTCTTGATTAAAGTACTCACAATGGCTTTCTCTTTGCGCCTTTTTGTATCCTCACTGCTATTTTGAACATGGTGGTATCCAAGCCTCTGATCAGGGCTGTCAAGGAAATTAAAACAGGGTTATTTCAGTTACCAATGATATATAAACTTAAACATTGAGCTTTCTGGAAAGTGTAGTTAATGTAAAAAAAATATTGAGTATAATTAATGATTTTAAGTCACATTCTTATCATCTGAAACATGATGCATTATATTTCATTATTGACAACACCATTAACTTGAGTCAATCTAAAAATGCTCACCTTCTTCGACTTCTCCAGCAACGGTGTTCATGAGAATCAGTAGAGCGGGATCTGGATCGAGAGCGGCTCCAGGATCCAGAACGTGAGCTGGAGTAAGAATACCGTCGACGGCGAGGTGGAGAAAATGACCTGGAGCTGGATCGGGAACGAGACCGAGATGAGGAACTGGATCTGCTGCTTGAGTGTCGAGACCTGTATCTGTAAATACAATAAAAATTTTTTTTTTTTTTTTTTAAATACACATTTGGCAACATCCCTGAGAACAGAATGATTTTAACATTAAGAGATAGTGAAGTTTGTATACAAAATATGATGCTGGTTTGAGAAAGTCTAGCTTGAACAACAAGATTAAAGGTTTCAAATCCATAAAAAACAAACACGTAAATAGATCATTTATAAAAGCGTTTTTTTTTTTTTACAACGCTTTTAACATTTTCTATAGTGTTGTTAACATTCTACCTTGTTAACATGGTTTATAATTTAGCTAGCATGTTAACACATTGTTAACATTTTACTGTAATGTTACTAGCATGTTGAGGTTACTATTATTAGCATTTTGCTAGAATGAGTTTTTGTAATACGTTTCTTAAATTAATATGCTGCAAGCATATGACAACTACACCAGCATTTATTAGTATGTTGTTATGGTTTCAAATAGGTTTACACTTCACTAGCATGTTTCTGAAATTTATCATTATTTAAAATAATAACACCTATTGTAAGCAAATGGCTTAACATTTGGCATGTTAGGTTTTAGGCTTGTCAAGTGACAGTTTAAAAATATTTAGCTAGGTATTGTAGAGCTAGATCAGAAACATTAGATTGAATGAATATTCAAAGGCATAGTTTACCCAAAAATAAATATTCTGGCATAATTTACTCAACCTCTACTTGTTACAAACCAGTTTTAACTAAAGAATACTGGGAAAAAAGCCAGCCATTTCTTTCCAAAGTATTTTGTGTCCCTACTATGGATGTGGCTGATTTCCTCCAACATTCTTCAGAGAATTTGTGTTCAACAGGAGAAAGAAATCTATAATCTATAAATGTTTATAATCACAATAGTGAGGACATTATCATTTTTGGGTAAACTATCCCTTTACTGTTCATAAAGGATTTGGATAATTTTTTCTGTGATCAACTTAAAATGGTCGACATAGGTTGATAATACCGTGGTCCCTCGCAATAACACTGTTCACCTTTCACTGCCTTGCAGTTGCACAGATTTAATTTTTTTTGTTTTACGGCGCATTGTATTTTGCGTCCTGATTGGCTGTAGACCATTGTCAATCACCTCTGTGTCTCCTGTACAGTACAGAATGTCTTCAGCTTGCCAAATTAAAATAAATCTTTGATCGCTAGCAGTGCGAGTTCCAAAGAGGGTTGTAACTGTTCGCATCAAAACCGTCGTAAAGGGGGTCCCACACCGGATGTGCCGCACCATGCAGTTTAGAATTGTAAACATAGATTTATATCAAAGTACGCACACCGGCACCACAAGTCGTCGGCTGTCTTTGGTGCCCAGCTACAACTTAGGACACTTTATATTTCTGCCGCGCCACAGAGAGCCATCTGAATAATTTCATTTTAAATCACATGCGAATATGCACATCCAGTGTCTTACTTCCAACTGTCATGCGCCCATCTGTGCGACCCCCCTTAAAGATAGTCTGCTTTCGCTTTGTGAATCAGCGACTGCAGGAAAAAAAAAAAAAAACATTACACCGGATGCCAACATTATCCGCACAAAAGCTAAAAGCTTTATGAACCTTTTGCTGACAGCGATGAATGCCTGTGCCTGACAACAGGTTTTGAGCTTTGGTTTCATTCTATAATACTGGAATTATTTTTAACTTTGAGAATATTTAAACAAGAGAAAAGTGTGAAAATGTTAATGCCTGTCTGAGAAAAAGTGTATTAAGTGCGTAGTAAGGGGTTTTACAGCCTTAAAACATCTATAATCCTACTCTGTGGATTTAGCCTATTTCAAGTTATTTTTAGAACGTAGCTGCCGCGAATAACGAGGGACCACTGTATTTAGTTTTAGATGAAAAAAAAAAAAAAAGTTTAGAGTCAGCAGTAGTCTAAAGGTCTAACTTGAGTGATGTTTCTAGAGCGTTCAGTTTATAAAAGATTTGTTTTATCAGATTAATCTCAGAATAAAAGTAATTAAAACCTAGTTTTCATAAACCTCAATCAAACAATGTGAGCAGTCATTTGCAACATGTCAAAGCTGACCTTTTCCTGGGTGGTGAGCGTGATCTGGAGGAGGATTCAGAGCTGGAGTCTGAACTACTAGTGGACGGGGCTCTGTATCTTCGTTTCTGACGCCCTCTGTCCTGCTGATAATTTGTGGATGAACACTTAGAGTAGTCTACAGATTTCTGCTGGTTCACTTCATTGAGTAAGGAGCTTTCAGAGTCAGGCCTGTTTGGAGAAGCGTCTGGAGTCTCCAGAACAGAGCTGTTTAGTGTACAGCTTGTATCTGCACATGGTTGACTGAGGCTGAGATTCTTCGGTGTCTCTTCTGTAACTGAAGGAGTTGATGAAGCCTTGGAGACATTCTTTTGAAGCGGCTTGTTAGCAGGCAGCTCAACGGTCTTGATAACAATGCTAGGCTGTTGTTTAACATTCCACCGGCTGCCAACTTCACTCTGACTGGGCTCTTTAGGAGGGAGGCAGTAGTCGTGGTCGAGGGAGAAAGGTTGAGTCTGTCCAGTGGTGGTAAGGGTCTGAGGCTTGCTACGCAGCTTATTTGAAGGCAGTGGTCTTGCCTCTATCTGAATGGCCTTGTTGGTTGTTGATTTAAGGACCTCGGACTTCTTGGTTTTCCCTAGTAGTGAAACTGGTGCAATAGGCTTCCACATCTGGTGTGGCGGTGTGGCTGGAGGTGTGAGGCCTATGGAGGAGTCAGAAAAGAAAGGTTTCCTTTTATTCAGGATTGAATTTTGATATACACAATTTAAGTGTGTTTTTATATAAACTTTTATAGGTGATGCACCACATACTGGTGGTATCAGATGATATATGCATATTTTTAAAGTGTTAATCTGTCTAAAACAGAAAACACAGCGTAATCAAAAAAACAATTAATTATCCCTGCACTAAGCAATTTTGAAGTTTGGAAATTCAAATTTTCATTTTGGAAAGAAATATATTAATATTTCCATTCAGTTTCCTAGCAGTTAAACTTTTAGAATAAAATCAGTTACCCACTCTGCTTACTTGATGTATAATGGGACTGTATATGGTTATTGGCCTTCAAATATAGTAATGAATAAGTTAAGGATAGACCAAAATCTCAACATTGGTACATTTCTATCAATAATATTATCAATAATTAAATAGTCATAAATCCCTCAGCTAAATTTGAGGTTAACAGATTTATACAAATTGAACATCAATCAAGGCAATATTAGCATCAGTTAGGTTTAACTGTAGGAGAAAACTGGGTGATTTGAGTTTTTTTCAACAGAATTTGAAATGTACATGGCATAGGACTGTGATACTCTCTGCAAATCCATGCAACACTGTACAGAAACTGCAGGGCTCAACAATAAGAACTGCTCGATGGCCCAGGGCCAACGTGCAAGACGCTTGGGACAGTAGAGCGGATTGTTACTGGCCCGATCGGGCCAGTGCTGCCTTGTCACTAAAGTTTAATTTGGCTGCGACTGTTTGTCAATTGCATGCAAATAAGGTGCTTTCACACCTACACATTTGTTTCAGAACCTGTCTCGTTTGCCCAGTTAGCGCAGTTTGTTTGGCATATGTAAATCCCGCAATTGAACTCGGACCGCGCCAAAACAATCTGTCCGAGATTGCCTGAATGAGGTGGTCTCGGCTCGATTGAAACGAACTATATAGAGGATCGATTGTAGTGAGAAAGCAAAACGATCCAACAGACCAGGCTATATCAGTGTATTATGGTTGTGTAATAGCCACATATACAGCTATATAAAGTGAGAAATATGAGTAGGGTGGGATGTCATTTCTAGTGGTAAATGTGCACTTCATGTCGAATACGAAACTGAAAGCATGCTAAAATATTACCAAGTGCCGTTTATCGGCTTGGAAAATTGCTCGAAATTACCATCTGATCATTTTTCCATATTTTATTCTAGGAATATTTTGTATTAGGCCTATTTTGTTCATTTCTGCACCGTCACCTTGAAAAAAAGAACAACATTGATCTGCTTCATGATCTGACTGCTGTCTCGTCTCGGTTCATGTGTTATTTTTCTATAATTTAAGCCTATAATGCATAATTTTAACCAACGTTTTTAAAAATAGATCAATTCAATAGATCCTTTTAAATTATTATTTTCAAATTTAGTAACATCACAATTGTATTTTTTTAATTGTCAAATTAAAGTTATGCTGTATAAAAAGTGTACGTATACAATTATGTTTGACTTTTGACACATTTAAAACGTGGCTAAGAAACAGCTATTACTGGCCCGATCCTTAACATTGAACCCTGAACTGTATAGTAATAAGAGAAGAAAAAAAAAAAAGAAAAAAAAAAAAATCAACCAATTTAGTTTATTAAAAAATAAGCCATTACCCGCTGTGCTTCCCAGGTCATGGTTGCGTGTTTTCTCAATCGCTTTAGTTTCCACCTGCTCAAAACTGAATTAAAAAACAAATGTCTAAGTTAGTCTGCAGTAGCGACAAGTCAAAAGCACTGAATTTCTCTTGTTACTAAAACCAAACATTGACAAGTTATGCTTTATTTTGTCTGTAACCTCCACCTTCACATTCTGAAGCCATGAGGAAGGGCTTCATTTGTTTCGGTAGGTCTTGGTGAAAAGTGGCCTACAGCCACACACACAAACATTGAGTTTGGTGCGAGAGCAGCACAAGGGCTGTAGGGTAACTCCATCACTCCATGTCATGATACTCACCTGGAGTTTCCTACAGCGGCTGCTCTACCACAGACCTCCGGTACACGCGGCTCTTCCTTGGCTGGAAAGAAAATGGAGGATTATGAATGACTAAATACAGGAGGTGAAGAAGGGACAGACCCTTAAAATAATGGCCACATTTGACTGCCCAGTATTTATAAGAACAGGAGCACAACTAACAGTGTGTATTGTGACAAAAAAAGAAAACTGCACTGCATTTACACCCTCATCAGCTGAGAAACAGCAGACCAAAGACAAATGCTTGTTTACCGGGTGCAGTCAGTTATCAGCCCCTGCACATCCTCAAACAAAGACAGCTAACTGGTTTGTAAAATGGTTTTGTTAACCAGGCAGAATTCCAGCAGTTCAATGAGCATGAGCGCACAGCAGCTGTTTTCATTTAAGCCACACCCTCTCTTAAAGGAACAGGCCGTATACTTAAGGTGTGGTCACCGGGTCAGTTTACAGGCAAACAATGGCCCATCACCAATTGTTAATAGGAAAGTGACCAAGCAGCTAGACAGATAAGTGTAGCACATTTATGCGCCCAACCTAAATTAGGGGAATGTATCCAGCCCTACACAAAACTCATAATTGCACCGCTTTTTACTGGAATTACTGGATTTTGCATGGAAAATTGCACTGAGCAACGATAAAGCTACACCAAAACACACCCTCTTTGTTTTTAAAGCTAGAGAAATCAAACACAGCTATTTTATTGACCAAACAAAAAGTCAGTATAACTTTAGCAATTCTACATGACTGGTTTTATTATTTTATAACAACAGGGACATGAAATTCAACCCTGTGCTTTACTCGGAAAATGAAACCAACCTATGGGCAATATTACATAATTAGAATCAAGCGCTATCAATAAAATAAAACAAACATGGTTTTGTGATAAGCCTAATCCAGCGAGTCATGTTAAATTGTGAACTCTGCACTGTCAGTTTGTGCTTGACCTGGCAACATGGGAAAAGCTGACATTCATGGGAGAAAATCATTAATTTGTCCAAGATCAAACTATTGGACTAGTTGCTTACAAACAAATGGTTTACCTTCTAAAGATGGCAGTATGTGTGCGCATGTTCACTTTAGAGTTCACTAGTTTCCAAAGAAAGCTCTGCTGTGCTCAGCATTAACATCCTTCAAATAGTCAGCCTGACTTGTGGCATGATTTTAACAACCCTCATTTGTGAAATACTTTGAGAGCAAGGAGGAAGGTCACTTACGCTGAGACTCTTCAAACTGCTCCAGGAGGCTCGTAAGATCAGCAGCTTCAATACCTGAAGGAAAATATTCATTATAAACAATGAAAATAAAATCATGGCCAACTTCTAAAAGGAAAAGAAATACCCACCAATTTCACTGGTGAATGACTCAATCAGCTCAACCGTAGCAGTCTTTGGTTTCGGGGTCTCAGAAGAAGCCATCCTCATCTGCTCTGCCAATTCAACAACTCTGGCCTGAACCTGAGCTGTGAAAAACGGCTGAGCAGCTATTGGCGCAACATGAGGCTGTGAGCGTGAGGTCAGCTTTTTAGAATTAGTTGGCAGGGTGGTTTTGGCTTGCTCACACACAGGGGCCAAAACAACCTGCTCAGTCTCTCTCTTCGCAGGCACAGCAGCACAAGGTTTAGGAGCGCTAGTGGTTGAGCTCTGAACGTGCGTAGTGATCATCTGAGGCTTTAAGGGCACTTTAGATGGAGCAACCGCATGAGCAGCATTGGGGTTACCATGTAAACATTCCTCTTGACTGGGTGCTTTGGGGCTGGTAGAGCCTTCAGGTGTAGTGGACACTGGCTGTGATACTGTCCTTTCAGGAGACGAGGTCTCAGTATGAATAGTGTTTTGTTGCACAGTGATGGGAGCAGGTTGTTTTTGAGGTGAAGAGTGGACAGACTGGGATGAACTGTCAGAAGATGTTGATTTAGAAGTCACAGGTTTCCTAGAGGAACCCATCAGGGAAGCTGGTGGGACGAGTAAAGCTTCAGGTGTTGGGGGAGCAGCAGGCCCTCTTGGGTGCCACGCGGGCATGATTTCAGGCACATGGTCTTTTTTAACAGGAATATGTGATGTTTTACGTGGATCTCTGAGGCTGGGGTCTGGCAGGCAGGGTATTGGAGGAAGTTCTTTGGGAGCCTCGGGCAGCGTGGGCCATTTAGTGCTGTAATCCTCTGTTTTGTCCACTGGGTCTGGTTTCTTCTGCTGGCGGAGAAGACGGTACTGTTGTAAGCTGAGAGGTTTGGGCTTTGTTTCATTGCGCTGACAAACACTAGGCTGTTCGCTGGGAGTTTCTTGTTTTGAGGGCATTTCTTCTTCTACAGGCTTTTCAAGAGGTTTGTTGTCTATCATTAAGTTAGCCATTTTTGTTTCAGCTTTAGAGGTCATGATTTGCTCTTCCTCGACCCGTGGCTCAGGCTCCTTTGTTGGAGTAGTAGAATCAAGTTTAGGTCTCTCAGGTTCTGCCAATGTGAGTGATGGAGAAAAAGTCACCTTTTTCTTCTTTTGTTCTTCTTGGCGTTTCTTCTGTGGCTCCTCTCTTACTTTTGAACTTCTCAAACTTCTTTGTTCAACCAAAGGGGTTTCAACAGATTTGCATCTCTTTTTTCCTTTACATACCTTGCCAACTTCTTTCTCCTTCTCCACAGGAGATACATTAGAAAGTGACATGACTTTTTTAGCATGATCATCATGCTTCGGTTCCTGTTTATCTATGCTATTTTCTGGAACTCTTTGCTCACATTCTGTGGAGTCTGTCTGAGAAAGAGGAATGCTGAGATCCGGGATTGCCAGGATGGCCTCTCCATGCTCTCCTTGATCAACCACTTCCAAAACAAGCCCCCTCTCTGGCAGAAGATGCTCTTGGCCCTCTTCTCCGTCCACACATAGTGTCATGCAGTAAGGGTGCATGTGTTTAACTAATTCACTAAGAGAGACGGGCATGCTCTCTCCGTCCTGCTCCAAGGACACAGGAAGGCACCAATCAAATCCATCCAAAGACAACAAATCAATATTGGATAATGGGATAGAAAAACTAGTGTCTCCATCTTCCTCCTCTTCTCCTTCGCTGTTCTGCTGTGAAAGTCTCTGCATTCGTGGGAGACTCTATAAAGCACAGCACGTCATAAGTAATTTAGCTTGTAACAGAAATGCAACATGCACTCAACATTCTTCCTACAATTTGTAATAAAATAGAATTATCAAGAAAATGTTCAGAAATGAAAACTATTAAGAGGCTCCAACTATTTTTCAATGAAATAAAACTGATTGTTTAACATTTGAGGAAAAGATAAATTACCATTAAATGTTAGTATAGCTATCAATACACTTTGTATAGTATACTTTATTGCTGCAAGAAATACTACTATAGTTTTAGCAACTCAGTTTTATAGTTAAATATTAACAAATATTATTTCTTGCAATATTTCTCTTGAATAATTTAAACCATTTAAATATTAATAGCAGCAAACCTATATTTTTGTAATAAAAAGCTAAATAAAAATCCCTAATTGGCCATAATATTTAAAACCTGATTTAATAATAAAAAATAATAATATTTTTTAATGATCCACTATATCTGTGAAATATTTATAAAACCTTTAGTTACCTTTCCAGGAAACTGTCTTGTGTGAATAACCGACTCTGGAGTAGACCGTGTAAATAACTTCCTTAGCTGGAGTGAACAAAAAAATAAAAAGCAAAAATTCATTAAGATATTTTATTAATAAAAATCTTAAATGTTCTCATACACTGACACATTCCTAATATGCTTGGACAGGTGGAGACCAGCTAGACACTCACCGGTGAGTGTTCCTGACCCTTGTGGCCAGAAAACAGGTCTGAATCCGGCAAAGTGTCAAAAGGGGAAAGGTTTTCGTCATCAACATTGTCAAGTATTTCAGTGAGAGCTGTGAGCAGTGTAGCTTCGCTTTCTTCATCAAGATTACTTTTAACCTGGAACATGGGATACACCATGTAAATACTACTTTTTATGCCATAAAATGAATTAAATTCAATATACAATGTAGCAACCGTTGTTGCTTTTAACACAATTGACAGTTTAATAAATGCTTTTACTTCTCCAGTGGGGCTGTCCTCAAAAATGGACAGAATAGATGGATCCAGGCAGCCATGCAAAGCCTCCAATGCATCTCCATTGTTAAAGCTGGTAAACTCCAGACTGTTGCTGGTGAAACTTCCCTGAAGCATCTCTGCCTGCAACATTCCATAACAAGAAATGCCTATTTTTATTCCATGGAAACTACAGTAAACCAGATCACTTAGAAGAACGATATAACATACAGCAGGCAGCCCTTTCAGTTGGCAACATGGCTGATTTAATAATAATACAAGACATATGAATGCTTTTAAAATCATAAATAACTCTAAGGTGGCACATGCATTAGGTCAGGCAGTAAACAAGTTCATATTTCTGCTTTTAAAAAAACATATTGCACAACAACAAACAAACCCCTCTCTCTTTGAGGCTTGTGAATGCTGGTCAGTCCTTCAGCAGCTGATGTTATGGTCAGCTTTGATGTTAATGCAGCTCACAGAATTACTTATTTACAAGGCTTCAAATAATAAGCTGTTCATATTTTAACTTTCAATAAACAATTTGATATTAGAAAAAAAACATTTAAAATGATAGGTCACCCCCAAAATTGCAACTTGCTGTAGATTTACACACTCAAGTCAAATTTGTAGATTATATAACTTGCCTTTTTTCAGCAGAACAGTCAAGTGTTAGCTAAAATGCTGTCTTTCATGATTCATAATTATGCAAGTCAATGCGACTAACAGTCTTTTGAGAGAAAAACAAAGTTGCAACTGGCTCCGGACAAAAAAATCTATGTTTTATGAATGAAAATGATACAACATAAACAAACAATATTTACAACATTAAAGCCCTCATAACTAATAATGTATTAATTATGTTTGTTATGCTTCATTAAAAACAGGGTATGGTCGGGAGCAACACGGTTTATATTCATTTATACACACACATCTATATTTATCTCTATCTCATATATATATATGAGCAATTCCATGCAAAAAAAATACGTTTTCGCCAAAATAGCAAAACAGTTTCTGCGTTGTGTAGGCTTATCTTTTAAAGTGCTTTAAAAATACTCAAAAATGTCTCTGACAGCATTTTCAAACATTTATTTTTGATTGAGCAAAGTCACACAAGTGGCATTTTCACATTTGTCACATCCATAACAGAGAGATGTCACATCTATTAAAAAGCTTTTTCCTCAAATGCAAAAGCGTAAAATGAAATAAAATCAATGATGTTTGTTCTAAAGTGATCCAATTCTTATCCTTTAGATTAGCATTATTTCTTTTGGTTTGTGCAGTTTAATTCACAGAATTTCAACAAAGCATGTTGTATACTGTAAACTTTCATACTTTTTTGTCACATCCATAACACGTTTATTTTCCTCATTAAAATATAAAAAATGTTTACAGATTGATATGTTTCTGATCCCAGAACTCTGTGGCTAGTTGTTTTGAAAAATATAAAGAGTTGTTTCAATATAAATGTTAACATATACTTTTGTCTATTTATGTCTTGAGATTTTACAGCAAATGTCACATCCATAATGCTGGAATTGCTCATATATATATATATATATATATATATATATATATATATATATATATATATATAAATAAAGACAGCTAAAATTCTTTACTGTACTACTGAAAAAGCACCAACATCTTGGATGGCCTCAGGATGAAGTAACCCTTCAGCCTCACAGCTATTTAAAAGGCTGCAAGGGTTCATTTAAATAATGCTTACAGTTGTATCTTTCCCCTTTTTAATCGCTGAATACAACAACATACATAACAGTATGTAAAATACAATATCAATCAATAAGTGACAATGACAAAGTACAGTACAATATAGAACAATTGAAATAACAATAACATAGGAAAAAAACGAGAAAGGAAAAAAAAGTATAAATGGTTTTTGCATTTACAAGGGTTAATTTAGGATTACTTGCACAAATATCTTAAGAGCAGAATGCTTACAGTTGTAGCTAAAACCACGTGTTGCGCATATCACGTCATCATTCTGCCGCATTGCATTACTGGGCGCCGGCACATTTCAAAACACGCCTTGCTATCTCCAATTCTGCACGTACTGTTTGGTTTTCATAAAAGCGATCGGGATTAAATCTTCGGGATAGTTTAATGACAGTATGTAGTTCTGTTTTTAAAGCACAAAATGGGGCTAATTCAAAAAAAGAGTGCTGTCAGTAAACACGCATGGCCCAACATGACTGACCCACTCTCACTTGCACCACGTGTTGGACAACGACTCAACGCCAACCAAAAACATCAACGACACGAGGATACGTTTATAAACCATAGTGCTAAAACCAAAATGAAAACTAGAGAATTACAGGGAAACAGCACAAATATCAAACAACGCTTTAAAACATCAGAAACGTAAATCACTGATAGTTCCTCGACTAATGACATCGGCTGTATTACCGATCTTGATGTGCTATATTATCTTTATCAAGTCTATTGTACTTTAATACATGCAGGTTTTTTTAGGAGTGAAATATTTAAGTTTACGACCATACATGTATACAAACGCTGGTAGCTAACTTCATTCTTACAGTCACTCAACCACGTGGGGCTGAGTCACACGAAAATGTAACAACAATAAGAAAGCCATATCTGACCAACAAACTATCTGTATGTCTATTAAAGAATTGAAAACACTAGCGTGCATGTATAATATAAACGTTTACACACACATTCAATTAGTTTAGAGCTGTCACATTCAAATAGCTTACAATTCCTCGTTACAGCTTCACAGTAAAACTTAAAAACAATGCATTTGTGGTTTACCAAATGCAAAACTGTCCCAAATAAAAGAACCAAAAACACGTGTTGTTGTATTGCTGGTTTTGCGGTGATAAAATTGTGAGTTAAAATAATGATTGCAGAACGTGGTAACATTAGGTAACACGCTCAAACTTGTGCATTCAGCCTTTGATTTTAAGTTTGCTACGCACGAATACTTATTGGGACGTACTAAACTTGTCTGTTTTCCAGATTCTATATAATAAAAAAAGTCAGATGTGAGAAAAACTGCAAAAACCATCTCACCATCACCATCCACGTGTCACACACTCCTGCACATCGTCGCGTATTTACTAATAAATTAGCCATGGTAAGAAATGTCACCGACTCCATTCTGAAGAAACGCTATTTTAGTATCAAAACGAGCAGTTCTTACCTCGTCAAGATTCGAGAAGAGTTGAGTATTACAGGCTTTTAACACCTCCTCGCCTGTTCCCCACCGCGCCGCCATCTTACAACTCAACTGCGTGGAGAAACGTGAATCAACTGCAGGCGCAGCAGCTGCCGGCTACAAGCCACGTGCTATTTGCGTTCCCGGCAATTCAAGGCTTTAGCCCCGCCCCCGATGTGCCTCATCAGACGTAGATAAAAGTACCACAAATGTTTTATCATTATTATTTTTATTGTGTCATTTGTTTGTTGTTTGCTATTTTAACTAATAGACTGCGATCTAATTTTGATTAGTTTTATTTATACAACGTTTTTACTTGTTTGTCTTAAAATATTTGAAAATATGTATCACATGTGTAATTTTATTAAGTAAACCTTTATGTATTTATTCTTTTAAATATAATCTGAACATTTTACACTTTTATTCCTTTTCTCCAAACAGCAGAGCCCCCTGCCACTGAGTGTCCAACTAAGGGGCTTCATGCAGACATAATTAACATCTATAATGTCATACATTTTAATATATATATATATATATATATATATATATATATATATATATATATATATATATATATATATATATATATATATATATATATATATATATATATATATATATATATATACATTTTATGTTTTACGTTTTGGGGGAAGTTTGTCTTGCAACATATAGTAAAAAAATCAACCTATAAATCAAATATTAGACTAAAACCATAGAAACACGTGTGTGCAGTCGTGTTTCTGTAGTGACACTCCTCTGGCCAGCAGATGTCCTCTTCCAACTCTCAATCATTCTGTGAAGATGTAGGGTCGAGAACAGGTCGAGAAGCATTTTTTAAATTAATTCAAAGAAACTGTATAATAAAATTTAAAATACAGTAAAAGAGAACAGTTCTTTTACACAATATTCACATTGGATAACAGGATAAAGAGCCGAAAAAAAGAAAAAAACAATAAGTACATAAAAAATAATAATAATGCAATTTAAAAAGATAGATAAAAATTCAAGTAGCATGAAAAATCTCATCATATTTACCCAAGAAGGACATTTCTTATTATCAATTAATCTATATAAGTTAATTAAATGTTCTATTTCACATAAGAAGTCTATAAAAATGGGATTTTTTAAAAAGAAACCTTCTTTGTGAAAGTAAAATTTCCCAGCAAGTATAAGAAAGTTCACAGGTCAAGAAGCAAACTGGGTGCAGCGATGCTTTTAATGCAGACCTAACACCTAACCCCACCTCTAACCCAGTGATGTCACTAAAGCTCCATTGAGTTTATTTATTTATTTTTTGCAACAACAACAGTAAATTAAAATGCAAATACAACAAATAAAAGTATAATACAAACAATACAGAGATTACGTTCTTGCAACAGGAGAGATATGACAATTTTAAAGAAATATAACAATGGTATAGCAAAAAGAAACAGAGAGAAAGAAAGAATCAATAAAATAAAAGAGAGGGCACATGAAAAAATGATAAAAATTGAAGCACATGTTTTAGAACACAAGATTTGGATTACATTTAGTGTATTTATACTTATGTATACAGTAAAAAACTTTCATTCATTCATCCATTCATTTTCCTTTGGCTTTGTCCCTGATTTCTCAGGGGTCCCCTCAGCGGAATGAACTGCCAACTATTCCGGCATATGTTTTACACAGTGGATGCCCTTTCAGCCACAACCCAGTACTGGGAAACACCCTCACACTCTCTCATTCACACACACTCATACACTACAGTTTAGTTTATTCAATTCACCTACACCACATGTCTTTGGACTGTGGGGGAAACCGAAGTACATGGCCAACGCAAACACGGGGAGAACATGCAAACTCCACACAGAAATGCCAACTGGCCCAGCCAGGACTCGAACCAGCGACCTTCTTGCTGTGAGGCGACAGTGCTAACCACCGAGCCACCGTGCCGCACCTATACAATTTAAACCACCATTATTATAGAAATGGGTTTTTATTTTTCCAAAGAAATTTAAACAGTATCACATCAATCAATTTACAGGTCGGTTTATCTACAAATAAGGAAAAAGCCGCATAGGATAATCTAGAGATGCCTTCTGCTTTTGTAAGTAAAGTCCTACCATTTAATGACAAATCTCCAAATAACCAAACATTACATTTTTTCTAATATTGGGTCAAAACTCTCCTGACATCTTAGATTTAAGTCTTTTGTTTTTCTGACACTAGCTCCATTGAATGCATGTGTCTGCAACAGGGCCGGCCCTGTACATTTGGGGACCCTAAGCAGAATAATTTTGGGGCCCTACCTTGCTCTAAATAGTAGAGTATTGCCATTGCAAACTGGCCCACAATGATTATATTGCTTATTAAAAACAATCAATGAAGAAGGTCGCTGGTTCGAACCTCGGCTGGGTCAGTTGGTCATTTCTGTGTGGAGTTTGCATGTTCTCCTCGTGTTTGCGTGGGTTTCTTCCAGGTGCTCCGGTTTCCCCCACAGTCCAAAGACATGTGGCGCAGGTGAATTGGGTAGGCTAAATTGTCCGTAGTGTATGAGTGTGTGTAGATGTTTCCCAGTGATGGGTTGTGGCTGGAAGGGCATCCACTGCATAAAAACGTGCTGGATAAGTTGGTGGTTCATTCCGCTGTGGCGACCCCGGATTAATAAAGGGACTAAGCCGAAAGGAAAATGAATGGATGCATGAAACTAAAAAGTAAAGCCTCATTTCTTCTACTTAATAGCTGTCTGAATTATGGACATTTTCAAACAGCACCGTTTTTGTCAATTAGCAGCTTCAAAAATGAAGACTTAAACAATCAAGGAACCATTGATTCCTACTTTGCGTCCTTCTGGTGTCTTTAAAACATATTCTATTAATTTAACAAACAGATTGAAGATTCTATAGCTAAAGATTCTAGGTTGAGCTTTTTTTTTGTTATTAATTCCAGAAGCAAAATCCCTGCAATGAAAAGACACTGAACAATATTTAGCCAAAAGTGAAAATGCATTACTTAGTGATAAAATATACATTCCGAACTCATTAAAAAAACAACAACAAAACAATTAACATTAATTCAAAAATTGATCCATAAATAATAAAATCAATAAGCAAATAATATAAAGTAAATATTACTTAAATAATATAAATAACATATAAGAAAAATGGAAGCTACAAATACTGGTTGTTAATACCCAAACACAATATTATTCCCTTCAGTCTCCTTCCCTTTTCCTTACATTTAAGATGCAGGGTCCAGAGCTTATATTACTATGATTAATTCAATTAGGACATAATTTTTATAAACATGTCTCAGGAACAAAATTACCAGCAAAATATGTCAATATAAGACACTTCAGTACTATTGCATTTCAGTAAAATGCATCAAAAAACAAAACAAAAACAAAAAACCGGGTCTGTAAAACCAGGAAAAAACTAAATATTTTATATAAGTAGATGACGTTTATTAATCTGTAATTGGCTATTTTGGATAAATGTGCTATTAGATTATGATTTCATATCATATAGATTTATGATATAATTTCCTCCTCAGTTTTTCTATTATAAAAAACTAATATATTTGTATATAAAATGTATAAATATTTAAGTCCTAAAGCAGTCAATGAAGATAATTTGTAAAATTCAAATAAAAACGATTTCAGCAAGGAAACGGCTTGCACCACCAGTGGGTTGTGGGGGCCCCTTAGTGGAGACGGGGCCCTAAGCAGCCGCTTAGTTTGCTTATAGCAGGGGTGTCCAAACTCTGTCCTGACCTGGAGGGCCAGTGTCCTGAATAGTTTAGCTCCAACTTGCTTCAACACAATTGCTTGGAAATTTCTAGTATACCTAGAAAGAGCTTGAATAGCTGGTTCAGGTGTGTTTAATTCGCGTTGGAACTAAAATATGCAGGACACTGGCCTTCCAGGACCGAGTTTGGACACCCCTGGCTCATAGGGAGGGCCGGCTATGGTCTGCAACCAGTTGTTAGTATATTGTGTTAGTATGTTAGTATAGAAGATATTTTGTAAAATGCTGAAAACCTGTAACCATTGGCGTCTATACTATTTGTTTTTCCTGTAAAGGTCAATGTTTACCGGTTTCTAACATTCTTCAAAACATCTTTTTTTTGTTCAACAGAACAAAACAAACTCAAAGTGTTTTGGAAGAAGTCGAAGGTGAGTTCATGTTGACAGAATTTTCATTTTAAGGTGAACGATCCCTTAGTGGTGGAAAGAGTAGTGAAATATTATACTCAAGTAAAAGTACCTTTACTTGCCCAAAAATGTAGTGCAAGTAGAGTAAAAGTATCTGCTGTAAATATTACTCAAAGTATGAGTCAAAGGTAGCCCTTTTAAAAGTACTCAAGAATAGTGAGTAGTGAATATTACGCTGGGAATGGTTGATGCGTTTACATGCAGGGATGTGTAAACGTAACATTCTGTAGTGCATTTAGTAATCTTCCTATGTTCGTTCCTTCCTTCCATTGTTTGCTTATTTTGTCCTTCCTTCGTTTGTTGCTTTCTTTCTTCCTTCATTCATTCTTTTGTTCCTTTCTTCATTTGGTCTTTTGTTCGTTCTTTCATTCGTTCGTTCCTTCCTTTGTTCTGTCCTTCCTTGAATCCTTCCTTTATTAATTTGGTACTTTCTTCCTTCATTAGTTCAGTCCTTCTTTCCTTCATTCGGTCCTTTCTTCCATTCTTCATACGTTCCATTTAGTGATTGTTTAAGGCTGTTTGGCAATTTCAGTCATCATACAGACAACATCCTTTCTTTTTCTCATCAGTGACATGCAGTCTAAGCAGTCTCTGGGTCATTGCGTGAAGATTTTAAACATCTTCTTGGACATTTTTTAATGCTTACAAAGGTTTGCTGCAATTATAAATCACCCATGTCTTGAGGGCAGACACGTGCACACATAGGGCTCAACCTGTGCAGTGTAAATGTCCTTTTGACTCTGGAATATAAAGTGCCCTTCCAAAAAGAAAGTGCCCCTTCCTGTAGGTTTCGTGAAATTTTTGTGAAAACCGGGACTGTCAACCCCCCACTTTTTGTGAAAACCTGGAGTGTCAACACCCCCCACCGGGCAACAATTCTGCACATGCCCTTTGGAACGCCTCTGCACGGGCCTGCTTGAGGTTGTTCAGTATGATGTGATTTACTTATGTGCGATTAGATTGAACAAGAATCGCAGGACTGATTTTTCTACTTTAGCCAATGACCATAGATGAGAAAGAAATAAAGTAATGATGCAGGTTGAAGAAAAGTAGAGGAGTAAAAGTACTGATACAGCACTAAAAATGTACTCAAGGGAAAGTAAAAGTACACATTTTTTAAAACTACTTAGTAGTTTACAATTCCTGAAAAAAAATTACTCAATTACAGTAATTTGAGTATTTGTAATTTGTTACTTTACACCACTGGCTATAGTATTTCTTGTCCAGATAAAAGTGCAGTGGGCACTTTATGCTTTTAGCCACTATGTGGTGCTATAAAATCTCAGTTTACATTTCTCTACTGCTTCACTTCCCATTTAGTGAGCATTTAGTTTGAAAAAATGTAATTTAGTAATTTTAGAAATTTTTTTTATTTTTCATGTGCTCTGTAGAGTTAGTATTTAAAATGCTCAAACATTAATCATAAGTCAATGGGTCTGCACTCTGATATTTGTTATGTTATTAGTTAATTCAGTTATGTTACTTCTCAAAGATTTCTTTTTTATTTCAACCCACATTTCCATTTATGTTATACAGTTGAAGTCAGAATTGTTAGCCCCCCTTTGAATTTTGTTTCTTTAAATATTTGCCGAATGATGTTTAACAGAGCAAGGACATTTTCACAGTATGTCTGATAATATTTTTTCTTCTGGAGAAAGTCTTATTTGTTTTATTTTGACTAAAATAATTTTTAATTAATAAATAGTTTTTAATTAAAGAACGGTTTTTAATTAATAATTCTAATTAATAAACATTTTAAGGTCAGTATTATTAGCCCCTTTAAGCTATATATTTGTTCGATTGTCTACAGAACAAACCATAGATATACAATGATTTGCTTAATTACCCTAACTTAGTTAACCTAATTAACCTAGTTAAGCCTTTAAATGTCACTTTAAGCTGAATAGTGCCAATAGTCTAGTCAAATATTATGTGCTGTCATGATGGCAAAGATAAAAGAAATCAGTTATTAGAAATGAGTTATTAAAACTATTATGTTTAGAAATGTGTTGAAAAAAAATCTAATTATAATACAGTATTTATTTAATATGTGATGTAATGATTAAACATGGACAACTTTTTTAAGGGATAACAATCTAAATATTTACATTCATTCATTCATTCATTCATTCATTCATCTCCATTAAACAGAAAATGAGGGGGAAATAAACAGGGGGGCTAATAATTCTGACTTCAACTGTATTATGAAAAAAAAATTATTTGTATTAAAAAACATCTTTTAACTACAGAATGGAGAAATTTATTGTATTTATCAAAGCCTCTGATAAATTTATATGAGCCTTTTAGCACAAATGTGGGTCCACATTTATTAAAATGTCAACAAATCCACCTTTATTTGCATATAAAATGTGTAATTTCATCAGTGTTCAATAAAAACCTAAATTTTAAATTTTGAGCTGTGAAAAACACATCTTTCTTAAGGTGTGCCTAGCCCCGCTGTACTCTATCATTAAACGAAGAAATGAAAATGATAAATAAATGCTGTAGAAGTGTTATTAGTTCATTCATTCATTCATTTTCTTTTTGGCTTTGTTCCTTTATTAATCTGGGGTCGCCACAGCAGAATGAACCGCCAACTTATCCAGCATATGTTTGACGCAGCGGATGCCCTTCCAGCTGCAACCCATCACTGGGAAACATCCATACACACTCATTCACTCACATACACTATACGGACAATTTAGCTTATTCAATTCATCTGTACCACATGTCTTTGGACTTGTTGGGGAAACCGGAGCACCTGGAGGAAACCCACACGAACACAGGGAGAACATGCAAACTCCACACAGAAATGCCAACTGACCCAGCCGAGGCTCGAACCAGCAACCTTCTTGCGCCACCGTGACGCTATTATTAGTTCATATTAACTAATGTATTAACAAATTAAGTATTAACCAATTTTCTTTAGTGAGAAAAAGTGCAGTTTCTGGCATCCTGATTTAATTTTTATAATGAGAAGATTCAAAATAAAATAAATATTTTTTCATTAAAGAACTGGGAGCTTCATTAAAGGGGATATTTTACCAAAATTAAAAATGTACTTACTTTTTACAGACATTCAAAGTCATTCAAAACCTTTATGAGTATACATTTATTCTGTTGAACACTAAAGAAGACGTTTTGAAGAATGCTGAATCCAGTAACTAGCATACAAAGTAGGAGAAAACAATACTATGTGAGTCAATGGTTACAGGTTTCCAGCTTTCTCCAAAACATCTTCCTTTGTGTTCAACAGAAGAAGAAAAAGTTCAGACAGTTTTGAACAAGTGAAGGATGATTATATTAATACCACATAAATACTACAAATGTTATAATGCAACATAGTAGCTTTTCACTTTAAGTGATCTTGAAAGTGATTTAAGAAAAATGCAATGTGCAACATTGTTATTGATTCTCATTTTAATTTTGTTCACAAACATTTACAAGGAGACACCAGAGCACTAATGAACGGTTTCTCTGTACGAGCATTCAAGATGTCACTGTGTCATCTTGAGGGTTTTGTTTGCGTAAGCAGTATTTGTGGGCTGCTTTAAAAAAACTGCTCAGCATCTTTCACCCACAATTATACAGTCTTCCACAATACAGCTGTCTGTCCCACTGATGATGGATGGGTGTGCAATTTTCAGAGGGGAACAAAGCTGCTGCACATCTCTTTAAGGCAAAACACTGCAGGTAAACAGAATTTTTTAAAATAAATATTATTACTAAGAATCTAAAAACGGTAACAGATTTGTGGCTTGCATTTTCAAAGCTGACTTAAATCTAATTATAATACACTATTTATTTAACATGTGATGTAATAATTAAACATGGACTACTTTTTTAAAGGATAACAACCTAAATATTTACATACATTTATTCATTCATTCATTTTCTTTTCGGCTAAGTCCCTTTGATAATCTGGGGTTGGTACAGCGGAATGAACCGCCAACTTATCCAGCATACGTTTTACGCAGCGGATGCCCTTCCAGCCGCAAGCCATTACTGGGAAACACCCATACACTCTCATTCGCACACATACACTACGGACAATTTAGCTTACCCAATTCATCTGTACCGCATGTCTTTGGACTTGTGGGGGAAGCCAGAGCACCCGGTGGAAACCCACGCGAACGCTGGGAGAACATGGAAACTCCACACAGAAATGCCAACTGACCCAGCCAAGGCTTGAACCAGCGACCTTCTTGCTCTGAGGTGACAGCACTACCTACTGTGCCACCACGTCGCCCCATATTTACATACAGAAAAAGATATTACACATTACAAATATTTATTATTACTGAGAATCTAAAAAAAAGTGCATAACAGGTTTTCTAAAATGTTGTTTAAATATGGAAATTTTACATTATTTAATGAAATATGCACTCGTTTGCATATGCATCTAGCACAATAATCAGAACATTGGATGTAAGGTTAAATTTTTTCCTTGTTTTTATTTTTTTAGATTAAGCTCTCAGTAAAAACCTTCAGAATAAATATATGAAGAAAACAGTAAGCTTTGATAAATAGTCACCACTGAAGGGGAAATTTACTCCTCAGTGCAGGAGAAACAAATTATTTTAAGAAAACTGCGTTTAAATATTGAAATTGAAAACCACAGGCCCAAATTCATAAAGTCCAACCAACACTGTAAGGGGTGGTCCAGAGTATATTTTTAAGGCTTGGTTGTGTTTATAAGATGCAAAGCAATGTGTGCTCATGCTTCACTTGTAGAAAATCACGTTATTTTTTCCATGTACCTTACTTTGATTATATACATCTACTCAGCTAACATGAAAACGGCTGTTATATTTCCTAGTTCCTCCAAAAGGCCCGCCCTCAAGAGGCTCTGATTGGTCAGTTAACATAATGTGCTGTGATTCGCGGATCAGCTCCATGTCACCACGTCCCGCCCCTAAAAGCACGCACTTTTGTGCTGTGTAAACAGAGAAGCTTTTAGCAAAAGTCACCAGGGGTTGTTATATGATATTTTAAGTACATATACAAATGTGAAAAGACAAGGAAAAAATATCAAAATATCGGCTGTGTCCGAAACCGCCTACTACTCAGTAGGTACTGCATTTGAATTTAAACATACTACTCGGCCGTTAGAAAAGTACGTTCTATACAGTATGAATGTGAGCAGTATGAATGGAATTTGGACGTACTACATCCGCCATTTTGTCATGGTCACGTGACCTACCTGCGTCAGTTGCGTCGCTTCACTTCCATTCATGAATTCTCTCGCGGGGCATCATGGGATAGCGCAGCGTCCATGGGATGCGCACTTCAGAATCTCGCCGGAAGTAGTAAGTCATCCGGGTACTTCTCGCATACTGATTTTCGAATTCTATGAATTCGGACTTACTACTCGGCTCGCATACTGATTTTAGTGTACTGTATAGTATGGAAGTATGCGGTTTCGAACGCAGCCATCATGTTTATGTGGGTTCCGGTTCATGTAGGTATATCAGGAAATGAAAAGGCGGATAAGTTGGCAAAAAAAAGCAACAACAAAAGGAAATATTGAAATTAATGCTAAGCTTTCAAAATCAGAGGGAAAGAGCATACTGTAATATGGAGAGAGATAATCAATAAATGGCAACAAAAATGGAATGAAGAGGCAAAGGGAAGACATATGTATTCTATACAGAATAAAGTAGGGGTATAAGGAATGAGTTCCCAGAGATGGGTTGCGGCTGGAAGGGCATCCGCTGCGTAAAATCGTGCTGGATAAGTTGGCGGTTCATTCCGCTGTGGCGACCCCGCAAGGGATAAAGCCGACAAGAAAATGAATGAATGAATGAATATAAGGAATGAGAATATGAGTAGAAAATAACAAGTAACTATAAGCAGAATGAGAATGGGACATAGTAATTTAAATAGATCTCTTTTCATAATGGAAAAACATGAAACAGGATTATGTAATTAGTGTCAGGAGTATGAGACAGTGGAACATGTATTGATGTCAAGTAGTAAATTTATACAAGAAAGACAAGAAATGGGAACTCAACTGATAAGTTTAGGAAATGCAGAAATACATTTCAAAAGTATATTAGAATGTGCAGAAGAACAGAAAGGAAGCAAGTGTTGGATGAATTTCCTAAGGAAAACTGGACTGGAAAAAACAATATAGACTAAAAGGAAAATAGTACAGAAAGGGGCAGTAATGCAACAAACAGGATGCCAGCTGCCGTTAAAACCTAAAGAAAAAGAAGAAGAAGAAGAAGCTGTTAGCAGCGTTAACTGCCTGAATTAGACAGAAAATGACTCTCTAAAATAAAATCTGACAAGTGGATTTCACATATATTCAGAATAAGCATGTGTAAGTAATATGAAACATTCACATATCTTTTGCGAGTTGGTTATTTGAGATGTAGAACGCATGGAAAGCAGCTGCATAGAGAGACACTGCACGCGCTGCTGAAGATTGTGTGTGTTTACAGCGGTTTGACTGATAAATATGAATTTGTAGCTAAATTGTTAGTGGTGCCAAATGGCATTTCCCGTTGTTTACTTCTTAGTTTACGTCCTCGCTACAACATACCATTAACGCTAGAAACTGTGCCTGTAATAGATGAATTTTAACAAATAAAAATACTTACAGGTTGTGCCTCACAATCCACAGCTTCGTCGGTTGGAGGAGTTTTAACCGAATCCACTAAACTGAGAGAGATTCTGAAAGTCCTTTGTCAAATGCTAGCTATATATATTTTTATAATTCTCTGTAACATAATTAAACTGTAAGCACTTCTCTCTTTGTGTCGTGTCTTTTGGAGGCCCAAATACAAAAACAGAAGAAGCTCTGTGGAAACAGCAGCATTTGGATGACATTTTAGCTTTCTCTGCTATAATATATTACAGCACCTCTGGCCATGCCCCTTCGCGGATGTATTTTTTTTGTAGTCCCCAAACTTCGTTTGCTGTAGGCTTTGCTAACTCTGTAAAAGCCAGTGTCGCTCTTTGTATTGAACTTTGAGCGTATTACATTCAGAGATGTTGTTTATGTTCACACAGCTACATTACACATCAACTAAAGTTTAAAATATGATATCGTAGTGGACCACCCCTTTAAATATGTATTTCAGATGTTTTCCTTAAATTACACACACTAAAAAAACCCTTTATGTAAAGCCAAAAAGCCCAAAATCTTAAAATTGACTGGTGCACAAATGAACAGTTTTTTTGTTGCCTGCAGTATCTGGCCTTAAAGCAGTACTGTCCTCCTTCTCCTCAGCCTTTTCCTCCTTCATTCTTCGCAGCTATCCGACTGTACTGAAAATCATTCATCCACCACCACTGTTGCCATGGAAACAAGAGGGGAAATCCATTTCATCAGCCCCTTCGTCACACTCCCTCCATCCGTCTGACTCTCTCTCTCCCTCACTTTCTTTATCTCTCTATGCCATCTCCTGTTATTCTTCTATCTTCCTGCCTTACACAGTGTGTACAGGATGCAGCTTCCTCCATAAACACCACACTGCCATATGGCTTCTGGCTGGCACACCTTGTTTTACAGATTCATATTGTGCATTGTTGTTTATTGGTTGAATCATGCTGCGTCACTGGTTGTATAAACTGCAGCGTGGCTCTTTTTGCACTGTGTATCTTTTTGCATATCTACTCTGCTCTTTGCATTTACATTTCGAAACGTAACTCCTTTGTCCGCTGTGTTTGGTTAAGATAATTATTAAGTGAAGAAACCTCACTTGCCAACAACTTGGAATGCACACTGTTCAGATGTTAAAAGGGTTAGTATCATTGTTTAAAAAAGAAGTAAAGAGGCATTGAATTAGTCATCATTTACAAAAGAGACATTCATTCATTCATTTTCCTTCAGCTTAGTCCCTTTATTCATCAGGAGTCGCCACAGTGGAATGAACCGCCAACTTATCCAGCATATGTTTTACACAGCGGAAACGGGTGTGTTTCATGACACAGATTAGACCAAATTTAACAGGGAGGGAGGATAATACATTTCCATGCACACAAACACATGCTCTTTGTCGGCAATGTCTGTGTGGTCACTCATCCATCAATGTGGAAAAGTGATGTCAAATTCTCGTAATTTAAAAAAATATTTGCATACTGACCATCGGGAAAACTCCCGATCATAGATATATGTTTATATATATGGCTCCAGATGGCCAGTCCTCCACTGCACCTTGGTTCCATATTCATTCAGCGCTACCCTGTACTAAAATGCCGGCTCTGTTGATGCATTCCTTCTAATGGACAACAACAGCATAGGCGACATCTAATGTAAATACCTATGGGGATATGCAAGATTACCCTAAAAACTGATTAGCAACACGCTAGCAATTGCCTAGCACCTACTCAGAGTACCCTTGCAACTGCATAGCAACTACCTAGCAACACCCCAGCAACCGCCTAGTCAATGAGACTACCCTAGCAATTACCTAGCAACAACTAGTTTTATCATAGCAACCACTAGATTACTATCTTTACTATACAAACTGTTTAAAACCCTCAAGATTTTAAAACTACTTTAAATGTTTAGGCTAGGCTTTCTCAAGCCAGCTTCAAACTGTGCTCAACTAGTTTTCAAAATGTTGTTTCATTCATTCATTTTCTTTTCGGCTTAGTCCCTTTAATAATCATGGGCTACAGCGGAATGAACCGCCAACTAGGGTTGGGTTGATAGACGATCCCATCATCCGTCGCCGATGGCCTATAGACATCACGACGCTGCCCCCGTCGCAGCAGCAACCCGCTCACAAAAAACACACACTTAGGCCCCGTTTACACTAATACGTCTTAGTTTTAAAATGGCATTTTAGAGCGAAAACGATCCACATCCACACTGGCGTTTCATCTAGCATTTCTGAAAAACCCTCTTTCCACACTATACCGCTGAAAACACACATCACGTGACCATACACTCATTCTGGCATACACTGCATCAGTGTATGCGCACGTCTGAGCTGGAGGCAGTCAGCGGGTGCTTTGAGCACAAACCCCAAAGAGCAGTACACGTCAGACAGTTTATCAAGGATGTACTGCAGGATCGCGTCTCACTATAGTTGTTAAAGGTGATATTTAATTAATCTTGTCTCTATCTAACGACTCTTTGGTCTTTTGAATCTATCAGGTAATGTGTCACAGCGTCAGTACACTGCTTCAATCTTTCGCTTTGACGCTTGTACTTAGTAATTTTAGCGAAAACCTCAGATACTGTTGGTTGGTTCCTGTTGGTTGTGCACCCTTTTACCAACCAAGTTTGTCAACGCCATTATAATGACACAGATCACTATTCATGCTAGAGTCCCGTGGAAAAAGTGATTGACAGGTGGCAATTTGTGTGTAACTTTATTTATGATTAGGTTATGGGTAAAACATAGACCATGCGGGTCAGGTAGTTGAAACGGTAGGCTACAAATTATTAATTCATTATGAATTAATTATTCATGCATTCATTTTCTTTTCGGCGTAGTCCCTTCATTAATTTGGGGTTGCCACAGCGAAATGAACCACCAACTTATCCAGCATTTGTTATACGCAGCGGATGCCATTCCAGCCGCAACCCATCACTGGAAAACACACACACTCATACACTACGGTCAATTTTAGCTTACCCAATTCACCTGTCATAAGTTTTTACTGCACCATTGCCATGTAAACAAACCCTGAGATTAAACCCATTAATTTTCTTTTCGGCTTAGTCCCTTTATAAATCCGGGGTCACCACAGCGGAATGAACCACCAACTTATCCAGCACGTTTTTACGCAGCGGATGCCCTTCCAGCCGCAACACATTTCTGGGAAACATCCTTACACACTCACTCACTCACACTCATACACTACGGACAATTTTAGCCTACACAATTCACCTGTACCGCATGTCTTTGGACTGTAGGGGAAACCGGAGCACCCGGAGGAAACCCACGCAAACGCAGGGAGAACATGCAAACTCCACACAGAAACGCCAACTGACCCAGCCGAGGCTCGAACCAGCGACCTTCTTGCTGTAAGGCGACAGCACTACCGACTGCGCCACTGTGTCGCCGAGATTAAACTCAGTTTACTTTATAAAGGCAACCAATCATGAAACAGTATGCAAATCTAAGGGTGAGGGTTGTTTGCTCACTAACTTTAGAAGAAGCAAAAATATCAAATTGAGCCTTTGTTGAACACACAAACTAATCAAATCAACTGTTTAAATGACTGATTAAGATTTTAGTGCAGGGAGCTTGTGTTAAGATAAGGGTGAAAGTGGCCTCACTGACATCCTCATGGTAATCCCATGGGGCAGTGAGGCAGGCCAGCAGCTCCTGGAGACACCAGATGGCCTCAAATTAGAATTAAAATCATGCACGCTCACACACACACACACACACACACACACACACACACACACACACACACACACACACACACACACACACACACACACACACACACACACACACACACACACACACACACACACACACACACACACACAGATGCATACTCTGTCTCGGTCTCAAACGCATCTTAAACTGGAAATAATCATTTGTTATTCCACTGAACTCAGCCTCTCGTGGTGAAGTTGATGGACGGGTTTTAATGTAATTATGTTTTAGTGAGTAATCTGAAGGGTTAACTCTGTGACATGATTCCATTAGTACACATAATGAATCTCTGTAATAAGACCGCTGATAAATTAATTCCATTATATTCCTCTAAGGCTGTGCGGGCTGATAAATGCTCTGTATCAGCTTTTCAAAACGGCTCATCTTAAATCATTTTTATTATAATTTTTTTTAATGAAACATACTCCTACTCACAATCAGCTTATTTTCTTTCTTAAAGCTTGAATAAAAATTTACTATAGTACGTGTCACACAGCTCAGCCAACAGCAAAAATAACACAGGACAAGGAACTGCAGGTGAGAGAAATCAATGAACAAATCATTAACCATCGCAACAAACAGGAAACAGTACAGGTATGAAGAGAAACAGGACCCAAAACACTTTAAAAACAAACTAAAGGTTCATTAAACACAATCTAGCTTTTACTTATCATGGTTTATTGATTAAAACATGTTATTGTTTTCAACATGAATAAAAACAGCTGTTTTTTCAAGCACCGTATTAGAATGATTTCTGCAGGGTTATGTGACACTGAAGCCTTAAGTGGTGATGTTGGAAATCTTTTTGTCATCTCATGTCACTCCAAAACCACCTTTGTTTGTGAAATCCAATATAAACATATAAATATTACTTAAAACAGACCATATGTCTTCAGTGGTTCGATCACAATATTATCAAGCCACAAGAATTGGTTTGTGTGCATCATTCATTCATTTTCTTTTCGGATTAGTCCCTGTATTAATCTGGGGTCGCCACAGCGGAATGAACCACCAACTTATCCAGCATATGTTTTACACAGCGGATGCCCTTCCAGCCGCAACCCATCACTGGGAAACATCCATACACACTCATTCACACTCATAAACTACGGACAATTTTAGCTTACCCAATTCACCTGTACCACATGTTTTTGGACTTGTGGGGGGAAACAGGACACCCGAAGGAAACCCACGCGAACACAGGGAGAACACGCAAACTCCTCACTGAAAGTTTGTGTGCACATAAAACAAAAAAAATAATGACATTATTCAACAGTTTCTTCTCCTCAGTGTCAGTATAGGGTGCACAGTCACCCTATACTGCTATCGTGTTCCGCTGCACCCGCTTCGAATGTTATCACTCGATTGAATGAGCATTATCAGTGGTTATCAGCTGATAGATATAGGCCAGTAGAAGGGTGTCATCATCCATCCACATGGTTAATCAGCTATACTAATAGAGATCCAGATCTGTTTTTACATTACTGTGACGGTTGGGTTTAGGGTTGGGGTAGACATTAATAAAATAAAATTAATGGGAAATTTAATAAATAATATAAATAATTCTTGTTATGTGATCTATAGCTGATTGACCCTGTGGATGGATGATAACCCCTAGTGGCCCATATCTATCAGATGATAACCACTGATAACGCCCATTCAATCGAGTGATAACATTCGAATCGGCTGACCTCAGTTGTGCCTGTGCTTTGTTTTAGGAAGTGGCACGTGAGCATCTGGGGTATACATCAGTGCACAGTGCTCATGAACACACACCCTACACTGAAACAGTAGAAGTAACTGTTGAATAATGTCCTTATTTCTGAAAGACACAAACACATTCTCGTAGCTTGACAATATTCTGATTGAACCACTGAAGACACAATAACTGTTAATGTTTTTTGCTATATTTTTCTAGACTTTGAATGAGCCGACACTAACTATGTTTCCATCCACCTATTTTTATGCACATTTTAATATGCACAATAAAAAAACAGTTGATGGAAACGTCAAGATGCACATAAGTTTTGAAAATGCACATAAAAAACATATGCGCATAACTGAGTAGCACAAACTTTTTTATTTGGTAAGAAAAGATGCGCATAAACTATGATGGAAACACTTTTACAGAACAAATTCCAGTATGCACATTAAAAAAGTCATGTGATTTTGTTATAAGAGATCATGTGAATGGATAAACCAGCAGGCTGAGCACACTGAATCATCTGAAATGTTGTTTTGGTCATTCTAAAACGATTTAACCGTTTCAGTAGTGTTATTATATTATTAATTACCTCCAGAACTGTCAAGAGCACCTGTGCTCTGTCTCAGGCCTTCAAACACGTTCATTGTATGTCGGCATTTGTCTTCTGAGTCACTTATTAAATGAAGAAAAGATTCACGTAGCTTCTCCTACTGCAGCAAATTCCCTTTTTTGCTTTTGTTATTTGGCACCAGTTAATCAGGAAGTGACGATTTTGTTCTCTTTGACTCCTTGGATAGAAACGCTGCTTTATTAACTTGTCTTTTATGTGATATTCATGTTTTGCGCCTAAATTTAATTAGCATTTTTGGATGGAAACATAGCTACTGTTGCTGTCTATGGAGGATGAGGGAGCTCTCGCATTTCATCCAAAATATCTTAATTTGCGTTCAGAAGATGAATAAAGGTAATTATTATTAGGTAATTAAAGGTAAGTAATTATTGACTTCATTGAGTGTGAACTAAACCTTTAAAAACAAATGTTTTGCATGCAGATGATAACGCTGTCAAAACAATTCTAGTTCATGCAGGTCTATGAAATGACTAAAACACTGTTGTATGCATGCCAGGCCAATAGTTTCCACCGACAATAGTCTGTAAATGTGACAAGCATGCATATGATATCATAGTTTTCACAAATGTGCATTATTTTATGTACAGAGATGATATAGAAAAACATAACGCAACGACCAAAACATTCACTTCAGTTCAATTCATCTTTATTATTATTATTGCACTTTTACAATGCACATTGTATCAAAGCAGCTTATAGATGAAGTTCTAGTTCTAGTTTTAAGCTGACAGAGTGTCTGCCTCTCTAACTGTTCTGGGAAGGCTGTTCTAGAGTTTAGGTGCATGCCAGATATGAGAAAGATCTACCGCCTCTAGTTGATTTTGATATTTTTGGAATAATCAATTGTCCAGAATTTATTGAAACTAGTGGATGTGAGGGGCTGTGATACACCAGGAGCTCCCTCAAATATAGAGGAGCTAAGCCAAGGGCTTTGTGGGTAGTCAATGAGATTTTAAAATGTATACAATGTTTAATAGGGAGCCAATGCAATGCTGAAAGAATCGGAGTAATATGATCATATTTCTTGTTTCTAGAAAGCACTCTAGCAGCTGCATTTGCACACATATAAGGCATTCTAGCAGCTGCACAAAACATAAAAGGTTGAAGTCATTGTGTAAACATACCATTAATTAGAATAGAATATTTCACAACATTACAGTTTTAAAATGTATTTTGGATCAAATAAATGCAGTCTTGGTGAGCAGATGACACATCGTTCATAAATGTCTAATCTACTGACCAAGGCTGGGTACTGATTCAGATGCCCTGAATTTGATTCTGATTCGCAAACTCTTTCACTTTGATTTCATTCTTGATTTGATTTCAAATTGGATTCAATGCAACACAGACTTAATACAAATGTTAATGATATTTCTAACAAGTAAACAGTGAATACAAGTTTAAAAAGTAAATGTCGGCACCGACATCTTATAGTGCAACCTTTCCCAATCCCTCCAATCTCTCTCCCACTTCACTTCCTGTCTAGCTATTGTCATAATAACGACATTTCAAAATAAAAAAAAACGTCAAAAACAAATCTTTAAAAAAAAATCGGAAAAGTAATAAAGAGCCACATAGATGTATATGAATGTCAGGTAAAAATACATGCATTAAAAAGAACCATCCTTTATATTTCACATGCACACAGTTGGTAGCACACACTGTTAACCCTTACTGTAGATTGTGCAGTAAAGAACTGTAAAATAGCCAGTGTTTTGCTGTAATAAAAGGAAACAGTATTTTACTGTAAAAGGAGCAGTATTTGTATGAAATTGTGTCGTGCAAAGAATAAATTACAGTAATTTACTTTATGTACCATTACAGGTACTAACTGTGATAATAAATGGTAAATTACTGTTAAACCCTTACTGCCCCATCTACTCTGATGCTTTATGTTGCTATTTATAAAATATATATATATTTACTGTTCAGTTTTGGTATGTGAATGGTCAGCATTGAGGGGAGATTGAGTCACTGCATTGATAATAAGCTGGATTTCACAGCAGCCATCTCTGTGTTTTCTTTGGTTTATTTATGTTTTTAACATTGAGTATCAGGAGTAAACCAATGCCACAGAGCTTATTAAGAGGTAAGTATAAGATATAGACGAGACGCATTTAAAGGCAAAATTATTCACCCTCTTTTGAAATTAGTTTTTTTTTTTTTTTTTTCAAATATATCTCAAGTGATGTTTGCCAGAGCAAAGAAATTGTCACAATAATTCTTATAACTTTGTTTACTTTTCCTATAATTAATCTAATTTGCCTAGTTTAACATAGTTAAGCCTTTAAATTGCACTTAGGGCTGAATACTAGTATCTTGCTAAATAACTAGTAAAAATGTGTTATTTAAAAAATATCTTAAACAGCACTTACATACATTTTTGCAGAGACTCAATGAATTTGACTGAAAAACGTTAAATGAAGTAAATAAAAGTGGCCTCAAAAGTATAGTATAAAGGCTTTCCTAAATAAATGCATAAATCAGGTTATTTGTTTTGTCTTTTATTATTACTACAGGTATGGAACGATGCAAGGATCAGATTATTATTTTATTTTTTTGCTTTGGATGAAAGGAAGCAGTATTTTACTGTAAAAGGAGTAGGATTTGTATGAAATTGTGTAGTGCAAAGAATAAATTACAGTAATTCACTTTATGTACTCATTACAGGTATAACTGTGACAATAAATGGTAAATTACTGTTCAGCCATTACTATCCCATCTACTCTGGTGCTTTATGTTGCTATTTATAGAGCAGTGCATTTATTTTAAAACAGAAAACAATGATTTAGGCATTACCAAACACTTCCACAGGCTGTTTGTCTTATTCTAAACACAAAGTTATTAGAAAAAGTTTTCAGAAAATGCTGGCCCTTTAGGGAGCCAGGTGTTTGATTTGTTTAATTCTGAGTGTGCTCAATTCTCTGTCTATAAAGCCAGATGTAGAGTCTTAAATATTCTACAATGAGTAAGTGTTCAAATGTTTTTGAGTGTTTTTTTAAAATAAGTCTGTGCTTAAGTTATATTGTTGTTATCTTGAACTGTGTACTTGAAAGCTACATTGTTAGCTAGTTAGCCTCTCCTCATATAACGTCCTACATTTCTTTTATCTAAGTATTATTATTAACTGGATATTGCATATTACCATAATGTACAGATGCTAACAGAATAATACGTCTTTCTGGCCACCAAGCAGTTTTTATACACATAAAAACCATTACATTTTTTTCATCACCTCAGTTAGGTAACATGTGCACAAAAATCATCACAGGGAATCACAAAAAATATGATACACATAGACATCCACACGCAAACCTCCACTGTCAGGTCCCAGGTTTGTTGCTAAGTATTTTCAGAGCTGTGATTCCACATATGAATTTATATTTGGGACAATAGAAAAGTTTGTTGTATTGAGATTTTTTAAGTAAATAATAATTATAATATTAAAAGATTGGATCCTTTGGATTCTCTGTGTTGCCGACTTGTTTTTTATAAATATTTAAAACCTTTTTATTGAGAATTGACGTATGGTATGTGCCTGGGTTTGACAAACATGTTTCTAACCATATCTAGAGTATGTGTGTGTTTAATGAAAACTTTAATGAAACTTTAATACAAATTATTATTTTGTGTTTTTTGCTGTTCAGTTTTTGTATGCACAGTCAGCATTGAGGAGAGAGTGACACATGCAGCATTTTAATAATAGTTTTTTAATAACTTTATTTACTTTTCCTAATTAACTAAGTTGAGCCTTTAAATTGCATAGTAAGCTGAATATTAGAATCTTGCAAAATAACTAAAAATGTGTTTTAAATAAATCTCCCCCTTAAACAGCACTTACATTTTTGCAGAGGCTCTATGAAGTTGACAGAAAAACTTCAAATGAAATAAGTAAAAGTTGTATTTATAGTTATTAAAGGCTTTCTTAAATAAATGCATAAATGATTTGTTTTGTTTTTTATTATTCCTACAGGTTTGGAGCAACATGAGGATCAGTGCTGAACATTTAAAAAATTATTTTGCTTTAGATGGAGCTTGTTAATTAATTAATTAATTTAGTTTTTTGTTGGATATGTGATTGTGATAAATGTTGGCAGTTGCTTTAAAAGTATGCTATATACCATGGGGGTCAAACTTAGTACGTGAAGGGCTGCAGCCCAGCAGAGTTTAGTTCTCACCCTGCTTCAACATTACCTGTAGATTTCTAACAAGCCTCAATTAGTTTGATCAGGTGTGCTTAATTAGAGTTACAGCTTAAAGCCGCGGTCACACTGGACTTTTCCCTCCATAGACTTCCATTCATACGCAAGCGAATGCGTCAGACCGGAAATGCAGGGTCATGCGTCAGATTTCGCAGGTTGCTGCGGTGCAAAGTTCAAACTTGGTGAACTCTGACCTGCAAAATCGCAACACTTGACTGCGTGAGACCAATCCAGGATCAAAACATAACCTCTCTGGACAGAAATTTAAAACATGGAGCAATCTCTCGCTTTTTTTAATGTCTAATCATCTTGTTTAATCCCGCCCCTTTTCGCAGCGCCATGCGACAGAATTTCGCAAGCTCAAACTCTAGTGTGACCGCGGCTTTAAGCTGTGGTCACACTGCACTATTCTCCCCATAGATTTCCATTCATACACATGCGAATGCTGCAGACATTGGAAAGTTCAAGCTTGGTGAACTCTGACCTGAGAAATCACATCATGTGATTGCGTGAGACCAATCGAAGATCAAAACATGACCTCTCAGGACAAAAATTTTAAATATGGACCAATGGTTCCCTTTATTAATCTCTAATTATCCTGTTTAATCCCACTCCTTTTCGCAGGACCATACGAATTTCGCATGTAAGATGATATGTAAATGTTTGACACCTGTGCTATATACACTTCAGCTATTGTCTATTAATTTAACCTTTTTGTTTTAATGTAAATAGAAAATGTATTGATGATATATGCTGCTTTAATTTTGTTAGACATTTTCTGTTGTATATTTGTTTGCTGCCAAAACAATAAAATACATTTGTCTGAAGAATTTATATGCTTTCTATTTTTAATAAGTTAAGTATACTTATTAATTTTAGGAACACTACAATAACTATATATGACATACTATTAATGTGTATGCAGTATAATGCTGTAAGTTGTAACACTACAGTACAGTAATTAACTGGTAAGCAGTTTCCAGTTAGTTACCGCTACTGCTCTATTACAGTAATTAACTGGCAACACTGTTGCCAGCTACCCACTGTAATGGTTCGGTTAAAGTAATTAACTGGCAACACTGTTGCCAGTTACTTACTGTAACCAAACTATTACAGTGACTTACTGGCAACAGTGTTGCCAGTATTCTACTGTAAAAAAGCCTGGTAAGGTCTAACAGTGCAATATATCGTTTCAGCATCAATATCGCAATGTGTGTGTCCGCAATAGTTATATCGCCGTATGTGCAATGTTGAGTTTGGATTAAAGTTGATCAGCACAACAGTTGGGAATATATGAGATTCATGGAGCCATTGCAAAATATAACCATAACAGAGTGAAACTTTGCCATTTCCACGTGTTTTAAAGGCATTTCAAGAGAGTTTAAAGCATTTGGGCACAAAAAAGTACATGTGTACAATACGAAGAAGACTATACAATTTCTGTACCTGAATACTGTTTGAGTCTATGAAAACACTGTTTATTTGACTTTTTGTCACTTTATTTTGATAGTCCATTTGTTAAATATAAGTTACATTGCATCTACATGCAACTAATTCTCATTAGATTAGAAGTAGAGTGTAAGGTTGGGGTTAGGGTTAGTGTAAGTTTCTTATAGTCAGTTAAATGTCTGTTGAAGGAGCAGTATTAGCAGATATTAAGCAGACAGTCTACTAATACTCAAATGGACCATTTTTTCATAGCTTTATTGGAATTATTCTGCTTGTAATTTGTTTATTTGTTTTATACATCATTTATACCCTTTCAAAATCACCTCAATCAATATACATGAATGATTTCTTTCTAAATGAATGAATATCTATTTAAGCCATCTGGTGAAATTCATATCGCAATATATATTGCAGAAAAACAAAATATCGCAATGTCAGGCAGCCTTTTCAGGATCAGGCAGCCCTAGTAGCCAGAATATCAAATATAGAATATGTAAAAAGATTCATTTATTAATAACATTTCAATCAGCCACAGTTTAAATATGTATTCATGAAAGAAACTAATAACTAATAAGCTAATCAATAGTAAACAAATAAAAAGATTATCTTCCAACTGTGAGAACTGAATAAATGAACTTTTGAGCGATGCAAAGCAAGCATTTAAAAAGGATGTGGATGGCAAATGTGGTTTAGATCAAAATCTGTGTCGTGATACAGAGCAGCAAAGTAAAATAAACCCTGTTGTGGAGACATTTTTACATAAACCATCATACTGTCTGTTCAGTCAGTAGAGAGTAGATGGTCTTCGGCAGCTGTTGAATACATTCAGCCACTTGAGAATTTACACAAAAGCAATTCAGCCAAATATGTTTTCAACTACATGTAGAAGTGGTGAAAAATGGACAAGCTCAAATCATTTTGACCACTTTTAGTGAACTGTGTCGACCACTTGTGTAAATGTAAAAATGAGAATCACACACACACAAAGAATTTGTTTTGGCTACAGAAGCTTCCAGTGTACATAAAGCGACTAGTGACAACACGAAAATAAATATGAGAAAAGACGACAAACATTATACAGAGATGCAAATAGACAAAAGAGCTCTGGATGATGAATTGTATGTACAAATTTCTTATCAATATACAAATATAAATATACAAGTTATAAGGGTTATAAAAAACAAGTTATACAGTAATAAAAAAACAGATGTAAATGACGACATAGAAAGAAGATGCGGCCTAATCACATTAAATACAAGTTTAATGCTATACATCAGTGGTTCCCAAAGTCGGGACCCTGGGGGGTCGCGAGACAATGATAAGGAGTGGGGGGTGAAGGGGGGGAGTGGGTCGCTTGGTAATTTCCAAAAATATCATATATGTTATTAAACTATTAGAATTATCATATTTTATCTATAATCTACATAAAAATAGTATTTAATAGTCAAATAAAAAAATAACATGCAAATAAAAAGCCATCTACTTTTCAATTCTTTTTTCCACTGGATCGCGACCCCTGGGCTTATTACGCTAGTATAATGACACAGCAATAGTGTTAGTTGCAGCAGATTGATTTTTCAGCACATTGTTAAACTTTGAAACCTTCACGTCATTTACATACGTTAAAAATAAAGGCCACGACTGAACATGGAGGAGGATCTCCAAGAAACGTACCCTTGCCGTAAAATGCACCACCTCTGAACTGTGCATCTATTAACGGAAATTGATTTAAAAAAATATTTAATAATTGAGTTATGACACTAATGAGTGACTGAGGTGAGTTTCATGAATGGAACCCTTCCCTTACAGAAGATATACAGTTGAAACCAGAAGTTTACATACACTCTAAAAAAAGGAACATAATCATTTTTTAAAAATGTCTGATGGTAAATCATACTAAACATTTACTATTTTAGCTCCGTTAGGATTACCTAAATCATTTACATTTGCTAAATGCCAGAATAATAAGAGACTTTTTTTTTGGAGAATTTTTTATTAATTTCTAGACAGTCAAAATTTACATACATGTCCTTGGTATTCTTTAGCTTTGCTTTTAAACTGTATAACTTTGGTCAAATGTTTTGGGTATCCTTCCACAAGCTTCTCACAATAGTTTGAAGGAATTTTGGTCCATTTCTCCTGACAGAATTGGTGTAACTGAATCAGATTTGTCTTGCTCGCATAAGCTTTTTCAGCTATGCCCACAAATTTTCTATAGGATTGACATCAGGGCTTTGTAATGACCACTCCAAAACATTCACTCTGTTGTCCATAAAGCACATTTTAACTAATTTGGCAGTATGCTTAGGGTCATGGTCTGTTTGGAAGACCCATTTGAGGCCAAGTTTTAATTTCCTGGCTGATGTCTTGAGATGTTCCTTCAGTATTTCTACATAATGTTCTTTCTTCATGATGCCGTTCATGCTGTGAAGTGGACCAGTTCCTCCTGCAGCAAAACAGCCCCACAACATGATGCTGCCGCCCCCATACTTCACAGTTGGGATGGTGTTCCTAGGCTTGTAAGCTTTCCCCTTTGTCCTCCAAATGTAACACTGGTCATTATGGCCAAACAGTTCAATCTTAGTTCCATCAGACCACAGGACATGTCTCCAAAAATTATTATTTTTCCCAGTGTAATTTAGCAAATTATAATCTGGCTTTTTTGTTGATTCTGGCTTGTTGATTTTCCCATGTTGTCACACAAGGAAGCAGTGTGTTTGAGGTTTTCCTTAAATACTATTCTACAGTTGTGCCTCCAATTAACTCAAATGTTGTCAATTAGCCAATCAGAAACTTCCAAAACCTTGACACCATCATCTGAGCTTTTTCAGAGGCATAATAATCTTATTGTGTGTAAACTTGACTTTCAAGAAAAGTTATAACAATTTCTCAAAAATATCTCTCTCATTATTCTGCTGTTAAGCATAACAGAACAAATTTGATAATCCTAACTTACCTAAAAGAGAAAAAGTTTAGTCACAATAACATCTGACTTTTTTTTTAAAATGGTTATGTGCCTTTTTATAAAGTGTATGTAAACTTCTGGTTTCAACTGTAAATAAATAAATAAATTGACTTTAAATACAATACGGATGAGATTAATTGAATTGTTTAATGTGTGGTAAATTTAAAACAGCAACAACAATTTTACGTGTTCCATGTAGCCTAAATGTCTGTTTAAAATCCACCAAAAGCTTATTTTAGGCTACACTAAAGTCAATATTATTATTTTACATTTATTTGTAAACCTAGTGTTTTAAAATGCGTTTCACTTCTTGTTTTTGCTTTATCCATCAAAATAATAATAATGTTTACTTTTTAATCACTTATGGCATTTTATTATTTTTATTAAATGCAGACTGAGAATGCTAATGAAAGTCTATGAGGGGGTGCATTTTACGACAGGGGTGCGTTTCTCTGCACAACACCGGCCTCCAAAATTAAACCAAGAATAATCTTGTGCAGTAAACATTGTGCCCACCATTTTCATTAAGTTAATATTATTCATTCATTTTCTTTTTGGCTTAGTCCCTTTATTAATATGGGGTCACCACAGCAAACCGCCAACTTATCCAGCATATTTGTTACGCAGCGGATGCCCTTTCAGCCGCAACCCATCACTGGGAAACATCCATACACACATTCACACACACTCATACACTATAGTCAATTTTAGCATACCCAATTCACTTGTACTACATGGACTGTTAGGGAAACCGGAGCACCCGGAGGAAACCCACGCGAACATGGGGAGAACATGCAAACTCCACACAGAAACGCCACCTTCTTTCTGTGAGGCGAACGTGCAACCCACTCCGCCACCGCATCGCCCAGTTTAATATTAAAATAAACAAATGAATAATGGCTATAAAAAATTATATGGTTGTTTGACTGTTGCATTTACTTGTGTTGTAAATATGCTCGTGCTTATATAGTTCCCATTGGTGTGTGTGCACCGTTGTGTGCAATGTTTGTATGTTTATTACCACCATCGAGAATAGCATACCATCTGTTAATAATCTGGTTGACCAACATGATCTTTACCCAATCAAGGAAGTGACCACCTTCCAAATGTAGACGCTCAAACCTCCAAAACAAAACCTAATATGCTGCTGATCAGCGACGCTCAGCTCACAGTACTCATATGGGGATCCTAAAGTGCCAAAACGTAGTCTCGCTGGTCTCAAGAGACAAACAGCGTAACTGTTTTACCTTCCAAAAATAGCACAGCGACAACCACACACACATCTGTAATCATCTAGCACATCATCACCTCAACCTCCACCATAGCAGTATGTATATGTGTGTTTATTGAAGAGTTGCAATTCCTTTTTTTAATCTTCTGTCGCTCCAATATCGTGAGACTGAAGATTAAGCTTTTGATTACAGGAGCTCAGGCTGTATATGTGTGTGTGTGTGTGCACAATTACTCTGAAAGGGAGGGTTTCTCTCTCTCTCTCTCTCTCTGTTTCTTTTAAACACAGACACGCACTCGCTCTGGGGGAGGGGCAGTTGTGGATATTTATCTGTGTTCCTTGTCAGCTCAGTGCAAGAACCTCAGTGCTGAGCTGCACATGCATGAGGGAGCCAAAGAGCAGTTATTACAGACCACTATAGAAGCACAAGACCAAAAGCACTTGGAAATGCTCTGACTGACGAGGCAGCAGGTAAACGGAATAGTTTTTTCTTTAACAAACAATGTGTTTGTGAGTGTTTGGGAGCAAAAGGAAGTGGCTTTCAGCAGGCTTCCTGAGCGATTCCACTAGTTGATGGGCGGAGCCAGAGGAAGGCTGTCAGCTGGGTGGTGTAGTGTATGAGTGTGTATGTGTGTGTGTGTGTGGGTGCCAGAGTGTCAGATCGAGGAGTGTATGTGTGCTACTGTTACATACTGCTCTAGTGTGATTGAAGATTGTGTAGAAGGTGAGTGAAAAACCTTTTGATTATCATTAGTTGGCTTAATGAGATTGGTTTGTCAGCTGTCTAATTAAAAAAGCATTATTTTATCATTTGTGTATGTATTTGTGTGTGTTTTCTTGGTGTGCACCTGCATTGGATGATTTTCTTACAGCGTGGATGGGTGTGTTTGTTCTGTGTGACTAGTCTTGCATGGCTGCTGTATGTGTGTCAGTGTAAATCAGTGTGCTCTGGGGACGGTCATCGTGTTTGTGAGGGATTGGTGATTTTCATGCAGAAATGGGCTTTTTGGTCAGGTGTACGAGGCGTGTGGGGAGCATCTGTTTGGGGTAAACGCTGGCGGAGATGGGGGATGTAAGAGGAGGAGGAGGAGGAGGGCATGGGGGGAGGGGATGGAGAAGATGCTGGAGAGAGTGATGGAGGAATGGCAGGAGGAGAGAGGGGCTTGAATATTTGAGAGGAATCCCCCTGGAGTCCCCAGAGTTTTGTGGTGATCGCTCTAGAACAGAGCCCGTTCTTGCGGAAGGTTCCACTCAACAGGACGGCTGGCTGAGCTCTGGTTAGTGCTCTGCTAGTGGTTAAACACTGCTCACTGCATTAATAGAGCTTGTAATTGTAGATGCTTCTGAGGCTTTGCGGCACATGTTGAGATAAAGCTTGAATTTATGTGTCATACTTAATGGTTCATGGTTTGGCAAGGTAGGTTTTGGTTTATATTGCATTTATTTATCTTTACTGAGCAATTCTGGTGTCACAAACACATCTTATGTAATATTGAACCTTTAGCATGAAGATATCGAGAACTTAATTAGACAGTAATCAGATCATTAGATTGGGACTTGCCCTGGCCATGGTTTAAAAAGTTATTATTTGGAAGTGAATAAATAATTCATGTAGGTAATGTAAACTTGTTAATGTTTATATACTGAACAAATGAGCAAAAGCACTCACATCACTTTAACTGGGTGCTCAGTCAAACAGCAAAAAGTGCAAAATATATATTCAAAAAGGCAGCAACACCAAAGCTCCAAAAATGGCAATTTATTCAAATTAAAAATGCTGATGCAAGGCATGTAACGATTCGAGCACACGGCTCTTCATCAGACAGTGTTCATCACAATAAGTTGCTCCTTTTTGTGCAGGATTGTAGATTTAGTATTTGTTTTTGCCATGAATATAGCCAATGCTGCTGATATGGCATTAAAACCTATATAATAAATAAGTACACTTCCGGATCACGTGATCTCACATATTATCTCACAACAAAGAAAAAAAAAAAAATACACATTTATAAATTATACAACTTAGATATTCAAAATGAAAATACAGAAGCAAACCCTAATATTACATCACAAAATAAAGAAAACATAACAGAATATAGCAAAAAAATACAACAAAATAATACAACAAAACATACAACAAAATATAGCCCAAACACCGCCTTTTTGAATATATAATGTTTATATATAACAACAAAGATGTGCATTTTCAATATGCATGAAAAAGAAATAAACATAGCAAAATGGTGGCGTATTGTGCTATTTTAAAACTATTCAACCAATGTTTATGTTAGGAAGAATAATTCATAATTTATTCAGATAATAGATGAATAACAATTAATAGAATGTAACTGTTACCTTTATATTCAACATGACTAATGATTAAACGTGGAAATTATAGTGCTGATGGATAAGATTAAATTAATTATTCCATATCTTATGTTGCACAGATATATTTGGGCAACAGACAAAAATGAATTGTATCAATGGCAAAAATCATAACAATATTAAGTAAAAATTGGTTCCATGTTTTGTGAATTTCCAACCGTAAATATATAAAAACTCAACTGGTACTGTGCATTGTTGAGAACTTTATTTTGACTCTAAACGTGGTTTTCTCAGTGTTTGGATTTTTCTTTTAAACCCTTGGATTCTCAATTTTTCAAATAGCTGTATCTCTACCAAATATTGTCTTATAGCTTGACAAAGTATATATCAATGAAAAGCTTTCTTTTTTTAAACATTGCACAAGTTTGAACAATGTACAGCTTGTGACTGGTTTTGTGATCCCGGGTCATATACACTACTGGTCAAGTTTTTTTTTTTTTTTACGAAAATTACTGTTCATCAAGGCGTCGTTCATTAAATGTAAAAAAAAAAGGTAAATATTTATTAAAATTTTAAATAACTGCTTTCTTATTGTATGTAGTTTTAAATTAAATTATTACTCCAGTCATTATTGCCTTTTTACTATTACCATTAATAAAATTAATAATAATACCCTGTAAAACCCAAGTCAACTTTATCAAATGAAATGAGTGTAGTTAACTCATAATTTACTGAAAGTTAATTCTACTCATTTGAAAAGAGTTTGAACTCAGTGTTGAAGGTATTAGGTTAATTAAATACCTCATTAGTTCAACTTAAATGGAGTAAGTTCACAGTACTCATATAGATTAGTTTTTAACTCAAATGGTTTGTAGCAATCGGTTTTTCTTCAAACTGTTTGAGTTGCCTTAACTTATTAGGTTTTACAGTACTCGGTTGGTTTGAGTTCTTTTCATTTATTGGGTTTTACTGTGTTCAAATGGCTTTGTTTACTCAAATGGAGTAAGTTCACAGTACTTATTTTGATTAGTTTTTGAACTTAAAAGGTTTGTTGCAATCGTTTTTTTCAAATGGTTTGAGTTACCTTAACTTTTTGGGTTTTACAGTGTAATAATAATAATAGAAATAATAATAATAATAATTCATATTAGAGTGATTTCTGAAGGATCACGTGACTCTGAAGACTTGAATATGAAGCTGAAAATTCATCTTTAAAATCACTGCAATAAATTGTTAAGTTAAAATATAAACTACTTTTGAGCAGTTATTTTATAGCACAATAACATTTCACAATTTTACAATTTGTACTGTATTTTTGATGAAATAGATGCAGCATTGGTGAGCAGGAGAAGCTTATTTTAAAACATTTTAAAATCCTACTGACCCCAAACTTTTAACCGGTAGTGTATATATATATCGTCTGAAGTATGTGTAATTTGGCAAAGGATAAGAACATTACTAGATAGCAGAGTATTTTTGTTCAAAGAGTAAGAATAGGAGGTGGAGATGTTCTTGAATAGATGTGAATAATATAAGAGCAGCACATCTTACAGTTCACTGTTCAGAGTGGGCGGATCTGCTGCTGTCTGGACTCTGTGTGTGTGTGTGTGTATGTATGTAAGTATGAACAGCTGTGTGAGACAAAGGTCTTTGTTAAAAGCTAAACTAAATTTCTTCCATTTATTATTTTTCCATTCTTTCCTAAGAAACACAATCAGACTCTTTCATCCATTTACTTCACTCTAGGAGAGTGAGTACAGGAGAGAGAGAGAGAGAGTATTGCTATGAAGGAGAAAATGACTTCATGCTCTGTTTGTAGACTCAACGACTCTGACTAATACTCACACCAGGCATCTTTTCTCCACTTTATTACAGAGTACAAAGTTGTTTGATGTCATGTTTTTATGACTGTATGTGCCTGTGTGTGCTACTTTGGAGTCAAACACCTTATAAACTCTCACTTCTCACATGTAGAATATTTAAATCATGTACATTCTGAAAATTACTGCTGCTAAACTTACACAATAATTACCAACTTTGTCAATTTTTTAAACTCATTTTAAAAGGAAAAAGTTTTATTAAAGTACATACACTCACCGGCCACTTTATTAGGTACACCTTACTAGTAGCAGGTTGGACCTCATTTTGCCTTAAGAACTGCCTTAATCTTTCGTGGCATAGATTCAACAAGGTACTTTAAATATTCCTCAGAGATTTTGGTCCATATTGACATGAGAGCATCATGCATTTGCTGCAGATTTGTCAGCTGCACATCTATGATGCGAATCTCCCGTTCCACCACATCCCAAAGGTGCTCTATTGGATTGAGTTCTGGTGACTGTGGAGGCCATTTGAGTTTTCATGTTCAAGAAACCAGTCTGAGGTGAATCGTGCTTTATGACATGGCACGTTATCCTGCTAGAAGTAGCCATCAGAAGATGGGTACACACTATGGTCATAAAGTGATGGACATGGTCAGCAACAATACTCAGGTAGGCTGCAACATTGACACAATGCTCAATTAGCAGTAATGGGCCCAAATTGTGCCAAGAAAATATCCCCCACACCATTACACCACCAGGCTGAACAGGTGATACAAGGCAGGATGGATCCATGCTTTCATGTTGTTGATGCCAAATTCTGATCCTACCACCTGAATGTCGCAGCAGAAATCAAAACTCATCAAGCAACATTTTTCCAATCTTCTATTGTCCAATTTTGGTGAGCCTGTGCAAATTGTAGCCTCAGTTTCCTGTTCTTAGCTGATAGGAGTGACACCCGGTGGGGTCTTTTGCTGCTGTAGCCCATCTGCCTCAAGGTTTGATGTGTTGTGCGTTCAGAGATACTTTTCTGCATACCTCGGTTGTACCGAGTGGTTATTTGATTTACTGTTGCCTTTCTATCAGCTCGAACCAGTCTGGCCATTCTCTTCTGACCTCTGGTCTCAACAAGGCATTTGCGCCCACAGAACTACCACTCACTGGATATTTTCTCTTTTTCAGACCATTCTCTGTAAACCCTAAAGATGGTTGTGCGTGAAAATCCTATTAGATCAGCAGTTTCTGAAATACTCAGACCAGCCCGTCTGTCCCCAACACCCATGCCATGTTCAAAGTTACTTAAATCACCTTTCTTCCCCATTCTGATGCTCAGTTTGAACTGCAGCATATCCTCTTGACCATGTCTACATGCCTAAATGCATTGAGTTGCTGCCATGTGATTGGCTGATTAAAAATTTGCATTAACGAGCAGTTGGACAGGTGTACCTAATAAAGTGGTCAGTGAGTGTATGATTCATAAAGCTGTTGTGGGGTCTGACAAAATGACAGCTCAATGTCCAAAAATTAAAGTTTTATTATTTTTGTGGGCACATTTGATAACAAAAACGTTTATTGAATAACTGTTTTATAAAAGCACTAAGTACCACAAAGCACTGGTTTACAGTAAATTTACAACAGATAAGGGAAATTTATTGTGCTCCACAATAACAACACCTCTTAGCTTGAAGTGTGCAATATTGACAAAAATGATCTATTGAATAATCTATTTTTATATTGATGATTAAACTGCACTTTGTTTTGTCATTTAGTATTTTTGTTCTGCCTTAATTATAGGGCTGGGCGATTTGGCCTAAAATCAAAATCCCGATTAATTGAACATTTTAACTCGATTACGATTAATCAACGATTATTTTATTGATTTTTTTTTTTATTTCACTGACAGGTTTTATACATACATATGCTCACATATTACATTAAGTAAGAGATTTCATTGCTTGATTTCAAAATAATTGAAGGAAACACACACTATCTACTATCTATGATAATTTATTGAACATCAACGTTGAACAACTGAAATTAACACACAAATTGCCTAAAGTGAGAAGTATATATATATAATAAGAATAATATAAGAATAAATAACTTGCACTTTTGGAAACAAAATAAATAATTTTCAATGTATTTGAAAGTTAGGGTAGGGAAAGTATTCAAAAAAATTGACCTGGAAATATTTGATCGATTATAGGTTCTGAATGTCAATTTCGAATACCTCCCGATGAATCGCCCAGCCCTATCTTATGAATGATTCACTGAACTGCTCAAGTGATTTGTTCAAAACGCCTGATTCATTTAGAAACAAAGCAAATGACTGGATCATTGAACCACTGACTCACTCAAACTCTTCAAAAACAACAGCATTTCTCAGATGCACAGATGTTCTGCTCCACTTTCATTTTGATCTACTTTCATTAGTGAAACGGAAAGAAAAACAATGTTGTGTCTGTCGAATAAAATCAATATCGCATTTCTGATCAGAAACAGAAAAGTCAGAACAGTAGAAGCCTCAACAGGATGACAGCCTGAACTCTGGTTAGTGCTCTGCTAGAGGTTAAACACTGCTCACTGCATTAATAGAGCTTGTAATTGTAGATGCTTCTGAGGGTTTGCGGCACATGTTAAGATAAAGCTTGAATTTATGCGTCGTACTTAATGGTTCATGGTTTGGCAAGGTAGGTTTTGGTTTATATTGCATTTATTTTTCTTTACTGAGCAATTCTGGTGTCACAAACACATCTTATGTAATATTGAACCTTTAGCATGAAGATATCGAGAACTTATTTAGACAGTAATCAGATCATTAGATTGGGACTTTCCCTGGCCATAATTTAAAAGGCAATTATTTGGAAGTGAATAAATAATTCATGTAGGTAATGTAAACTTGTTAATGTTTATATACAATAACAATGCGGAAAAATTGACCTGGACAAATTCGATCGATTATAGGTTCTGAATGTCGATTTCGATTACTTTTTGATGAATCTCCCAGCCCTACTTAATGAATGAATTGCTCAAGTGATTTGTTCAAAATGCCTGATTCATTTAGAAACAAAGCAAATGACTGGATCATTGAACCACTGACTCACTCAAACTCTTCAAAAACAACAGCATTTCTCAGATGCACAGATGTTCTGCTCCACTTTCATTTTGATCTACTTTCATTAGTGAAACGGAAAGAAAAACAATGTTGTGTCTGTCGAATAAAATCAATATCGCATTTCTGATCAGAAACAGAAAAGTCAGAACAGTAGAAGCCTCAACAGGATGGCTGCCTGAGCTCTGGTTATTGCTCTGCTAGAGGTTAAACACTGCTCACTGCATTATTAGAGCTTGTAATTGTAGATGCTTCTGAGGGTTTGCGGCACATGTTGAGATAAAGCTTGAATTTATGTGTCGTACTTAATGGTTCATGGTTTGGCAAGGTAGGTTTTGGTTTATAATGCATTTATTTTTCTTTACTGAGCAATTCTGGTGTCACAAACACATCTTATGTAATATTGAACCTTTAGCATGAAGATATCGAGAACTTAATTAGACAGTAATCAGATCATTAGATTGGGACTTGCCCTGGCCATAATTTAAAAGGCAATTATTTGGAAGTGAATAAATAATTCATGTAGGTAATGTAAACTTGTTAATGTTTATATACAATAACAATACGAAAAAATTGACCTGGACAAATTCGATCGATTATAGGTTCTGAATGTCGATTTCGATTACTTTTTGATGAATCGCCCAGCCCTACTTAATGAATGAATTGCTCAAGTGATTTGTTCAAAACGCCTGATTCATTTAGAAACAAAGCAAATGACTGGATCATTGAACCACTGACTCACTCAAACTCTTCAAAAACAACAGCATTTCTCAGATGCACAGATGTTCTGCTCCACTTTTATTTTGATCTACTTTCATTAGTGAAACGGAAAGAAAAACAATGTTGTGTCTGTCGAATAAAATCAATATCGCATTTCTGATCAGAAACAGAAAAGTCAGAACAGTAGAAGCCTCAACAGGACGGCTGGCTGAGCTATGGTTAGTGCTCTGCTAGAGGTTAAACACTGCTCACTGCATTAATAGAGTTTGTAATTGTAGATGCTTCTGAAGCTTTGCGGCACATTTTGAGATAAAGCTTGAATTTATGTGTCGTACTTAATGGTTCATGGTTTGGCAAGGTAGGTTTTGGTTTATAATGCATTTATTTTTCTTTACTGAGCAATTCTGGTGTCACAAACACATCTTATGTAATACTGAACCTTTAGCATGAAGATATCGAGAACTTATTTAGACAGTAATCAGATCATTAGATTGGGACTTGCCCTGGCCATAATTTAAAAGGCAATTATTTGGAAGTGAATAAATAATTCATGTAGGTAATGTAAACTTGTTAATGTTTATATACAATCACAATTCGAAAAAATTGACCTGGAAAAATTCGATCGATTATAGGTTCTGAATGTCGATTTCGATTACTTTTCGATGAATCGCCCAGCCCTGCTCAATGAATGATTCACTGAATTGCTCAAGTGATTTGTTCAAAATGCCTGATTCATTTAGAAACAAAGCAAAACTATTCAAAAACAACTGTGTTTCTCAGAGATGCACAGATGTTCTGCTCCACTTTCATTTTGATCTACTTTCCTTAGTAAAACGGAAAGAAAAACAATGCTGTGCCTGTCAAATAAATGCAACGTCTCTGATCATGCTCAAATAGAACAGTCAGAACAGTAAAAGATATAACATTTTCCTTCCCTGTGTATTTTTTGTCTGAAAACATGCACCATATACTGACCATTGTCAATTTCTGCAAATAAATGCACTAAATGATCTGATATTTGGAATTTTGAAGGCATGCTAGTTTCAGAGAACTGATAATAACTCTGAAGTTGCCTTATTATTTTTAAAAAGCTTTATATAAAAACTCTGAATTATTGGAAGAGCAAGGGAACATCTGTGTAATTAAGGGACAGCGCTTGAGTATGTTTTAGACATTGGCTTTGTTGAAAGTAGAGAACGCAGCCCCGGATGTTTGGAATATTGTTAACTCTCCGGGAACCTTGGGTGTTGCTCTTGGCCAAGTGGCAGATTCAGCAGGAAGTCATTTTAACCCACTGCACACACGTACACACACATGCTGCTGTTTCATTAAAACATCTCCATAATCCCGATCTCATCCTTCTTTTAAATCAACTCCTGTTTATAATGTTGTATGAACTCACTGTTTTTGAATATTGTATTAGCCGCTTGCTAAATTCACGGAGAATTGCCCTGCTCTTTCCCTAACTCATACCATGTGAGGAGAGGCTGATGTTTATAAGACTGAACCTTACACAAGAGCAGACCGTCTGATAAGGCAACCGCACAGGAAACAAACCACGAAGCAATCATTTCTTGTTCGCGTTTCCGAGTCTTCTAAACCTGAAGCGTGGCAGCTTGTCAAATGTGCATGGGAGGTTTTTTGACGGAGTGAATGTCCAGTGTGTGGCAGATGCTGGGTGTTGGGGAAATGGAGTGACAGGCATGCTTTGAGTCTTGAGATCTGCTGTCAGGGTCAGTGCCTACTGGGGGACCCCTGGAGTGATACCAGAAAAGCATTATAAATCTGTCTCTCACTCTGTACCATCTGGGGCTCAGTGGATAAATTATTAAACTGGCTAGTGTCTGCTGTTGCAACATAAGATCACTGGAAAAATGTGATTCTACCGTCATTGTTGCAAAACTTCAGAAACCGTATCTATACAGCAAGACCATTCACTGTGGTTTACAGCTGAAATGAACAATAGTGTCAGCAAAACACCAACCTTTATACCTTTTCACAAAAGCGAGGCTGATTATCTATTAAAGGGATAGTACACCCAAAAAATGAAAATGTGCTCACTGTTTACTCACCCTCCAAACCTTTGAGTTTCTTTCTTTTGTTGAACACAAAAGAAGATATTTTGAAGAAGGCGGAAAACCTGTAACCATTGAATTCCACAGTAGGAATAACAAACAGTGTGGAAGTCAATGGTTACAGGTTTCCAGTTTTCCTAAGAATATTTCTTTAGTGTTCAACAGAAGAAAGAGACACATAAAGGACTGAAATAAGTTAAGGGTGAGTGAATATTGATATAATTTCACTTTTGGAATAACTATCGCTTTAACCTGCTTAATACAATTTATTTTTCTTGCAATTTGAGCACGTGTCTCTTATTAGGCAATCCTAACACACAAAATCTCCTTTGATATTATGTTAAAACAACAGTTATACAGTGGCCGAGAGAACTTAATGTGCTGTAAATCCTCACAACGCATACACATTTTTAAACAAATGCACTGCATTTTCACCCAAAGCAAACAATTTACGAAAACATGCTGCATTTTCTCACACTTTCAAATAGGACACAGCCGAAATGTTTCAAGGGGACCCTAAAACGTGACGGATATGCAATTATGTTTATTTAGGTTAATAAAATGCAAAAGACAAGGGAATCAGGATGTTAAAATAAACTAACAAAAAAGTCACCTTTCAAACCTACAACTTCACTAAACAATAAACACGGCACAATAGTCACAGTGGCGTCCGTCACGTTTTTGGGTCCCCTTGAAATATTTCCATTGTGTTCTGATGTTTTTGCAAGTGTTGTGAGAAAATGCAGATGTTTTCATAATTTGTTAGTGTTTTGAGAAAATGCAGCGCATTTTCGTAAATTGTTTGCGTTGTGGGAAAATACAGTGCGTTTTATTAATGTGTTTGCATTGTGAGTATTTGCAGCACATGTGCTGGCAAACCAATGAAGATCTTTTCTCAATTTGCTGCCGTTTTTTTGTAATTGTGTGTGTATTCTTAAATTGCAGCACGTTAAGCTCTCTTTGTACAGTTCACCCAAAAACAAAAATGTACTCACAATGTACTCATCCTCAAGTGGTCCCAAATGTTTATTCATTTCTTTCTTCTGTTAAACACAAAAGTTGAAATCCGATAACCATTGACGTTTATACACTGTAAAAAAGATATGATAGGAAAGGTTTTTATGTTTTGTAACTTATTTTAATAAGTTAATCAGGTTTCATCTATTTTTTCTGAGTTATGCAAAACTTAACTTAATATTTTAGTCAGTTTAATTGATGTAAGTTGAGATAAATACAAATGACAAATGTTTATTTGATTCAACTAAATTATTTAAGGGAGCAAGAAGGTTTTTACAGTCTAGTAGGAAAAGGTATGTTTTAGTTTTTCTTCAAACGATCTACTTTCGTTTCACAGAAGAAAGAAACTCAGAAAGGTTTGAAACAAGTAAAGGGTGAGTAAATGATGACATAATTTACATTTTTGGGTGAATTATCCGCTTTAAATAAGATTTTCATCAAAATATTTGACTTTACATTGACTTCAGGGGTGGATTCATCCAATAAGCGAGGTAAGCAGCCACTTAGGGCCCCAGGAAACTCAGGGACCCTCAATAAATACAAACAATCTATTTATTATTTTTTGGTTTTTTCTTTTTTAATTTTGAAGATAAAGAAAAATGTAGAAAAGAAAATCGACATAAGAAATAGACAGCACAATAAATAAATAAATAAACAAACAAATAAATAGATAAATAAATAAATACAAAGGGTGTATATTAGGACTTTTCGGCCCCATGCCTGCAATTACTTAGGGCCCCCAAATCCCCAAATTCATCAATGATTAACTTCAATGGTAATACTTCTCCACTATGAAAGTCAGTGTCCAACACTTTTCAAATGATCTTATTTGGTTATTTATTTAGTGAAGAAAGAAAATAATCCAGATGAGGAACAAATGGAAGGAGAATAAATGATAGACTTTCATTACAGAAGTGAACTGCTTTAACCAATTTAAACCTCTTACATCTTAAATGTGCAAGCACATAGTATGTAAACTGATCTGGTCATGTAATATGGATACATTGTAAGCAAAACAATCTATAATCGTTTAATTTATTTGCCAAAGCCATCAAAAACACTTTTAAAACTTCAACGAAAGGAATTAAAAAGATTAATGAACGCTTATTGTAGTGTATACTTGTACAATTTTATGCACTTTGATTTGTAAACTATAGATTGTCTGCTGTAAACTTGCTCAGCAGCACATCTGGTGCACACACTTGTGATACGTACAACAACAATCAATGCAATAAAACTTTGGCACGTTGATGTTCATCATGAGTTTTGGAAAAAACTCAACATGTTTTCAATGGCCCTCATTGAACATTTCACTTTGAAAGTATGGTGAAATGTGCAAAAAAGCAGAGAAATGAAGCGTGCAAGAGTAAAGAAATGTTGCCACAGGCGTGTTTTTCCACTGCACCTGAGCTAAAACACAATCCAACACACACATGCATGTTTCTGCAGAGAGAAAGCTCCTCTTTGCCTTGGTTTGGTCTAATGTTAATATCAACATGACAAAAATATCCCTGTTTTTTGGATATTATCTGGCTTTCTTGTGTTGTATTCATTAATGCGTGTGTTTGTGTTGATAATGCTTCATCAAACCATTGTTTAGGCCATGCAGACTGTTGGATAGTGTTAATCAACAGTTTCTTACTTATTAAAATGTATTCATTAAAGTATGTATTTGAATCCTCAGTACATTTACATTGGACAAAGGCCTGTTCTACATTTCTTCTTGTTGAGCATGCCACATTAGAGAAGTAAAGTGGGTTGTGGCCCTAACTGGCATTGTAATGTTGGTGGTGGGGTTGGTCAAACCCTATGTTCCAGTTGCAAAGCATCTAAAAAGTAAAAATATGGTTTACTGCTCTTATATTGCTTAATGTGTTATTATTTATTAAATATTGTGTCTAATTTCACATAGCATTTTTGTTTCTTCAGTATTTTGGAGGCCTGACAATGCATAATGTGAAAAATAGGTTTCAAAACTATTTAAAAGAAAAAATATTCTGAATCTGTCCCAGGAAGGAAGTTAAATAAGTTGTGAACATAACCAACATTGTGGGGTTGGTCAATCAAGCCCATTTGTCAGTTGCAAGCATTTTGTTTAAGATTATTGTGTTGATATTTTTATGACAGGACAGTATACTGACAAAAAGCAAAGTTGAATAGAGAGGGATGGGATCGGTGAAAGTGTGAGAGTGAGGATTCTATCTCGGGACATCAACAATTTGCGCTCAATGTCACCGGTGCACTGCACACTTTTTGAAGACTTTTTAAACCAGCACTATATGGTTAACTGAGCTTTTTTTGTTTATATATTATTTATATTTTACTGGAGTTTATGTTTTAAGGTGTTCATTCTTTAATTTTTTTTTGGCTTAATCCCTTATTTTTCAGGGGTCGCCACAGCAGAATGAACCGTCAACTATTCTGGCATATGTTTTACATAGTGAATGCACCTTCCAGCCGCAACCCAGTACCTGGAAAAGTTTTAGGTGTTATTACATTTTATCTTATCATGACGAAGCATTTTCTTTGACCCTTCTTGTTTGTTAGTTTTTCGGACAGACAACATTCTAGCCTAAACAGTTCAATTCAATCTAATCTTTATTTCTATAGCGCTTTTACAATGTAGATTGTGTCAAAGCAGCTTATCTTATAAGTTAGTAAACTGAAACTGTGTCAGTCCAGTTTTCTGAGTTGAAGTTCAGTTTGGTTCAGTTCAGTGTAGTTTAATTTTCACTGCTGAAAGTCCAAACACTGAAGAGCAAATCCATCGATTCAACTCAAAACTCCTATAAAACTGGCCAACAGAGCAGCAAACCAGAGCAACAAAAGAGCAACAAACCAGCCTAATATGACTAAAGGTTTGTCCTGAAATGGAAATGATAATCTTTCAATGTAAATTACTTTACAGTTTATTACCAACTACATATTTATTCACATGTTATATCAATTTCAGGTAAAAGCCGATATAGCGTGCAAGACTTTTTTTCATTTAAGTCCATGTTTACGTGGCATTTCTTCATTAATTTATATGACAGCAGTTTTTGGGGGGTCTGAAAATGCAAGCTTTTGAAAACTTGATATCAAAGTGCACATTTAGGCTATAGTTATCCAAGTAAATGACAATAATGTAACTTTATGACAATGATGGCATCATACCCATGGATTTTATGCATTAAGTCTATCGGCATGTGTGAATACTTTGTAACAAAGTGATATCCCCAATTACTGTCCTGGTTTTCATAAAACAGCACTTCCTTTTGTTTATCTGTGTGAATGGGATAGGGTATATGCAGAGCTAGTGTTTCTTCCCATACTGATAAACTTCCGGTGAACAGTTAATGTGACTTTTTTCCATTTTATATGGTTAATTTTACACCAGCGATGTTGTAATGTAATAAAAATATTATCAGGTAAATAGACTTCAGTGTTCATTTAGTAACTTAAGCCTAAAACGAGATGAAAAGCCGTTTACACGCACGCGCTGGTCAGGATTAGCAGGCTAGAGCAGAAGCTCCATTGAATATACTGAGGTAAAATAAATGTTCATATTTTAAAAACGGCAGGGAAAATGTAATTTAATGCAGTGCTTCCTGTACATTCTGAGACCTACTTTATATCGGATATCACTCAGCCACTGGACATTGCTGATTTTTAAAGAAAACAGACCTTAAACGTGCCGACTTTGTAACGACATACAGTTCACCAGAAGCGCTTGACCCAGGTTACTGAAAAATTAAAAGTCCTTCTGCATACTTCTGCATATACCCTATTGTTTTGGGATTGTCATCTATATGCAAATCTTTTTAATTTTTAAGTCCATTGTTCATAAATAAGCCCCTTTCAAACCATTTGAGGAAACCGATTGCAACAAACCATTTAAATTCAAAAACTAATCCTAATGAGTACTGTGAACTTACTCCATTTGTGTAAATGAAGCAATTTGAACACAGTAAAACCCAATAAATGAAGAGAACTCAAACCAATTGAGTACTGTAAAACCCAATAAGTTAAGGGAACTCAAACAGTTTGAGGAAATCAATTGCTACAAACCATTTGAGTCAAACTAATCTATATGAGTACTGTGAACTTACTCCATTTAAGTTGAAGTAATGAGGTATTTAATGAACTCATTATCTTTAACATTGAGTTCAAAACTCTTTTCAAATGAGTAGAATTAACTTTCAGTAAATTATGAGTTAACTACACTCATTTCATTTGATAAAGTTGACTGTTGGGTTTTACAGTGTGTCAATGGTTCATTATGCCTCCAGTCGATCAACAACCAATCAACTGAACTAAGGTCCCACTCTACATGTAATTAATTTATTATCTATTTATTGCGATAATTGGTTTTAGTAGCGAAGAAAAGTACTATTTCCACTATTGTTACTTTAGCGTGACAAAAATGATCCACATTTTGAATAAATTTAAGTAGGAATACTTGTCCTATTTCCACCACCAAGCATTAGAAAAAAACAACAGATGAAACTGCGGATGAATTACTTTTAAGATGAATAAAACCTTTAAAAATGTAAAACTTCAAGCCACAAAAACACATTTCAAGTGAATGCTCACAATTCAACAAATAAAACCTTACAAAAAACATCAAGATATACACACACTGTTAAAATATGTGTTTAATTAGTCCTGACAATATATGTTTTTAGCTCATTGTAACTTATTAAACTACGTTAATCATGTTTTAACTTAATTTTTATAAGTTATGCAAGCTGTTTTAAGTCAGTTTAACATAATATAAGTTCTATGGACTCATACGGTTAATCTGATTCAGCTTAAAAATTTAAGGCAACCAGGATTTTTTTTTACAGTGCAGTAATGACTTCTTAATGCTTAGGTTGAATGACTGCACAAGAAGTACTTGCTGAACCGATTAGTAAAATCGTTCCTTCTCACGCATGACGCTTTGTCCTGTGAGAAGATGGACATGTGACCGGTGTTTTATATTAACGTGAGGCTCTTGTTCCTCATTCTTGCATTATAGTAATCATGTTACCTTCAGTGAAGCCACATATGCGTGTGCGTCAGTTCTGCTCAAAAACAAAGTATCAGTGAAACAGGGTGACTCAGTTTATACCAGCTTGCGGTGGACGGTAATTCTGTTTAAATGTTTTGGTGGTGCTGTCCAGTGAGACTGAAAAGACGTGGAGATATTAAATGTTGCTGGAACGTTCTGTGTGAAAGTGATTCACAATAGTGGAATCTGCTCTGGCAGAGTAATTGGCCCATTTATCACATTGACAGAGACCGACAGAGGAAGAGAAAGAGGGAAGGTGGGGTGGAAATACAGGAAGACCGCTCTGTACTCTCAGAAGTTCTTCTCAGTGCTGTTAGATATCACAAAGTCAATGTGTTATCATCAAACTTCAGTTCACAGAAAATGTCAAAAATTCTGTCATTGTTCACACACTAGTTTTTTCTTCTTCTGCTGAACGAAAAACAAGATATTTTGAAGAATGTTGGTCTGCGTATATATTTGAAATGTTTATTTTCCTTTTAGAAACAGGTAATCTAAATTAAAATTCCGAAATGTTTTTCTTTTTCATGGTGAAATATGCATAAGAATTTTTTTTTAAATATTTTTTGTTCAGATTTTTTTAAGTATTTTGAATGGCAAACAATAAAATCTCCAGAGCACAAATAAATAAAAGGCAAGTTTTTTTCAGTGAATATTCCTTGATCGCATACTCCTTTACAGTGACACATTGCTGTCATACACATAGACTATGATCTTCTCCACAAAATTATGTCATTATAACAAAATCTTTATTATCTTTTGTTCCAAAGTGAAAATAAAGTGTGCTCGCATATTGGAAGCACATTTTGCGTGCGCTCGCATTTCCCAGGTGTACCTAGTTGAAAACCACGAGTCACGTGACGAGAACTTCCAGCTTCATTCATCAGCTTCATGCTTTGTATGGAATATACACATTTAGGTAGACTAATTACAAACACAGAACACCCAAACACTGCAGTACTTTTTCATACTATGGATGTCAATGGTTACAGGTATCCCATTTTCTTCTAAATGTCTTATTTGTGTTCAAAAAAACAAAGACAAACAGGATTGAAAAAAGTGAATAATGATAGAATTTTAAGTTTTAGACGAACTCTTTAGGTCTGTAAAGCTGCTGTGATCAACCCATTGTAATGTTTCTCAGTAAATATTAAATAACTGAAAGAGCTGCAGTTTATTTAGTATTTTATATTTTTTAAAAGTAACTTCAAAGTAAAATAATTAGTAATCTGATTAGCAGCCCAAACATCATCATTTTACCAGCAGCACTTATAGACCCTTTTCAAATTACCGGGTTTCTCAGCAGCAGAAGGCATCATGGTTGGGTAAACTTAGAGAGCAGTGAATGGGAGAGTACAACAAATATTTTTTTCCCAATCGTATTTGGTGAAATAATAAAAGAAAAATGCCACAATGGTGTTATCAAGACTTTCGGAAAAAAGGGAAAAATAGTGTGAGACTGATGACTGCAGCCAGAGAAGAGAATAACGTCAAATTTACTGTCCCGCCCCATAGACGCTGCATTAAAAACTCCTCGCTTAATCGGTAATCTGTTTTTTGTATTTTGACGCAAAGATAAAGTAATACTATACATGCATAAATGCATATAAATGTTTATATGTTTTTTAAAAATCAAAATATTAAAAACTTTCAAGGATTTAAGATTATGATGACCGCTAAACGCTTCATAAGTCTTGTGAAAAGAGTCTATTAGAAAAAAAAAAAGTATAATAATTCATATAGAATGAACACAATTATAAAGCTTAGACAAAAGTTTCTCTTAAAAAAACAACCATAAAAATATCCCATCAAAAGATGGGATCTCAATGATCTCTACATATCTACAGTACTCAGCATATATAAGTACACCCCTCACAAATCTATCTTTTAAATTCATATTTTTAATAGAAAGCTAATATTATATTTGTGCATATACATTAGATTAGTCCTGAAGCCAAATCTGGAGCTCATCTAACAAAATAACTTACGATAATGGTCCAAAAACTACAGTAGTACACCCAAATTTATATGTTATAGAAAAATATTAAATACAAATTTAAAAAAGGGAAAAATCAAGAAAAGCAAAAAATTAGAAAAATTTAGTTGAAATTTTGTAGGCTGTAATTGTTTTGTAATTTTTTTTTTCAATTTGCTTGAATTTAATAATTCTGTTTTGTTTAAATGCACCAAAATACATTGCCTATAATCCCTGAGAAATGGATCAAAATAGTAGTGTGAGTGCAAGCGTGCCTGAGCCCGAAACTGAAAGCGAGACGTGACTTTTAAGGGACTGTTTGATATGGATTAATTAATCATTCGTACTGTTCAAAACTGTCGTAGTTTATTAAAGAGGCAAACCCCTCACTGCACCACAGCTGCACCTTCAGCAAACCTCCTAATTGCTGCAGCACGAGGACTTTATGATTGTTTATGGGCATCAAAAGTGGCTGATCTGTTCAGTGAAATATTAGACTGCGTGTCACCGCATATCAAACCACTTAAACGATATAACTAAAGAAATCTCCACTGTGCTGAGCAAAAGCGCTTAGCGAACTGCGCATCATCAATGATGTAAGCGTGCCCAGGCCCGAATGTAATGTGAGTGCAAGCCATCGGGGGAGATGGGAGGGGGGACAAGCGTGCTTTGGCCCGGTTCAGGGCAACTGTACATAGTGTGAGTACGCCCTGAGAAGTCTGAGTGCTCTGAATCGGGCTCAGGCATGGTTCACTTGGGCGGCCCTGGCCCGGTTGGAAGAGGTGGGCCTAAGCGCGGTTCACTTGGGCTCAGGCGCGGTACACTTGCAGTGTGAGTGCAAGCGTGCTTGAGCCCGAAACTGAAAGCGAGACGTGACTTTTAAGGGACTGTTTGATATGGATTAATTAATCATTCGTACTGTTCAAAACTGTCGTAGTTTATTAAAGACGCAAACCCCTCACTGCACCACAGCTGCACCTTCAGCAAACCTCCTAATTCCTGCAGCACGAGGACTTTATGATTGTTTATGAGCGTCAAAAGTGGCTGATCTGTTCAGTGAAATATTTGACTGCGTGTCACCGCATATCAAACCACTTAAATGATATAACTAAAGAAATCTCCACTGTGCTGAGCAAGAGCGCTTAGCGAACTGCGCATCATCAATGATGTAAGCGTGCCCAGGCCCAAATGTAATGTGAGTGCAAGCCATCGGGGGAGATGGGAGGGGGGACAAGCGTGCTTTGGCCCGGTTCAACGCAACTGTACATAGTGTGAGTACGCTGTGTGAGTACATAGTGTGAAAAGACTCGAGGCAAAAAGAGCAGCCTGTGTATTTTCTCTATATATTTCACACTGATATTGTTTGTTATTTTGATAACATACAAATAAAGCTAAAAATTAAACCATTTTAAAAACTTGCTTTGATGTTTTTCATTTTTGATTTTAAAACCGAAACCAAAATCTTTTTTTAATGACCCTTTTCGGTAACACTTTAATTCAGGTCACAATTCACGCTATTAAATCCTGGTTTATTACCTGCCTATTATTAGGATATTAATTGTTAATTAGTATAAGTATTAGTTGTAAAGTATTATCTAATTCTACATCCCTAATCCTACCCAAAACCTAAACCCAACAACTAACTATTAATAAAAGGTTAATTAGTAGTTTATTAAGCTAGAAGTGTTAGTCAATGGTTTGTTTATATTGTGAATTGTGACCTAAACTAAAATAAAATGAACAAAAGATACAAATGGCAAATAGTTACGCACCAACATTCTTTAAAATATTTTGAGCTCAACAGAAAAATGTAACTCGTAAAAGTTTGGAATCACTTGTGGGCAAGTAAATATGAGTATTTTTTTCCTGTGAGGGTTTATCATTTTAAGTCGGTCTTTTAGTTGTTTTTGTATGATAATATAGGTATGATAATATAGGCTGGGCTTTAGTAAGATAAACTTCAGTCAGGCCTGGAATGTTTCTCACTGCTAACAGTCTGGGAAAGGTGTGACATTCTAAACCCCTCGACCAGTACACGTGCTCTTGCACACACAGAAAGAGAAACACACACTCACTCACGCACGCACATAAACAATTCCAAAAAAGCCTTGAGCTGAAACTGGGATATTGAACATATGGACACTAACTGCATGGCTTCCTTTCTCAACAGAGGCTGAAGACACACCACAGGAGGTGAGCTCATTTCTGAAGATCAACAAAACGGGCAGAAGACAAAAAGAGTCAAAAATAAGGTGAGAGCCAAACAGAAAACGTACCAAGAGAATGCTAAAAGAAATTTCATAGACTTACTAGTGTAAAGATTTGTTCATGTCAAGTACAAACATAATAACGGTAAAGAATGTTTAAATACAAAAGATCAGCATTGCCTGCAACACAACTGTAATGATAAAATTACAGATGTTGTCATATTTACATTTACATCATTAGCTATATGAGCCTTTTTTTCCAGCAGATGAACAGTAAAAACGTCAAACAGAATCCATTTAACTAAAAAAACTTGAACATTTAAAGTGAAATGTGACAAAACTGCTCCTTATTCATTTTTGTTTTCAAATTTCCTAAAGATCTTTTGCAACTAGACCTACATTTCTCCAAATTCTACACGCAAAACCCACACACAACATGCAAAACATCACAAACATCTTGCAAAATGGCTTGAACTTTTCTAAAAATGGTATTATTGCATAATAACTTATTATAGCACACAAACATGAAATAATTATCCATATTTATGCAGACTATTAAAAAATATTATAAAGGTTTGTGTTTTTTTGCTTGTTTAGAGTTCAGTGGACCAAAAGAGTACTGTAATTGTAATATATGTACAATTTTAATCTCAAAACAGTTTTTTTTTTATCAACAATATCAGACAAAACTCTGCGTCAGTAATCAGTAACACAAGAGCTGTTAATGGCATGCAATATGTGTTTTTAAGGCACAGTGTTAAATTTTTGCGTAAGGTTTCATTCATTCATTCATTTTCTTGTCGGCTTTGTCCCTTGCGGGGTTGCCACAGTGGAATGAACCACCAACTTATCCAGCACGATTTTACGCAGCGGATGCCCTTCCAGCCGCAACCCATCTCTGGGAATTGCGTAAGGTTTATCAAAACCAAATTGAGTTTAAAGCATGCTATGTGCTTGTATTCTAACGTAGCCCTATATATATTTCTGGAGAGCACCAAATACGTCCCAGCAGGTACGTTTTTTGCAGTTTTTGTTTTCGCGAATCCACCAGAAGCCGCTGTGTACGTGTTTTCAGATCTCACATTTCTCTCGTGCCATTCATGCCTGCTGTTCTCACGTAAATCCACCAGAGGCTGCTGTTGACGAACTCACTGACTGATCGACCAACAGATCAACTGATCCCCCACCTACCCCTTCCCTACACCCAAGAGACAGTCCTCGTTGCAGCCTGTAGCTTGATGACATACTGGACTAGGTCCATTACATAAAGATCGCCTACAACTCTCCTACCCTAAACCCAACCATCACAGTAGCATGGGCATTACCTTAGTGGGCGGTACAATGTCCACTACGTAGTGGACCTGTTCCCATACATCATCATGGTTACAGACTGCAGCGAGGAAATCTTGAAACCCAACCGATAGTTTTTTCAAAAGCACAACACTCAACCGACAGTGTTTTTAAAAAAAATCCAGAAAAAGAAAAGCCCCCTGAATTTTACTGTTTTCAGATTTTACCAGATTCTCACCCTGTTATTTACTTGTGTATTTTATATTTTGGCCTTTGTCTTACCTGCTTTTTAAAACCGTTCTTCGCCAGACTCGAACCACGTCATCGCGGTCAACTCTGCTCTGCGTCTCACGTCCGTCGACGTACGCTGCAAGCCACTGGACAAACAGGCAACGGCGGGAAAGCAGTCCATACGGAGGTAACTGGTCAGCTGCTATAGCGGAAAGAAACAGCGTCATACCGCCCCGTAGCATTCGTTTTAAAGAAGAAATACTATAATACTACAGCTATACGTACTTCTGGCTACATAATTTGTGATCTCCAGAAATGTATATAGGGCTACGTTTTCAGAATGAGCTTATGTTGCAACTCTGAGTGGGCAGTGTACTTCAAAAAAGTAGTTTAGTTTAAAAAAGTGTGAATAATAAATCCACTCAAAAATGATTTTGTTGCTTGTTCAAACTTAAAACGTAATTGTTTTATGTTCAATCCATTTAAATTTGTAAAAACAATGAGGTTAACTTAATCAATTTGTGTTGGGACAACATGAAGGAATTGTGTGGAACCCAGCATTTTTTACAGTGCAGTATGAATATGGGTTGTATAAATGAACCAGATAATAATGTTGTCATCATCACATGACCTACCAGCATCAGTTCAGTCACTTCATTCTCGTTCATAAATCCTCTCTCATGACTTCATGGGACAGTGACACAACCATTGAAAGTGAAATAGGTCAGCCAGGTACTTCTCATCTAAAACAGTTTTAAAATAGGCCTTAATGAACAAATATCAGAGTCCACATCACATAATTATTACTGAGCACTTTTCCAGCAGTCACTTACTCATTCTGGAGGTAGTTTTACCATTTATTTTTTTCCCATAGGGATTTAAAATAATCTGTATTAATGTATTATAAGCCATGAATTAAACCGACCAGCTCAGAAGAACAATACAAACAAAACATTAACAGCCTATGATAATCTACCCACTTTAAAGAATAATTATAGTCTCAGATGACAAATCAGAAGTGCATGCTTACAACACACAGGACATTATCATTTATCTTTACAGTTGATAATTCTAATGAGTTATACTTGCTATCAGGTGCTCTAAAACTGTGGCGCAATATTGGGTTCATTAATGTTTTCCAATGTCATAGCACTGTGTTTGTGTAGTTAAGCCATGTGTGCATCTAATGTTTCACATTTGCTATAAAATGTTCCATTGAGAGGAACCTTTTCTGCCCATGGAGGTTCAATATTACATCTTGATTTTTCTTGTTGAGCTGCATTAGAACAGCCTCTTCAAAAAGCCCCTGCGGCGCCACTTCCATCTCCCTGCTGCCTTCCTGCCCCTGCAGAACTGTGGCTTGGGTAAATGGCACACATATGGCCCTCTCTCTGGGGATGGAGATTAAATGAGCTCCCCCGTACTTCTTCAAATATATACATGCCGCTTTATAGACCCCTAACAGATCAGTCTTCTGATGGACAAATCGATAGAGATATTTATGAGCATTTTTAAAGTCAGATTTAAAGTCAGCGCAGTGAAGTGATGATTGTATATTGCATAGCTGTGGTCGTCCAAATAAATTCACATTTTTATTGGCGAGGACCCTTAAATATATTGATCCCTGTGTGGGGGATTTTCTTTTTAAAAACAGCTATAAATTTATACTTCATGAACAAAGTTAAATGTGAGTAGGTGATTGTCATCAGAAACATTTTCTGTTGTGCTGGTTGAAAGTCTCTTCACATTCTAATAGTAATGATTAAAGTAAATGATCTAAATGTATTTGTATTAGTGGTGGGCCATTATCGGCGTTAACGTGCTGCGTTACGCGAGACTCTTATCGCGCGATAAAAAAAATATCGCCGTTAATCTATTCTCAAAGTTGGGTGAGAGCTGGGTCTTTTCTAAGCAAGCTATGATGACTTTCACCTTGAGAGTTTAGCGCGGATGTATACCTGACCGGTGAGCCGTCTGGGAAAGAAGTGCCCTTCTGAATCAAATCAGCAGGATGCCTGACTCTAACTGCAGTTGAGCAGTTTCACTTTAACTCACGAACATTTAATTCATGCCTTTGTGACAAACCGGGGTATTAGCCGCAAATAAATGAGTAAGGACAGGTGAGAGTGTTATGGAACTTAATAACGCACGCCAATTGAGAAGAAAAAAAACTTCCGCATTTCGCGATGTGTGTGTGTGTTTGTGTGTGTGCGTCTGTGTGTCTATGCGGTCCTTTACTGACAGCCGCCTGTGTGGATCTTGTCGGAAAATATGGCAAAAAGTCCTACATGACGGGAATAGTTTGTCAGTAATGCCTCTAATATCTGCATACTCCACGTCTCAATTCCATTTCTGTTTAGTTCAGTTATGACTTTAGTTGCATTAAGTAATCTAAAATCGCTGTTTACATGGTAGACTCTTAATCAGAGTATTGTTTTAATCATATTAAAATCGTATTAAAGTATTGTTGCCCATGTAAACATACTCAATGTTTGACACCGTCAGGGCTCTGTGAACTTGCCTTTGCGAAGCAGCATTTTCTGTATGTACGTACATCAAAAGCAAGTATGAAATCACTGTTTGGAGCTTACATATGTAGGCCTACAGTTCAACATTCATGTTTAACTGTATAAACAGTTAGTAAACACAAGTACATCTTATTGAACATCATTTATTTTCATCACCAATTATCATAGTAGAACAGTTTCTCAAGCAGTTTGTGATGCATTTTGGAAACAGGAGATGAGCCCCTGGTCTAATGCGTCACCTGGCTTGAGAAACCCATTCTCAAAGACTTATTATTTGGGTAGCACACATATTCTGAATGCCTTCGGCAGAATTCAAATGAGTCATTTAAAAAACATTTATCCATGCCCACCTACAATTTCTATGTATTTTTATATTCTGGGTAAGGCATAAAACTAAAAAAATGTTCATCCAATTAAAATTTGTTAGGCCGACAATTCCCATAATATTGATAAGTAGCCCAAACTGTCAGTAAACAAAACTAGATTTGTACAACTGCGCACGCAGCCGTTCACACAGATCCGCCATTTGCACATAAAAGCGTGGTCATGTGCACACGAGAGCGTGACAGTATTAAAAACAAATGCTGAATCAAAACTTTCAAATCCTGAATCAATATTGGAGTAATTTTTTCACGCTGGAGGAAGGACGACACCATGGCTGAGGTATTTCTTTTAGACAGATAATGTTATGTTTTAAAAGTATTTTGTCATGTAGATCATGTTGCTTTACGAATGGGTTATATGCACAAAAGTGTTGTTCAGCCACTAAAATCTTCTGGTTGATGTGACTATTTTCAGCTTCACAAGGGACCGTTTACAGCATCGATAATGTAGATTTTTATTTAGTTTAACAACAAAGCATAAGTCAATAGAGCTATTCTGCCTAACCTGCTTTACTGAGGTGAAATTGGTTTTATATTCACATCATATTGGTTCATTTTTGAACATTGACAACCTGTGACACGCTCCCTATATTGTTTACCAGCTACTCTGAATATTTGGTCTGAAATAGCATGTAAGTATGGCTTAGTAATAAGTGTAATTCCTGCACCCTGCCGGCCAACCACTAAGCATACAGTAGTCGCTTTAGGACAAAGCGTGTGAGAGAGTGAGACCAGCGATCCTTGCATTCAAGAAATATTGCACATTATGACAAGTTTTGCTTGCTACAAAACTGAAAAGGTGCCAGATATAATATAGTTTTTCGTTCAGAAATGTCGTATGTAGAATGACATGCTGTAGTGGGTTGTCTATTGTCATCTTTAAGGTGCGCGTACATGATATCAGGAGGTGTGGCTTTGGACGACAGGGGTGGGACTGTGTTTCAAAGATATTATGCTAACCGGTTAACATTTTGGCAGTTCACCTACTGCAACTTTAACATAGTTTAAGCTGACATGTAAAATAATACCCTGGTATATTGGATATTTATGTTTTTTATTGTACTAAATACAATAAAAAAATGTACTCATTTTACTTCATCAAGTTAGTTAAAATTTGTAAACTGACATTGAATCCTGTTTTCCAAATCATGACTAGGGCAATATTAGATGCATAAATTTGAGAAGATACATTTTCAAGTTATAAGAACAGAATATACCGATATATTTATCATCTTTTGTAAGCTGTTTGGGCAGAACTGTGTTTAGGTATAGTGTGTCCACTGTCATATTAGAGTGATACGAACCCAACAAGTCTCTTTTTAAAAAAATTTTATGACGTTAAAATAGGATCCAAATCTCAGTGATTTTGAGGCTCACTGCAACGTGACATAGGAGTGCAGTTTTTCCCACCCACCGAACTGATTGACAGGTGCCATGTTTCTATAATAACATGTTTAAACATGTCCACAGAACATTTTTCACAAAGAAACTGGGATTCAAATATTTGTTTCAATTCTCTGTGATTTTTATAAGTTTAAAAAGTTTTTAAAACTGCATGTTTATTTGCTAATTCTTAACTGCTATAATAACCACGGCTGCATGGTGTCAGTAAATGCACATATTTGTGTGTGTGTGTACACTGCAAACTGCATTTGTGTGAGAATCATCGTTTTAGAAAGGTTTGAATAAACTCCACCACAAATATATTAAATAAACTTACTTGGTATTTTTGACTAATGAGCTGTATTTCAGCTTTATCCTGTCTGTCACTGACTGCTGTTTATCTGATGTAACGCATGAGAAGCAGACATGCATGTGGGAACAGTGGGCAGGGAGAAGCAGTTCAGTTTCATTTAAAGCCACAGGCTACAAAAACAGCAACAGAATACCCAGACAGCAAAATGGGCAAATTCTGAGGGCTATAACAAATAATCTGATGGGTATTTGAGCTGAAACTTTACAGACACATTCTGGAGACACCAAAGGCTTATTACGTCTTTTTAAAAGGGGTAAAATATGCATTTTAATATCTCTCTATCTCTCTATCTTGCAAAATATTATGCAGATCTAATTATCATTTGTAATGTTTGTTAAAAGAATAACCGCTCTCAATACAATTCCTTAGAGTTGTTTAACAAATTCTTTAAATATCTGAAATAAACAAACAATAAAATAGTAAGCATTAATTATACTATAATCATTACAATCCTATTATTACTACCTTGAACATATATGATTATATTTATAAATGCAAATTAGCCTCAGCCTGTGGTGGCCCATGAAAGATGCACTATAAAAGAGGGCTTGAAGTGAAGGGTTAACTGGCGATAGATGTCTTTGGCACATCTCTGAGCCTCCAGCTCATCATCACGTTGCACACGGACTGTATATCTGTTGAACCCACCGACACTATATATTCTCCCTCCTATCACTGACATTCTCCTCTGCTCTCTGGAGTCTTCATCGTCCGTCTCTCTGACCCCCTATAAGGTAAAGCTCTGCGCTCCCGGAAGACAGATACCGACTGCAATCTGAAATGGCTTTTAAACACAGACTCCACCCTGGATTTGTCTGGCTTGTAAATGTCTCTTTAGGCCTGATTTACAGAGGCAGGCCGTGTGCTGAAGCTGTCCCCTCTCTGAACCCTTCAGATGGATGTGGTCCCCTGACTAAAGTTGCCTTCGGTGAGCTCCATCCGTGATTTTAGGAGTGGAACATTTCATTGCTGTCAGATCGCTCTGTATCTCTGTTGCCTAGCAACTGTGGTCCATTGCAAAGATGCCTGGGATGGCCACTAGGTTTAATGAAACGGAGGATTAACAAGAGCTGAGGATGAAGACGCTGCTCTTCTCAGAAAATCTGCTAGATTCTCGCTGTAATGGATTTTGCAAATCAAATGCGGGATCCTTCATCTTTAACTCAAAACAACTACCCTGCATTGTTTATCTGATTATGCTATTTTCAGTGGCACACAAAATGACATTAAATGCTGAAACGTAATGTAATAACATCAGGAAGTGTAATTTAAGATAATGTGATAAGAGTGAGGATATCATCCACAAACATTTGGATGTCAAGATAGTGACTACATTTGCAAGCCTTATTGGTTTACAAGTGGAAAGTTAATAGGCCGTGATGAACTCGTTTTCTTTAGGCCAATTTTCCTGAGTTTCCTCTCATTTTCAACTTCATTAATGACTGAATTATGAATATTGAAATAGATTCACATAACGAACACTCAACAGAAGGAGCTCTTCTCTAAATGTTCTTGTCGCAATATTTGTTTAAGCTTTAATCGTGATATGGTATAATCACGATGCATAATTAAAGGGGTGGTCCAGAGTGTATTTTTAAGGCTTGGTTGTGTTTATAAGATGAAAAGCAATGTGTGCTCATGCTTCACTTGTAGGAAATCTTGTTTTTTTTTCATATATCTTATTTTGATTATTTAAAGCTACTCAGCTAACATGAAAACAACATATTTACTTCATATTTCCTAGTTCCTCTGAAAGGCCCGCCCTTCAAGAGGCTCTGATTGGTCAGCTAGCAAAATGTGCTGTGATTCGTGGATCAGCTCCACATCACCAGGAAAAGCGTCAGGCCCCTAGAAGCACATGCTTTTACGGTGTGTAAATACATTGTTAGTCAGAGTAGCTGTTAGCCGTATTAGTTTGAGCCTGAATCAGACAGAAAATTAAAAGGACACAGCTGAACCTCATGCCTGCTCTCTGAAATAAAATCTGTGAAGTGTCTTTCACATACATTCGGAATAAGCATGTGTAAGTAATATGAAACGTTCACATATCTTCTGCGAGTTCGTTATTTGAGATGTAGAATGCAGGGAATGCGGTCGCATAGAGAGACACTGCACGCGCTGCTGAAGATTGTGTGTGTTTACAGCGGTTTGACAGATAAATATGAATTTGTAGCTAAATTGTTAAAGGTATATTTCCCATAGTTTACATCCTTGTTTACGTCCTTGCTACAACATACGGTTAACGCTAGAAACTGTGCATGTAATTGATTAATTTTAACAAATAAAAATACTTACAGGTTGTGGCTCACAATCCACAGCTTCTGCTATTATGGTTGGAGCTGCTCCTTCTTTGAGGAGTTTTTAGCCGAATCCAGCACTGAACTAGGAGAGATTCTGGAAACTGTCCCTTGTCAAATGCTAGCTATATATTTTTTATAATTGTCTGAAACATGATTAAAATTAGACTGTAAGCACTTCTCCCTTTGTGTTGTGTCCTTTGGAAGCCCAAATACAAAAATAGAAGAAGCTCTGTGGAAATAGCAGCATTTGGATGGCATTTTAGCTGTCTCTGCTATAACATTACAGCACCTCTGGCCATGCCTCTTCGCTGCGAGGAGTTTATGCGCGTGGTGAATTGCGCATAACCTGAAGCATTTGTGAGCTCATCAGCCCAGATGTATTTTTTTGCAGTCCCCAAACTTCATTCGCTCTAGGCTTTGCTAAGCTAACTCTGTAAAAGCCGATGTCTCGATTTTGTATTGAACTTTGAGCACATTACATTCAGAGATGTTGTTTATGTTCACACAGCTACATTACACATCAACTAAAGTTTAAAATATGATATCGTAGTGGACCACCCCTTTAAATTAAAAAGAGAGTTACTAAGAAGCTAGATAGCTTTAACAACAAAAAGAGATAAGTGAATAATAAGAACTAGATGCTATAATCTAATTAAAAGGGTTTAAAAAGGATTATACAATATAGGTGCTTAAGTTGGTAAAGTAATATCAACAATGAGTATATAACTACATTTGTTATAGAAAAAATACAACTAAACCTATTTGTTACTATTAAACATCAATTGTAAAAAGAGCATCATCTAAGATTAATAAATTCGTTACAAGTAGATGTATGATCAGTTTAGTTGAAATAACTAATGTTAAAAAATGAACAATAGGCCTATAAAGAAGACAATTTATTTTGCATGTTGTAAACCAGATTAACATGTGAAAATACTTTTTGTGTTTTAAATGGTCTTTTAAAAAATTCACTCATGTTACGATACATTATATTCAGTAGGGGGGAGAGGGGACGAAAGTTAAAAAAGCAATTGTGACAACATTTGTTTTCCAGGCTATAACAGCACATTCAGCATGCAACCCATAATGGAGCTGCCAAATATCATGTGATATCAATTTCAGTTATTATGAGCTAAAAGTAAATTATTGTAACTTTTTATTTTTAAGAAGTTAATTGTGTTACTCTTTTCATGTGTCACACTAATGATTAATCTACAGTTGTTTTAGTGTAATAACACATCCTTAAGTTTGCAATGTCTGAGTTTTTCAGTTTAAAAGTAAGTCAGGTTTAAATAGCAAGAGTTCCTGTGGGGATGAAAGTAACACTGTTATTTATGTCACAGTGATAATAGCCATACCTTATTTTCCACTTCCACATTAGAGTTTGCAGAGTTTGCATTTGAATGTTTTTAAAAATTATTGCATATTGCCAATAATAATAATAATAATATATATTCAAGAATTTATGAAAATTTTAACATTTTGCATTGTTGGATTGCTTTTGAAACATTTGATGGAGCTGAAACTTAAAATGAAAATGCAGTTTAATATCTTTTTTGCAAAAATAATGGACAAAATATGTTTGTAGTTAACATTAACAAGATCATAATAAGATATCATTAAAATAAATAAGATTAAGCCAGTAAATCTAGCAAATGTTGGGTTACTTTTGACCCACCCCTGTTACTTTCATTCCTTACTTTCATGAGGTCAAAAGTAACAATGTGCAACTTTTGTTTAAAATGAAGTTAACTTTATGGTTAAGTTGTTCTACATTGATACAAAATAACACCTGATTTTGATAGACCACTGTTGTGAGTTAGTAATCACAGCAAAAATTATATTTCTGCTAAAAACATTATTGTAAAAACATCTCCTGGTTTCAACTTCACCATTAGTCCTTGTACATTTCTGTGGTAAAACAGTTGCCAAATGTTGTTTATTTTTGTTTCTTAAATCTTACCTCACAGCACACTCTTTCACTGCTAAACACTGAGTCACTTTGACATTGATTGGCGCTGTCAGAGTTAAACCTTTTGTCATCCTAACAACAATTAGAGCCGGATTAATATTAAATAATGGAGTTTTACTCGATGTCTGACCCCGTGGAGAGGAAGTTTTGGCTATCTTTGCGCCGGGTTGTTGTGCTGCTGATCTTGAATGAGGTCAGTGTGGCAGCTGATAGTCTGGCGCCGCCTGCTGTTTACTCGCAGCAGCAGGTCTTTGTGTTTAACCTCCCTGCAGGAGAGATGCTGAGATTAAAATCCCTGATACACCACAGACCTTTGAGCTCACAGTCATGACAGGTGTGTCACAGTGTGCCATCAATACCCATATGGCAGAGCCACGTGAATATGAAACAAACACACACACACATACAGCTTTGTTTCCTTGTTATTGACTTCTATTGTTACTATCTGACTACTATTATTCTATCTGACGATGACATTTGCTGCATCCTATTTTTATATATGTATAGATTAAAATGTTAGATATGTTAGTAGGTAAAAGTGGCCTTCTTTAAATTAATGTGGGTCAATCATACAATGTAGACTGTTAAAAAGCTGGGTTTCATCCTTCATGTTGTGCCAACACAAATCGATAACTTAATCGAACTTAATCATTTTTACAAATTGTCAATTTTATGGTTTTGCAAATAAGAATTGTGTTGTTTCAGCTCATTTAAAATAAGTAGTTTGAACAAGCAGCCGAAGTAATTTTTTGAGTGTAGAAGGAAGTAAATGTACTGTATCAATGTTTTTGATGCTGTTGTCTAGTATGAAATGATTGTATGCTCATGTCTACTCTATTTATTTGGTCGACTATATTTACAAGAAAGATCACAGTCCACTCACTTGCTAGGCCAATTACTATCCAGAATGAACATCAATACTACTGTACCGCTAGAGCCTACTCTATTAACAGGTGTTTCTATCTTTATTGTTTAACAATATAGATCATTAAATGTGATGACCTTCTTCGGACCACACTTTAAATCTATAATTAAAAATAGTAAAAAAAATAACACAAAGGTGACGCGGTGGCTCAGTAGGTAGTGCTGTCGCCTCACAGCAAGAAGGTCGCTTGTTCGAGTCTCGGCTGGGTCAGTTGGTGTTTCTCTGTGGAGTTTGCATGTTCTCCCCGCGTTCGCGTGGGTTTCCTCCAGGTGCTCCGGTTTCCCCACATAGTCCAAAGACATGCGGTACAGGTGAATTGGGTAAGCTCAATTGTCCGTAGTGTATGTGTGTGAATGACAGTGTATGAGTGTTTCCCAATGATGGGTTGCAGCTGGAAGGGCATCCGCTGTGTAAATGTACATGTGCTGGATAAGTTGGCGGTTCATTCTGCTGTGGCGACCCCAGATTAATAAAGGGACTAAGCCAAAAAGAAAATGAATGAATGAATGAACACGAATACACTACTGTATTCCTAAACAGAAGGCTTTTAAAAATGATTTGAAAGAAATCTCTAGTGCCTTTGATAGAAAACCCTGTAAAAAAACAGTGATCTTGAGAAATTTTAAACATATTTTCTGTTGGTATATATTTAATGAATATTTTAAAATAAATGTCTGAAATCAGAAATTTGTGAAATAATTTTAATATATTGGTTTACTGCTCAAGAAACATTCTTTATTATTAATATATTATTATGTGGAAAATTGCTGCTTTATATGATAATAAAAGCTCTAAGAATTTAATTTAAAGGAAAAAAAGGCCAAATGTTTTGCAATAATAATACAAAACGTTATTGTAATGAAATAATACTTATGTGACGACACGGTGGCTCAGTGGTTAGCCCAGTGAGGTCGTCTCACAGCAAGAAGGTTGCTGGTTCGAGCTCTGGATGGGCTAGATGGCATTTCTGTGTGGAGTTTGCATGTTCTTTCTGTGTTCGTGTGGGTTTCCTATGGGTGCTCTGGTTTCCCCCACAGTCCAAAGACATGCGCTATAGGTGAATTGAATAAACTAAATTGGCTGTAGTGTACTAGGTTGCTGGTGGAAGGGCATCTGCTGCGTAAAACATATGCTGGATAAGTTGGCGGTTTATTCCGCTGTGGTGACCCCTGATTAATAAAGGGATGGAAAATGAATGAATGAAATAATGCTCAAATACAGTGGTGTGTATACGGCTGATAAAAAAATAATTGGTTAACTAGATATTTTTCTCATTTCCAGGCGTTGCTAAAATGTTTTGGCCTGCTTAAAAAACCTTTGAACAACACTGTATGTGTCTATATAAAAAATATTGACTTTCTAATAATTCTATTAAACTAACCTCTGTATATATGTACAGTATATATGTTTATATGTCCATTCACGAGTTCGAGGAGGAGATGGATAGGTGGAGGGATGCTGGAACAAAAGTCAACTGTAACAGTGCAAAGACCACTACTTATATACACACGTGATAATTGACTGACCCACCTGACTGATCAGGCTCCTCTTGAACTTACGTTAGGAACTTCATTAAAATAAAAACTTTAATATTTCAGACTCTTAGAATCTAACTTAAAACTAACCTTGCTCATACCAAAATAGTTAATACTGAACACACATTATCAATTTCACAGCAGTTTAAAAAAATGGTCAGTATATTTTTAAAAAAATTTTTCATTGGCATCTAAGGTTTCATAGAACTTTAAACATGCATGGAAACTTTCCTTTGCACGAAATGTTCATTACAGTGAATAAGTGATTTTTTAGTTCATAAAAATGTTGAGCTTGAATTTTTTTTAAAACAAATTCACTAAAAGGTGACCTAACACAGAGGTTCCCAAACTTTTCAGCCCGCGACCCCTAAAATAACGCCAGTGACTTGCGAGCCCCAAATTCCTCTTAGGTGGTTAAACATATGCAAACGTTGCTCATACAACAGTAGGCCTATATAAATACGAGCATATTGACAACACAAAAAAGTGCAACAGTCTAACAACCATATCCTTTTTAAAGTCAATAATTAATTTGTTTAATTTAATATTAAACTCAACTAAAGAGACTGGTGGACACAATGTTTTCAGCACAAGTCTATTCTTGGTTTAATTTTGGAGACCGTTAATCAAAGATCATCCTTAATGTGCAGTTGTGGCCTGTATTTATATTTTAATGTTGATTGCCATAAAGTTTAACCTGGTTAAATAAAATCAATCTGCTGCAGCTGATGCCATTGCTGTGTTGTTAATCTAATGTAAACACACCAATCCTATGAAAAAAATAAATTAAAAGGCTTTTGGCTTTTCATTTGCATGTTGTTGTTTTATACTATAAAAAACTATTATTTTTTATCTTCAAAATCAAATAACTTTTATTGTCACATCATCAGCAGCACGTGTGCTTTGATGAGTGAAAAGCTTAGGTGCTGGCTCCAGACAGTGCAAAATACAGACAGTGTAAATACAACAACAGTGCAAAATACAGACAAAATAAAACATACAACAACATACTCCCAAAAAAACAAGACAATGTTGACATCGATACGTACAATGAATGGGTGTACACAGGTGTTCAGTGGATTATGGTTAAAATCTAATATTTTTGAAAATCATTATCCCACGACCCCCATTTTGGGAATCACTGACCTAACACACATTTACATTTTATATGCCTTATTTATGCCGAGTTCAGACTGCATGATTTTAGCTCCGATTTTGACTCGCCGACAGGTTTTGAGAAATCGCAGACAAATGGCTGAAATCACAGGCAAATCAGTGCTCGTTCAAGCGAGTAACAATCTCAAAGCATATAAACTATCAAAGATGCGATCTGAGAGAATTGCAGATGAGTCGCCGAGCTGTCGGCGATTCAGATAATGCCGTGTAAAATGAGTTCTGATTAAAAAATAACATTGCGATTACCTACAGCCAATGAGAGAGAGCAGCATCCACTAGTGTGGGTATCTGCAGGCCAGCGGGAGGTTGGAAGAGATGTTAAAAGCGCTCATTTTCAGTTTATTTGGACCCAAGAAACGGAGGAAAAACTAGTGTAAATTTGTCAGGAGCACCCGTGTCTGTTTAACGTGTCATCTGAGCAATATCACAACCGGGTCAAAAAAGAAAAAAGTTTAGGAGAAATTGCTAATTCCCTTCAAACCCAGGTGAGCAAATATGTACATTTTCTACCCCATTAAAGGCTTCGTTCTCATTATGTAGTTAATAACACAAGACATACTAGGTGTTTTTGGTTGTGAGACGTAGTTTGGACAAAGTTGTAGGCAATTCTTACTATTGTAAAGTCATGCAGTGTGAAACCCCCTGTCGCCGATACATCTTGCAGTGTAAACAAAGCACCAACGGAACGCTAGCCCAGATAGTCAAGCAGTGTGAAAACATCTGCGACACGACTACTTTGAAAATCATGCAGTCTGAACTCGGCATTATTTACCACACCATATTTCAGATCATCTGCAGTTTAGCCGAGAACTCAATAAACTGATCCACACTTGTGTCAAAAAAGAGAAACATACAAAATGTGCAGAGAGGTGGGTCGCCAGAACTAGACTTGGGAACCACTGTTATACACAGTAAAATATGCTGGGTTCCACAAAGTTCCTTCATGTTGTTCCAACACAAATCAAATTAGTTAACTTAATTGTTTTTACAAATTATGTAGATTGAACATAAAACAAGAAAGTTTCCCCCAAAAGACTTAAGAATTGTGTTGATTCTGCTTATTTAAATTAGAAAAGTAGTTTGAACACGAAGTAAGAATAATGTTTTGAGTGTACGCCATCTCTGTGAAAAATCTTTCCTTTTTGTATAGATTTCAGTTTTCAATGTTTATCTATCTTATCAGGTTCCCTGAATCAACTGTCCCATCTGCGTTCCAGTGTAACAGGCCTGAACCGCCAGCCTCATGGCCACCAACAACACTGCTAGCATTGCTCAGGCTCGCAAACTGGTGGAGCAGCTCAAGATGGAGGCCAATATTGACAGGATAAAGGTCAGAAAGAGCATATAATTTCCTCCAAATCCTCATACTAACTAGAATTGAGGTAAATTTGGTTTTATATTCGTACATTCTGACTTTCTTTCTAGATATAGTTTCAGCAAAGTATTCCTTGCAAATTCTAAATAGGGAAATTTTATTACCAGCCAATGACTAAAGTTGTTCACAGTTAATTAAATAGTGCTAATGTTGTTTTGAAGTCATTGCATGCGATTTCAGACCCAATATAAATTGTCACTTTTCAAAAATGAATGAATGTGCGAATAAACCAACTTTACCCCAATCTGACAAGAAACAAGCATTGTTTTTGTTTACTGTATGTGTTCATCAACCTCAGGTCTCCAAAGCAGCAGCAGATCTGACGTCGTACTGCGAAGCCCATGCCAAGGAGGATCCCCTGCTGTCGCCCGTGCCTGCGTCCGAAAACCCCTTCAGGGAGAAGAAGTTCTTCTGTGCCATCCTGTAACCCGCGCTGCCAGCCATGAACTCACCTGCTCCCTCTGGGAAACACTCACGGACATAAAAACACGTTGATCTTTTACAAGGGCTGGAGAGATGAGCTGGAGAGAAGCCTTCAGTTCTCCATTCGAGCCACTGACTCCACCTAGTGGCCTTGAGATTTAAAGATGGTTACGAGAGTCTGTCGAAATTCAGGAGGGAGCGCAGCTAAAACCACGAGTGACTGTCATTGTAGCAGATCAGCCAGGATGTGTTGTGAAAATTAATTCAAGTATTCAAAGGTTTCTGTGGTTCTGATGAGGTCTTCAGATGTTTTCTTCTTTGATTTTTGTTTTTAAGTGGGCTGTGGTCGTTAATCTGATCACTGATCTTAGAACCCACGTGGATTATTACTAAAGTTGTTGTGTTAATTCTTTTTTTTTCCAGATAAAATTGCTATATTGCCTACCATTTAGGTAGCTTTCTGTAGCCGTTTGTGGGTACAGCAATTGTTTGGTTTTTTTATTTAAAGAATGACAGTTTGGTGAACTTTTCTAATGGATTCACGCTTAGACAAATATTCTTAAAATGAAATACCTTTTAGACGCTGATGAAAATTATCTGTCTGTACAGCAAACAGATCTTTCTTTTATTGGTCTTAAGCATATAGTTCTCTTTTTACTCTTTGTACAAAAATGTTAGCAAGTTCAGCTGTGTTGTGCTCTATGTTTTCAATATTTGTGGTGATATCAATAATAACTGCATGAAGCCTGACAACGTGCTGTCTTCTTTTTTCTTCAAACAAAAGTTATTTAAACAGCAGCTTTTTCTTAACGTCTTCCACTCTGCATATGTTTTTTACTAAATCATAGCACTGTTTCTTTTCTTAACCCTTGTACTATATTTAAAATCAGTTCTTATGTTGTGAATCAAAATTACACATTGATTTAAAAGTGAATAACAAAAATAGATTTTGAAAGTCACACAAAGATAAGATATAACAACAAACCTTCAACAATAGAGTATAATACTATTATGCATATTCCAAAATCATTTCAAACAGTAAACCTAATCCATTTTATTCATGCTTAATGCTTAAATGTGATAGAGAATATTTCATACTGTAACTAATTGTTGTTTAACTTACTGTTAAACTTTTTAACCACTAACAGAGTTGACAGCTACAAGGGTTGACATTTTCCACCATTTTGTGCATTACCTCAAGATTCTAACCTCAAACCAGATACCACATGGCATGTCTAAAACACTATGTTTTTTCATCATATTCATTCATTCATTCATTTTCTTTTCACCTTAGTCTCTTTATTTATCTGGGGTCGCCACAGCGGAATGAACCGCCAACTTATCCAGCACATGTTTTACGCAGCGGATGCCCTTCCAGATACAACCCATCACTGGGAAAAACCCATACACTATGGAATCAGATAAGTCTCAATAGTCTTTCACGCAAAAGACACGATGTACACATGCGTAGTCTAATTCACGTGCATAAAACCAAATTCACATACACTCTCATTCACACACATACACTACGGACAATTTTAGCTTACCCAATTCATCTGTACCACATGTCTTTGGACTTGTGGGGGAAACCGGAGCACCCGGAGGAAACCCACGCGAACTCGGGGAGAACATGCAAATTATTTTCATTATATTATTGTTTTTAAAAAGTTAATGAGAAATGTATTGAATATTACAATAACAGAGTTGACAAATAATGAATCTACTTTTGGTGTATCCTAATCAGTGCCTTACAGATTGTTCTACCTTTTTATATCTGGTTTAACCTAATTTGAGTTGAAAAAGAACGTAGGGGCAGACACAAAATCTTTTATTTTACTGGTTACAAATAATACATAAAACATGAAAACAAAAAGATAAAAATTAGACTTAACTGTTTCATGGTAATTGAAGCTGAATGTAAGATTCAGAAGGCAGAGAGTGTCAAAAACAGGTTTCAAGAGTTCGCACTTAGATATTGTTTGACAAATGTTAGCTGGTTTGGCATGCTGTCCCGGGAGAGAACCCTGAGCTCGGAGATAGTTGAGCCCAGGGCTCCCGCCTGGTCGATAGAGCGTATCAGGGGAGTACGAGATCAGGTGGTTCTCGAGAGCTCCCCGTGATAAGAGGAAGAAAAGAGAGGCGAAGGGGTGGATGGGGGGTTTCTTCGAAATGAAGATAAGGGAGTGATTATTCCTAGGCTACTTATAGTGAGCTTGGATCGATCTGATTGGCTAGCTAATGATTGTGGATGAGGGATCAGCCGTGGTCAATAATATCACGTGTTCCTCTCGAAATTAGTTTATGAAACTTCACATAGTGGGAGTGTTTAAGGTCATATTGAAAAGACAAAGTGTCCCGACTCCCTAACTCACATACAAGCATTGTTTATAGGGATAACATAATATAATTTGTCTCAATGTTCAAAAATTAAAAAAAAAAAAAATGTTGTTTTAAAGAAGAATTATAGAAATAATGCTGGGTTGTGTCTTCCAACCAAAATTTGGGTCATATATAAACAAATCCAAATGTTGGGTTACATTTTAAAAACTTTTAAATTAAGGTTTTAACCCAACACTTTAATTTGTCAATATCTGACCTTAACATCTTTTTGTGCAGCTTAATAAGCAATAGATTTATAGTAGACCAATTTAAGTGCACATCACAGTAGTTAATTGTGCTTATCAGCAAGATTCAGCAACAAAACTTTTATTTGGAAGAGATAGATTGATGTATTTTGAAAACTGTTTTGACAAACCACAACAACAACAACAACAACTATAATATAATATATAATAAATATATAATTATATAATATAATTTATATAATTATAATATAATTAATATTCATACATCCATTTTCTTTTAGGATTAGACCTTTTATTAATCAGGGGTCACCACAATGGAATGAACCACCAACTTATCAAGCATATGTTTTACGCACCCGATGCCCTTTAGCTACAACCCAACATTGGGCAAATAATTAATATAATAATAATAATAATAATAATAATAATAATAATAATAATAATAATAATAATAATAATAATAATAATAATAATAATAATAATAATAGGGTGTCACGGTGGCGCTGTGGATAGCACAATCGCCTCACAGCAAGAAGGTCGCTGGTTCGAGCCTCAGCTGGGTCAGTTGGCGTTTCTATGTGGAGCCTGCATGTTCTTCCCATGTTGGCTTGTGGCAACCCCTGATTAATAAAGGAACTAAGCCGAAAATAATAATAATAATAATAATAATATTAATAATAATAATACACCTCACTAATGATACTCTGATATTTTTTGTGTGTTCAAAATGGCCTTTCATGAAATGTGCATTATATTTGTAATAGTTATTTACTCCCATACTAAAAACTGTTTTGAAAAAAAATATTTTTTTATTAAAATATGTTTTTTTATATAATCTGTCCTTGCTTCACAAAAATGAAATGGTTCCAAACCTATATGAGTTTGTTCTTTCTGTTGAACACAATATTTTGATGAATGTTGGAAACCATTTACCACTGACTTCACATAGAGAAAAGATACTTTATTTTCTGTTCAACAGAAAAAAGAAACTCAGGATTGGAACAATCAGAGTGCTAAACAATGACAGAATTCTCATTTTTGGGTGAAATATTCCTTTAATCTCATTTTTATGTGGATGCATGAAGCGTGTATTTATTAATGGAGTGATTTATTTTTGGTTGTTGCTATTTGTAAATTACAATAATCATCAATAGCCTGCCCTAGGTTATATACAGCTAAGCAACGCTTTTTCAGAGAAACTGTTGCAGTCAAATAAAAGCTATGAATAAGGACAGGCTGACATAAGCTTAATTTAGTTTGAAAATGCTGTTCACTACTTTTCTCATTTTATTTCCAAATGCATCCCTCGCAGTCAGAACCGCACGCGCACACACACACACCCACGCACGCGCGCATGCACGTACGAACGCACGCATGCACGCAAAAGACGCTTCATCATAGAGAAATTACACTCAACGCGTCAGTCACTCACAACACACACACACACACACACACACACACACACACACACACACACACACACACACACACACACACACACACACACACACACACACACACACACACACACACACCGAGAGAGAGAGAGAGAGAGAGAGAGACGTACTGCCATGGAGACCGTTCTGACGACAGTCCGCAAACACATGCAGGAAGACCACTAGATCTATTTTGATCTATTTTTCTATTCGTCCTACATCTACATTACATTAGATCAGTGAGGAAGACACACACTTCCGCTTAATACAAAAAAACATTAAGAATCTCTGGTCTTTTCTCAATTATCTTTTTAACACTTAGTACAATAAAATGTACAATAAATATGATTTTGATGACTATACATGAAACACATGTTGACGATATAACAGCCCTATAACTTAAAAAAGGCTATACAAGGTGAACACGTGCATTTTTTTATTTATTTATTGATTCATTCATTTTCTTTTCAGCTTAGTCCCTTTATTAATCCGGGGTTGCCACAGCGGAATGAACCGCCAACTTATCCAGCATATGTTTTACGCAGCGGATGCCTTTCCAGCGTCAACCCATCACTGGGAAACATTCACACACACACCCAATTTAGCTTACCCAATTCACCTATACAGCATGTCTTTGGACTTGTGGAGGAAACCGGAGCACCCAGAGGAAACCAGTCCATTCAACTGCTACTGAGGGAGGAGAAAATACTCTTTCTTTGTATATACTATCAATGCTTTTTAGTTTTATTCCCAACAATTTAGGCTGTTGTTACCACCTTCCCCAGTGACCTCTTTTGGGCCTCAAAAGCATTTCCATACAGTAGATTTTTATTTATTTATTTATTTATTTATTTATTTATTTATTTATTTATCATACCACTGTAATGCATTTCGTATGTCACTTCTATTGAAGAATCCCTCGATAATAACCATATCTGCTAAATTGGATTTAATTTGGTTAAATTTCTATTCCAACATAAGACACTATCAAGACTGCAGGTGGCAGTATAATCAAACTTATATTTTATAGTCTATGAAATCTTGGTTTTACCTGCAATTAAAATGTTTCTGTTTATAAATATAAAATTACGATATTATTTTTTCATTTAATGTTTCATTATATTAAAAAATAGGTTGCATACACTCTATTAAAACATTAAGGTTCTTTATTGTCAATAACATTTATTGAGTAGGGATACAGTTGGAACCCAAAAATGACCAGTCTGTCAGAAAAGAAGAGCCGGAGTCAGAGATTCAACTAAAGAAAGTTTACTGAAGATAGTTTGCAGCCTCATCAGCAGAAGCCAGCTTCAACACTCGAAATAAGTTTGTAGGCTGCTTACAATCTCACAAACCTCAACAATTATACTCTCACATAACGTCATTAACTACGTCATATATATCGTCACCTTAGAATTATAAGGTTCTATCTGACATTTTTGTCAAAATTGACACAAAATTGACATATTCTTATTAAATGACAACTTATTTACATTATGGGATGTTTTTTTATAAGTTGTTTACATTTTAAGACTTTTTTTTAAAAAACAAATGTTACACACATACTGTTTGCTATATGGAATGCAAAAACTTTGAAGCTCAATATCTCAAAATCTTTCAGAACGCAAATAAGACCTTATAATTCCAAGGTGACTATATATAGGTGTTTTAACCTGATTGGTTAAAACACAGATATAGACTAAGAAAATTTCCACGGGGGTGAGTGCGTACAATTCTGAACAATTTCTCAATATCTCAAGCATACAAAACGTCAGACAGCTGACCCCAAACCTGTGAAATGGAGCACAAAGGAATAGAACACACACCCAAAGTACAATCTGTTTCTTACCCAAGGTTGAGTGTACTCTCGGCCGTCTTTATCAAAACTGGTTCAAATATAATCTACTGTACATCCAAACTGGCAGCTTACATACAAATGAAATTAACTTAAAGATAAATTCCATAACACATAAAATGGCAAATATCACTTTAGACATAATTAACACATTAGCAAATAACAATATAAACAGTTGTTTTCAATTCTTCAAAAGTTCAGGTCCACTCAAGAGGTCTCCATGACCTCTGATCAGGGTGGGGAAACAAATCATTTGGCATACAGAAGCAATCACACACACATATTATTCCAGTTTTACTCTGAAGTGGGATGACACTAAGATCACCATGTAGTCTAGGCTCTTAAACATTCAACTTTATTAATAATCATAAAGACATAAGAAAGGACATGTGTTACTCCATCCTGGAGTGGACATCCATCAGTAAATCCATGCCATCAATTGTTAACAACTTTTAATAAAAGCCAAGGTTATTCTTATGTACAGCCAAGGAACTTCTTTATCAGAAAAAGGGTCTTCAGATTATGAAAATGTTGTTCACAGTTTCAATACATGACCATTTGAAGAACTTTTCAATAAAAGGTTTTCTTTTCTTTCTGTGAAATAACTGTGAAAAACGTTTTGGTTTTTCTGATACTGTTATTTTTCTTTTACAGTGTACACTGCAGCATGTTGAAATCAGTAGGTCTTGGAAAATACACTGAAAACTACTAGCCAAAATTTGGCTATTAAATAAAAAAAGAGAAAACAACATGGATTGAATTTTTGAGGTACAAACACTTAAAAGTATTGTCAGTATTCTTTTGCTGACCACTCTGGATAATATATTTTGTAGTGCGGGATAGGCACTTGATGTTTGTAACAATAGGTTTTTCATTCTTGGTCTTCAAAATATGATTTATTTTGGAACGGCCATCACACGCTGCAGGATTTTTTTTTCAGAGTCTTACAGTGCATTTATTACAGAGACAGTTTCTCAGGTGTGACAAGGCCGAATATTTTAAAGTGAATGGATGTGGTGAAGCAGGATGCAGTGCCTCTCAAACTGAAGTACAGCATTTTATAATGCAAAAGATAGAAAACAGTGATGCATATTTAGATGTCAAAATGGCACCATTTAGTTTTTGCATAAAAAGAAAAAGGTCAACAATTTATTAAAAATATATGTCTAAACTGCACAGAAAAGATACCCAGTGTTAAATTTATATAGATATGTGTCCACACTATACAGAGTGTTAAAATAACACTGGGACAGTGTTAGTGAGATAATTAGGTTATTAATTGTGTGTTGATTAAACATTATGAAAACCTCATTTTAGAAACAAACACAACTGACTGGCTTTAGTAAAGTCTTAATGAAACTGATTTATTTTATCTTTGCCATGATGACAGTAAATAAATTTTGACTAGATATTTTTTAAGACACTTCTATACAGCTTAAAGTGACATTTAAAGGCTTAACTCGGTTAATTAGGTTAACTGAGCAGGTTAGGGTAATTAGGCAAGTTATTGTATAATGATGGTTTGTTCTGTCAACTATCGCTTAAAGGGGCTAATAATGTTGACCTTAAAATGGTTTTTAAAATTTTTTTAACTGCTTTTAATCTAGCCGAAATAAAACAAATAAGACTTTCTCTAGAAGAACAAATATAAGACATTATATTAAATATTAAATATACACAATATCAGACATGCTGTGAAAATTTCTTTGCTCTATCAAACATAATTTGGGAAATATTAAAAAAAGAAATAAAAATCAAAGGGGGGCTAATAATTCTGACTTCAACTGCATATATATTGTCACCTTGGAATTATAAGGTTCTATCTACGTTCTAAAAGATTTTAAGATATTGAGCTTTAAAGTTTTTGCATTCCATAGCAAACAGTATGTGTGTAACATTTGTTTTTTAAATAAAAAGTCTTAAAATGTAAACAACTTATAAAAAAACATTCCATGATGTAAATAATTGTAAATTAATTAGAATATGTCAATAAGTCAATTTTGACAAAAATGTCAAATAGAACCTTATAATTCTAAGGTGACAATATATATATATACACAGTTCAAAGACATGCGGTACAGGTGAATTGGGTAGGCTAAAATTGTCCGTAGTGTATGAGTGTGAATGAGAGTGTGTGGATGTTTCCCAGAGATGGGTTGCAGCTGGAAGGACATCCGCTGCGTAAAACATGTGCTGGATAAGTTGGCGGTTCATTCCGCTGTGGCAACCCCAGGTTAATAAAGGGACTAAGCCGAAAATAAAATGAATGAATTAATACATTAAAGTTAGAATTATTAGCCCCAAACCCCCTTTGAATTATTTTTCCTTTTTTAAATATTTCCCAAATGATGTTTAACAGAGCAAAGAAATTTTCACAGTATGTCTGTTAATATTTTTTCTTCTGGAGAAAGTCTTATTTGTTTTATTTCGACTAGAATAAAAGCAGTTTTAATTTTTTTAAAAAACATTTTAAGGTCAAAATTATTAGCCCCTTTAAGCTATTTTTTTTTTGATAGTCTACAGAACAAACCATACAATTCAATAACTTGCCTAATTAATCTAACCTGCCTAGTTAACCTAATTATCCGATTTAAGCCTTTAAATGTCACTTTAAACTGTATAGAAGTGTCTTGAAAAATATCTAGTAAAATATTATGTACTGTCATCATGGCAAAGATAAAAGAAATCAGTTATTAGAAATGAGTTATTAAAACTATTATGTTTAGAAATGTGTTGAAAAAAATCTTCTCTCCGTTAAACAGAAAATGGGGGAAAAAATAAACAGGGGGGGGGGGGGGTAATAATTCTGACTTCAATATATATATATATATATATATATATATCAATATATATATATATATATATTGATTATGTATATTTCTTTGGATCACATGGTCATGATTCAAAGATGACCAAACACGACATTACTCCATCTTCAGAAAATCCTCATGCTGGGTTTTACCTTCTATAAGACACTGAGGATCTGAAAAAAATACTACAGTAACTTATAGTAAGTATAATATATAATAAATTATATTGTAGTAATGTTTTGGAACCATATAGTAAAGTACTTAAATTACTTTTGGTAATTCTATAGTTGCTGTGGTGGAAATACAACAATAAACAATCTACACAATACTATACTGTTTTCTACAACTATAGTCTATATTATATGACATTACAGTTTACTGTGGTAAAAATTCTATAGTATTTAGTATGGTTTATCAGTTGTTACATAAAGCTCACTTTTACAAAGTGTTTAAAATACTTCAATATATAGAGTAAAACACAGTACATTTACAAATTACTATAGTCTTTCTTCATGTGGCTTTGAAAATGTCTGAATGTCCAGACTGCAGAAGTTGTATCTCAGATACGGTTGATTGGATTAAAGTGAGTAATGACCAATCGCCCTGGCTGACAGCTATTGCATTTACCTTTCACCAAAATAGACACACACAACTGGAGAATCAGAACTCAAGATCTTATTACTTTTTAGTAATGATGCATGCCTTCGGGATTTGTCTTTTATCCCACAATTATATATATATATTAAGGCTAATTGCATGAACCAGTAGTCAATCTGAGTCCCAGTGCCACCTTGGCCTTTCTGCAATCCTGTCCTGGAATAACCTGAGGATCCAGAAATGAGTTTATGGATTTACTGGGTACAGCAGGATCAGACAGGTAAGATGTTGAAACATCCATCTCTATTAGATGCCGTTCATGAGCGGGATTTTTATGATGACTAATTACTGTGTGGGCAGCAGCACACATTTGCATATTATCTTTCAGCAGTCATTGTTTTTCTCTGACAAAAAAACTCATTTTGTATAATTAATGAGGACTTTGACATGATGCTAATATGAGTGGTCTTTAAGCGTTTGTGTGCTGTTACAGAAGATTAGAAGACTTCAAGAAAAAAGTCTTTTTGTTGCTTTCACTGTAACAAAAATATGACAATAAAATACAACACATACAAATACAAATGTATTTACATCATTTCATTTGAAAAGAAAAATAACAAAAACCTTTTTTTTTTTTTTTTTTTTTTTAATAACAGTTTATTCCAGATAATAAAACAGAATAAGATATGATTGAGGGGTGACATGGTGGCTCAGTGGTTAGCACTGTCACCTCACAATAAGAAGGTTGCTAGTTCGAGTCCCGGCTGGGCCAGTTGATGTTTCTGTGTGGAGTTTGCATGTTCTTCCAATGTTCACGTGAGTTTCCTCTAGGTGCTCCGGTTTTCCACACAGTCCAAAGACGTGCAGTATAGAATGTTGAATTGAATAAACTAAATTGGCCATAGTGTATATGTGTGAATGTATGAGTGTTTCCCAATACTGGGTAGAGCTGGAAGGGCATCCGCTGTGTAAAACATTTGCATAAGTTGACGGTTTATTCCGCTGTGTCGACCCCTGATAAATAAAGGGATTAGGAAGGAAGATATAATTGAATTTGAATGAATGAAGATATAGTTGCAATACAAACCATCCATAGATGGCATGCACAGATTATTATTTGACAATGGTTTATTTAAATAAATCTCTGGAATGGGGGCATTTGCAGATAGGGCAAGTTAATAAATCTTTTCCTGCTTCACTTAGCAATTTGAAATAAAAAGCATATACTGAAATAACTGAAATATTACTGAAATAATTAAAATAATTATTGGAATAAAGTATATAAAGGGTGACCATATTTTCTCAAAAGAAGCCAGTTTACCTTTAAGCACACACAGTTGAAGTCAGAATTATTAGCCCCCCTTTGATTTTATTTCTTTCTTTTTTTAATATTTCCCAAATGTTGTTTAACAGAGCAAGGACATTTTCACAGTATGTCTGATAATATTTTTTCTTCTGGAGAAAAACTTATTTGTTTTATTTCGGCTAGAATAAAAGCAGTTTTTAATTTTTTAAACATCATTTTAGGGACAAAGTTATTAGCCCCTTTAAGCTATATATTTTTTCGATAGTCTGCAGAACAAATCATCAATATACAATAACTTGCCTAATTACCCTAACCTGCCTAGTTAACCTAATTAACCTAGTTAAGCCTTAAAATATCACTTTAAGCTGTATAGACGTGTCTTGAAAAATATCTAGTCAAATATTATTTACTGTCATCATGGCAAATATAAAAGAAATCAGTTATTAGAAATGAGTTATTAAAACTAATATATTTAGAAATGTGTTGAAAAAAAACCTTCTTCTTTTAGTTAAACAGAAATTGGGGAAAAAATAAACGGGGGCTAATAATTCTGACTTCAATGTATAATCTTTTCCATCGCTAAACAGGAGGACATTTTATTGATCCACTGTAAAATAAATGGCCGTTCCACTTTCATCCAGAACAAGCTATTAGATGCTTTGCTTGAAGTATACTAATGTCAACAAGTTTAAAAATGCTATATAGTAAAAATAAATATTCTCAGAAATAATCCCCAAAATAAAAATTTAAGGGTTTATGGATAGGTTTAAAGATACCATCTGAAAAATAAACATAGCTAACTATTTCCAAAAATGACTGCATCTTTGAGCAGTCAAAAGTGTATCTTTATCAACTGAGCATTTGATGCACGTGTCTGAGATATTTTGGTTAATTTTATTTAACCTGACAGGAGTGATGCATGTTCTCATAATCCAGTTGTATTGTATTAATTAAAGATTATGAAATGTTAATGATTTAGCCAAAATTCCTGTTAATTTACTAAAATCGTTGCAGTCCAAGGTTTCCTTTCTTCGACTGAAAATAAATTAAGGTGTTTTAAGAAAACATGCAAGATTTTGAAAAAATAGTACAGATTTATGTTCATTTTTAATCACAAAGTTCGCCCGGCATTATTTCTGGTATATGCAAGTTTTTGTTTATTTATATTTTTTATTGCACTTGTAAGATAATTATTCCTCAGGTGGGATAATTTAGAGTCATTTGAAGCTGTGCTGAAACTGGAACTTGGAAGTCCTAACCACTGAACAGCAAAGTAGTTAACCAGTAGTATTTTCATGACAAGCTATCAATCGGCCACATTGGAGAACAAAACCTAAACAATGCCAATTGCCTATTATGATAGTTTTTCAGTTAAAATTATAAAAAAAAAAATCATGTTTGGGCTATAAACATTTTGTCACAAATATACACAGGAGACCCAAATGCAAGTGAATGCAAGATGACTTATTAATAGAGATAACAAGAGTCACAACTGATCTCACCAGTTATAGAGGAATTGTGTAGAGCAAGGGTGCTCCTCACAAGGAATCCAACACACTAAACAGCAGTAATAGTTCATCCGAGAAACAGATCCGAAGTGAAGTCTGTCACTGATATCTTACCAGATATCGAGGGAAGGGGAGGGTAGTGCTATGGAACAACTCTCAAGGAAATCGACACGCTTACCAGCAGTAATAGTTCATCAGAGCAGCAGATCCGGGGTGAAGTTTCTCACTGATATGGTTGTCATCAGTGCAGGCAGTTGCAACAACATCACTGAAACGGAGACGTGCATAAGGTCCAAATATAACAGACTTATGACGATTCACCACTAGCGGATTTAGCGAGAGTGCCTAACAGGAAGCAGACACAGAGGTGAACAAACAACGGACTGACAAACGCTATGTAATCAGAATGAACCTAGGTTGAGTTTTCTAACAGCATCATTAATATTTTGCTAGACTGTAAAAACAGTGGTACAAATTTAATTAGTCAATAAAATGTCATTAAAATATATGACAGAATATTGATACGTTTACTGAGAAATTTTAATAACAAATTAATTTTGTTACACTGAAAAAAAGTGATCAGAAAAATATTCATGACAATTATAATGACCAATCATGTTTATGACAGTTTGACAATTTACAGAAGGTGACACTTTAATATGGCCATTAACCGTGGCTGTAAATACTCTGCTACTTGTAAATAAAGATAAACGATGAAACAAAGCATTATACTTCCTTCATTAATCATTAAAAACGTGTTAACAACCTTTATTACACTATAAAAAAAATCCCTAGTTTTACGGTTTATTTCTGGCAGCTGGGGTAACAGCCGTTAAATTACAGAAATTTACTGTAAAATAACGGACATTAATTACAGACGTTTACCAGAAATGTACATTTAAGTACATTTCTGTAATTTAATGTCCGTAATTTTACAGTAAATTTCTGTAATTTAAGGGCTGTTATTTTACGTTTTTTTGCCGGAGATAAACCGTAAAATTACGGATTTTCTTTACAGTGTATCATTGTAAACTTGTTAAGTGCAATGAGGATTCATTTTGGAAAGTAGAAATAAAAGACAACTAAAATGAAAGTAGAAACATAAATACAAATAAGTAGGCGTAAATAAATAAATAAAGCAGTGTTTTAGCTTAAATATAGAGAGATGTACAGTGTTTGTTATTTTAAAATGATAGGACTAAGACAGTCAATAAATAAGCTTTTTTTATTTACGTTTTTATTTACAGTTTTAATTTACATTTTCGTTGTTGATTATATTTTACAATCTCATTTTATGTCTCAATTACTGTACATAAATAATAAATGAATAATTAAATAGGCCTAACTATTTATTTAAAGACATTAACAGAGAAACACTGAGAAACTATTTTTATAGAATTTAAAAGAAAGCTGCAAAGTGGGCTATATTATTTTAATTCTAGCCTATATTATTTTAATTCATTTCCTCTGTATCTGTCACTTGCTGTATAATGGGCACGTGCTGAGCGAAATGAGAAACAAGGCAATATTGACCTTTTTTTAAGCTGTATGCTCTCTTAGTAATGTCAAGTTGTCATGACAAAGATGTCTCAAACAATGTCACCTTTGCATTTAAAATGACATAACTGAGCAAATAATGCTTAACAGTGGTCATAAGCATGAATAAAATCTCTATGTCATGTCATGATTATAACAATGTTGTTATGACAGACTTAAGAACACCTCTTTCAAGTAAAGTGTTACCAAATATTGCACCCTTTCCTGCATAATAAGTCCTTCTCCACAGCTTCCACTTGTTTTGTTCCATGGTTTAGAGACAATATAAACAGACAAAATATTGACTAAATGCAAACATGGAGAAAAAACCTGGAATGTTTTCCTTAAAAACCATAATTTATTTTCCACTGATGAAAGACAGCAGTTAACATCTCGGATGACAAAGGAGGGTGAGGAAATTATCAGCAAATGTTCATTCTGAAAGTGAGCTAATCCTTTAAGTATGGCATACCTATGTGTGTTATGCTCATGGGTCTTGACATATTATATGCCGTGTCAGTGTTGAACTCTTTGTACATTCATCCCACGAGCTCTTCTGAGTCTCTGTCTTTAAATCTAATATGTCAGAAAATGTCAACAAATGTCAACAGAAATAAGCTCGACATAGTTCCCTCTTGGAGTATTACATCTGACTGTTCATGTGTGTAAACAAACATGTAAAATTACTGTATATCTGTCTATAATATTCATATCATACTAAGATAATACTTTTAGTGTCTACCTATTTTAGGAGCTGCTCATTGGTGTTTATTCTATATGCACTCAAAAAAAATATTTAGCTACTTATTTAAAATAAGCTGAAACAACACAATTCTTGAGTTTTTTTGGGGACAACTAAATTGTTTTATGTCCTATCTACCTGAATTTGTTAAGTTACCTTAACCGATTTGTGCAACACAGACTCATTCTGAAAACATAGCCCTACGTATATACGTTTCTGGCGATCGCAAATTATGTAGCTAGAGCTATGTATGGCTGCATTTCATCTTTAAAACGAACGCTATGAGGCGGTATGACGATATATATCGTTTCTTTTCGCACTTACCAGCCGACCACTTATACCCAGGGGCGATTTTAGGATTTTCATTTTAGGGGGGCTCAGCTCCTTACATATATATATATTAGTGCTGGGCTGTTATCGGCGTTAACGTGCTGCGTTAACGCGAGACTCTTATCGCGCAATAAAAAAAATATCGCCGTTAATCTATTCTCAAAGTTGGGTGAGAGCTGAGTCTTTTCTACGCAAGCTATGATGACTTTCACCTTGATAGTTTAGCGCGGATGTATACCTGACCGGTGAGCCGTCTGGGAAAGAAGTGCCCTTCTGAATCAAATCAGCAGGATGCCTGACTCTAACTGCAGTTGAGCAGTTTCACTTTAACTCACGAACATTTAATTCATGCCTTCGTGACAAACTGTGGTATTAGACGCAAATAAATGAGTAAGGACAGGTGAGAGTGTTATGGAATTTAATAACGCACGCCAAATGAGAAGAAAAAAAACTTCCGCATTTAGCGATGTGTGTGTGTGTGTTTGTGTGTGTGCGTCTGTGTGTCTGTGCGGTCCTTTACTGACAGCCGCCTGTGTGGATCTTGTCGGAAAATATGGCGAAAAGTCCTACATGACGGGAATAGTTTGTCAGTATTTCCACTAATATCTGCATACTCCACGTCTCAATTCCATTTCTGTTTAGTTCAGTTATGACTGTAGTCGCATTAAGTAATCAAAAATCGCTGTTTACATGGTAGACTCTTAATCAGAGTATTGTTTTAATCATATTAAAATCGTATTAAAGTATTGTTGCCCATGTAAACATACTCAATGTTTGACACCGTCAGGGCTCTGTGAACTTGCCTTTGCGAAGCAGCATTTTCTGTATGTACGTACATCAAAAGCAAGTATGAAATCACTGTTTGGAGCTTACATATGTAGGCCTACAGTTCAACATTCATGTTTAACTGTATAAACAGTTAGTAAACACAAGTACATCTTATTGAACATCATTTATTTTCATCACCAATTATCATAGTAGAACAGTTTCTCAAGCAGTTTGTGATGCATTTTGGAAACAGGAGATGAGCCCCTGGTCTAATGCGTCACCTGGCTTGAGAAACCCATTCTCAAAGACTTATTATTTGGGTAGCACACATAATCTGAATGCCTTCGGCAGAATTCAAATGAGCCATTTTAATGTAGATTAATCTAGATTAATTTTGAAATTAATCTAGATTAATCTAGATGAAAAAAATTAATCTATGCCCACCTATAATATATATATATATATATATGGCGACGCAGTGGTGCAGTAGGTAGTGCTGTCGCTGGGTCAGTTGGCGTTTCTGTGTGGAGTTTGCATGTTCTCCCAGCGTTCGCGTGGGTTTCCTCCGGGTGCTCTGGTTTCCCCCACAGTCCAAAGACATGCGGTAAAAAGGTGAATTGGGTAGGCTAAATTGTCGGTAGTGTGTGAATGAGTGTGTGTGGATGTTTCCCAGAAATGGGTTGCGGCTGAAAGGGCATCCGCTGCGTAAAAACCTGCTGGATAAGTTGGTGGTTCGTTCCGCTGTGGTGACCCCGGATTAATAAAGGGTCTAAGCCGAAAAGAAAATGAATGAATATATATATATATACTGTATATATATATATATATATATATATACTGTATATATATATATATATATATATATATATATATATATATATATATATATATATATATATATATATATATTTATAAATAATTATTTAAACTTACAATTGCTTTATGTTTGAAAGTTATTACCTTGATGCTCTGCATAGTCTAATCAATAAAATGCTGTGATTAGTATCTTAAATATATGGTTAGTGTGCATTTCTTTCAAATAACCAACATATCATGACAATTATTATCTTGTTTTAAATGTATGACCATTTCATTGATGTTAACTTACTCCTTTTGTCACATAGATGTAAATGTAATGTATATTTTATATAGTGCATTTATCGTGTATGGCCATACCTCCAAAGCGCTTCACAATCATGAGGGGGGTCTCTCCACATCACCACCAGTGTGGAGCATCTACTTAGATGATGCGACGGCAGCCACAGGACAATGCGCTCACCACACACCAGCTATAGGTGGAGTGGAGAGACAGTGATAGAGCCAGTTCGGTGGATGGGGATGATTAGGAGGCCATGATAGGAAAGGGCCGATGGAGGGAATTTGGCCAGGACAGCGGGGTTACACCCCTACCCTTTTACGAGAAGTGCCATGATGTTTAATGACCACAGAAAGTCAGGACCTCGGTTTAACGTCTCATGCGAAAGATGGCACTCACTAACACTATAGTGTCCCTGTCACTGGGGCATTAGGACTCACACAGACCACAGATTAAGCACCCCCTCCTGGCATCACTAACACCACTTTCAAAAGCAACCTAGTTTTTCCATGCGCGCTCTTATCCAGGTACTAACCAGACTTAGCCCTGCTTAGCTTCAGTAATTAACTGGTCTTAGGTTGCAGGGTGATATGGCTGTGGATATATACTGTAAGTGATCTTTGTTTGTGGCTTAAATGGTCCAAACATGGACCCATTGACAGTTGGAAACATATTTGGACCTTTTTTACATTTGAATGGTAAATATGAGTATCATAAGGTGCTACTATAAATCATTGAGGGTACAACTTCACTATTTGTACCCTAAGTGTTCACCTCAAGCGTACTTTTTTTTCTGACAGTGTAAATGGTTTGTGAACTGCTTTGGTACATGATTCCTTGAGTCGGAAAGACTAAATGATGGATGTAAGAACCTTATCTTAGAAAATGAAGCAACTGAGAGGATTATGATGGATTGAACATCATGAGACATGAGAGAGATAAACTTCACACTTTGAAGGGTGTTCCTATGTGGATCAGTACACCTGACATAAGTTTTAGGATTAGCAGTAGATTATATACAGTTGAAGAAGTTTACATACACTCTAAAAAAAAAAGGAACATAACCATTTAAAAAAAAATGTCTGATGGTAAATCATACTAAACGTTTACTATTTTAGGTACTATTTTTATTATTTTCTAGACAGTGAAAAGTTTACATACATTTCCTTGGTATTTTTTTTAGCTTTGCTTTTAAACTGTATAACTTCGGTCAAATGTTTTGGGTATCCTTCCACAAGCTTCTCACAATAGTTGGAAGGAATTTTGGCCCATTCCTCCTGACAGAATTGGTGTAACTGAGTCAGATTTGTAGGCTGTTTTGCTCGTGCAAGCTTTTTCAACTCTGCCCACACATTTTCTATAGGATTGAGTTCAGGGCTTTGTGATGGCCACTCCAAAAGATTCACTCTGTTGTCCTAAAAGCACATTTGAACTAATTTGGCAGTATGCTATGGGTCATGGTCTTCAATCTTAGTTTCATCAGACAACAGGACATGTCTCCAAAAATTATTCTTTTTCCCAGTGTAATTTAGCAAATTGTAAGCTTTTTTTGTTGATTCTGGCTTGTTGAATTTCCCATGTTGTCACACAAGGAAGCAGTGTGTTTGAGGTTTTCCCTAAATACTGTTCTACAGTTGTGCCTCCAATTAACTCAAATGTTGTCAATTAGCCAATCAGAAACTTCCAAAACCTTGACACCATCATCTGAGCTTTTTCAGAGGCATAATAATCTTATTGTATGTAAACTTGACTTTCAAGAAAAGTTATAACAATTTCTCAAAAAATATCCCTCTCATTATTCTGCTATTAAGCATAACAGAAACAAATTTGATAATCCTAACTTACCTAAAAGAAAAAAACGTTTAGTTACATTAACATCTGACTTTTTTTAAATGGTTATGTGCCTTTTTATAAATTGTATGTAAACTTTTGGTTTCAACTGTACATATTATTTTATTGTAAACATTTATGTTAAAAAAAGCTCTCACTGACCAGATACCTTTCCATTGGTGCCAAAAATATGAAGTGAAGAGGTATGTATAGCCTGAAATACATGTATTTATTTATTTTGTTTGGGAAAAGATATGACTTATATTCAGCAAGGACATATTAAAATGATTACAATTAAGACATTTATAAAGTTGCAAATTATTTCTATTTTCCAAAAAAATAAAAAATAAATAAATCAGTTATATTCATCAATAAATTATAAAATAAAACATTGTGGCTTCTACAAAAAAAAAAAAAAAAAAAAAAACATTAAGCAGGGAAGTCAGAAGAACAATTATTTTAAAATATAACAATATTTCACAATGCTCTATTTTGTACAAATAATTGCAATCTTACCTTACAGTGTCCTTAGCATGTTACATATACTGCAATACTAACAGAAAGGAATAATGTTACGGTGAGTCATCAAAGTATTAGAAAAGAAATAACACACACATGGTGGTGATGATGTGGCCATGATGCAAAGCTGCATTATTTTCTAATAATTCAGTGGCCCATTGTTGTTCTGTAATTACTCTTCTCCTAATATGGCAGCAGAGACCAACAGTGAAAAGTTTATTTGCTTCACGAAAGTGCCATTATTTCTTTGCTGGAGAGAAATGTCATGTAACTTTGAAGTTGCTTTATGAAGAATTATAAAACTGTCCAGCTGACAACATGTTTGTGCTTCTGTACAATAAGTATAAATGGTCAGACAGTTGTGCCTAAATGTGTTTCGCAATAACATTTGGAATCAATTACATGCATTAGTACAACAAAACAAATATATTATATGAACAATTAAATATGTAAAAAAAATATGTTTTAGTTCACATGAATTGCTTATCAGTTGTAGTGCCTGGACCATCTAATATGTCCGGTACTTTAAGAATTAGCTCATAAGTTCGAATTAATTTATATTAATTCTCGGGGATCGAATCAAGAGATTCAAACGACTGGTTCACAGTCAAAATTAGGTTACCACGCTTACGTTATCTATTGGTCCACCCGAATAGAAGTAAGCAACGTAACTTTATCTTTAGTAAATCTAGGTTATATTATTACTTGGCCAAAATAACAATACAAACAGTTTCACAAGCAAGGTAGCTAGACCATATAGCTGAGGCAGTAACTTAAAAACACATAAAAACTCCGACAAGGATCTTAAAATGAAACACAAGTTTATTAAGCTACACACGCATTAAACTACTCTAATGTAAAACAAACAAACACAAAGATACACACACACACACAGTTCTGGAATGGGTTGAGTTACTGAGAATGACCAACTAAGAGTCCCAAACGTCTCGCACGTGATAAGTTCTTAGCATTGCAACCTTAGAGAACCACCAAGCAGAGAATCTGACTAGGATTTACTGTTAAACTTAATTAACACCAGCTTCAGCCAGGAATGAAAGTTTGGTTTGTGTTTACTTGCGTGACCAGTTCCGCTCGTCAGCTGGTTGAAGGGAACTCCGGCGCAGCCGATTGGTTGCCGTGCGTTGACGTAGTGGGGATGTCTTTGTTGAAGAGGGCTCTTCCTTCGTCTTCTGGAGCGTGGGACCCGTGATTCCGGTGACGAAAGTTTGACGTCAGCAAGCGGGAAGTTCGGTGAAAGGGAATTCTTCCAGCGCTTGATCCTTGAATGACTTGGGAAAGCAAAGTTCAGAGAGGTTGAATGACTGACCGTACTGCTGGATGGGACGGCGGTCCGCGTGTTCGCGGGAAGGCAGTTATGCGAGCAGTGCAGGGTCAGACTGAGTTCTTGTGAGTTGCGAACGTACACAGAATCGGCGTGGGCTCCTGTGAACGGTCTCGTTGCCGTGGTGCGGTTACGGCGGACAGACGCAGGTCTTATGGGGTGCTTCTTCCGAGAGCAATGTCCGGCAGCGCGTTGTAAAGGCGGGAAGCGTGCAACGCAAAGTTTGTGCGTGGAGTCCCCTTTGTGAAACCAAACGAAAGCAATAAAAATTCAAAAGCTGAGGGCTTTATAGTGGGCAGGACTTAAGCCCGCCTACTCCATGGTTGACCAATGGCTGTGGCTACTGAGCGAGGCCAAGCCTCCCTTTTTCCTGGTCGTTCACACCCAGGGAGGGGTCGCGTTGTCACGCGCTTAGAGTAAAACCTTATTTTACTGTTATCAAAATTTAAATAAAACTCTGTAATTAACTACTATTTGCAGATACAGTTTTATAATTTCCATCAATGTTTTCTGAATAACGAGCTGCACGGTTGGACATCAAACACCATAGCTTTATCAAATACAGTTAGTTACGAGCGTACCACACGCTGCATTGTTTCATTTACATGCTGTGTTATAGTGAAAAAACCCTTGCTTACATACATAGTAAAATATACAAAACTATTCGCAATAAAACATTAAAGCAAAAACACACTTTTAAACGTGAATTGTCCGAAAATCACATTTCTCTTTGTTCAGAGGATAATGCTGGGTTATCCTCCTCGGGCAGGAAATGAGGCGGGGGAGCCAAAAACCCCAAAGCAGACAGAGGGTCTTTCTTTCATTGGTTTTGATAATTCAGTTGTCACTGTCATGTGAGCTGAGTTTACAACACGTCTTTGTGGTGAGAGGGGAAGACATGTGTATTGGAATTAAGCTTCGGGCGATACTTAATTAAAAGGGAGACGAGGGGGGGAGCAAGAGTCTGTTTGACTGCAGAAGTTTATCTCCGCTTAAAACGTGGCTGAGTTCCTACACAGTACAATAAGCAGTGGACTTTAACTATATTTTAAAGGCACTAGTTATAATTATAAATGTAAATGTACTACCAAAGTTGTTCATGATTTTTATTTCAGGGGGCTCCGTCGGAATGAGGGTTATGATAATAATTTTAAACAAGTAATAATCAATCAGAACTGACCAATAACATAATAGTACAGTAAATTAATTTCAGTATTCAACTATTTCATAAACAGGTAACATTTGGGTACTAAATAAGTTTGCATTTCTACAAGTACAAACCTCTTTATTATGAGGTGTTATGATGCGTTGCACTTCTACAGATTATGGTTCCTTAGCAACGTCAGAAGCATAGAACTCATTCTATTTTCATTTCATTCAAGGTGCACAGCGTTTTGTCATCAGTTGCTCGATTTGGCTCAAGGCGATTACAGTGCTTACGGCTACAGTACGAAGAGCTTTTTAAAGCATATTTTGTGATTGTGAAGATCTGTGAAGGACTAATTCAAGATGCATGCACACAACAATTTTTACACAGACAACCTTGGTCCCCAGTGGTCATTGTTTGTTCTTAATATTCACCCGAATCTGACCGAAGAAGAACTATATATGCTATTATTACCGATCAGCCAGTTCCAATCTATGCAGGTGTGCAGAAATACTGCTACTAAGGTACTGGGTAGGGGGCAAAACATCAGTGAACAGTGGTACCAGCTGAGGACCCTGCAAGATGGGCCAAAGTGAATGGATTGCATGGTAATGAACGAAACGGATAATGGCAATGAGAAGTCCCTCTGGAAGTGCGTATGTGGATGGCAGAAGGTGACATCATCAAGAGGGTTGCATATACAACATGGAAGAATGAAGTGTGGAAGGATGCCCAGCCAGCACAAATGCACTGATTTGGTAGGTCAGATGGAAGGGACACAAAGCCGGTTAGCAAACCACAGGGCTGCAGGACCCAACAGTGCTGGAAGGGCAACCGTAGTAGAGGAAAAAAGAGAAAAAGAGGCAACCCATGTGTCACAGAACCAGTAACTAAAGTCAATTACCCTGAAAGGCGGTGCAAACTTAAGTGGCCAAAGGGAAATATGCATTACGAGGAGTGTAGAGAGAGATTTGGAGAATATACATTGGAGAAAATTTTCAACTCCAAGACAGAAAGGACTTAGGGAAAAGCATATCAAGTTACTCATATCAGACAGGCGTCATCTGAGGAAGAAGTGGAGGAAAGCAGCATCAGAATAAAAGGAAGGTCTTAGTCTGTTGTGTGCAATCTTAAGCTGAGGCTGTCCAAGCTGTGCCAGGCAGAATAGATTAGGAAACAAAGGAAACGTAAGGAGAAGAAAAGAAAGGACTTTTACAAATACCCTTTCATGTCTTCCTGTCTGCTGCTAGATGAGAAGCGAAGCGATAGGCTGGCCATTACGAAAGAGAAGCTGGAAAATCATGTTAAGGGTCAGTATACAGATGCACCAAAGGATAAACCACTTGGACCACAAGGTTATGTGCCATACCCGGATCCCCCAAGGTCTTCTTTCAATTCGTCTCCACCAAAGCTGTGTGAGATTAGAGAGGTCTTCAAAAAGGCTAGATCAGTGTTAGCACCAGGTCCAAACAGGATTACTTGCAAGGTATATAAGAAGTGCTCTAAAGTGACAAAGATCTTGTGGAAGCTTATGCAGTTTGTGTGAAGGAACAACTCCATTCCAATCGAGTGGAAAGAGGCTGTGAATTTTTTTTATTCCTAAGCTATTAATCAGTTTAGGAGTATTGCCTTGCTGAACGTGGAGGGAAAACTTGTAACCAGTACATTGATACAAGCTGTCAAAAAGCTGGGCTTTCAGGTTTCTCAGGTTGCATAGAACACACATCTCTGATCTGAGAGCAAGTGCAACATGTCAAGACAGAGAAGACAGACCTCCACATGATGTGGCTTGATTTGACGAATGCTTATGGCCACATAAGCTGATTGAGTTCTCACTGGAATTCTTCTATGTGTCAGCTTTTGTAATTAACATACAGTAATAGCCAAGTATTTTAGCAATGTGTGCATGTGTTTCCTGGTTGATGGCCAAATTATTGGATGTCAGAAGTTAGAGGTCTGTATTGCCATGGGCTGCTCAATTTCCCCTATGCTGTTCATGACAGCTTTTGAAGTAATCTTTATCGGAACAAAACAGATGGCCAGAGGTCTGATATCACCTCAGAAGGAAGTGCTGAGAGGGTACATGAATGATGTGACAACAATACTACAAACAGCACCATGTACAGCTAGGCTCCTTAAGTGCTGAACTGATGAACTGATTCAATGGGCCAGGATGAAGAACAAGGCTGCTAACTTTAGGAGCCTGTTGATCAGGAAAGGGGTGAGGGATGACCAGGCAGTGTTTACAGTAGGAGAAGAGACGATTCCTTTGCTGAAAGAGCAACCTGTGATAAATCTTGGATGAGAGTATACATCAGAACTCTCCGATAGGCAGATGGGAAAGGTAATGCAGAAGCAGCTGAGAGAGGGGCTGGAGAAAATTGACAGCAGTCAGCTTCCTGGGAAAATGAAAGTTTGGTGCTATCAATTTACACTTTTCTACCGTGTGATGTGGCCACTGAAAGCGTCTGAAATACCATCATCGCAGGTCGGAAAAATGGACACTATCTCCAACACCTATATTAGCAAGTGGTTAGGCCTCCCACGCTGTTTCTCGGACACAGGCCTATATGCCAATAATGCACTGCAGCTTCCTCTGAAGTCCATGAATCATGGATACACGCAGAAAGACCCATCTTGTGTTGGAACTAAAGGTGTCGAGAGATGAAGTAGTCAGAAGTGCAGGGGTGACAAATGGAGGGCTCAGCAGAAAGTCAATCAAGCCATTGAAAGACTTCAGCACAAGGAGATAATGGGAAGAGTTCAAAGCAACAGAGCAGAGCTGGGATGGGGAGAGCCACCCCAGTTTTGGTCCAAAGCCACAAAGAGCAGAGGTGGTGATGGTGGTGGAAGAGGTCTCCCGAGTGGAGCAGGACTGCTATTTCATAAAGGTTATCTTTCGGATGAGACGTTAAACCGAGGTCCTCACTCTCCCATTGCACTTTTTGTAAAGAGTAGGGGTGTAATCCCGCTGTCCTGGCCAAATTCCCTCCATCGGCCCTTACCTATTATGACCTCCCAATCATCCCCACCGAATTGGCTCTATCACTGTCTCTCCACTCACCATTAGCTGGTGTATGGTGAGTACGTGGCTGGCAATGATGTCCTGTGGCTGCCATCGTATTAACCAAGTGGATGCTGCACACTGGTGGTAGTCGATACCTTCCCCTGCCCCCATAATCTTTCACAGTGGTTTGGAAGTGTGGACAAATTCCCCCTGTATGACAAAGCCAATGCAGGCCTGCAACATATCCTGTCCGGATGCAATGTTGCACTGACACAGGGCCACTTTAGATGGTAGCACAACCAGGTGTTAAGAAAGCTGGTAGAGAAGCTGGAAAAATTAAGAGTACAAGCGAACAGCATCTCAGCATCTCCCCGGCCAAACATTGGGTTCCTCAGACTAGGGGAAGGGGCACAGATGACAGGTACAGAGAGAACAAAGTGCCTGCTTGCACCTGAAAAGGGGTGGGAGATGCGCATTGACTCACAACTCATCTTTCCAACTGAGGTCACGCAAATAACACTAAAACAGATGCTGTGATTTTGTCAGCAGCGTCTAAACCCTGGTTTATACTTCTGCGTCGAGTGAACGGCGTGTTTGTACTGCTCTGCAATAACACTTCTGAAACGCTAGCTGGCAGTAGGTTTTTATGTTCCTCTGTGTCGAGTTTCTTCACTGGTGTTGTGTTTTTTCTGAATACTACCTTAATGTACAAGTGGTTTAAACACGCTCATTTTGAGCCGGGAACCGGCGGATGTGCAACAACTTTAATCATAAGGTAAACAAAAAACAAAACTTTCCATCTGGAGCTCCTTCATGGGACTTGACACTTGTAAACACTCGCTCCAACAGGTTTGCAGGGCTCTCGGTCCTGCCCACACTCGTCAGCGCTACCAAGCCGATCAATCACAGAGATTGCGCTACGAGTTGTTGCAACGTGTAGTTACATTTTGCAAAGGCTGCGCCAGAGCATAAGTGTGAGCTTGACGCAGAAGTATAAATCAGCCTTAAGAAGGTACTTGTGATCGAGTTGACTGTGCTGTGGAAGGAGAGAACGGCAGCAGCGCAAGAGTTCAAGCAGCACAAGTACTCTGACTTAGCAGCGGACTGCATAGTCGGGGGGTTGGTCGTCGACAGTTCATCCCATAGAAGTTGGGTGCAGGGGGTTTGTCAGGAAGTTAATTCACCTTCTCTGCATTACGGGGGCATCTGGGATGAGTCTGAGAAGAGCTATTGAGGAGCTGGCGGAGGGATAGAAAAGGGAAGTTATTGGATGTGGATATGGAGGAGGAACAAGAATTGGGGTGTGGTACCCCATTAAGGGCAGGTGCAAAGGGTGGCAGGGATACGTCTCCACAAGCCACTGCCCCCCACCGGGAGATGTACTGGGCAGGGGCTGAAACATCAGTGAACTGTGGTACCAGCTGACGACTCTGCAGCTGACCCAAAAAGTGCACTGGAGGAGGTGCGGCAGGCAGAAATGTCAAGCAGGTGATACTACTTGTACATCAAAAAGTATACTAATGTGGTTTTTGACCATTGAATGTAGAACTCAACCTGTGTTCACTACGAGACGCTATGATGAACAGAAGACACTGCTTGTGAGTAATCTGGACTGACCGAACAACAGCTGATTAAAAAGTTTGCTTGATTTGGATCCATCTTTACTGTGCAAGTCTTCAGACACATTGAAAAAATATCATGTGTATGGTTATGTGACTTTCCATCATCGGCGTGATGCAGAACAAGCACAAATGACTCTGAATTACACTGAGTTAATGTTCAAACCAATTATCATTATGTGGGGCCCAGACAGAGCTGTTGAGGTCCTTTTCAGATCTTGATGAAAGCTCTAATAGAGAATCAGAACAGAGAGAAACCAGTGGAGAAATAGAGAATAACATTAGCGGAGAAACAGAGAGAAACCAGTGGAAAAAACAGATTAGAGAATCTAGTGGAGAAATGGAGGAGAGAGAAACCAGTGAGTTGTCATGGGTGTCATGGGTGAGTTGTCGTGAAAAGTGCTGTTGAAACTGTTGTGAGCAGTCCAGCAACCTAGGCTGGAGTCAGCATTAGTGTGTGTGCTTATGCATACTTAAGGAACCGGACCTAATATGCAAAAATGAACAGCAGCACGAACAGCACAAGCCAGTCAGGTTCCTCCACATCAAACTTACTCATCCAACAGTCCAAAGTGTCCGAAATCCCCCCTCCACCAAACATTACTCTTGAAAACCAACAAACCCACATTCGTCCATCAGATTGCCTCACTGAGAAGCGTAATTGGTTGCTGCTCCAGACAGAAAAGCAAGATTTGTTGCTGCTCCAGACAGAAAAGTGTGATCGGTTGATGCTCAGATTGAAAAGTGTGATTGGTTGCTGCTCCAGACTGAGAAACGTGATTTGTCACTGCTTCACACTGAGAAGTGTGATTGGTTGTTGCTCCAGACTAAGATACATGATTAGTTGCTGCTCCAGACTGAGAAGTGTGATTGGTCACTGCTCCAGACTGAGAAGCGTGATTGGTTGCTGCTCCAGACTGACACTATGGCCCAATCCCAATTCTACCCATTAGCCCTTCCCCTTACCCCTACCCCTCGTTTTGCGCGTGCCCGCCAAGGGGTAGGGGTGTCCCAATTCTCTTTAGCTTGAAGGCGTAGGGCTAAGGGCAAGGGGTATACACCCCTTCGAACGAAGATTTTTCAGGAGCACACTTGAAACGGAGGGGTAAGAATATTTCCCAGAATACACCAGCCACAACGGCAGTATAGCTGAACCCGGAAGTAAGGAGATCCACAAATTAGTATTTTTTGTCATTATTACAAATTTTTATGACAAACAAACACATGTTTTATTATATTCATAACCGCGTTCATGTTTTACGGTCATGCTTTTTAAAAAAAAACGCAAAAAAAAAAAAACGCTAAATTTCGCGATCTATAATCCCTAATAATAACTCCTGTACAGCAGTCCTACAACATTCTGACACTCGATAACACTCGAATACCCTGTCAGAGCAGTCTAGTGGCTGAAAATGAGCTTTTTACAGCGTCTGCTATAATGTTAATGTTGTTTTCGTGTGTTTACATAGATGAATACGGCCACTGTGTAAATACACAGTACAGTTACGATCTTATTGCCACATTAGATCGTTATGATAACATAATATATGCCTTCAGTGATTTCCTGAAGAAAAACACCACAAAATAACACTACTGGAATAACTACAGCAGTCGCGATCGTCTGATCTCATATGAAGCAAGAGATCGTGATGACATCTGATGACGTGTGCAGGTGTTGAAGTGCTGTCCCAATTCTTAGGGGTAAGTTTTGAAGCCCTTCCCCTTAACCCTCGGTTGTAAGGGCCAAGGGGAAGGGGAAGGGGTAGGGGTACAAAAATAGAATTGGGATTGGGCCTAAGTATGGTTGCCTTGAACCGAAGCACGCTTGTTCCCCCTCCTGTCTCCCTCTACGGCCTGCACTCACATTACATTCGGGCCTGGGCATGCTTACGTCATCTTAGCACAGTGGAGATTTCTTTAGTTATGTCGTTTTAGTAGTTTGGGATGCGATGACACGCAGTCAAATATTTCGCCGAACAGATTAGCCACTTTTGAAGCTCATAAACAACCATAAAGTTGTCATGCTGCAGCAATTAGGAGGTTTGCAAAGGTGCAGCTGTCGTGCAGTGAGGGGTGCAGTGCGTCTTCAATAAACAACGACAGTTTGCGTTCATTGAACAATAAGAATGATAAATAAATCCATATCAAACAGTCCCTTAAAAGTCATGTCTCGTCTTCAGTTTCGAGCTCAGGCGCGTTTTGCACTCACACTACAAGCGTACCGTGCCAAAGCCCAAGTGAACCGCGCTCTGGCACACCTCTTCCAACCAGGCCAGGGCCGGCCAAGTGAACTGTGCCTGAGCCCGATTCAGATCACTCACACTTCTCAAACAATCCGGGAAACGGGCCTGGGCATGGTTCGGATAGCATAGTGTGAGTACGCCCTGAGAAGTGTGATTGGTCACTGCTCCAGACTTAGAAGTGTGATTGGTCACTGCTCCAGATTGAGAAATGGGAATGGTTGTTGCTCCAGGATGAGAAGCATGATTGGTCGCAGCTCCAGACTTAGAAATGTGATTGGTCACTGCTCCAAATTGAGAAATGGGATTGGTCGCAGCTCCAGACTGAAGCCGCGGTCACACTGGATTTTACTCCCCATACGCAAGCGAATGCGTCAGACTGGAAACGCAGGGTCATGCGTCAAGTTACGAGTGAACTCTGACCTGCGAAATCGCATCACTTGACCGCATGAGACCAATCCAGTATCAAAACATGACCTCTCTGGACAGAAATTTAAAACATAGAGCAATCGCTCGCTTTTTAAATGCCTATTCATCTTGTTTATTCCCGCCCCTTTTCGCAGCGCCGTATGACAGAATTTCGCAAGCTCAAACTCTAGTGTGACTTCGGCTTGAGAAGTGTGTTTGGTCACTGCTCCAGAATGAGAAGCGTGATTGGTTGCTGCTCCACACTGAGAAGTGTGATTGGTCAATGCTCCAAATTGAGAAGTGTGATTGCAGCTCCAGACTGAGACAAAACATTCCACTAACTTTAAATAGAGCGTGTTACCACCATGCTTTTCTATTTATACAAAACAACTTCTAACACATTTTAATAAGATACCTTTTTATCTTAAACAAAAGGACGTTCAAAAGACAACTAAAGAATTTCCACCTTGGCGCAAGGATACGTTTCCAACACAATGACCGCGGTGGCACAGCAGCACTTTGGCATCAGTTGAATGGTTTCAGTACCGTGGAAAGAAAATAATCCAGATACAGGTAAAATATATGTTTTTCTATAGGCATGTGTGTTGTTGTTTTAGTTTGACCGTACAAATGAGGGTGTCATTAAGGAAATATATCAGAATTTTACATGGGCAACTCCTGATTTGTGTGCCTGACGGCTAATCTCTCCATTAAATATGAGTTAAAAATAAGCTAATTTGACTCAAAAGTATAGTATTGTGCTTTGTTTGACATTATTCAAGTATTATGTAGTTCTGTGACAACACCTCACGCAGTAGGTATAGATAATTGTGCGACTATTCATTCATTTTCTTTTCGGCTTAGTCCCTTTATAATTAATCCGGGGTTGCCACAGCGGAATGAACTGCCAACTTATCCAGCACATGTTTTTTACGCAGCCGATGCCCTTCCAGCTGCAATCCATCTCTGGGAAACCTTCACACACACTCATTCACACTCATACACTACGGACAATTTAGCCTACCCAATTCACCTGTACCACATGTCTTTGGGGGAAACCAGAGCAGAGAAAACCCAAACAAACGCGTGGAGAACATGCAAACTCCCCACTGAAACGCCAACTGACCCAGCCGAGGCTCGAACCAGCGACCTTCTTGCTGTGAGGCGACAGCACTACCTATTGTGCCACCGCGTCGCCCTAATTGTGTGACTAATTAAAAATTAAATTGATCTTTTATCTAATACTTCACTTCTATGTTATTAAAAATATATTTTCAACAACTGAGTTAGACTGCGATGTCTGTATAAGGTAACGTAACTGGCAAAGTCAGTGATTATTTGTACTTTTAATTTTTACTTAAGTTGTGTCTATTTGTGCCATTTTTCACTTTATACTCATTATTTTCAATATAATTTAATATACATTCCACATTTCAGCATGTTCTGGTCTGTCCGAGTGCTTGACTCTGACTGGCTTGAATTTCATTAAAACAGTGGTTAATGCTCTTTTAGTTCAAGTCAGATTTTCTTCAACAATTGCTCAAGCGTTTCACTGAGTAAGAAAACCAGAATCCAGAAAGGGGATCAGACAATCCTGTCATTTGGAGTGGACTGAGCTGAGTCTCCAAGTACACCTGGTATAATTGTCTGAGGTATGTTCAAATATTTATATAATGCAAATTTATATTTTTATATAAATTTTAAATAAGTTTTAAATATCATGTTCTTCTACAGTACCAGAAAACTTTCAAGAGTTCACACTTAGCTGATGATTTATTATAAAGCTTGTTTGGGATGCTGTCCCAGGAGAGAGCCCTGAGCTCATAAGATCCTCGAGCCCGGGGCTCCCTCCCATTGCAAGGCAAGAAGGGAGATTGAGCTCAGGTAGATCTCGAGAACTCCCCTGTCATAATGATTGAAGAACAGATAATAGTTCTCTTTAACGAGATAGGTAGCAGGTAGGAGCAAGTCTATAGTCTTGATTAGTCAATACTTAGGTTGCATGTTTTTTAATCGGTGGGAGGAAACCAGAGAACCCGGGGGAAACCCACGTGAGCACGAGGAGAACGTACAAACACCACACAGAAATGTCCGCTGGTTTGGTAAAGCCTAGAACCATTGACATTCTTGCTGTGAGGCAACAGCGCTAAGCACTGGGCCACCGTGTCACCCATCTAGAAAGGAGGAGGAATAGGGGTGGAAGGGGGGATTCTTCAAAGCGAAGATAGAGGTGATACGTAACCCGGGGTATTTGTAGTAGCTTAGGGATCGTCTGATTGGTGCATAGTGAATTTGGATAATGTGGGTCCAGCCGCTAGCAATCATAAGCACGTGATCCTCTCGAAATTAGTTTATAAATAAACTTCACTTGTTGTTGATTAATATATCATCATCTTAAGTGATGCAGCACATCTCTTGACCAGACTGCCAAGGAGTAACATTGAATTTGCAGAATTTAAGCAGTTTTAGCAGGTACAGATCCAACATTTCAAACACACATATAACACACACTATTGCTCACACACACACAAACACACCATCCTTTCACACTACCATTTTGTCACATACAAACATTCACACACACACACACACACACACACACACACACACACACACACACACACACACACACCACACACACACACACACACACACACACACACACACACACACACACACACACACACACACACACACACACACAGCTCAAAATGAGACATCGGTGGTATCCCGATCATGATATTTTTACTATACTTGAAGTTGAAACAAACACAATTTGCATTATTCTTGTAATCTTATCAAGTAAATAATTATCTTATTTTAAAAGGCTGACAATAAATAGAATTAAATACATGAGAAGTGCTTGAGCATCACTTGGGGTCTGTCAGTAGCTGTGGCTGTCTGTCTGATGTTTGTCAAAAAGGTGAGGCGGTACAAAATTTGATAGAAGTGGCCACCTCGTAATTCTCTGTGCAGGAATAACCCTGTACACATTCTCTCTCTCTCTCTGTCTCTCTCTGTCTCTCTCTGTCTCTCTCTGTCTCTCTCTGTCTCTCTCTCTCTCTCTCTCTCTCTCTCAATTCAATTCAATAGTTGCTTTATTGGCATGACAAATGTTACAAATGTATTGCCAAATCAGTTCTAAAGTTTACATAAAAAGTATCATGCATAAAAACAAAACAGTAAACAAGGTAAATAGTAGTAGTAAAAAAAGGAAAAAAAAAGATGATACAAAAATAATAATAGATCAGAATAAACTGTTCATTTAACAACCAACATTTTAGGATAAAACAGTAATAAAAACAATAATAATCAGTATATTTACAATGATTCATTTATAATAATCTTGGTGTGTGTGTGTGTGTGTGTGTGTGTGTGTGTGTGTGTGTGTGTGTGTGTGTGTTTTCCAGGCGCATCACTGATGTTTTTATTGGTCTGCTCTCTCTTTTTGTGACAGGCGTTGATGTATTGCGCCACTAGAAGGACACAGTCAGTTTTTTCCCCTAGTAAATATTGAAGCTGTGTTTTATTGTCTAACTCAGTGAATTGTGGGTAAATGCTCTGTAGTTTGGGGTAGAATGTTTCTCTGATGTGGTAATAGTTTGTTCAGTGAGGAAGTGTTTCTCCGTCTCCACCTCTGCCTGGGCACAGTGTGGGCAGATGCGGCTCTCTCTGGGTTGCCAGTTCTGTCTGTATCGGCCCGTCTCTACAGTCAGACTGTGAACACTTTCTCTTTCTCGCTCTCTCTCTCTCACACACACACCATTTTTTGACTTACACACAATCACTCTCTCTCTAACACACTTACACACCACCTTTTAACATACACTATTCACATGCACAGTATCACTCTGACTCACACTAAATGCACTGTACACATCACCACATTTCTGTTGCTCTGCATTACTGAAGCTGTTCTTCATTTAACAGGTGTCTTTTCAACATCGGCCTGTCAGCTGGCGGTCAGTCCTGCACTATGAGTGGATGGAGTAGAGCAGGGGTGTCCACACTCGGTCCTGGAGGGCCAGGGTCCTGGAGAGTTTAGCTCCAACACTAATCAAACAAAGCTGAACCAGTTAATCAAGCGCTTATACTAGAAAATTCCTGGCAGGTGTGTTGAAGCAAGTTGAAGCTAAACTCAGCAGGACACTGGCCCTCCAGGACTGAGTTTGGACACCCCTGGAGTAGAGCATCCAGAAAGTCTGCCTATATTTTTTTACCTACCTATTGTATTATATTTGACCATACTTTGAATTTTTAGTTTACTCAGAAACAAAAATTTACCCTAATTTCATCCAATTTTTCTTTCTTAAAAAGAGTATTCTTAGTTAACACTGTGGTCCTCGATGATGCATATAATGCAAGTCAATGATTACCATCTCTTTGGAAGTTTTCCTCTTTGGAAACAACCATATAAAAATAAAACTAAATGAGTACATACGGCACCTGAGTATTGACCTTATTTTTCACGTAAGCATGGATGCGGTCATCGTAACTTTAATGACTTCTGGCCACATTCATTTTTATAAATTTTTAGCCAAACACAACAGTTTTAGCCAAACTAATTTTTAGCCAAACACAATACTGCTTGATGTTGCAAACTGGTATTTTCTGATATTATTTCATTTTTAATGTAATGTCATACAAGTTGTTATTAACCATTAACTGACATTTCATCACCTTAGAATTATAAGGTTCTATCTGACATTTTTGTCAAAATTGAGTTATTGACATATTCTTATTAAATGACAACTTATTTACATTATGGGATGTTTTTTTAATAAGTTGTTTACATTTTAAGACTTTTTATTTAAAAAACAAATGTTGCACACATACTGTTTGCTATGGAATGCAAAAACATTGAAGCTCAGTATCTCAAAATCATTCAGAACGCAGATAGAACCTTATAATTCCAAGCTGACGATTTGTTAATACTGTTAATTACCAAAGTCCTGTCACAGGGATGGTTCAAAAGGTGCACTTTTGTACCATACAGGTAGACATTACACTGTCAGAAATAAAGGTAGGCGAGCTGTCACTGGGGTGGTACCTTTTCAAAAGGTACACATTTGTACTTAAAGGGTCCATATTTGTACCTCAAAAGTATATATTAGTACCTAAAAAAATTAAGAGGAACACTTTTGTACTTTTTAAATACTAAAATGTACCCTTGAGGTATTAATATGGACCTTTAAGGTACAAATTTGTATCTTTTGGAAAGGTACCACTCCAGTGACAGCTCGTGTACCTTTATTTCTGAGAGTGTAGTAACTTTAGGGTACCCTTTTGTACATTTTAAGGTTCACTTTTGTACCTTTTTGTACCTTGTTTACTATGAGGTACACATTTGTGCTTTTAAGGTATTAATATGTACCTTTAAGAACCTATCAGGAACAAAACTGTACTGCCCCAGTGACAGATTTAGTACCTTTATTTCAGAAAGATTATATATATATATATATATATATATATATATATATATATATATATATATATATATATATATATATATATATATATATATATATATATATATATATATATATATATTCATTCTATCATTCATTTTCTTTTTGGCTTAGTCCCTTTATCTATCAGGGGTCACAACAGCGGAATGATGAACTGTAAACTTATCCAGCATATGTATTATGCAGCGGATGCCCTTCCAGCTGCAACACACTGTTGTTTTTCTCATTCACACACATACACTACGGACAATTTAGCTTACCCAATTCACCTATACCACATGTCTTTGCACTTAGGGAAACCAGAAGAGCACCCAGAGGAAACCCACGTGAACATGGGGAGAAACATGCAAACTCCACACAGAAATGCCAACTCGAACCAGCAACCTTCTTGCTGTGAAGCAACAGTGTTAACCACTGAGCCACTGCACCGCCCTATTTCAAAGTAAAGACACCATATGTCATACAAACCATATACTGTCTTTAATTTCTGACTCAATTAATTGTTTCTTAAGCATGTTTATTCCTCTTGATAAATGTTCTTTAGCTGAAAAATAGATTTATTCTGCAAATTATTTTATTATTTTGTTACTTTGCTTCTCTGAATTGATTAATCCAGAACTGTTGAATTTATTTACAGTATTATGGCAAGTTCTTTACAGTATAAGTAACAACAATTAAATTACATAAAAATGAAAAGTAATCTAATTACAGTAGCCATTTTGTTTCATTCAACTTACTACATTCAACACTCTGTAAATATAGCATACATAACATAAAGAAGTTTGTTTATATTTTGAAGATAGTTGGAAAGCCTTTTGTTGACTGTTGGCTTCCATTGGATAAACAAAAGAAAGCCTGATACTGCTTTGCTCATATTCCCGCATGGTTTGGTACAAGTGATGACAGATATTTTAATATTTTGATTTTGTTAATATTTTATTATCACAACATAAATTGAAGGTGAGTGATGAGTGATGTCCATGTGCTCTCCAGTGGGCAGATGTGTGAGCTGTGCTCGCTCTAGGACCCGGTGTCCCCTCTCGCGTCTTTTGGTTTCTTGATGCTCTCCGGGCTCACGCCTTAATGGGTTTCAGACAAACCACTTCAGCCCTCAGATGAGCAGCTCTGGATATACACGGGGATTGTGTGTCTTGCCGATCAGGAGACGCCTGTGGATCATGTTACCGTGAATATTGACAGAAATAAAGCGTATTTCACGTATCTGCTCTCTCACCGTGTCAGTCTGTATGCATTTGCGCGCGCACTGGGAGTTTCCGTCAATCTACGGATGAGATACCGCTGGAAGTCAGAGCTTCAGGGGCACAACTTTTCTGATTTATTCGTCTCAGAGGACCGGCAATTTTTGTAAAACGAAGGTAATTCACCTCATATTTTGTCATGTTTTTATTGGTTTTGAGAAGTGCAGTTTCTGAGGATGAACATTTTAGAAATTCAAACTTAGCCCAAGTGACCGCGCCTGATTCTTACACAATTTATGTTATGTTTCTACAGTTTTGAGGTACTGTATCTCTGTTGAAATATAGAATGATTGCAATTATGGCTGTTATATTTGCAAGAGTTTTACGTTGTAAAACTTTTGACTTGCTGTCTGGCTCATTAGTGCGCGCTCCGGAGACGCGCGTGTGCGCTTTACCTCCAAACGCAGAAATAAACGTCAGTTTAAGTTTTCTTTCAATTAAATTCTTATCTCAGAGTGTTTGACTTATATTATAGACTGAAATTACCTTTTTTGTTCGGCAGGAATAGCACGGCAATGATTCTGCGACGGGGTCATTCACATGGATTTCTAATCCACCTGTTTCTGCTGGTTTTATGGCGTGCATGGTAAGCAAAACAAAAAGCCTTCTCTCACTGGAGCGCGCATTTGTTCCTGTTCACTGAGCTTTATAAGGTAAAGCCCAACATGGTCCAATAACGCGTGGATATTAAAGTCTCTCTCTCCCTTTCTCTCTCAGAGTCAGTCATAAAAGCTTTATTGGATAGATTGTCACCATTTACAATACAGCCAAAGAAAATACAGTAGGCTATTGGAAATTAAATAGTTTAAATTTATAATTTGCAGTATGAATGTAACTTAAAGGCACCCTTTACCAAAATTAACCATGGTTTTATTACAAATAACCAAAATTATTTATAGTTGTTTAGCAACACTAACCATTGTTTAACTGTGGGATTTGTTGTGAAACTGTGGTTATTCAAATGTTAATGAATAAATGTCAATATACCAATAACATGGTGATTACACTTTTACTATAAAAACAATGGATAATTATCTAACAAAAAATATTCTGGGATTATTTGTTGTTATTTATCATTTAAAACATACATGACATTTGTTCTTCATAAAATATCAAATAATATCTTTTGTAAAGTGTCTCAGATTTCTCCGATGTCTCTGATAAAATGTGATTTTACGTATGGAATCGGTGTTCACATAATCTGTTTGCTCAACAAAATGTTTCAGAAAATAATCTTTTATTGTTATTCTGTTTATTACTCAATTTATATTATACTTTGTTTGCACGTTTTTATTTGACATATTTTAGAACAATATAGAAATAAAAGCAAACATTTTGTTTTGAATTCTTTTCTAAAAATACTATGAACTTGTATCTTTTTAATACGTCTTGGCAATACATTCCAAGCAACCAAGGTACGTAGTATGCCAAAAATAATTTCTTCCAATTTCAACATGGATAAATATCCTTGCTACTTGCCCTATAATGACATTACCCTAATACTAAAACATAATAATCCGATAAATACTTTAGCACCATTTTTCTTGAAATTTTAAATACCGTCAGTAAACCTTTAAAAAATGAATTTTATAATTTCATAATGTTCTTGTTGCAAATGTGTCAGTAGAGGTACTTCCAAAACAAGCCCCCAGATACTTTCTTATAACCCAAATGTCACAAAGATACAGTTGAAATCAGAATTATTAAACCCCCTTTAAAAATGTATTTTCTTTTTTAAATATTTCCCAAATGATGTTTAACAGAACAAGGAAATTTTCAAAGTATGTCTGATAATATTTTTTCTTCTGGAGAAAGTCTTATTTGTTTTATTTCGGCTAGAATAAAAGCAGTTTTTAATTTTTTAAAAACCATTTTAAGGACAAAATTATTAGCCCCTTTAAGCTATGTTTTTGTTTCGATCGTCTACAGAACAAACCATCGTTATACAATAACTTGCCTAATTACTCTAACCTGCCTAGTTAACCTAATTAACCTATTTAAGCCTTTAAATGTCACTTTAAGCTGTAAAAAGTGTCTTGAAAAATATCTATTAAAATATTATTTTCTGTCATCATGGATAAAAGATAAAAGAAATCAGTTATTAGAAATGAATTATTAAAACTATTATGTTTAGAAATGTGTTGAAAAAATTGTATTTTTATTTCTTCGTTAAACAGAAATTGGGGAAAAAAATAAACAGGGGGGCTAATAATTCAGGGGGGTTAATAATTCTGACTTCAACTGTATATAATAGATATCACCTTTTTGAAAAAGTACAACTGCAGATTAACCATATAAACACTTGGCAGCTATAACTCACACCTTACCTTTTCATGATTTGGATTGTAATGTAATAACACCATTTGAAGAGCTGATAGGGAACAATATTTATTGTGAAAATCTAAACAAATAATCTTGATTTGCACTGAATTGAATTTGCACAGTGCATATTCATGTTAAACATAAGAATAGTGTGTCACAGTAACATAATAACCTTGTTATATACAGTTTTTAGTATTTATATTGTTTTGAATCAAAACAATATCAGTTTGATATCTGTTGTTTAAATAAGTTCATTATTTTTGACAACTAGAAATAGCAGACTAAATAAAGCTTTCTTCTGTATTTGCCTGACATTAGAGGCACGATGTACAAATATTACTTCTCTGACAATTAATTAGACAGCTATTTGCACAGCAGTCACAGTGCAAGGAGGGTGATTTAGATCTCTTTTGTTTTTATGTAGTTAATTTATGTCTTTTAACAAAAATATGTGTCAAATATTTCTGGAAGTTGGTAACAGTTACTTAAATTGTAAGTGTCATGCACCTTATCTGAGTTTTTAAAAATCAGGAATCAAGTTATTTTGATGAAATTACTTCATGAAAACACACTAGTGATTGACCTTCACTTATGCTGAACCCGGAACATTCCTTTAAGGCTAGTCAGTGGTTGCAACTAAATTACTTTAATATTTTTATAGAGGCTTATGATCATGAAAGCAATAATTGCAAAAAGTTTGCTATGTACCTAATTATATAAAGTTATATGCAAATATGCATGCACACCTAGAGGGAATAAGAGTGTGTTAGTAGACTGGCCTTTGCAAAATCAACTCTCAGGTGTTTTGCTACAGCTGCCACGTCTGTGCTTTTGCCAGATGGTCATCCTCTCATAATTACACTGTACAAAGTGTGTTGAAGCAAAGTGTTCTCTGTGTGTGACTGTATAAGTACACTCATCGGCCACTTTATTAGGTACAACTTACTAGTACCGGGTTGGACCCCTTTTTGCCTTTTCAGAACTGCCTTAATCCTTCGTGGCATAGATCCAACAAGATACTTTAAATATTCCTCAGAGATTTTGGTCCATTTTGAAATGATAGCATCATGCAGTTGCTGCAGATTTGTCAGCTGCACATGCATGATGCGAATCTCCCGTTCCACCACATCCCAAAGGTACTCTATTAGATTGAGATCTGGTTACTGTGAAGGCCATTTGAGTACAGTAAACTCAATGTCATGTTTAAGAAGCCAGTCTGAGATGATTTGCGCTTTATGACATCGCGTGTTATTCTGCTGGAAGTAGCCATCAGAAGATGGGTACACTGTGGTCATAAAAGGATGGACATGGTCAGCAACATTACTCAGGTAGGCTGTGGTGTTGACACGATGCTCAATTGGTACTAATGGGCCCAAAGTGTGCCAAAAAATAATCCCCACACCATTACACCACCACTACCAGCCTGAACCGTTAATACAAGGCAGGATAGATCCATGCTTTCGTGTTGTTGACTCCGAATTCTGACCCTACCATCTGAATGTCGCTACAGAAATTGAGACTTATCAGACCAGGCAACGTTTTTCCAATTTTCTACAATGTCCAATTTTGGTGAGCCTGTGCGAATTGTAACCTCAGTTTACTGTTCTTATCTGACAGGAGTGTCACACGGTGTGGTCTTTTGCTGCTGTAGCCCATCCGCCTCAAGGTTGGATGTGTTGTGCATTCAGAGATGCTCTTCTGCATACCTCGGTTGTAGCGAGTGGTTATTTAAACTACTGTTGCCTTTCCATCCGCTTGAACCAGTCTGGCTACTCTGACCTCAGGCATCAACAAGGCATTTGCGCTCACAGAACTGCCGCTCACTGGATATTTTCTTTTTTTTGGACCATTCTCCGTAAACCCTAGAGATAGTTGTGCGTTAAAATCCCAGTAGATCAGCAGTTTCTGAAATACTCAGACCAGCCCGTCTGGCACCAACAACCATGCCATGTACAAAGTGACCTTTCTTCCCCATTCTGATGCTCAGTTTGAACTGCAGCAGATCGTCTTGACCATGTCTACATGCATAAAATGCATTGAGTTGCTGCCATGTGATTGGCTGATTAGAAATGTGCGTTAACGAGCAGTTGGAACAGGTGTACCTAACAGATGTACCTAATAAAGTGGCCGGTGAGTGTATATTCATATCTCAGATGTGTGTAACGCTGAATGTATCTTTTATAGTTCTGAGGCAGAAGTATCCGGCTCAGATGCCTTTAAAAACAACATTACCCTCTTCACACGGATCTTGGACCGGCTTCTGGATGGCTACGACAACAGACTGAGACCTGGTCTCGGAGGTAGGAACACCTAAAAGTTGTTTTTACAGTGCAATAAAAAAAAAAAATGGTCATTTCGTTTGCAGTCCAATTGATTTGACACAACAGGACAAAATTCAGTAGGTGAATCCAATAAAATGAGACACAATGTGTAACACAGTAAGAAACATTAAAGTGACTCAGTGTTTATGTGCATTGTCACTCTGACTTGATTTTACCACTGGTAAACTAATTATATCAAGTTGATGACCTGCAAACACGAGCTGAAGGAGAGGAAAACAAAACCCGCAATCAACAAACCCTGTCTCTGTAGTCTGTCAGTGTTAATATATATTTATGTGGTCCTTGCCATTGTTTGTGCGCTCTGAGCCTGGCAACATAAAAGACATCATGGATCAAGCGACGCCCACCATGAGGCAAATAGATTTCTTGTGCACCTTTCCTCTCGAGATTTGCAGAGACTAGCACACAAATACAGATGCACTGTAGTCTGGACACGCGGTCGAGCTCCAGCCAGGAAGAATTGTTGCCATGGTTCCATTAATGCTGAGTTAAATTAATAGTTCCCTCAGTAATGAAAAAAATTGTAATCTGTTATCCACCTCCGTGTCATGTGAAGCTACAAATTATGTTCCTTCATTTGTGAGATTTTAGGCAGGATACCTGAGCTTTGGTTTTTTTTTATCAAAAAAGTGAACACTGATTTATCAAGCTTCAAAAAACACCATCATAAAAGGAGTCCACATGATTCATCTGCCACAGCAGACTCCTAAATATAAAGGGTTCTGTATCAAGTGGCTCCATAAAGATCCGTTAATATTCACTGAAGGTTCTTTTTAATGTAAAAAGGGTTGTTTATATCATTAAAATATTCTTCACACTAATAAAATTGTTCTTTTTTTTAAAGCAATCACTGAAAGATCACTGTAAAACCGCCATTTAGAATCATTATATTCCAAGGCTTATGAATTCATATGATAGTTTTACATGAGCAGCAGGCTGAAAATGTTGTTTTTCACTGAGCTTTTTTATGGTTTCATTGAGCTTTCAATATTGTGCATAAGTCAAACACAATGATGGAAACACAATTACTGTTTTTACATTTACAAGTACTGTGATTTATTTACTTAACAGATGTAATTGAATAAAGAAGAGTAAACAGTCCACCTTTCTCAATCTTCTCAAATGGTGTTTTAATATTTCTAAAAAAACAAATGTGTCAAAGACGTCTACAATATTCTAATTCTGTGCATATGTTTAATCTGCTACTTTACATGTTGGATCCTGCCTCTACATTCAGCAAATTCAGTATTTAATAATGAATTGTGATTGAGTGGTCATTTTCTTTAAAATATGATATGATTGACTGTGCTTTTCTTATGTGATAAAACTCACTTTATCACACAGCATCAAGATATTATTCTGAACCAATGCTGAATTTCTGATTTGAGCTAATTAATTACACTAATGTGCTTTAGAACAGCTTTTTCAAGCAGAATCTGGATTTTCCCCATGGTTGAGTTTCCTTAATTGATTCGGCTATTTTCCTGTTGATCTATAGAAAGCAGCTGTGATCAAATCTCTATTTTAAATGGGGTATATACACACAGACTTTTAATTTTAGCCAGCCAGCCTCAGCTCTTCCGGGTAGGGTTGCACCAGCTGTTTGTAAGTTCTTTCTTAAACTGGAACGTAAAGTCCACACTAGGGGCTTAGTTACTACTAGCTAGTTTGTAACTAAATTCGTTCTCACTTCGGTTGCATCACATGTTCTTAAGGCAATCTGTAGTTAGTAGGTCGTAAGCTCTCTGTAAAGTCATGCGTAGTCGCACTGAATGTTGTAATATCCAATAAAAAGCATTTAAATCGTTAAACTGCTTTAAAATTTTGCAACTAATGCATCTATATAGAACTGTCCTATGAAAATTAATAAAAAAAAATCACATTTTATAGTACATTAAATTACAGTCAGTCACTAATAGCAGACGACGCACACACCTGCATCACGAGCCGTGAGCCGTCTTTGTATAGTTTTACAGCCAACTGTGTGCTAGTTTAAAGCTCCGAGCTTGTAGTCTACACTGAGACTAATAACCAAGCACACTGAATTAACTTTGACTGAAGGGCATCACACACCGGATGCACAGTGACACGGTGCGCACATGACAGTTGAAAGTATTGCACACTTGCGGCGCAGGTGTGTGTCACCTGATCGAAACTTATGTTTATAATTCAGAAATGCATGCTGCTGCGTGACGCGTTGCTGCTTGTCGCAACGCTGCTTGTCGCCGAGCGGCGCTTCTGGTGTACGACCTGCTTGAGGCTATAACTACTGTAAAGGGCGTCATACACCGGATGCGCCGCTCAGAGCCACGATACGGCACACCAAACGCGCACATTTGCATGTTATTTAAAATAAAAATATTTAGATAACACTCTGTGGCGTGGCAGAAATATGAAGTGTCCTGAGCATGGCCAATGCGACTTAGGCGGCAGAATAGTGAGCGAACCCCCCCGGTCCTCACTTTCATCCGCGACATCCTCCCGGTCCTTACTTTCATCCGCGGCAACGCGAAATGCATGGCGCTGCGTGTCGTTAGTTCATTATTTCCAATGGAGGGATGCGCACGTGAGGCAACATGTATGCAAACCCACCAAAACTCACAAACACTGGCGGCGAGGAGAGCGAAAACGTGGTGAATGTTGAGTCCAATGAGCCTTACATCTAAAAATAGAGCAAGGGTGTTTCTTTGGTGACATCGCTTTGACTCACACGTTGAAAATGGGGGATGTGAAACAACATACTGGGCATATAATAATGCGCACCAGTCAATCAGTATTGGTGGGCGGGGGGACCGCACTCCTCTGTCAAGTTGCGGTCGATCTCAAAACCGATCCAATTGGTCCACCGTTTTTATGTTGTTAAATTGAAAAAAAAAAAGGACTGAGTGTGTTTATGTCACACCAATATGACGGTATATACACTATACCTACACATATGTCTGTCCAAAAAGCTTGAAAAGTAGATTTTTCACCATAGGTGCCCTTTAAGGTCTGATTTCTTTAAAAATCAGTGATCTTCACTGCCTGATAGATATACGATATAAAGTGGGTCTCAGATTGGACATGAAACACTGCATTAAATTCTATTTTCCCATGCCATGTCTTTAAAATATGACAGTTTATTTTCCCCCAGTATTTTCAATGGAGTTTCTGCACTGGCCTGCTGGTACTGATGGCGTTAGCGGTTACACGGTCTTTCATTTCATTTTACCCTCGAACAGCTAAATGAATTGAAATTGAAAATAGTCACATAAATCTAACTCCGGAAGTTCATCATTGGCTGTGCATATAGCCCATTGTGCTACAAAGGTGACTAGATTTGATGTGTACTTTCCTGTGTGAAACAGATCGAGTGACAGAGGTGAAGACTGATATCTATGTGACCAGTTTTGGGCCAGTGTCCGATACAGACATGGTAAGACATTCCTCCTCTCATTTTTGTGTATATCAAGGCTGTAGACTCACCACGGCTGCGTTGGAAATTGTAGCTTCTTTACAAATTAGCAAATTAGTGGCTAATTTATGTATGAAATGAAATGACTGAGAAATGTATGACTGTTTAATAAACCTGCTATCAATCTCACCTCTAAACCCCACGGTTAATGGAGGTGTGAACAGAAAGTATGAATGATATCGTATTCATTAGATTTAGCCTCTAAATGAAAGATTTATGAAAGGCTTTGAGATTGCATTGGTGTACCCTCTCCCTTAATAATCAGAAATGGGCAAATTGTTGTTTAATATTGATGCTGACCTGTTTGCTGTTAGGATGATAGAAAGTTATAAATGTTCAGTTTAGCCTGCTCTGCTTCAGCGATCTAACAGTGCTCATCAATGCAAAAACAACAGAAATGGCCAATCAAAACAACGGAAATGGAGCTTTACTGTTCACATGTATAAACACAGATTCAAGCATGACCGTTCAGCTTTTAACAATAAAAGTATGTGAGTATATTTGTATAATGTAAATGACCAACGGTCAGGGGCGGATTTAGTGATTTGGGGCCCTAAGCAATTCCAGGTATGGGGCCCTAACATTTTTGAAAAATAAACTGCATGTTAAAAATTATATATACAGTTGGCGTCAGAATTATTAGCCCCCCCTCCTTCTTTTTTTCTTTTTTAAATATTTCCCAAATTAAATTTAACAGAGCAAGGAAATTTTCACAGTATGTCTGATAATATTTTTTCTTCTGGAGAAAGTCTTATTTGTTTTATTTCGGCTAGAAAAAAGCAGTTTTAAATAAAAAAAAAAAACATTTTAAGGACAAAATTATTAGCCCCATTAAGCTATATTTTTTTTCAATAGTCTACAGGACAAACCATTGTTATACAATAACTTGCCTAATTACCCTAACCTGCCTAGTTATTAACCTAATTAAGCCTTTAAATGTCACTTTAAGTTAAGTATAGAAGTGTCTATAAAATAAAATATCTAGTCAAATATTATTTACTGTCATCATGGCAAAGATAAAAGAAATCAGTTATTAGAAATGAATTATTAAAACTATTATGTTTAGAAATGTGTTGATGAATTTTCTCTTCGTTAAACAGAAATTGGAAAATTACAGCTTAAAGTGACATTTAACCCTTTAACTAGGTTAATTAGGTTAACTAGTTAGGTTAGGGTAATTAGGCAAGTTATTGTATAATTATGGTTTGTTTCTTTAGACTATCAAAAAAAAAATATATAGCTTAAAGGGGCTAATAATTTTGACCTTAAACTGGTTTTTAAATTTTTTTAGCTTTTATTCTAGCTGAAATAAAACAAATAAGACTTTTTTCAGAATAAAAAATATTAACAGATATACTGTGAAAATTTCCTTGCTCTGTTAAACATCATTTGGGAAATATTTAATAAATAAGAAAAAAAATCAAACGGGGGCTAATAATTCTGACTTCAACTGTCCTTTGCAGGACACCGGCCCCCCAGGACCGAGTTTGGCCACCCTGATGTACAGTTAATTAGCCATTTTTGTGATTAGATTTTAATAGTAATAATAGTTTAAAAAACATTTAAACAAATTTAAATCACAATCCATCAAAGTAATCTTTATACTATTTTTCTAATGAATTGAGTAATTGCTGTTTGTGAATAGGCAGCCGTTTCACTGGGAAATGTTGTTTGAACAGGCCCTTTCTTAACAAGCTCACAGTGCTACAGAGATGGCAAAAGTACACACATCCTTTACTTAAGTAGAAGTACAGATACTCATGTTTAAAACGACTCTGGTAAAAGTAGAAGTACTGACTACACTTTTGTACTTAAGTAAAAGTAAAGAAGTACCGCCTGAAAACAAAAGTAAAAAGTACTCATTTCAACCACAGTCCCAAAGACATGCGGTATAGGCAAATAATAATTCAACTACATTTGCAGTAGTTTATAAGTGTGTGTGTGTGTGTGTGTGTGTGTGTGTGTGTGTGTGTGTGAATGTGAGTGTGTATGGGTGTTTCCCAGTACTGGGATGCAGCTGGAAGGGTATCCGCTGCGTAAAACAAATGCAGGATTAATTGGAGGTTCATTCTGCTGTGGCGACCCCTGATAATTCAGGGACGAAGCTGAAGGATAACAAGTGAGATACTGTAGGTAGGTAATCATCCTGACACAAACTCGGTGTTCAGCATGTAGTTTTGCCACTGTTAGATCAAAAATAATAGCTGCCATTCATGTTGATTTTTTCTTTTGCTAAAATAAATACAGAATCAGATATGACTGTAAACAATTTTTTTTTTTGCATTAGGCTAAAGCTTCTTATTCTCTTCAGAGAGTATCTCTCATATATAACCTGCTATTTCAGCGTTTTTTCAGGTATTGTGGTTATTTTATTTAATGGATAAACATGAATTCTGTTACAGTTTTTCTCAGTCACTTTTGTCCATTTCTCAGATCAGAATTGAAATTCTCAAAACTCCCTGTTCAATCTTCAGATCATCATTGTGTCACTTGTGCACATCAGAAAGCAGTTTCTCTTTATGAACAAGTTGCAAAAGCTTTTGTTCATCCATGCAAATGATTATGTGCAATTCTCTGATGTTTCCTATGTTATCAGTTGCTTATGTCATGTTGATCAGCATGTATTATTTTATCTCTGTTGAATAGACTCACCCCCGCAACATTTAATCGTTCAAATGCCCGAACAAGTTGTCTTAATATTTAGTCATAATGCATTTTTTACATTTCTCCCAGGTGAATCTTGACTTTTTCTAATAAATGTCTAAAAGGAGGTTGTCCTATGTTCACATTTTTACTTTTGTTTTTTTCTTTGCGCTATGTGGTGCTCTCTTTTCCTTTCTGTATCAGAATGACATGATCTGGCAACAAATTACAGTACAAACAGCAAAAATATTGCCATAGTTTAAACCAGAACAGCCCTCCAAAGTGCACCGTTATTGACAACATGACTACTAAGTAATTTGAGTCTTATTCTTATACAATGACACAAGGACATGTCATTCTGACGCCACTGACATGTTGACTGTCACAGAAATTTAGTTTTGAGAGATGAACTAAAGGATTTTGAGCAGGAGACTGGCTTTTGCAGGTAATCCATGGTGTTTTGCTATTTATACGTGTTGTTTTGAGAAATGCACTTTGTCCTACTGTTTTACAAATTTCAGTTCTGATCTGAGAAATGTGCCAAAGTGACTGAGAAAAACTGTAATACATTTATTCTATGCTAAAAGCAACATACACAGGTAAGACAGGTAACATACACATAAATTGCCCAGGGGTGCGTTTCCCAAACAACGACGTAACTTGCTGCTGAACTATCATAGTACCATGCATCGTTTGGGAAAAGAACGATGTGGTGACGAGTGTTTCCCAAAACCATTAGTTTTTCTGTCGCAGATCCATGGTTTGAACCACGTTAGTTATAGCGTAAAACGTCCATAATGATGCTCTAAACGGGGTGGAGTAACTTCTTTAGAGAACAACCCCATCATTTCTTTGTGCAAATTATATTGTTGTACACAAACACGCATTTAAAACAAAATCCAATATTAGTTTTGTCATAGATAATATCAGATAATATCATATAAATCATATAAATAAACAAATAATGAGGCTATTTATTAAGAAATGAAATGTAATATTTATTAGAAAATGAAAAGAAATCCTATTTTAATAATAATATTAATGATGATGATGATTATTATTAAGTAGGATATTGTTTATTTATTTTTTGAAAAGTCTGAAAAGTCTTGAAAAGTTTTAATTTGAGCATGTGCAAACCACTGCAGATATGCTCTAACCAGCAGGCCCATGTCATATACAGTACAGATACTTAATAAATAACCTACTATAAATTAAAAGAATTAACTTATGCTATGTTTTTTTTTTGTTTTCACAAGCTTTGGAGATGTAACATAAATTCCGCTTTTAAAAAATAGTCACCTATAGCTTTTGTCATGAGGCTGTGTTCAAAATGACATCAAAGTTTTCAAAGTGCACTGCAAAGGGAGCGCAATTGTAAACATGAAGATCGCTAAAACTGAACTGTAAAAATACTCTGAAAGCAAATTACACCTAAGAGAGATGACCTTAATGCTTTTTTATTTTTAATAATTCAAACTTTGAATGTTAGAATGTTCTAAATGAATAGGGCATAGGGGGGATAAGTGGGAATAGAACACAGCCATTACAAATTCTGTATTAGAAAATATAAACTCATCAGAAATAAAGGAAATAAACCGCAATGCATACATTTTTTATAAAATATTTGATTGTTTTAGTCCTAAATGTACAAATCTTTACAAAAAGCACTATTTTTCGCGGTATTAGAATGAAAGACCAGAGAAAGCCCGTGCAGTATAATCGGAAGTGGACAAAAGGCTTAAGCATTTAAACAGCATGTTTTTGACTGGAATGTGTCTCGTTTACCTGTGATCCGAACGAGCAAAAGTTGTCTTATTACCGTGTAAACGGGGCAGCATCAGTCATGTTAAATTCGCCGACTCCCTCTGTCACTGCGTAGTAATCCTAGCCTTTCTCATAGTAATCTTCATGAACTAGGGCTAGGCCATGTACGGTGCGCGATAGGCTTGAAGAAGCCGCGCGCTTCAGCACGCAGGCGCGCAATGAGGAAAAAGAGACTGACTGCATCAAAAATGCGCTCATATTAATGCGCAATGATAAGAAATAATATAGATCGCGCCACCAAACACATAAAAACGAAAGTAACGACTGTGGTTTCAAAAATGTAAGAAGTAGAAAGTACAGATATTTGTGTAAAAATGTAAGAAGTAAAAGTAAAAAGTAGTCAAAAAAATTAGTAGTGGAGTAAAGTACTGCTACCCGAAAAAACTACTTAAGTACAGTAACGAAGTATTTGTACTTCGTTACTTCCCATCTCTGCAGTGCTAATTATCTGACAGGTGTTTAGACAGACAGCAGATTCGCGGAGAAAGTTGCCTTCCATGTTCTCCAAATTCTCACTCTTGCACACTCTACCTGCCTTTACTCTGATCGCTGGCAGACTGGTGTCGCTAAAACCTCTGTGATTGTAAACAACAGCAAGAAAATAATAAACGGTCCATTTAAATTATTACATTTAAAACAGAGGAGAAGCAGATTAGTTTGACTGTATCAGGGAAATACCTCACGCTCGCGATGCTAAAACATTTGTCGTTGCAAAGGAGAGGAATGATCTGCTTTCAGATTTGAGAGATGGCTGTGTCACACTGTGCCGCCTTTGAGTGCTCTGAGGCAGGGGAGAGACTGACGGTATTACTCGAAGCTCATCGCAAAGAGTAACGTTAGGAATGGCACGGACATATGAGAGTCTCTATAATTCTCCAGTAACCTCTAAAAACATTTGCTAGTCCCTTTTTAGAAAATTTGGCGCTGGGGGGTCTGAAAAGTTGCTAAGTTGGCAACACTGGCTAGCAGTAATCTGACTGAAGCGCTCACACCTCGAGTATGTGCAATATGGACAGAACGTTCCATTATTCATGGGTGCCCCCGGTTTAGAAAGAAGTAATGGGGAATTACCAACCTACGTCACACATGACGTCACACAGGTTCAACCACGCATACCGGTTGCAAAAAAGACCAGTTGCATTAGTAAACATATGTTGTGCGGTAGGATGCAAAAATAGAAAACTTAAATTTTACCGTACACCGCACTGCTTTTAATGCCAATCGCAGACTTCTTTGGCTAATAGGAGCTTAATAGAGTAAGGACCTAATTAAAAATGCAGTTCTCATTTTATATCAGGTTAGTTCACGCTATGCTGAATCATACACATAACAAATTTTTGATTGCAGCAACGATTTCAGCAAAAACAGTTAAATATGGTTAATTAAACTGCGGACACTGAATGCTTAGAATGAAATGTAAAAATGTAAGTTCACATACCCTGCCATACAGGTGCAGTTCGCTGTCAGAATGCAGTTGTTTTGCTTGTTGATGATTACCCAGGCCTTGTACATTTCCGTCTTCTTTCCTTGTCTTTGGCTAGGCAGAACCTCGGTTTTTAGCTCTACAAAATTTTGAATCTGTTATTCATGGAACATTATTTCTTGCACATGACCACATAGAACAAAATTGTAGGCATCCAAAGACATGTAGGCCTTTTCTCATGTAAAATCACTTGGAGTTTCAATGAGATAGTTGTATATTTCGGGCTGGATGCTTGGCCATTTCGTCTTATCCAATATCCATTGGGAGGGTGCTATCGCAAATGGACCTGTCAGACGAACGCCGCTCACTAAAGTTAATTTTGCAGAATAACTGTGCTTATCACTGGGTGACAAGCTGTTATAATAAGCTGAAAGCATTATGTCAATAATATATATAATATATAATCAATATAACGTATCTCTGTACCGCATCGGATGTCATTCCCTCGCTGTAAATGATAGCGCTCCCAGTTTTTTCTGCAACCTCGCTGCCCACGTATCCTGAATGCTTACAAACCGGTAATTCATCTATAACGTTAAAATCTTAACAGTTATAGACAGATTTTACAACATACGATAGAAAATGTATAAAAAAGCTATAGGATTAATACAGGCTTTGTGGCATTGGTCGGGGGCCCCTAATTTCAAGGGGCCCTAAGCAGCTGCTTACCTCGCTTATTGGTTAAGTCCGCCCCTGCCAACGGTAATACGCTTTGATGCATAATACTGCACATGTCTGTCAGATTTTAACACTAAATTGAGAATAACAAATGAATCATTTATGTGATTCATGTAATTCATAACTGAATGTGACAAGACAGAAAATGACTGTTTTCAACACATTAGGTTTTAAACAAATCCATCCAGACAAGGTATGACTTCACATTGTGTAGAGCAAATCAAGTAACATTTACCAAAAAAAATGTCATATTTCCAGGTTGCTCATCTCACTCACTTTTTCTCTGTCCATGCTATGTCTCTCAGTCCTTGTTTTCCATCTGTTGTCTATTCATAGCATTTGGTATCTGCTGCTGGCTAAAAGCTTTTCTCAGTACTCCTCTTTTTCCCCACTTCACACAGTCTGCTCTCAAATATTTAGAATAGAGAGGGGGGAAAGTGTTTGGATGGAAGAAAAGGGATTTTTCACTCATTCATTCATTATTTATTTATTGTCTTTTGCTGCCCGGTGGTGTTTTCTAAAGCTCTCTGAAAGCTCTCACTATCCTGAAGTAGGGAAATCTCTGTTTGCAAAGATCATATTATGTCAGGACGATCATCACACTAGGTATTTCCACTTTATTTGGGTGCCCTAAGGAAATCATGATTTACCCTAGTACATTGCTTGAATTTTCTTACACCTCCACATTTCTTTAGTTGTCTCTTAGTTTATAGACATATGTACATAGATGACTTGTTAGTGGCTCTTTCTATGGGCCGCAATATGTAAACCGTCTGCCATATAGGAACTTTAAAGTCAGTCTGAAGATCAAGTTGACTGTGTCTGCAACCATTACAACATAAAACAGCCTAGCATAGGCATGTTGGAACATCTATATCTGCAATAGACTTCAGCAGATGATTTTTGGAAAACTAACACAGTAATACAAGTTGAAAACATTACACAAGTTAAAATAATGATATTGAGTTAATATACAGCACTGTGCAAATGTTTAGTGATGGTACAATGATCATATACAATTATTTCTCATTCTCTTTATTAGAAAAAGTACAGGTTAGAGTTGGAATGTTTTGGTGTAATTGTTTAAGAGACTTGGAAGACAGATTTAGACCTTCGTCACCTCATGCACACCTCATCATCTACAGCAGTGTTTCTCAACCACGTTCCTGGAGGACCACCAACACTGCATGTTTTTCAATTCAATTCACCTTTATTTGCATAGCGCTTTTACAATGTAGATTGTGTCAAAGCAGCTTCACATAGAAGATTATAGTAAATTGAAACAGTATCAGTTCAGTTTTCAGTGTTTAAGTTCAGTTCAGTTTAGCTCAGTTCAGTGTGGGTTAATAATCACTACTGAGAGTCCAAACACTGAGGAGCAATTCCATCGATGCGCAGCTCTACAGATCCCGAACCATGCAAGCCAGTGGTGACAGCGGTGAGGAAAAAACTTCACCAATTGGTGTAAGTGAAGAATTAAAAAAAACCTCGAGAGAAACCTGGCTCAGTTGGGCACGACCATTTCTCCTATGGCCAAACGTCTTGTGTTTGGATGTCTCCTTTGTCCGTCACACTCATTACGGGTCTTTCAGTCTCTGCTAATGAGCTGATGATCTAAGTCAGGTGTGTTTGGTTAAAGAGACACTGCAAATGTGCAGAGCAGGTGGTCCTCCAGGAACGTGGTTGAGAAACACTGATCTATAGGGTGCAGTAAGATTTGGTTAGCTGTGGCCACTATTAAAGCTAGACCAGCTTCTGTCAACCTCAAATATTTTTTCTTAGGGCCCAAATTTGATAGCGGCCAGCACACCTGTGGATGAATAAGAACTTTGTTGAGTCTCTGGCTGGGTTTGAAACCACCTACTACTCAGTAGGTACTGCGTTTGAATTTAAATGTACTTCTCGGCCGTTAGAAAATTACGTTCTATACAGTATGAATGTAAGAAGTATGAATGGAATTCGGACGTACTACATCTGCCATTTTGTCATGGTCACATGACCTACCTGCGTCAGTTGCGTCGCTTCACTCCCATTCATGAATTCTCTCGCGGGGCATCATGGGATATCGCAGCATGCATGGGATGCGCACTTCAGAATCTCGCTGGAAGTAGTAAGTCATCCGGGTACTTCTCGCATGCTGATTTTTGAATTCTATGAATTCGGACATACTACTCGGCTCGCATACTGATTTTAGCATACTGTATAGTATGGAAGTATGTGGTTTTGGAGGCAGCCAATGATCTGGTTTGGGGCTGCATTTCTGGCAGTGCTGTTGGCATTATTGTATGAATTGATGGGGATGTGAATACTGAAATGTACAGACAGGTTTCAATCCATTATGCCATTCCTTCTGGAAGGCACCTCTTTGCTAATGGTTTTATTATTCAGCATGATAACGTTTCCAAGAGCTGCTAATGCTGCGAAACCCTATTTGGAGAAAGAAATGGTTATGAGACACGGACCATTCTGAGTCTTGAAATAACCTCCACAGTCCACACCTGAATCTTAGAGAGGCCGTATGATCACCAGGACAGAAAAAAGAAAGATTTGACTAAATCTAAAGTCCCTAAAAGAGTTTGAGCTGTACTTGTTGCCAAGGGAGGTCACATTAAACACATTTCTTCTGAAATTTGTGTTCTTGTATTTAACTTCCCATATTATCTGTTTATTATATATAAAAAACACAAACCAAAACATTCACCTGTTGGTGAAATCTTTGTGGTTTTGTGTTGCCAGAGGCTCTGCAGTGTTGTAACATCTTGAAAAACATAGATTTTTTTTACTGTGATAAGATGTCGACTGTTCAATGATGCCAAATGCATCTGTCAATCTGGAGCTGACAAATGTAGCATTTATGAACATAAAAAGATTATTCATTAATATAATGAGACATTGCATATTACTATATGCGATGAGGGCTGTACAGCACTTCAATAGTATAAAATGCAAATATTTCACATTTATTTATATTTGTTACTAGGCGACGCAGTGGCGCAGTAGATAGTGCTGTCGCCTCACAGCAAGAAGGTCGCTGGTTCGAGCCTCGGCTTGGTCAGTTGCCGTCTCTGTGTGGGGTTTGCATGTTCTCCCTGCGTTCGCGCGGGTTTCCTCCAGGTGGTCCGGTTTCCCGCACAGTCCAAAGACATGCGGTACAGGTGAATTGGGTAGGCTAAATTCATTTATTCATTCATTCATTTTCCTTTGGCTTAGTTCCTTTATTTATCAGGGGTCGCCACAGCGGTATGAACCAGCAACTTATCCAGCATATGTTTTACACAGCGGATGCCCTTCCAGCCGCAACCCAGCACTGGGGAACACCCATACACACTCATTCACACACATACACTACGGACACAGGAAGAACATGCTAACTCCGCACAGAAATGCCAACTAGCCTAGCCGGAACTTGAACCAGCAATCTTCTTGCTGTGAAGCGATGGCGCTAACCACTGAGCCACAGTGCCGCCCCCAGACTAGATTTATTAGAGCAAAAATATAATAATAAGTGTAATATCTTCACATTATTAAAATTTTAAATAACAATTAATTCTGTTTTAATATATAATTAATTCTATTAGGCCTATATTTAAAAAGTCTTCAGTATAACATGTTCCTTCATAGATCATTCTTATATGCTAATTTAGTGCTCAAGAAATGTTTTTACTTTAATATTACTAATGTTGAAATAGGTTTCCTACGCAATTTTTTTATCATTTTAATGCATACTTCCTGAATAAATTCCTACATTTCTTAACTAAACTAAACAAAAAACATACAAACCAACAAACAAAAAAAAAAAACATGTTGATACTGTAAAACGGAAATTAAATACAAAATGTAGTTTTGTTTTAGTTAGTTGCTATGCCTCTATATCATATTTTCATCAAGGATATCCTGATGTAATTAACTAAAGCTGAAATCAAAATATATAAAATTACATAGATATTTAAAACAAAAACAATAGAGCAATTCCAGTGTTACGGATGTGACATTTGCAGTAAAAATTCAAAACATGAATTCAAAGACAAATGTTAACATTATATTAAAACATCTGTTTATATTTTCCAAAATAACTCAACACAGAGTTATGGGAGCAGAAAAATATCAATCTGTACACATTTTATATATTTTAAATTAGGGAAAAAAAAACATGCGTTATGGATGTGATGAAAAAAGTTTTTGAGTTTACAGTATACTTTGCAGAAATTATTTGAATTAAACAGCTCAACCCAAAAGAAATAATGCTAATTAAAAGGATAAAAGTCGGCTCTCTATTGAACAAAAATTATTAATTTTTATTTATTTTATTTTACATTTTTGCATTTATGAGGAAAAAGCTTCATTATGCATGTGAAATTGGCACTTGTGTGACTTTTTTGGTACATTTTTAACTTTTTTTCACTATTTTAGTGAAAACTATTTTTTTCCATGACAAGGTTGACATTTGCATTTTATAGCTCATTAACTAAAAAATAAAAACATTTAACCTAAAATTATTATAAAAATTGAACATTCTGAAAACAAATAAAAATGGAACATTCAGAAAACAAATAAAAATTGAACAGCATATCATCAGCAATAAACTAATACTTCAAACTATAATATTAGTAGCTTAATGCCACTATTATTGATGTTATCAATCTATAACATACTTTTTGACTATATTTGGAATTCACAAGCATAAAATATATGCCAGAGAAATTGGAGGTTCATTGCGCTGTGCTGAAGGAAAAGTGGGTGAAAGTGTTATTATTATTATTATTATTATTATTATTATTATTATTATTTTAATGATCAGTGTCTCACATTCATTTGAACATAATAATGCCTTAAAATCATCTGACTGAAGCGCCCTGTGAAGTTTTGTTTTCCTTTAGTGTGACACCTTGTTATATTATTGAAAATGTCCAACAAGACCCACAAGTCATGGATAAAAAATACTTTTCATAATATAATAATAAAAAAAATCACTGTATGAAGATAATCGTTCAACAATGAATCATAAATCGATCTCACACTATTTGTATACTACTAAGACTTGCTTTTCTTAATTTTTGCTATGTCACACCATAGGACTTAATTAAAGGTACAATTCAGTAACAATAGAGTAAGATAGAGTAAGACTAAAAATCTTTAAGATACTTTTTAATAATTTATAATTTATAATAGTTTATTGGTTTTTAGATAAAACTATTAATAATTAATAATATATATTTTTAATGATCAGTCTTCAGTGTCTCAAAATGTCATCTTCATTTGAACATTATAATGCCCTAAAATAGACATACACTATGCAGGAACACAAAAGCAGGTTATTTTGATCAGTCATACTGTGCCTTTCCCCCCAGGCTGTGTGGTTATGATATGACAGAATGTAAAGTGACAACTATTGTCTGTTTGCTCGGGGTCTTCTGCGCGACTCCTGCATAATGGAGGGTAATGTTGCGAGACTTTCAAATGACCAGATGAGCTTTCCTGAAAGTTTGCACGAGATGAAGGTTTCGGGTTTTATACTAGCACCAGAGCAAAGACTCAAACCTGATTATGATATTTGTGAAAGCTGATAGAGGATAAATGGAAGAATGGGAAGGAAATGAAGCATTACAGATGAGTCCTGGCGCCGCAGTGACAGCATGTATTGTCACATAATATTATCTTTGCTGTGTTAGAGTGGGAGTGAATAAGTATTATCTCTTACGTAGAAAACATTGTGTTTTTCTGTCTCTGTGCTGCCATGGAAACCGGATGCCCGTCTTCACCCCGGGGGTCGGTGTGTGGCAGTGCCCAAGGGATTACATATAATGCAGTGATGTGAAGCGTTTCTGACACTTCGCCACTTTCTAGTACTACAGAGAGGAAGGGGAAACACACACACACACATTATACACAGACAATGAACATATTGAGGGAACTAAACAGATTCTGGCGTTTGCTGAGGGAGAGACTAAAGCCTTACTTTTTCAATATTTCTTTATGATGGTTTTGAAATATTTAACATGATTTCCTGCATTGGAAATCTGATATTTAAAATCAAACCTAGAAATAAATTCCAGCAAAAAAAAAAAAATGTAAAAGGGAACAAATCAAATAGTGAGACTGTTGAAATTTTTATAAAAATCTCAAAACAGCAATATTAAGAAATGTCATTACAACTTATTATTTGAGCCTTTTGAATGCTTGATTCTAATTGGTCGCTGAACATTATGCATTACGATTTACATACATTGCATAACAATTACGTGTTTAATTATTTCATTTATTCTGGTTATTACACAAAAGCTTGGGATGAGATGCTTAAGAAATCTGTCATACACATAAGAGTATTTTAAGGTTAAAAAAAAATAAAAAAAACACTGACAAATGCTTTGAAAAACCACATGTGACAATGTCCCAGGTAGGGCTGGGCGATATGGGCAAAAAAAATAATATCCAGGTATTTTTAGGAGAAATGACGCTATTCGATATACTTTATATCCGGTATTTTCCCATAAATGGTTACTTGACAGTTAAAGCCTTTTGTTACGAATTAAATAAAAAATCCTTAATCAAAAAGAGGTTTAACCAAAACGTAACAAGTTAACAGGGATTAAAAATATAATCCCTGGTGCCCCCGCGCTCTCTCTCCTCATAATATGAACCAAAAACACAACCACTGAGAATTAACAAGAAAATAGGATTTATTTTACAGAATATAAAGGAGCAAAAATAACATCGGGAGGTTTTCAGCCAAAATAAATGACAATAAACAAAACTAACTAAATTAGAGCAAACTTCCCTGGAAAATAGATAATAAAATACAGAAACTTACCTCCCTATACTAACAACACAGGAGAAAATGAAAATAATAAACAGAAGGCACCAAACCTCCCTACCATGTTCCAAGCGAGACAGGAAACCGGGTTTCTCCGGTTAGAATGTACAACGTCACATCGGCATCTCACAAAATGCCATATAAGAGACATCAGTAACAAACAATCATTTTGGATCACTTAAGCAACAACATCTCCACAGAGAATTAAACCAACGAGGAATCGAGAGAGAGCGAGGAGCCGCCGAATTCATGCTCTCTGAGGGTTTAAATACAGCCGCCACCAATCCAAGCGCCAATCATGATCCGATAGGCTAATCCGCTGCACCTGCGAATAATTCAAAGAGAGAGCGAGAGAAAGAGAACGAGAGAAAGAGCGAGAGTGAAAGAGAGAGAAAGAGAACACTACACCACAACTACTCGTAACACTTTATTAAAACTTTATTAAACCATTTTTGAGCAAAATGTAATTCAAACACAGGGGTTTCCCTCCCTGTTTCCAAATAAACAGCTGCTCAAAATCTTTGATAAATAATATACAGTACAGGTTTTTATTTCCTGCTTAAAACTGTTGCACAACATTTCAAATTATAAAAAAATCTTTGATAAATAAATACAGTACAGTTTTTTTCCTGCTTAACACTATACACAGCACTACTGTGCTGTTGTGCAAATAACAAAGTAAACAGAACCATAGAAAAGAGCTACATTGTCAGAGCAGTAACACAACACAACAAAGAGTATTGAAGGATAGAAAACAACCACAATAAATGTAAATATGAAACACACAGTATTTTATCTCATAATTACAGTGTTGTTATAAATAATCCTGTATACCACAGTGATTTATAAACAACAATTAAATCGGTTGTATATGTTTTTTTTTTGTTACACATTTACATGCATGTATTGTGCACAATTATTAAACAGTGCACATATCGAAGATATCTAAAGATAAGTCTTTCACTCCATGTAAAAAACCCTACACTTTTTTTCTTTTGTTTTGTTTTGACTAAACTTGTTTTTACTAAATATTAAATGAGATAAAAATGAATAGACTATAGATATAATAAGTAACTAAATTGTTCCAGAGTACTGTGATGAAATGCTGGTTAAGCATATAAATGTAAACAGTCATTATAACAGACCAGAATGCAGAGCTAAATGTGTTATAACGTAAATGTAAAGAAGAGACCGTAGTGTAATAAATACTGAACTTATAATCAGTGAGGTGGTTTCACTTTTGAAATGCGGTATAAATTCCTCCAATTTTGGCGTTTTTTATTTTTTTGAACACATTCAGGTGCTGCTTGTCAATTTGACAAGGCTTCTACTGTATGTTTGTTCTTGCTGTCAATTGCGGAAGAAATGATCGATAAAAGGTTTCTGATAAATCGATGTGACAGCTGCAGGCGCTGTGAGACGTGCTTGCACGCGAGGGGAGTCAGATTTGTCCGGGCAGTCAGATTTCGATACAACACCGGCACTGCATGTTCCTCCATGTCGCGCCAGTGATGGGTTGTTTTTGAACGATTCTTTCATTTTGAACAAATCTTTCGTATGACTCGTGAAGTGAATCATTCATTTGCGCATGCGCACATTTGTGCAAGTGGAGCTCGCGTGCTACCTTGGAGTGGTATATTTCACACAGAATGCGCACGTGTGGCCTCAAACCATATCGATATGAACGATATTGGATAATACCGCATCGCATTGGGGAATCATATCGATATATCCCCAGAACGTGATATACCACCCAGCCCTAGTCCCAGGTCACTATATGTAGAATTAGCAGACCATAACTGATAATGTCTGATAATTAGAGAAACAAAATGCTGTTTCGGTTGGGTTTAGGGTTGGGGTATGGGTAGACATTAATAAAACACAAATTAATGGGAAATTTAATAAATAATATAAATAATTATTGTGATCTATAGCTGATTAACCATGTGGATGTGTAATGTGAAGTAGACGTTGACAACAGGGAGTGAGGATCCAAACGCAGGTTTATTAAGAATGGTCAGGCAAGCAACGATCAACAAAGGGGCAAACGGATGTATACAGGCAAATCGAGATTTATAATCAAAATAACGGGCGAGTGGTCAAAAGGCAGGCAGCAGACAGGGATAAACAATAAAACAAACAAAACAAAGCGAGGGTCAAAACTGGCAAGACAAGGCTATGGAAACGCGTTGTAATGTTCACAAAAAGTAATACAAGACTCAGCACTGAAGTGTGTGTGTGTGTGCTGTATAAATAGTCCTAGTAATCAGTTCATGAGTAGCTTCAGCTGTGTCTGTCTGCAGTCATGGGGATCTAGGTCAGGTGTGTGAGTGGTGCATGACTGGATCTTGTAGTCCATTTAATGGCGGATTTGTAGTTCTATGCAATACTGTGTGTTTACCAGCGATCTGGACAGGCTGGATCGCTGGTGATCATAACAGAATGGATGATTACAGCCTTCAGTTGATTACCACTGATAATGCCCATTCAATCGAGTGATAACATTCAAATCGGCTGTTTCAGGTGTGTATTATTTTTAAATAATTCAACAGCCTGTCTTCAGTAAATCTTTACTTAAAATAATTGTTATTAAAATAACAATTTTATGGGGAAGTTGGCGATTCATTTCGCTGTGGCGACCCCAGATTAATAAAGGGACTAAGCCGAAAAGAAAATGAATGAATTCTATGGGGATATTTTTTAATATGTAATTTATTTCTGTGATATCAAAGAGTTGTCAGCATTATTAATTCAGTCATTCTTCAGAAATCACTGTAACATGACGATTGTTTGTTGATAATTATTTTTGTAGCTTAACATTTTTGTGGAAACCTTGATTTGTGAGCAATAGAAAAATCAATAGCATTTATTTTTAACAAACACTATAAATGCCTTTGCTGTCACTTCTAATCAAATTGTTGCCTCTTTTCTGAATAAAACAACAACAGCAAACAATAGTCTACATTCAGACATTTTTGCACATAAACATATCTTGGTCAAACTTTACAATAAGATAACTTAATAATAATTAATATACATGTGAAATAACAATGAACAATAGTTCTGTAGCATTTATTAATCATAGTTCAACATTTACTAATGTGTTATTGCTTGTTAACATTAGTTAATGTGAGTTAACACAAACTACTTTAATTTCATTACTAATGTTACAAATATGAATAAATGCTGAAATTGAAGTATTGTTAATTGTTTGTTAACCTTATTGTAAACTGTACCTGACATCTTATGACACAAACCCACTGAGATTATTGATGTTATAAATCTGCACAACAATGTAAGACACGTCTGTTCATTAAAAATGACTGTATATTTCAACAGAATTTGCCCGTAGCTTGTGATTCATGAGTGTTTCCTGTTTATTCAACCTTTCAGATTGCATTATGTGACCTTGGTATCTGCTCTGATAACTTTTGATGCTGAAAAGTTAAAACTCTACAGTTTAATTAGGTGACTTTTTGGTTGAAACTGTGTATTGCTGTGGTTGGTTATGTAAATTATGGCACAAACAGGGGGTAAAGACCTGCCAGTACTTTTTAATTGTATAGATGTATTTCTTAAAGTGTATATTTCTTAAAACACATATATTTTGACCAATGATAATTAAAGATTTCTTTATAACCACCTCCAAGCAAGAATGTGGCATGTAAATGTAATCTGTGACTGGCCAGATTAGTAATTAACCAGAGATTATTTACAGGATTATTTACAGTAAATGACTGGCATATGTAGTTTAACCATGTGTAATTGTCAGTAGATGAGATGCAGATGTTCCTCTTGTTGTGAAGTGTTTGTCCCAGTTAATGCTGAACAATATTGTAAAGAACTGGCATTGAAATGTTTTTTCTGTGATATGAATGTTATGATATTATATTGCAATATTAATACAGTTTCACCTGACGACTAAATTACTATTTGGAAAGAATTTATAATTTTAGAATTATGATGAGATAAAAAGCTAAACAGCTCTTTATGGTTTTCTTGGGAGTCTAACAGTATTGAGGCACAGAATTTAAATGATCCAATGTAAACACCATATGGTTTAAACTCACTTGAATTGCTTACACAGTCACAGGACTTATGATAACACATGTATATGATAAAATTTAGTGAGACTCCAAAGATTATGTGTTCTGAATTGTGGTGCCTCATGAACTACAATCCAATCCTGTGGTGTGAATACTGTGAATGTGCACATTGCAGCATCGATGCTAAAGTGCTAAATTGTTTAGCCTTAGTCCTAGTATTTATAAACTGCCCAGGTGAAGTGAAGTGTGCGAGGAAAGAAGAAGACTTGAAGCCGTTAACAGAGCTACTCATCATTATAGTTGATTTGTGCGAGCCCAAAAATACACATACATTTGAAATGGGATTAAAAAGGAGAAAACGCTCTTATAAACCGTACAAACAAAATGAAAATGCAAAGGTAACAATAAGCAACAGAGTTAGTGGTGTTCTCTCCTCTCTCTCTCTCCCTCTTTTCTTGCAAGTGTATCTTCATTTAGAAGGTACTTTTGCACTTAATGAGTCATTTCAGTACATTGATGGTACATATTAGTACCTGAAAGCACAAATTTAAGGTATTAATATGTAACATTTACTTATAATAATAATTACTTATATTTATATAGCACTTTTCTGGACACTCAAAGCACTTTACACATTGGGGGAATCTCCTTATCCACTACCAGTGTGCAGCATCTACCTGGATGAGGCAACGACAGCCATATAGCGCCAGACCACACACCAGCTGATTGGTGGAGAGGAAAAGCCAATTATGATATGGGCATGGTTAGGAGCCCATGATGGACAGAGGCCAGTGGGCAAATTTGGCTAGGATGCCAAAAGATGGGTTAAAGCCCTACTTATTTTTGGAGGACATCCTGGGATTTTTAATGACCACAGAGAGTCAGGACCTTGGTTTAACATCTCATTCGAAAGACGAATATGATACATGGAAATGATACACTTATATGATACATTTTTAGGTACAAATGTGAGTACCTTTCCAGTTAAAGCTCTCATACCTTTTTTCCAAGAATGCTGTTTTTCTGTATTTGCCATTAATAACTGTGTCTTTTGAGTAAAATGTCAATTTGTCTTTTCTATAAAGTACTGATAGTGTTTTATCAATATCTTATCAATAAGAATATTTGAATTGAAAGTATTTATTTGAGGAAAATGACAAACAATTGGTCATTTCTAATATTCCCTGTTTTCAGTCCTTAAATATTAGGATATTTTTACTCAAAACGCATACTGTACCTATTAATGTAAAATCCTGAAAATAACTTCCGGAGCAGTATTAAATATCTGGTATTGTTAAATTAAACGTTTATGTCACATATATCTGTATATATGAGGTTTTGATCAATTAAAAAATCCTGGATTTACAAAAGTATATTTTAAACAATACTAATATTTATGATATTTTGTTATAATAATTGATACTAAAAAGAATTCATGCTAATTTTACTATTCAGATTTTCACTCATATTTTTATTCTGATAACATATTTTACAATAAACCAGCAACGTTTTCACTTGCAGATTTGGACTTTGTGATCCGGCACTGAATAAGGACATATTTTGTGCGTCAGGTGCTGACGAATGCCCTGCACTATTGCTCTCTAATCTCTAAAAGCCTCTGGTATGTCATTCTCTGTCCTCAGGAATACACAGTGGATGTGTTTTTCCGACAGCGATGGACAGACGAGCGGCTCAAGTTTCACGGGCCAATGAACATCCTGCGTCTCAACAACCTGATGGCCAGTAAAATCTGGACTCCAGACACTTTCTTTCATAACGGCAAGAAATCTGTGGCCCACAACATGACCATGCCAAACAAACTCCTGCGCATCATGGAGAACGGCACCTTACTCTACACCATGAGGTGCACAGAATACTGTTAGAGATAGCAAAATGACTGAATAATTTGATTCAGATGTGACGAAATTATGAATTTGAATTCGATGATTATGAGATTCTGCTTCGTAATGTTTCATTTAGATGACAGTGTGATTCTTGATTCAGTTCTCTGTTCATGAACTGATTCATTGGCAGAACAGAATTTTGCACACCTCTGTACATTCAATTTTATATGAATGCAATTGATATTTGTAAAATTACAATTAATTATTTACAATAAATAACTTTTGTTTTAGGATTTAACCCACCTCGCTATTTCAAAAATTGGTCAGAAGTCAGAATTTGAAACATGTACGTTATATTAAAAACGTTATACATTTTAAGTTTTCAGGTCTGACAGAAATTACCTTGTATTCTGATAAATTCATCAATTAATTCACCTAAATAAATGTTTGCTATAAGGAAAGACAAACCAAGAACACCAAAAGAAATGATTGTGTCAGATGAGTAAATTGTTGAATAATCATTATAAAAAGAGGCTTTAGAGGTCAGGGAATTGTAAGTTTTACTTCAATATAATTAAATATAAAATGCATATTGTTAAAAATATACATTAGCTCTGAAAATCAGCTCTACCCACCTATTTCAAAAGTTGGGATTAAAAAGTAAAGGTTGTGTCTTGTTCTCAGCTTGACAGATTTTATTTGATCAAAAACAACAACAACAACAACAACAACAACAATAATATATTTATTAATGACAGGTGAGGTGCAAATTACAATAACTTTTATAATAATTTTATTTTGTTAAAATGTCGTTTAACCATGTGATGTCAAAACAAAATGTTGTAAAACAAATTTTCTCAAAACATATTTAGGGTGCTATTTTAATGATCTTGGCGCAAAGTCTAAAGCGCATGGCGTAAAAGCATTAAGGGTGTGTCCAAATCTACTTTTGCTAATTTAAGGACGAAAAAATACGCTCTGCGCCTCAGTGCGTGATCTAACAAGTCTGTGAGTTATGGGTGTGTTTTGAGCATAAGATGCATTAAACCACTCAGAGTCTCATCTCCCATTCCCTTTAAAGGCCGGCTCACACTGTGCGATTTTTATTTTATTTTTAATTTAATTTATTTATTTATTTATTTATTTTTTATAATCCTGAATGATTGTAGCATGTCAGACACGCCAAACACAAAAGAAAACACCCCCGGAGTTTGACGTCAGCACACGGCGTGCCTTAATAATAAAACCAGGAAGAAAAAACTGTTTTGACATTCCCCCGCGGTCATTTGAATTGTCGCATGGATTGCGCCATCAAACTCACGCCATGGCGTATTTGTTATTTACATGGCGGACTTTATAAGTGGAAAAACTGAACGCTTCACTAGCGAGAAAACATTTAAACAAAATCAAAATCTGCACGAGGATATCCAGCCTCCTCCATTCGGCCTCTTTACTTTCTCTTTCTCTTTACTTTTACTCTTTACTTTACTCTTTTACTTTCGTGGAGAAGGAAACTCACTCCACTGAAGACATCCATTAGTCTAAATATTTAATCGTGTTTTTGTCATGAATGAAATGAAAAAAGGCATGGAGGAATGAAGGCTCTGTGCTGGACTTTAGACCTGCTTTTGAATGGTCAATGGCACAGTCTATTTTAGTTCTTCAAAATAGCAACGCGCCAACAATGTGAATTAACACACCTCCATTTTAGACCAGCAAACCCATGAGTTTACAAACCCATAGCAACAAATTGAGCAAAACATGTCTTGCACCTTATTGCGCCAGGTGTATGATGGGGCTCTTAGTCTTTAGTGTCACATGCTCCTATGGAAATATTTCTAATATGAGGATTTGCTGCTCAAGAAACATGTTTAATATAATATTAACATCAATACAATATAATTATTTTATTTTTTAAGATTCCTTTAAGAATAGTAAGTTTAAAACAGCATTTATTTTAACACAGAAATTGTTTAGAACATTTAAACATCCTCGCCGTAATTTTTAGTCAATTCATTGCATTCCTGTTGTAAATAAGTGGTATTTCAAGAGTGAACTGCTCTGGTGGCTTTTGTTTTATAAAATGTATTATTTTTATTATGTGTTTTGATATGTTATATCTGTAAGTTTGTTTAAATTTGTTCAGGTTGACTGTTCAAGCTGAATGCCCGATGCATCTTGAGGACTTTCCAATGGATTTCCATTCATGTCCACTTAAATTTGGAAGCTGTAAGTAAAAAAGAAAAATTATTTATTGCCATGATGTTTTGGGTCTTCTTTGAATGTATTGCGTCTATAGATGCGTACACCCTGACAGAGGTGACGTATGTTTGGACACGTAATGCCACCCTGTCAGTGGAAGTGGCTCCGGATGGATCTAGACTGAACCAGTACGACCTGATGGGACAAACTGTTGGCAAAGAAACCATCAAGTCCAGCACTGGTAAGATGCTAAAACGAACATCTCATCCATATGTTTTTTTCCATCTCATTCCCCCATCTCATGTTTCTCTCTTGTTGTGTAGGTGAATATACAGTAATGACAGCCCATTTCCATCTGAAGCGGAAGATCGGATACTTTGTGATCCAGACGTACCTGCCTTGCATTATGACCGTCATCTTATCTCAAGTCTCTTTTTGGCTCAACAGAGAGTCAGTTCCGGCACGCACAGTTTTTGGTGGGTGAGCATGTTTCGAGTGTGCTGGACTGTAATCATAACATAATGTGGAAAAGATTTTTTATTCCGTTTATTATGCCACGCATTTATGTGCTGGCTGTGAAATATATTTTCATAGTAAAGCACGCTGATTTTGTTGTTCTGATTCAATTATTGATGCAGTCGGTGGCAGAACTGATGTTGCGCATGTAATTTTATATTTTCTGTCTGGCAATTTTTGTTTCTTTGTGAACTCAAGGGATGAATTTAAAATAGATGCGTACACAGGCAAACAGATCTAAAAATTGGTTTCTTTCTGTTTCTGTTTTGTAGGTGAGAAAATTGTCATTATTTATATAAATATGTGTGTTTTTCTTCATACAGTGGGAGGAAGTCTTAGCATCAGAAAAAAACATTTATATTAAACACACACTCACAATGGGAATTCACTTAGAATAAATTGCTGAAAGTGTCATTTTTTTACTCTTTGTTGTTTTAGTGCCCAAGTCACTAAAGACATTCTGGAAATACTGTAAGCACTCCTGAAATTTGCAGACTGGTGCAGTTTGGCCCATTTTACTGCAGTGTTATTTTCGTCAATGAAAATAAGGACAAAAAACATTAGTTGCCTTTGCTTTCAAACAAACAGAAACTTGAGAAGTCTTTTTTATTTATTTATTTATTTTTTGGCTTAGTCCCGTTATACCGTTATCCCGTCATGGGTCACTACTGTGGAATGAACCACCTTGACAAGTGCCTGAAAATTAATAAAATATTTATGTAATCTTAGGGCCACCTGAGAAAATAAAAAAGCAAAAAGGAACACATAACTTTTAAAAAACTGACTGAAGGTTATATAATATAATACCTTTAAAAGAAACTTGAGCAGCATGGTGGCGCAGTGGGTAGCACAATCGTCTCACAGCAAGAAGGTCACTGGTTCGAGCCCCGGCTGGGTCAGTTGGCATTTCTGTGTTGAGTTAGGTTTGCATGCCTGTGTTCGCGTGGGTTTCCTCCCGGTGCTCCGGTTTCCCCCACAAGTCTAAAAACATGTGGTATAGGTGAATTAGGTAGGCTAAATTGTCCATAGTGTATGTGTGTGAATGAGTGTGTACAGATGTTTCCCAGTGCTGGGTTGCAGCTGTAAGGGCATCCACTGCATAAAACATATGCTGCATAAGTTGGCGGCTCATTCCGCTGTGGCGACCACAGATTAATAAAGGGACTAAGTCGAAAAGAAAATGAATGAAAAGTAACTTTGCCCAACACTGCTGAATACTATGAATGTGCGTGCTTTAAACTTAAAGGGTCATGAAACCCCTCTCTTTCAGTTCAAGTCTACCTCAAGATTTAAAAAAAATGCTTTATGATGGGCGTGGAGCTCTGCAAGCAGTGGGAGGAGTGGGCGTGGCCAGCAGAGCAGGGGAAAAAGAGGGGAACGAACAACGGTCAGTTAGCTCACAAAACCAGACTAAAAAAAATCAGGCACATGGACACCCATGATTTTATAGTTTACAAAGTTAAAATCCAACGAAATAAACAGTAAATTTAATGTCGTTACATATACGGTAGATTATTCGTAATTTCATATAATACATAACCACAATTTGTTAAATCATTATAAAGATAATCATGTTTATATAAACACTATAAATGAAGAGGACTTGGGTCTGAATCCTTGGGTCTGAATGCAGACGCAGTGGATAGCAGTGCAGCAGGTCTCTTGCCCTATCTGTTTCAACCATTAGCTCTGCCAGTATTCTGTAGGATTTTAAACATAGCTAAACAGCAGCACAGATATAGGCGATGTGTCTGAATGGTAACGAACTCAACTGATAAAAGACAAAGTCCGCCATTCTCTCGTACAGCTCTCCTAACAAAAATGCTTGCTACACACAAACAGCTTTGCTGTATCAGCCCAACAAACCCTGAAAGCATTGCGGGGAAAACCATGCAACAAACCTTGTTGATCATCATGGAAACAAACACATGTGGACCCTTCATAAACGGCTAAATACTGTGTGCCATGCGTGGACGCGGTCTCACAGCTTGGCAGGTCTGTCTTCGGAAGGCATGTGCTGTCATAAATAATTAAGAAGCAGCATCTTCTCATATGATAACAAAACTCCGCTATGAATAATAATGAGAAACCGACACGTCATCACTCCACTAGCAGATTCGTGCTACGTCACTGATTTTTATCCCAGCCAAAAATTATTTTATACCCGGAAGATGAAATTAGCTGACAAAAGCTTAAAATTATCCAGTTTTCCCCACAATTAAAGCCAACAAGTGCTACGTTGTCTTAATTGATGCTCGACACACACAAATCTTAAAAAGTACTTGTGGGTTTCTTGAACCTTTAAACATCTTTCTTAAAGGTAAAATCAATAGAAAAATTAAAAATCTGTAGTTTTTTTTTAACTGAAACTGATTGATTGATTTTAACTGAACCTTGGTGATTCAAAAGCTACAGATTGACTATGTGAGATAAAAAAAAAACACATGCACACAAAATGAATACCTGTGAATACCTTGTATTGGAATGGGGTGAGTAAATAGACAAATGTTCTATTTCAGGTGAATATATAGGATAGGAATGTATATATCGATGTAGGATGCACGCTTCTAAATAAAAGGCAGAATTATTCACTCTTTCCAGATAATACCGTCAGTCTTTTCATATCATAATTTGTATTACAGAAAAACAACATTGTATTGATTTATTTAATACAGTGTTTGAATTCTTTAAAATGAGCTGCTACTGTTGATACAGTATTTTTTCACATTTCTCTCTAATTTATGTTATAATTCTGAATATATTTAGATTGATTTAGTTTTGTCCTGCAGGATGCAAAAAATAATTAAATCCCTCGCAGTATAAAACAAGACCATCTATAAAAATGAGGACAGGAGGTCCACTCAGGGCATATGACTGACTGCTGAAATGATTTCATTAGCTCAGGGCATCTGTGATTACACGTCTACATCTGTGCTGTTTTTTTCCCCTCAAATGAGTGAACAGCATGAACGCTTGTAATCATCTGCAGTGAAGCCTGTTGCGCTAATGCGGTATCTGAGATTTTTGTGATGTTCTTGTGCTCCAGGTGTGACTACAGTCCTAACCATGACCACTCTGAGTATCAGCGCTCGAAACTCTTTACCGAAGGTGGCCTACGCTACAGCCATGGACTGGTTCATTGCAGTGTGCTATGCCTTTGTTTTCTCAGCTCTCATTGAGTTTGCTACAGTGAACTACTTCACCAAGCGCGGCTGGGCCTGGGACGGCAAGAGCATTGTGAATGATAAGGTAACCATGGCTACACAGAACGTGCTTTGATTTTGGAGTGGAGCTTTGATTTGGAAGAGGTTTGTTATTTTGATGAGGCACATCAGTTGAGTTAATCTCTTAACATTTCTTTCGATTGAACGTTTGCTTACTTTGTGGACCAGATTTACCAAACAGATCAAATTAGTGTAACATACTGTATATTTAAAGGATTATAAGTATGTTATGAAAAATGTTATGTTATTAATTACTCGCCTTCATGTTGTTCCAAACCCCTCAGACCTTTTTAGACACATTTTAGGTCCCAAGAAATTCAAAGTGCTAAAAGGGAACCAAAAACATTAGACCCAGCTTTTACACAGGAATTCCAGCCTGATCTTACAAGGAAACGTAACTATTTTACGTTTTGTCAGTTCAGTGACATATTCGGATGAATTCGTACAGCCTGATCTCATGAGGAAACGTAACTATAAATGTAACACCCAACCCCGCCCCTAAACCCAACCGTCATTGCAGGATGAGCAAATCGAACTAAATTTAACGAATGAGATTGTTCAAATTTAGTCACTGTATCAAAAAGTTCTCCCCGTGTTCACGTGGGTTTCCTCTGGGGGCTCCGGTTTCCCCCACAAGTCCAAAAACATGTGGTATAGGTGAATTGGGTAGGCTAAATTGTCTGTGGTGTATATGTGTTAATGAGTGTGTATGGATGTTTCTCAGTGATAGGTTGCAGCTGGAAGGCATCCGCTGCGTAAAACATATACTGGATAAGTTGGCAGTTCATTCCGCTGTGGCGACCCCTGATTATTAAAGGGACTAAGCCGAACAGAAAATGAATGAATGAATAAATGAGTTCATGGTTTGTCTCTGGGACAAAAGCAGCTAGATGAATGGGAAAATAAAAATTAAACCTTCAACAAAATATTTATGTAATATTTCTGTATAAAATTTATGTTTACAAATGCAAGTGCAACCATTTAGAGGTCATTTTTAGGTAATGACGTCAGAATTGGCAGGTATTTTGGAATGAATGCGTGAACTGAGCTTTTCTAGAAAAGCGCATTTTTGAATTCACCAGTAAAGTTCATTGATTCATTCATTTTATTTTAGGCTTAGTCCCTTTATTAATCAGTGGTTGTCACAGCGGAATGAACTGCCAACTGTTTTACGCAGCGGATGCCCTTCCAGCCGCAACCCATCACTGGGAAACACCCATACACTCTCACATTCACACACATACACTTTGGCCAATTTAGTTTATTCAATTCACCTATAACGCATGTCTTTGGACTGTGGGGGAAGTAAGAGCACCCGGAAGAAACCCACGCGAACATGGGGAGAACATGCATAATCCACACAAAAATGCCAACTGACCCAGCCGGGGTACAAACCAGCGACCTTCTTGCTGTGAGGTGATCATGCTACCCACTGCACCACCGTGATGTCCACAAACCATGAACTATATGAGAAAAATATTGTCACTATAGCATCCGTTATGTTTATGTTTAAACATTTGACTACACTGGTCTGTGCAACAGACACGGGCAACTCTGTGGTTATATGGAAAAGTATTGTGGACATCTTCAAATAAGAGATGTGGAGGGAACACTTTTGCGTTGGTATGTTTGAGCATGTTCTGCAGCTTGTGAGATGCTCTTTGAAAATCTGAAATTTGAATCCCCGGTTGGCACTCTCATGTACTCGCATCACACAGCTAAACGCAGCACTCACAGGTAAACTCACAGTGGTTTATGACAAGTATTTTATCAATCATTTTTTCACAGTTGGCTTTAGGAAGAAACATAGAAACGTTGTCTGATTAACAAGCAGCAGATAAATGTTTCTAAATATTATTTTAATAATAATAATAATTACTTACATTTATATAGCGCTTTTCTAGACACTCAAAGCACTTTACACATTGGGGGGAATCTCCTCATCTACCACCATTGTGTAGCATCCACCTAGATGATGCGACGGCATCCATATTGCACCAGAGGAGAGGAGACAGAATGATGAAGCCAATTATGATATAGGGATGGTTGGGAGGCCATGATGGACAGAGGCCAGTTGGCAAATTTGGCCAGGACGCTGGGGTTAAACCCCTCCAGGCATCCTGGGATTTTCCACAACCAAAGAGAATCAGGACCTCGGTTTAACATCTCATCCTCAAGACAGTGCTCACCGAGCAGTCCCCTTCACTATACTGGGGCATTAGTACCCACACAGACCGCAGGTTGAGTGCCCCCTGCTGGCCTCACTAACATCACTTCCGGCAGCAACCTAGCTTTCCCATATGGTCTCCCATCCAGGTACTGACCAGGTGCAGCCCTGCTTAGCTTCAGGGGGCGACCATGTGAGAGTTGCAAAGAGCTAGCTGCCGGCTATTTTCTTAAACAGCATAGATGTGAATGCATCGTCTGCCTCAGAATGTTCTGATTGGCCCGCAGTAGACGTCACACTTCAGCACATTCTGAGCTTGTACATGCTCATACCCCAATGTTCCTTCTGCGTTCACATACAGCAAAATTTTGAGAATTTACTTGTAATTTTTAAACTTATCTGGAAAATTGCTGGAATTAATTTACCGATCCTATATACACATGATCTCTTTATGGAAAATTACTTGTAATTTTCCAGAAGAGTCTGTATGTGTGAAATAGGCTATTGTCAAAACATTCCATGACATCAGTGGTTCAGCTGTAATGATCAATGTTTTCCTCATCAGGTCAGGGTGTGCGATTACTTATACATACATTTTCCATTAGCAGCACGACAAGCAAACGTGGTATTGCTTATAGTAAACCCACACTATGACCTCACACGGAAGACGAGATCTTATCAGCATGCATGTCTTCAAACGGTGTCTATCAAATTGAGTGTATTTTGAAAGTATTAACAAACAAAAAAAGTATATATTTTAGTGTCTTGTTTAATGTCTAGTTTCCGTCTTTAGTGTTTTTCGTTTATTTTGCTTTGTGAATACATTATGCGCCTCTGATCTCTGTTCTGTTGACTTTTGATGTTGAAAATTCAACTCTACAGTTTAACAAAATGACTTTTATTGACATTTTAGTAGTCTGAAATAATATAATGTAGAAATAATATATTGAGAAATAAGTCAGAAATCAATAACAGAAAATGTAGTAAAAAGTTTATTACAAGGTTTTTTAGCGTAATATGCAACACCAACCCAGACAACATACTACTTTAAACTATAAAAATATTAATATAAGTCACTTTTTTAAAATTTTTAAGGTTTTAAGTTGTTGGAAGGAAGATCAAGGTCCCATAATGCAAATCAAAAGCATAAATATATGCGAAAAAAATCATGAATCACAAAATAATAAAAAACTGTTAATTTACGGATATTATTTTACACTGTAAGAGATGTTATATTCATAACATTGATTTAACATGTAGTGATGTATTAACCAATTTCTTCTGATTTCAGAAAAAAGATACATCCGTTATGAAAAAGAACAATGCGTATGCAATCGCTGTGGCAAACTACGCACCCCACATTGCGAAGGACTCAGCTTTGCCCACTGTCTCTAAAAGCGCTACACCAGAGCCCAGTAAAGCACAACCGGTGGCTAAAGAAACAAAGAAGACCTTCAACAGCGTCAGCAAGATCGACCGTATGTCCCGCATTATCTTTCCAGTGCTCTTTGGCAGCTTTAACTTGGTTTATTGGGCAACGTATCTTAACAGAGAACCTGTAATTAAGAACATGGTGCCCTCCCCATGAGCCATTAGCTATTGCGAAATACAATCACAATCACAGTATAATACATGCAAAACATGATACATAATATGTATGAAAAATCCAAAAACCAAAATTTTGTACAAATTCCTCAGTGTACTTCTGAAGTGATTGCTCTTTGCAGCCTCCTTAAAATCTCGCCACTGCCAGAACAATTTAGCATACTTTAACCGGACAAATCAACTTTTTTTTCACAGCTTTATTTTTGTATGTTGTTGTGTGTTTAAATGATTTCCTTGCCTTTTTATGCAATGTTTACTGGCATTTTCGTACAAACTGCATATGTGTGTTTTTTATGTACATTTGTGTATTATATATTTATAATATTTCATCTTGCATTTAAGCAAAGTGTTTGTCTATGTCAGTATTTTGGGTAAATTGTGAATAAGCTCACAGCTATGGTGCATGAAAAGCTATGTTTCCATCCACATACTTTTGGGATATTGAAAATCAATGTGATTAAAATGACAAAGTGTACAAAAAAAAAAAAAAACAGCATTCATTTAAAGGAATAGTTCATTCAAATCAATAGCTACCAGCACTAAGCAAAAACAAAACGAACACCTAAAGACTAAGAGATCTTATGAAGCAAGTGGATCAATCTGTACAAGAACATAAACATCTCTTTAAATCACAGTCTCTTTCAAGCACATCTTTCTTTTTATGAAGTAACAAAAAAATCCTTAATTATGAATTATGTGCATTAATGGATTGTGTAATTGGACTTCACCACCCAATTATTCAATGAAATATTTAAAACAACATAATTATTTAGTTAAATGACCTTCCAGAATGGTCTAATCTGCATTCCCAAACATTAGATATCTACATTTGAATGCAAGATATTTTTTGTCAAGTCATTTATTATGAACTGTTTATAGATTTTTATTATTAAAAAAAAGAGCTACAGTGGTTTGCTGCATCTTCATATGTTTTATTGATAATTTACACAATTGAAAGGGCAGATTATTTTTATACATTCCAGTATTGGATGGAAACATAGCTAAAAACATTCCAGGCTCTTAGGAAATTGGTGCCTCAGCCTACATATTCGAGAAACGTAAAATAAGTTGCTCTGGGTACATTTCATTGCATGTTACCAGGGCTTAATTTGTGCCGGAACGCGCTGGATCCGGATCCAGCACCTCTGAAATCAGATCCGGCACCTCATTTTACCCCCTCCTCAACCACCCTCTTCCACCGTCTGCTGTTCACTTTCACTTTCTTCCGCGATTGCCCAAACCTCTTCATTTTCGTATGCTACAACCCCCCACTCTTCACTTTCGTCCTGCATCCTAATTATCCTGCCTCCTCGGATAACATGCCGGATCCGTTACCCCGATCTGCTCCGGGACCTCGCAATTTACAAATTAGGCACTGCATGTTAGCAATGACAAACCCAGTAGAAGGGGCAGTCTACATTTTTGCAAATCTGTAATATGTTACTTAGGCTACATTTTGTTATACGTTTCAGATATACTTTCTTCTTGTACACGTCATTGATAAGGTGGACTTGTCGCATAGAAACACTTAAGGCTGGTTTATACTTCTGCATCGAGCGATCGCCGTGACCCATGGCGCATGCCTTGCACGTAGCCGTACATTTATACTTCTGCGTGCTGTGCGTGTAGCTCTGCAGTAACACTTTCCAAACGCTAGCTGGGAGTAGGTTTTGCTCCTCTGTATCGTGTTTCTACATGGGTGTTTTGTATTTCTGAACGCTACCTTAATGTACAAGTAGCTAAAACTCACTCATTTAAAGGCGGGAACCGGCAGACATGCAACAACTTTAATCATAAGGTAAACACAAAACAAAAGTTTCCATCTGGAGCTCCTCAGTGGGACTCGACACTTGTAAAAACGTGCTCCATCGGGCTCTTGGCTCACAGCACCACCCACACGTCACCGCTACAAAGCCGACCAATCACAGAGCATGCGCTATGCGTCGTTGCTACGTGTAGTTACATTTGTTGCTTGACGCAAAAGTATAAATCAGTCTTTAGTGAACCACCAACCTAAACCCTTCTCTAAACCCAACCAATGTTTACATAATCAAACGTAAGAGCAAATTGCACTGCGACTACATAGTTTTACTTTGATTTTTTACATTGCTTTTATCTTTTTTTGTTGAACTGTGCTTCACCAAACTCCAACACGATCACACGTGAATTCGTAACTTTTTGATTTAGTGGCTAATTCGTATGATTCGGACAATTTGCTTAACTTGCAATAATGTTTGGGTTTAGGGATGGGGTTGGGTGCCACGCCTCCTTTTAAGTGTGGTTTATTTATAAACTAATTTCGAGAGGATCACGTGCTTATGATCAACACGGCTGGCACCTTATCAGCTCCGTAATCTGCCCTATTAGACGATTACGGACACACTATAAATAACCAGAGATTTCACTCCAGTTATCTTCGTCTCGAAGTTCCCCCCTCCTTCCACCCTTTCCTATAGGGCGACACGGCAGCCCAGTGAATAGCACTGTTGCCACAGCAAGAACGCCACCAGTTTAACCTCCCATTGAGCCGGTTGGCGTTTCTGTGCGGATATACGAGCTCAGGGCTCTCTCCCGGGACAGCATGCCAATTACGCTTTATTGATCATCAGCTAAATGTGAACTCTTGAAATGGTACATTTTCGTACGACTTAGCCACTAAACTGACAAAATGTAAAATAGTTACGTTTCCTCATGATATCAGGCTGCCAGACTCACACAGAGTGTGCTGTATAACAAATACAACACAGTATAAAGTGAGCTATGTAGAAAAGTGACCATGCCAGAAAAGCTTTCCAACTGGATATATATAGGTGAACACACACATAAAATTATAAATCATAAAGTTAATTGGTTTTGTGGTATTTATTTGATGCTGTGCAAAGAACTGCATGAAAATAATCCTTTATTCATCAAAAATACATCCCTGTGAATATCATTAGTGTGGAAAGGAATATACTGCCATATACTGCCCCATAGTGTTCTTACAAACAGTAGTCAAACATATGTTTAAGTAGGTTTTTGCAGTGTCACAAATATGTAGTCTGAAGCACGTATTCCCAAGCCTGCGTTGCTAAAAACAGTGTTTTAAATGAAGCGTGCAAAATGTGATTGCTTGTTTTGTTTTGTTATAGCTGCACTACAGTATCTGTCCAACAGATCACTGCACTTTTATATTGACTGATGTAGCATTTCAATTCAAGTAAAAAAGGCACTTTATTTGTTTATTGCATCAAATTTGACTGCGTATTAGCTTTTCACACACATCACGCTCCTGTGCATCTAATTCTCATCCACAAGCAATGCATCCCTAATGAAAGTGCACATCCACACCTAGTTTACAGCTAAATAATTCACAAATTTTGTTTGAAGGACTAGAATGCATAATAGTTTTTTAGGACACATCTATGAGCACAGCCATTAGCACTGTAATTCAGCCACTTGTGTTTCTTTGGTCCACATTGAGTGGAAGCTTCAGATTTATTTGGGGCAGATTGACATATTTAATTTTGCTTGTCCTAAATAGGAGCAACATGTTGGTTTTACTGTATGTTATGCAATTGGCGAAGCTTCTAATGTCCAGGCATCTGATACACATATTTGCTTAATGTTGCAACAGTAAGATAATGTTGTAAATGTCTATTGTGGCTTCACGATTAATGCAGATAAAGGTTGTAATAGGCTTCGCGGTGTGATATATATGCCTAATGATGCCATGAAAATAGGAATAAAAATATACTGTACTGTTCACTCAATATATCATGTGTCAAACATTTTCAGAGTTTTCATGAGTAACATCAACAATCTTGACAAGTGTAAACGCTTCGATGAACTACATGTGGGCTTACTTTTAGCAGCTTTTCAATTTGCCATACTGTTCTCAGTTTCTGCCTGGGCAAAAAGACAGCTCCCCTGTTGACTGAAATAAAGTGTTGTCAAAGCCAACATGGTTCAGTTGCTCTGCTTTTGTGTGGGTGAACTTTCTTGCACCGTGTGGCTATAAAATATCATTCTTGTTTATAAAAAAAAAACAAAAACTTGGCTTTGCACTGGGAGAACGTTGGTAATTTATATGAAAGTGTTTTTTTAATGTCTACATCTTATGTTTTTATTATGTTATTACATTAATCATATCTTCATATTAAATTAAACACAAAATTCCTTGCCAACTGTTAGGTATTATTATTAGTGTTATTAGTTTATTTCAAATATATAAATACATATAATATATATACTCACTGGCCAGTTTATAAGGTACACCTTACTAGTACCGGGTTGGACCACATTTGCCTTCAGAACTGCCTTAATGTTTCATGACATAGATTCAACAAGGTACTGGAAATATTCCTCAGAGATTTTGGTCCATATTGACATGATAGCGGTTTCCTGTTCTTAGCTGACAGGAGTGGCACCCGGTGTGGTCTTCTGCTGCTGTAGCCCATCTGCCTCAAGGTTGGACGTGTTGTGTGTTCAGAGGTGCTCTTCTGCATACCTCAGTTGTAACGAGTGGTTATTTGAGTTACTGCTGCCTTTCTATCAACTCGAACCAGTCTGGCTATTTTTCTCTGGCGTCAACAAGGCATTTGTGCCCCCAAAACTGCCGCTTACTGTTTTTTTTTCTCTTTTTCGGACCATTCTCTGTAAACTCTGCATGAAAATTCCAGTAGATCAGCAGTTCTGAAATACTCAGACCAACCCATCTTGCACAACCATGCCAAAGTCACTTAAATCACCTTTCTTCCCCATTCTAATGCTCTGTTTGAACTGCAGCAGATCGTCTTCACCATGTCTACATGCCTAGATGCATTGAGTTGCTGCCATGTGATTTGCTGATTTGAAATTTGCGTTAACAAGCAGTTGGACAGGTGTACCTAACAAAATGGCCGGTGAGTGTATATTAATGTTTGGTTTATTCGTATTTCACTCATTCATTTATTTTCCTTCAGGTCAGTCCCTTATTTATCAGGGGTCACCACAGCAGAATAAACTGCAAAATATTCCGGCTTATGTTTTATGCAGCAGATTTTACGCATCCCTCAAGTAAATTAATGACCTCCAAACCTAATGAGTTTCTTTTTTCAGTTAACCATTCTGATAACCAATACTGGTAACCATCATGAAAAACAAATACTATGGAAGTCAGTGGCTACCAGTTTTCAACATTCTTCAAATTATCTTATTTTGTTTTTAATAGAAGAAAGAAACTCATAAAGGTTTATGACAAATAAAGGGTGAGTAAATAAATAAATACAGGATTACATTTTTGGGTGAACTGTGCCTTTAAAAACCTGGGTAGCTATCAAACTGAAATGTGTAATTGCTTAAACCGTTAAAGCAATGTTTAGTTTAAAGTAACATTCAATTTCTTTCGAGCACCAATGTTTTATTCTTGTATTTTTAGCTCTCTAGAATAACCCTGCAGTCTGAATGTCTCACTGGAATGGCATCGTGATCCGACACTGCGCTAGTCAATATACATTGATAAGTTCTCCGTGTGACGCCTGCTTCTTTTATTTCCCTGCTCTTAAAAACCTGCATCTGCAGTCAAATCCACTAGCCGACCAATCCATACTACCTTCTTGGATTTCTTTCTTTTTCTTTTTTTTCCCTTCTGTCTGAGAGCATTTCTATCTGTAACTTTTCTTTGACGAAGCAGCAGAATTTGAGATTGGCAGCGAGTCCCTGCGCTATAATCTAACATCTCCCCGCTCCCGGCTCATCTCTTCTGGTTATTAGAGCAGAATCTGTGTGATACAGCTATCAATGACTACACAAGACTGTACAGAGAAAAAGACACTTCTCCATTAACCTCCTCTCTGCGGCGTGTGGAAGAGTATGGAGCTAACAATGTGACAAAATTATTTCCATTTGAATTTTGTTGAATTTAAATTTCTGTAAATTTAAATCACTGACAATTGTTATTTAAAGGCCCTGTGAAATTAAAATAAGTTTTTTAGATGTTAGAATAAGTCTGTTAGATTTAAGAATTTTAAGGATATATATATATTAGTGATGCGCGGATGGCGGTTAAATCCGCGGGCGCTGCGGATAATCCGCGGGTCGGGCGGGTCGGGTAATAAAAAAATACATTATGATTAATTGCGGGTGGGTCGCGGTTGGATGTAGCGGGTCATAGCAGTTGACCAGCAAAAAAGCAGAGAGTGGACTTCGCAGAATGCAAAGATGAGAGACGCCCAAAATAATGGATGAAGTGCAAGAGTACTGTGCTAACTTCAGTTAGAGGAGTCATCAGAGGAAAATCTGCTATCATTCTGGGAGAAACAAGATCGCTTATTTACACGACTGCAGCTCCTTGCAAGAAGAAGCTTGTGCATTCCTGCAACAAGCGGTTCGCGCGAACGCTCATTTAGTGCAGCCAGCCGTGTTTTGGAGGCTAGGCGGAATCGCCCGAATCCAGGCACAGTAGATGCTATTCTGTTTTTGCACAGTGTTAAGAAAAGCGCCAAGTACACACAACATAGCTGCTGTTTAGGCTGAAGGGACGCCGTTTTTGTTCTCTCTTTCCTGTATATGTAAAAGCTGAATCTGCTGTTAATATCGAACGATCCACTGTGACCTAAGTTGCAGGAGAGGGGAAAAGTGTGGCCGACTGGCCGCTAGGACTGCTTTTACGGGAGTTGTAGGCCATTATAGCGAGGGGCATTGTGGGTAGTGTAGTTCGACACGCATGCTGTGTGATGTGAGCTCTCGCTGTGTGCTGTGCGTGCGGTGAATTAGAGGGAGAAAGTTGTATCCGGTTTTGTTTTATGTTTACTTCAGTAATTCCACCGGGAGCTGTTTTGCACTGTGAACCTGAAAACTTTGAAATAAGTAAAAGAAGGGCATGCATCGAGTACTTTTGTCCGTCTCATCATTTGCTCGAGCATGAATTAACGAGCTGTTACTCTGCCGCCGGACATTGCGGAGAAAGTTACACCTATCATCATGCTTAAAACAAAGAATTAGAATTATTAAAGTGGCGATCGATTGTGCGTATATATATGTCAGATAAAATAATATGTGCGGGCGGGTGGCGGGTGGATGATTAGAATGAAGAAGCGCATTCGGGTGACATTTGAGCTGATCTGCGCATCTCTGATATATATATATATATATATAAAATCTGGTGTGGGGCGGCATGGTGGCACAGTGGGTAGCACGATTGCCTCACAGCAAGAAGGTCGCTGGTTCGAGCCTCGGCTGGCTCAGTTGGCGTGTCTGTGTGGAGTTTGCATGTGTTCGCGTGGGTTTCCTTCAGGTGCTCCGGTTTCCCCCACAAGTCCAAAGACATGCACTATAGGTGAATTTGGTAAGCTAAATTGTCCGTAGAGTATGTGTGTGAATAAGTGTGTATGGATGTTTCCCAGTGATGGGTTGCAGCCGGAAGGGCATTCGCTGCGTAAAACATATACTGGATAAGTTGGTGGTTCATTCCGCTGTGGCGACCCCAGATTAATAAAGGGACTAAGCCGAAAAGAAAATGAATGAATGAATAATCTAGTGTGCTACAAAACAGTGACAAAATTCCTGTTTAGAAGATGCAGTATAAACCTGATATAAACATCTAAAAGGTGCAGTTGGTCACTTCCACCTAAAAGGATCATTGATTTTTTTCATGTCCTCTCATACTTCAGTTTTTCATCAAAGCTTGACCAATCAAATGCTCTCTAGTCGCTCAAGACGAGTAGGGTGAAGTTGTAGGCCCGGAGACCTAACTGCATGCTCAGACATGCACGCTCAAAACCAGCACTTTCAAACCTATCGTTTTCCCAGACAGTGCCACCTGCTGTTGGGTCAGGTGAAGCAGCAGGCCGGAAACCCAACTGTATGCTCAGACCAGCACTTTCGAGACAGTCCTCGCTGCAGCCTGTGTAACGGAGGCCAGGTAGTGAAGTGCTGTGCAGGTAAACCTCACTCCTCTGACCTCTAAAAGTGCTCTAGTGACAGATGCCAGAGGCCATGGTCTATAGCCTCTTTGGTAGAGCAACTGACTGCCATAAGGAAAGTCGCCGGTTCGATCCCAGCTGAGAGCGAGTTGGGTTGTGTAGGAGCGGCCGGGTTACATTGGTGCCGTGACCCAGATGGGAGTAAGAGTTTACAGGGGTGAGTGTAACGGTGGCCAGCTAGTGAATTGTTGTGCAGTTTAACCTCACTCCTCTGACCTCTAAAGGTGCTCTAGCTACAGACGCTAGAGGCCATGGTCTTTAGCCTCCTCTGTAGAGCAACCACCTCCCATGCGGAAAGTCGCCGGTTCGATCCCAGCTGAGAGTGGGCTGGGTGGTGTATGACCGGCGGGGTTACTCCTGCAGCTTGATGATGTACTGGACCAGATCCAATACGTAATGGCCGATCACCTACACCTCCCTACCCTAAACCTAACTGTCAAAGTAATATGGGTGTTACCATAGTGGGCGGTACCAGTTGTGGATTTACAGTAGGCATGGGCAATATGGGCGGCATCTTATTAGGGGACATGGAGACAAACCCCCTCTTCACTTTCGTCCACGACACCCATCCCACAACCCCGCCCCACTCCAGCCTGCTCTTCACTTTCTTCCACGACCCCCTCCACCTCCCCGCTCTGCAGTGTTCGCCTAAGGCGCCAGTTAGGCTTGCGCCGCTCCTAGGCGGTACAGTGTCCACTACGAAATTGGACCTGGTCCAGTATGTCATCGTGATTAGAGACTGCAGCGAGGGCATCTTGTACTTTCTAGCAAATAGCAACATCAAACATGTGACCCTAACCCAAACCATAACGATAGGTCTGGAAGTGCTGGTCTGAACATGCAGTTGTGTCTCTGGGCCTGCAACTTCATAATGTTGCTCAAGACGCTTCTCATTTGCTTTTCATTTGATGCGCTTGAGCTCAACCACTCTCAATGGCAGAGCTGTGATAAAACAAAATGCTACTGGCTGTTTTTTAAAGGGGAGGAGTTACTCTATGTCCCATCCTCTCTTCATTTTTCAGTTGAGATTGCGTCAAACATCAAAATAAAAAATGTATATTTCAAAGCACTTCAACAAGACCTTTAATAAAATTGAATATTAAATGCCATTTAAAATAGTTCTGAATTTGATTTTCTTTGCTTAAATATTGAACATTTGAAATTTAAGACAACTGACATTTTTTAGGCAGATTTTTATAGACATGAATCTTCAAAGTACAGATTTTTTTTTAGTTTGACTGTAGATTTCCAGTTTGTAAAAATACGGTTTCCAGTTTTTAATATGAAAAGAAATTCAGAACATCAAATTTAAATAAAAACTAAAAATGCAGAATTTCAGACTGCGCAAAAAGTAAGTCAGAGATCACTAACAGGGAAGAGTAGAGTAGATGACCTCTGAAAAGTAGAATTAAGCATTTTTTTTGAGCGAGCTTATGGCTCAGGAGTTCGGCATTCGTCTTCTGAATCATGAATTGACCAGAGATAAGTGATTTTGTGCATTTATGTTTCATATTTATATGTAGAGCTCTCCCAGCAAGTGCTCTGAATTTCTTTTCATCTTGAAAACTGCATTTTTACAAACTATATATCTGCAGTCTAGGAAAATCTGTAGTTTGAAAATACATGCCTAGAAAAATCAGACTTAAATGGGACCTATTATGCAAACATCACTTTTATAAGAGGGTTAAACACAGTTAGGCAGCCTCTATTGGTAAATTTTAATTGTTGTGCATGCAGACCCGGGAAAATTGAAACCCCCAGCCACAAACACTTTAAAAAGAAAGAAGTGCTCTGAAGTGTGAGGGAAAGTTAGTGTTACTTTCACTACCCAAAGATGAGGCTGTGAAGACTCAGTGGTTGAAGTTTATTTTTGCAAAATACCTCAGCATTATAGCCCCAGCCTTGTGCTGTGTTCCCTTCATTTTTCTGACGAGTGTTTCAGCAATCTACATGCTTACAACGGGGGATTCATTGGCCGTTTCTTTAAGGAACGATCAGAAAAGACTATTGATATTGGACTTTGCAGAGCTTAACATGAACTTTATAGTACACAGTTCATCGATTAGTTTCTTCCTTCATTTCACAAGTGTAAGTAAGTGCGATTAAAATGTCTGCCTCCTTGTTTTCTCTAGCTTGCAAATTATGTATTTAATTGTGTTTTGTTACTTGTAACCACTCCACGTGGCTTGTACTGTATCTGGTTAACTCTTTATATTCTCATATCGCGTCTAAAGCACGCGACGCGTGTGGCTTTGTTTGCGGATTTAATCGCATTTGTGAGCTCGCGATCCACTGACTTTTGTCGTTGCTATGGCCACCGACATCTGTTCATACACATGTGTGGCCATCAAGTTTCAAAATAGTTCAGCTTTTGCCACTGTGTGAATTTATATTAAATGTGTGTCACTGTTTTTACTTATGGTGAAGATCAGTGTTGGGAGTAATGCGTTACAAAAGTAATGTATTACAGTAACGTATTACATTTTCCTGTAACGCAGTAGTGTTAGGCATTACTAATACATTTTCAGTAATATTTTACTCGGTACATGTTCAGTAACGCGTGCGTTACAACAAACTTTCCGCCCGCAAGACATTAACAAATAAAAAATACCGCAGTTCTATTTCCTGTTCGTGGTGAGTGAACATATGTGTGTGTTGTCATTAATCTCCCTCTGGCTATTGGAACTTTTTACTTTGAACGCAGAATGATTTCAGCCTCTGAGATCGAGGTCCGGGGCTAATGGCTCAGCCCGGTTCGCAGTAACGTTAAGCCTTAACGCGCAGCGCAAAAACGCGGCAAATAGCTGAAAATGGCAGAAGACAGTACATTCGCGAGATGGACGTACGTGCATATGGCGTTATTTCACTGACAAATGTCGTAAGCACAGTATTACAAGTCGAAACCGCATTCATGTAATACGAGCGAGTGAACGCGCCAGTTTTCTCTGTCCGTGGACAAAACTCCTCGCGTGCACTCAAAACACTGTCTGCTCACGTGCGAATGATCTGCTCTTGCTCCATCAGATGATGCAGATCACAATTTGTGCCTTGTGTTTCCTCCCTGTGGAAAATGTCCTCCAAAATCTCATCAACAATGTGGAAGACAACAGAGACTAGTTCACTTTATTTTAGTTGCCATGATAAAATGAGATTGATAGTGAGATTTATTTGAAGAGTGAATAGTCCAGTAGGCTATAATACCATATCAAGTTTTTCCCTATTTTCTATAACAGTTACATTTCTGCTTGCATTCGTTATATTTTAGTTTAAATGTTTTTTTTTTTGATTAGTAAGGTGCACCTTTTAGATGTTTAATAAATGTTTTTAAAATAAAACATATTCTTTACATCCACCATCTATTCTCTCTGTCTTTAAGTGTTTAAAAATGGAAATATCTCATCATATAACATACAGCCAAAAATTCTTTTCGGCTTATTCCCTTTATTAATCTGGGGTCGCCACAGCGGAATGAACCGCCAACTTATCCAGCACATGTTTTATGCAGCGGATGCCCTTCCAGCTGCAACTCATCTCTGGGAAACATCCATACACACTCATACACTACGAACAATTTTTTAGCTTACCCAATTCACCTATACCGCATGTCTTTTGACTGTGGGAGAAACCGGAGCACCCGGAGGAAACCCACGCAGGGAGAACATGCAAACTCCACACAGAAATGCCAACTGACCCAGCCGAGGCTCGAACCGGTGACCTTCTTGCTGTAAGCGAAGGCATTACCTACTGCGCCACTACGTCGCCACAGCCAAAAATGTTATGGTTTATTATATTAAAAATTATAAGTCTATTTTAGTATTTTGGTTATTGTTAATAAACAGTGCACCAATATAAATCATATCAAAAAGCATGAAAAGAAGAGGGAACACAAGACACAAATTGTGAGTCTGCATATAATCTCACTGAGCGAGCAGTGTACTGAGAGCGTGCAAGAAAATTTGTGCGTGAGCAGTGCATATTTAAGAGAACGTGAGAAAACTTTCTGACTTTCTCTTTTAAGAGTTTTGAAATCGCTATTAAAAACAGAAGTCTAATATAATCTACAGTGGACATTTTTAAAAGTGTTTCACAACATGAACATGACTGAAGTTAAATCTTTTTATTACCTGTGTCAATTTGGGGGTTAACTTTTGATGAATGCAGGGAACTGATGCCCGCAGCACCGTCACTGACAGAGAGAGCGAGAGTGCGCAAAAGCAGAGAGAGTGAGTGCGCATGACACCGAGAGCGTGCGAGAGAGGCCTCACTCATATCTCCGCAATTTGCAACCGATGGCTGATCTTGCTTCTCTGTGGCGTTTTGGCAAAAAAAATACGCGTCCAAATTTAGGGGGGCCAGAGGGTTTGGGGGGCCCCCACAAGTTTGTTGACACGGGGGCACCAGCCCCTCCTGCCCCCGCACCCAATCCCGTCCATTAGTGACGATCTCTCCCTCATTAGCATAAACAGTTCTGATTGAGAAGCAGTCACTATGCTGCCACTATGCTGACGCTTGTCTTTTTGTTGCCTTTAAAGCTCCGCCCTCTTTTGAAAATCTCATTTGAATTTAAAGCAACAGTCACTAAAATGGCACAATTTACATTAAAGCCTAAAAAGGGCAGTTTCACAGAGTTATAAAATAATTATTTGTGGGGTATAATGAGCTGAAACTTGCTCTTGAATGAGCTGATACATACTCCAGAGACATTAGAGACTTATTTTATCTTGTAAAAATAGGCATAATAGAACTCTTTAAAAGAATCTGTTAAACTATATTCAGATGTTCAAGTAAAGAAATCAATAATTCAAAACTATTTTAAATGGCATTTAATATTGAGTTTTATTAAATAACATTTGCCGATAATTCTACTTTATCAAAAAGTTTTGTCATATCATTAGCTCCATAGTAGAGCACATCATTGGGTCCAAATGAGCGTCTGTCAGAACAGATGCGCACACACACTGACAGACTCAAAAAAATAAGCTGGATTTCATTTACTGGCCCCTATTAAAGGTGGAGCTGAAGTCGATCCTCTGCCAGGTGGCATTAACAAAGCCCTGTGCCTGAAGGGACGTCTGTGAGGAGGTTGTGAGGCTTTATCAGATGTGAAAGATCACAGAGGCAGAGAATCCAACCAAGTGTGTGTGTGTTTGCTTGTGCGTGGAGCCATTTGAAGCCTTTACAAATACTGCTTTATGTTTACAGAGGATTCTTTCACTAAAGGGATAGCTCCAAAAGTGAACATTTGCTTCTTTTGCTTTTAATTCACTCGCCCTCAGGTCATCCGAGACGTAGGTGATTTTTTTTTAGCAAAATATCAAAGAAATTATTAGATGAAAACACAGTGGCCCTTGTGATTTAAAATGGATGACTTGCAGTTTGTTGATGTTTTCTTTCAAATCAAATTTTTTTTCAGAGTATTACATTTTCTTTTTTTGAGGAGATTTTTATTTTGGCTTGAATAAAAGCAGTTTTAATAAAAAATTAATAAATAAACTAAGAAATAGCATCAATAATATTAGCTCCCTTAAGCACTTATGTCCAATGACTTGCCTAATTAACCCAACTTTCCTAATTAACCTAGTTAAGCCTTTAAATTGCATTTTAAGCTAATACTAGTATTTTGCTAAGTAGGTAGTAAGATATTATGTACTTTCATCATGGCAAAGACAAACAAAATCAGTTGTTCGAAATGTATTATTAAAATTATTATGTCTAGAAAAAACTCTTCTTTCTATTAAACGGCAGTTGGGGAAATATTTGAAAAATCATTAAAAGATCACAGGAGCACTAATACTATTGCCTTCGATTGTATATAAATAATTAGGTCCATAAATATTTGGACATCGACACAATTCTAACATTTTTGGCTCTATACACCAACACAATGGATTTGAAATAAAACAAACTAGATGTGCTTTAACTCCAGACTGTCAGCTTTAAGCTGCGGTCACACTGCACTTTTCTCCCCTTAGACTTCCATTCATACGCACGCGAATGCGTCAGACCGGAAAGCATTGGAAAGTTCAAGCTTGGTGAACTCTGACCTGCGAAATCGGATCACTTGATGGCGTGATACCTATCGAAGATCAAAACATGACCTCTCTGGACAGGAATTTAGAATATGGACAAATCTCTCGCTTTTTTAAAATGTCTAATCATCTTGTTTAATCCCCCTCTTTTTGCAGCGCCTTACTACATAATTTCGCTCAAACTCTAGTGTGACTGCAGCTTCAATTTGAATTCAATTTACATCCAAATCAGGTGAACGCTGTAGGAATTAAGCTGCAGTCACACTAGAGTTTGAGCTTGTGAAATTCTGTCGTACGGCGCTGCGAAAATGGGCAGGATTAAACAAGATGATTAGACATTAAAAAAAGCGAGCGATTGCTCCATGTTTTAAATTTCTGTTCAGAGAGGTCATGTTTTGATCCTGGATTGGTCTCACGCAGTCAAGTGATGCGATTTCACCAAGTTTGAACTTTGCACCGCAGCAACCTGCGAAAACTGACGCATGACCCTGCGTTTCCGGTCTGACGCATTCGCGTGCGTATGAATGGAAGTCTATGGAGGGAAAAGTCCAGTGTGACCACGGCTTTACAACAGTTTGCATTTGTGCCTCCCACTTGTTAAGGGTCCAAAAGTAATTGGACAATTGGCTTCTAAGCTGTTCCATGGCCAGGTGTGTGTTATTCCTTCATTATCCCAATTACAATGAGCAGATAAAAAGTCCAGAGTTCATTTCAAGTGTGCTATTTGCATTTGGAATCTGTTACTATCAACTCTCAAGATGAGATCCAAAGAGCTGTCAAGCAAGCCATCACTAGGCTGAAAAAACTAAACAAACCTATCAGAGAGATGGCAAAAACATTAGGGGTGGCCAAAACAACTGTTTGGAACATTCGTATATACAGTAGCGTGTGTATATACAGTGGGGAAAAAAGTATTCAACATGTCATGTGTTTTTTTCTGGGAATAATATTTCTAAAGGAGCTGTTGACATGGAATTGATCCAGATTTGTTTTAAAAATAAAACAAAACAAAATATAATAAAAATTGTCATGTCTAATAACAATGAAATGACACGAGGTACTAAACTACTAAAATGTTTTAATACTTCATATAAAAGTCTTTTTTTAAACGATGGCAGCTTAAGGACGCCTCTCGTTTTAAAAGAAGGAAGTCATGTATTGCTCAGGTGTGATTTTTTTTCCCAGACTTCAACAGAGTGTGAAAATTTTGATAGTTCTGTGGGTCTCATCTATCAGATCTTATGTTTAATTTGTATTTTATATTGGATTCAAGTCAGGTGATTGGCTGGGCCATTCTACAACTTTATTTTCTTTCTCTGAAAGCATTCAATTCAATTCATCTTTATTTCTATAGCGCTTTTACAATGTAGATTGTGTCAAAGCAGCTTAACATAGAAGTTCTAGTAAATTGAAACCATGTCAGTCCAGTTTTTAGAGTTGAATTTCAGTTTAGTTCAGTTCAGTGTGGTTTAATATTCTCTGCTGAAAGTCCAAACACTAAGAAGCAAACCCATCGATGCGCAACTCCACAAGTCCCAACCAAGCCATCCAGTGGCGACAGTGGCAAGGAACAACCTTCACCAAACATATTTTTTCGATAGTCTACAGAACAAACCATCATTATACAACAACTTGCCCAATTACCCTTACCTGCCTAGTTAACCTAATTAAGCCTTTAAATGTCACTTTAAGCTGTATAGACGTGCCTTGAAAAATATCTAGTCAAATATTATTTAATGTCATCATGGCAAACATAAAAGAAATCAGTTATTAGAGATGAGCTATTAAAACTATTATGTTTAGAAATGTGTTAAAAAAATCTTCTCTCCAAAAACAGAAATTAGGGGGAAAAAAGGGGGGGCTAATAATTCTGACTTCAACTGTATAACTTAATTTGTAAAACAATTAATATTGTTTTCTTTGCATGTATGGATTTCTTTGGTTGTTATCAACATCTGGTGACAATTTCAAGTCAACAGCACCTTCAGAAATATGTTTTTTGAGAAAAATGGTGATGGGTTCAATACTTACTTCCCCCTCTGTATATATACAGTTGACTGAGCCCCTTTGCTCGTGTCCAGAATGCACATTGAATAATCCGGCCCTGACTTTACAAAGCAACAGCCTAGCAACCACCCAGAACACTGTAGCAACCAACTAGGAAGCCACCTATAGTAACAACACCCTGCGGAGCAACAGGAAGCATCCACCCAGACCACCCTATACCAACTTCTTGTCAACAGGATATCAACTACCCAGAAGACCCGAGCAACCTATAGCAACAGGGTAGCAACATTCATAAGAGCCTGTACATAAAGCGGTTGTTTGGCTTTAAAAGGACTCAGTGTGTGAGCGATGGGTGGTCTTTTTTCATTGTAAGAAATGCTTTTTAGACATTTCATGAATCACCAAGCATCAGTTTCTACTAAAAATCTTTGTTACAGTTTTTATTGAAGAAACAAAGTCTAAAAACTAATTTGTGAATGTTCTCCAGGTGAATAAATGAAAGCAAATTTTTATCGTGTTTTTTGGTAAACAAAAGCAAAATATCATTTCTTCTGGCACATGAAGGCAACTTTCCTCTGAACGCTGCGGAGAATGTTTGAGCTTCTCTGATATGCAGAGTTGCAGCAGACAGTAATTGTTTGCTTAATGAGAATGTATTTCATTGTTTCTTAATTGCATTCCTGCTCTCAAACTGACAGTGTAACGCGCTTTTTCTTTCATGATTTGATTTGTTGTCTCCTGTGATAAATGAACAAACAACATGCTGGCTTTATTGTTTGACAATGGCATTTCAATTGGAATATATTGCAGCTATTGGTTTAAGCATATTCTGTACACTCTCTTAGGTTGTCTGATTTCTAAAGTATACAGTGCATCCATAAATCCGTATTCATAGTGCTTCACTTTTTCCACATTTTTTCATGTTACAGCCTTATTCCTAAATGGATTAAATTCATTTATCAAAAAATTCTACACACAATATGACAATGACAATGACGATGTGAAAAAAAGATTTTTTGAAATTGTTGGAAATTTATTAAAAATAAAAAACCTGAAAATCACATGTACATAAGTATTCACAACCTTTGCAGTGAAGCTCTAAGTTGAGCTCAGGTACATTCTGTTTCCACTGATCATTCTTGAGATGTTTCAGCAGCTTAATTGGAGTTCACCTGTGGTAAATTCAGTTGATTGGACATGATTTGAAAAGGCATACACCTGTCTATATAAGGTCCCAGGGTTGACAGAGCATGTCAAACAGGCATAAAGACAAAGGAATTGTCTGTAGACCTCCGAGACAGGATTGTCTCAAGGCACAAGGCTGGGGAAGGTTACAGAAACATTTCTGCTGCTCTGAAAGTGCCAATGAGCACAGTGGCCTCCATCATCTGTAAGTGGAAGATGTTTGGAACCACCAGGACTCTTCCTAGAGCTGGCCGGCCATCTAAGCTGAGTGATTGGGGGAGAGAGGGCTTAGTCAGGGAGGTGATCAATAACCTGATGGTCACTCCATCCATTCCAGTGTTCTTCTGTGGAGAGAGGAGAACCTTACAGAAGGACAACCATCTGTGCAGAAATCCACCGATCAGGCCTGTATGGTAGAGTGGCCAGACGGAAGCCACTCCCCACCTGGAATTTGCCAAAAGGCATATGAAGGACTCTCAGACCATAAGAGACAAAATCCTCTGGTCTGAGGAGACTAAAATTGAACTCTTTGGAGTGAATGCCGGGCGTTACGTTTGGAGAAAACAAGGCACCGCTCATCGCCAGGCTAATACCATCCTTTCAGTGAAGCATGGTGGTGGCAGCATCATGCTGTGGGGATGTTATTCAGCAGCAGGAACTGGAAAACTAGTCAGGATAGAGGGAAAGGTGAATGCAGCAATGTACAGAGACATCCTGAATGAAAACCTGCTTCAGAGTGCTCTTGACCTCTGACTGGAGCAACGGTTCATCTTCCAGCAGGACAATGACCCAAAGCACACTACCAAAATATCAATGGAGTGGCTTCACAACAACTCTGGGAATGTCCTTGAGTGGCCCAGCCAGAGCCCGAACCTACTGTAAATCCTATTGAACATCTCTGGAGAGATCTGAAAATGGCTGTACACCGTCGCTTCCCATCCAACCTGATTGAGCTTGAAAGGTACTGCAAAGAGCAATGGGCAAAAATTCCCAAAGACAGGTGTGCCAAGGTTGTGGCATAATATTCAAAAAGACTTGAGGCTGTAATTGCTGCCAAAGGCGCATCAACAAAGTATTGAGCAATAAGTAAATACTTATGTACATGTGATTTTTCTGGTTTTTTATTTTTTTAATAAATTTGCAACAATTTCAAAAAATCTTTTTTCACATTGTCATTATGGGGTATTGTGTGTAGAATTTTAAGGAATAAATTAATTTAATCCATTTTGAAATAAGGCTGTAACATAAAAAAATGTGGAAAAAGTGAAGCGCTATGAATACTTTTCGGATGCACTGTAAATATAAAAATAAAAACTACAATAGGTACTCAACGATAAAATTAAAATAAACATTATCTTAAAATAATTACAAATTAGTTTATAACTGATATATAAATAATCAGTTAATGGTTAATGTTTTTTCTTCTTCTTCTTCGTATTGTGACGCAGTTTCTAGAGAAACAGAATACTAAATAAGCAAACAGTGGGCGTGGCTTGTTTTTCTACACGAGCTGATTGGATGTAGTAAAGTAGTCATTTTATTCAGAAAGAGGAAAAGGGTTTGGGCAGAGTTATTACAACCAAACAGACTCCTCCTCTTCACCATTTCTGATTGTTGTCAAAACAGAGGGGCATGGTTAAGTATGTTATTCATGCCCAATTCCTAAGATATACGCAATCTGACAAAAGAACTGAAAACAAACAGGAAGTTTTTTTTTCCTTAATGATACTGTATAAACAGATGAATTGTTCACCACAAAAATAGCAATGTGAGCTAACAAAATCATATGGTTAGTTTTGATTTCTTGGGGATTTTAAATGAAAATAAAGGTGAATTAAAAAAATTAAAATATTTTAGATGAAAATCTTTTAGCTTTCTTTAACTGAAATATACAGTACCTGTACGAACTAAATAAACTGAAATAAAAATAAATCAAAGCTAAATAGAAATGTAAAAATAAAACAATAAAAAGGACAAAAAAAATGACTAAAACAGCTAAAAATTGAAATATTTCTGGTTAAAATGAAAACAGATAAAAACATTTTAGTTAAACTTCATTTACTTAAAATCCAATTACACAAAATAACCATGGTGAATGTGAAGATTAGATGAAATATTTTGCAGAAAACAAATGTTGCCAAATAACTGAAATAAACTTCAGTTGAGATACTAAAACAAATAAACAAACAAACAAACAAACAAACTAAAGCTATACACACTAAAAAAATGATTCAAAGATGATTTCTTGGATTTACTTTTTTATGTTAAGTGGCTGCAAACAATTTATTTGGGCTGAATTTAAAAAAACAAATGAAGAAAAATATTTGTTTGTTTACATCAACACATAAATTGTTTGCAACGATTTTGCAGAAATATTTTTTTTCAGTGTAGAAAAAATTTAAAGAGCACAAAATCAATAAAACTTGAACTAAAATAAAATAAAAACAAATCTAAGTCTTGCAGTTTGTTGCTGTTCCCTTTCAAATCCCAAAATTTTCAGAGTATTACATTTTTTTTTCTTGTAGAGATTTTTATTTTGGCTGGAATAAAAGCAGTTTTTAATAAAATAAATAAATAAATAAAATCCCTTAAGCATTTTCCCCCAATGGCTACAAAACAAACCACTGTTGTCCAATGACATTTAATTAACCCAATTAATAAGCCTTTAAATTGCATTTTAAGTTAATTACTAGTATTTTGCAAATTAAGTAGTAAGATATTATGTACTGTCATCATGGCAAAGACAAAAGAAATCAGTTGTTAAAAATGTATTATTAAAACTATTATGTCTCCTTTCTATTAAACAGCAGTTGGAGAAATATTTGAAAAATCATTAAAAGATCACAGGAGTACTAATACTACTACCTTAGACTGTATATATACATATAGTGTGTAACTCAAAATATAAGTAAATACAATGATACAAAATACAATAAAAATATAATACAGTACTAAAGTAAATTACATAGAAATGAAATAGAAATTCCTGTAAGCCTCCTGGAAGAGTTCCATAGAAGAAGGGAAACCTGGAGATTTCATCAGTGCTCATGTTTATGTATGCATGTTCACGTGCGAGATGAAAAAAAATCCCTGAGTGTGATAAAAGGTTGCCTGATGGCAGATAAAGCCGGGGAAGCAGAGGGAATGAAGCTGGATTCCTCCACTGAGAGCATCGACGCATGAAGACCAGCGGCTTGTGTTGCCTGGCAACTGAAGGGACACGAACAGGTTTTGATGAGTGTGTGACACAACTTGACTGTTTGATCTTTGTATTTAGGTACTATGTACGTGTACTAAATGTATATCAGGACACTTGTAAATATAAGTGTAGCTTTATTAAAACTTTAGCACACCATTAAATCATTTATTCACTGTCTTCTTGCAGTTGAAAATGTTTATTGAGAAAAATGTTGGATATCTGTAGCTAGTGACTCTACTATCGATATCAGTGGTTTCCAGTTTCCAACATACTTCTAAATTTCTTCTTTTGTGTTTAACAGAAAAAAAGCTGAAAATAGTAAGTGATTGTTCAGTTGTGAACTGCACTGTCGCCTCAAAGCAAAAAGTTCACTGGTTTGAGTCCCAGCTGGGTCATTTGGCATTTCTGTGTGGAATTTTTCATGTTCACCCTGTGTTTGCGTAAGTTTCCTCCAGGTGCTCCAGTTTCACCCACAAGTCCAATGACATGCGCTATAGGTGAATTGAATTAACAAAATTGGCTGTAGTGTATGTGTGTGAATAAGTGTGTATGGGTGTTTTCCAGTACTGGTTTGCAGCTGGAAGGGCATCCGCTGTGTAAAACATATGCTGGATAAATTGGCGATTCATTCCGCTGTGGTGACCCCTGATGAATAAAGGGACTAAGTCGAAGGAAAATGAATGTATGAATCCCCATACTGCCACCATTGACTGATTGCGTTAACTTTATTAATCACGTTCTAAAATGCCATTTAAATGTACAAATAAGGCATTATTTAATAAAGAAATATGTGCAATTTTGCATATATTTATCAAACAAAATAGGAATATTGGCTGAAGTCTGATTCAAAAGTCTCGTTTAAGGTTTATTTTGACATTATAGTCCAAAAAGTGATTTTTGGGACTCTCTTTTTATCACTTCATAATAAAAACAAAAAAATCCAGAAAAAAAAAATCCCAATTTTTGTAGAATAAAATGTAGCATCTAATCAAGCTTATATTAATTATGAACATAACCTTCAGTAAAACCTTCAGGATATGAAAAAAACTATGGTTAGGTGTATGATAGTAAAAAAAAATAAATTAAAGAACAATAGCCCCTTTCAAATATGATACCGTAAATATCTGGAAAATTACCAGAATGACTGGTAAATTCTTAAAAAAGGTGTTCACACAGGTTCACAAAAGACCTTTCACACGTCCATTCCAAAATACTGGTAAATTCTGCCATCATTAACCAGAAATGAGCTCTAAACAACAGAGCTTGTATTTGTAAACATAGAAGGGTCGGCCTTTTCTTGATGGTTTCACTTTTATTTAAAGCTTTAGCCTTCATGCAGCTGCAATGTAAGATATCCAAAGGCAGAAACGCGAACCGCAGCTACATGTTTACACACTTGACCACATTACAAATTATGTGGATGGATAAGTATTGTGAACAACTTCGATGAAAACATATGGAGGAACACTTTCACATGTCGAGATGTTCATAATATGTGTGTGTGCTGGCGCTCACCGTCTGCTTCACGTGCACACGCGTCAAGTACCTGAAGCAGAGCTTGAAGGTAAACAAACAGCGGTTTATCATAAGCATTTTATCAATAATTTTTTCCACAGTTGCCATTAAGAAGGAACATAAAAACGTTATCTGACTAACATCTAGCAGCTAAATGTGTCTGGACTAATATATAAAGGCTTCTATTTTCATAAACCGTGCGGACGTAAATGTATCTGAGTATTCTGATTGGCTAAAGTAGACGTCACATGTCAGCGTGTTCTAAGCGTGAACACGCTCTTTCTGGCAATTTTTCTTTTGCGTTTACACAGCACAGCAAATTACCGGTAATGTTACAACTTCTCTTTCTGGAAAATTGCCAGAACGAATTTACCACTATTTTCAAAAAGGGCCTCTTCACACACATACAGACCTTTCCGGAAAATTGCCGGAAATTTTCCGGAAAGGTCTGTATGTGGGAAAGGGCCTAATGACAGCAATATTTGCACAACTGCTATTTTTACACTGCTCTGTACAACATTTCTACTTTATTTACAAATGTTTACATGTACAGCACTTATATCTACTCCAATATTTGCACAAAATCTCCAGTGTACTGGTCTGCATTACTGTTTCCTGTCTTGTACTGTTTCTTGTCCTGTCTTGTTTGTCCTGTCTTATTATAATGGCTTGAGACCACCAAACCTTCAAACTATACTGAATTAAGTTGCTATATCTTTTTCAACTGATCCGACTTACAGTTTTCAGAAAACAGACCCGGAAATTTGGGAAAAGTCCCATTGACTTAACATTGGACCAAACTTTGTGACCTCATAACTTTGTCATACAGACTTAAGGTTGGGCTCATTTAACTCATTTAACCCAATCTGCCAATCACTGATGACCTTTCAACTTACTAGTCACACTCTATCAACCACTTACAGCACCCTAGAAACTGTCCCACATACTTCCATTGTAAAAAACTGCCATTGACTTTACTTTGGACATACTACTTATATACTAATCCATAGTACAAACATACTAACAGACATAATCATACTAGCAACATGCTAATTCATACTAAATTAATGCTAACAACCTGCTAGTTTACACTAGAAAAATGCTAGCAACATGCTAATTCATACTAGAACCATGCTAATAACATGATAATTTATGCTAGAAACATAATAGCAACATGCTAATTCATACTAGGACCATGCTAAATATGTAGTTCCCCTTCGAGAGAGGAACTTCAACGCTATGTGGAAAATCTTCCACTATGGGGATTTCATTCAGAAAGCCAATCATCTGAAAGAGTATGTAAACGGGCCAATAAAATGCCAATGAGTTGGCAGCTTCAGCTTGCACAGCTGATGCTCGTTGCAATCAATTTGGCTATAAGAGCACAGTGCGAGCAAAGCCAAAGCATCATTTTCACTTCAGAGACTTCAACAGCTTTCTGAGAGAGTCGATGAGGGTTCCTCCAGCTGAGTTTCAGACAGAGAGTGAACGAGAGCGATCTCCCGGTCCAGAGTGTGTGACACGCAGCGGCAGACAATCGAGCTGGGTTTCTCCCTTGCCTGGCGTTTTTTGGGTCCGGTCCTCCAGAGCGGTATGTATTGTTGCGAATTTCCTAAAAGAGCAACACGGTCGTGCAACATGTCTTTTTCAAGACGTCGCTCCAACTATGCATTTCTGGATGCGGTGGTTTCCTGTCCTCGGATGATGGGCACAAGCACTGCGTTTCATGTTTGGGGGTCCAGCATGTTAATGCGGTGCTCGTGGGCAGTGCATGCCATCACTGCGATGGCATGTCTGTTACACAGTTAAGATCGCGGCTCGCTCTTGCAAAAGGGCCACCCACCCCTGTTGTCCCCCGCTCTGCGGCTGGGCACTCAGGCAGATCTGAGGGTCACAGTGCCCGCTTGCAGACCTCTCACTCCTCCATGCGCTCCATCCAAGCTTTTAGTAAGAGAAGCGCTCCGTCCTCGGATAGCCGCCCTCGGATGGCCGCCCTCTCACTTGATGACACCAAGGCTCAGATGTCCACCGCTGCATCTGAGGATGGGCTGTCATGGTCTGATGAAGAATCCCCTCCCCTCGGATCTAGAAACAGACATGATAATCGTGCTTTTCTGGGCTGTTTCGGCCACAGGCCTGGAGATGGTTTAACCCCCAGCCCCGCAGCCGGACCGACTAGATGGGTGTGTGGAGGATTAAAAGGCAAGACTTTCTAGCCTCCCATCCCTTTTTTCCCGGAAGTGCACAATGGGCTCACGCAGTCTTGGAGGGCACCTTTCTCTGCTCGATCTGCATGCGCCTCCGCCTCACCACCCTTGATGGTGGAGCAGCCAAGCGAGTATGAGTCGATTACCCAAATTGAAAGTGCCATCGCGGGCCCGTGTGGTGCCTTCTTCTGCTGGAGTCAGCCTTATCTCCCGTCCAAGGCGTGTCGGTTTTCTGCCTCCCTGCCAGAGCCAGAGCCCACACAGCTACGGGCAGGCTGCTTCCACCCTCACGTTAGGGTCCATGTGCGCGCTGGCCCAGCTCCACGAGGGTGGTTCCGACCCAGGCTTGTTACAAGCCCCGCACAGCACCTAACTGAGCTCCATGGACCTCAAGTCTGCTGCGTGTGCCCTGGGAAGGACGATGACCACATTAGTGGTCCAGGAGCGCCACCTCGGGCTAAACCTGGCAAAAAAATATGCGCAGAGTCGACAAAGTGAACTTTCTTGACTCCCCCATATACCAGGCTGGCCTGTTCGGCGACACCGTTAGTGGATTCACCCAGGAGTTCATGGCAGTGCAGTCGGATACGATTGGCCACATTTTTATAGTAGTGCACAGTCCTGTGTCATGTTGTCAATTTATGTTGTTTGATGTAGCACCTTGGTCCTGGAGGAAAACTGTTTCGTTTCACTGTGTTACTGCACTGTGTATTGTTGAAATGACAATAAAGCCAACTTGACTTGAAGTGCTGAAATAGAAATGTATTCCTCAGTGCAGGAGAATAAAAATACATTTGGGAAAACTGCCTTTAAATATTGATTGTAATTGAAATCCAGTGTATTAATCCTTAGTGTATTTTGATCGAAAAGTTAAAATCTCAAAAACGACAGGTGCATGAAAACACAAATATGTTTTTGTCTACAGTGTCTCGCCTTAAAGGGTTAATCAAGTGGACTAGACAGTTAATACCACTGAAAATGTGTATATAGCAACGATACATTAATATTTCATCCATTATATTAATCTATAGGTCCTGATTGAGTTATTGTGTGTGAAGGTTTTATCATACTGTTATTAAAATGTGTGTGTGTGTGTGTGTGTGTGTGTGTGTGTGTGTGTGCGTGCGTGCGTGCGTGCGTGCGTGTGTGTGTGTGTGTGTGCTCGTCTGGTCCGGCACATCTCTACATGATTTAGTCTCAGAATGTTAATGTCTGTCATAATAATAGAGATTTCTTCCATTCCTTTCGTTTCTGTCAGAGCGACAGAGCACATCTGAATACAAAGTGCCTCACTATGAAGCGGGTTTGAAACGGAGCACTGCACTTACACTGAAATCCTTCCAACGTTTCAAATGTCTTGTGGGAAAGCATGTAATCAAGTATCAATGTACATACATATATGAAGAGGTTCATTCTAACGTTTAATTGCAGAAGATTATTACTTTTTTATTTCTGAATGATGTTTTCCTTTTAACATTTGTTTCAGACATATAAGTGTGTGATGGCAAAGATTGTGATGGGAAGGAGATTGTCATAAGGACAAGGTGTTTCTGCTCTTCTTGCTGTATGGAGCTCTCCATGGTGCTGAAAATAATTAATGAACAGCCTGACAGTTTGTATTTTTAAACTGGTACGTTTGAATCACTCTCGCAATACAGCTATACTTTATCAATAAATCACATTATTTAAATAAATAAATAAACAAATACATTTAGATATTCAATATATAAATATAGAAATTTCAAAGAAATGTTGTCATATCTTTATAGAATTAAACAAAGAATAAAATTTTATTCAAACCCATACCTCCAGAAAAAATAGAATATATTTACCAAGTTAGGACTTGATCAGGACTTTATCAGGTTAGGCCTTTTGAATTTCCATATAAGGACATTATGGACACATGGTCCTAGGCATTTCTTTTTTTTTATTATTAGAATATGCAAGAGGTACACAAATTGGGATCACATACAAAAAACAAAACAACAAAAAACTGATGAAAAAAAACACACAAAAAAAAACAACAACAATACAGTCAGGTACTGGCATAACTACTACACCAATTACGACTACTACTACTACAACGTCTACTACTACTGATACTACTACTACATCAATGACAACTACTACTACTACAACGTCTACTACTACTGATACTACTACACCAATGACGACTACTACTACTACAACATCTACTACTACTGATACTACTACACCAATGACGACTACTACTACTACAACGTCTACTACACCAATGACGACTACTACTACTACAACATCTACTACTACTGATACTACTACAACAATGACAACTACTACTACTACAACGTCTACTACACCAATGACGACTACTACTACTACAATGTCTACTACTACTGATACTACTACACCAATGATGACTACTCTTACTACAACATCTACTTTACTGATACTACTACACCAATGACGACTACTACTACTACAACGTCTACTACTACTGATACTACTACACCAATAACGACTACTACTACTACAACATCTACTACTACTGATACTACTACACCAATGACGACTACTACTACTACAACGTCTACTACTACTGATACTACTACACCAATGACGACTACTACTACTACAACATCTACTTTACTGATACTACTACACCAATGACGACTACTACTACTACTACAACTACTACTACTACAACGTCTACTACTACTGATACTACTACACCAATGACGACTACTACTACTACTACAACGTCTACTACACCAATGACGACTACTACTACTACAACATCTACTACTAATGATACTACTACACTAATGACGACTACTACCACTACAACATCTACTTTACTGATACTACTACACCAATGACGACTACTACTACTACAACGTCTACTACTACTGATACTACTACACCAATGACAACTACTACTACTACTACAACATGTACTACTACAACATCTACTACTACTGATACTACTACACCAATGACAACTACTACTACTACAACATCTACTACTACTGATACTACTACACCAATGACGACTACTACCACTACAACATCTACTTTACTGATACTACTACACCAATGATGACTACTACTACTACTACAACGTCTACTACTACTGATACTACTACACCAATGACGACTACTACTTCTACTACAACATGTACTACTACAACGTCTACTACTACTGATACTACTACACCAATAACGACTACTACTACTACAACATCTACTACTAATGATACTACTACACTAATGACGACTATTACTACAACATCTACTACTAATGATACTACTACAATAATGACGACTACTACTACTACAACGTCTACTACTACTGATACTACTACACCAATGACGACTACTACTATTACTACAACATCTACTACTACAACGTCTACTACTACTGATACTACTACACCAATGACGACGACTACTACTACTACAACATCTACTACTACTGATACTACTACACCAATGACCACTACTACTACTACATCTACTACTACTGATACTACTACACCAATGACGACTACTACTACTACAACATCTACTACTAATGATACTACTACACTAATGACGACTATTACTACAACATCTACTACTAATGATACTACTACAATAATGACGACTACTACTACTACAACGTCTACTACTACTGATACTACTACACCAATGACGACTACTACTATTACTACAACATCTACTACTACAACGTCTATTACTACTGATACTACTACACCAATGACGACGACTACTACTACTACAACATCTACTACTACTGATACTACTACACCAATGACCACTACTACTACTACATCTACTACTACTGATACTACTACACCAATGACGACTACTACTACTACAACATCTACTACTAATGATACTACTACACTAATGACGACTACTACCACTACAACATCTACTTTACTGATACTACTACACCAATGACGACTATTACTACTACAACGTCTACTACTACTGATACTACTACACCAATAACGACTACTACTACTACAACATGTACTACTACAACATCTACTACTACTGATACTACTACACCAATGACAACTACTACTACTACAACGTCTACTACTACTGATACTACTACACCAATGACGACTACTACCACTACAACATCTACTTTACTGATACTACTACACCAATGATGACTACTACTACTACTACAACGTCTACTACTACTGATACTACTACACCAATGACGACTACTACTTCTACTACAACATGTACTACTACAACGTCTACTACTACTGATACTACTACACCAATAACGACTACTACTACTACAACATCTACTACTAATGATACTACTACACTAATGACGACTATTACTACAACATCTACTACTAATGATACTACTACAATAATGACGACTACTACTACTACAACGTCTACTACTACTGATACTACTACACCAATGACGACTACTACTATTACTACAACATCTACTACTACAACGTCTATTACTACTGATACTACTACACCAATGACGACGACTACTACTACTACAACATCTACTACTACTGATACTACTACACCAATGACCACTACTACTACTACATCTACTACTACTGATACTACTACACCAATGACGACTACTACTACTTCAACATCTACTACTAATGATACTACTACACTAATGACGACTACTACCACTACAACATCTACTTTACTGATACTACTACACCAATGACGACTATTACTACTACAACGTCTACTACTACTGATACTACTACACCAATAACGACTACTACTACTACAACATGTACTACTACAACATCTACTACTACTGATACTACTACACCAATGACAACTACTACTACTACAACGTCTACTACTACTGATACTACTACACCAATGACGACTACTACCACTACAACATCTACTTTACTGATACTACTACACCAATGATGACTACTACTACTACTACAACGTCTACTACTACTGATACTACTACACCAATGACGACTACTACTTCTACTACAACATGTACTACTACAACGTCTACTACTACTGATACTACTACACCAATAACGACTACTACTACTACAACATCTACTACTAATGATACTACTACACTAATGACGACTATTACTACAACATCTACTACTAATGATACTACTACAATAATGACGACTACTACTACTACAACGTCTACTACTACTGATACTACTTCACCAATGATGACTACTACTACTACAACATCTACTACTACTGATACTACTACACCAATGACGACTACTACTACTACATCTACTACTACTGATACTACTACACCAATGACGACTACTACTACTACAACATCAACTACTAATGATACTACTACACCAATGACGACTACTACTACTACTACACGTACTATTACAACGTCTACTACTACTGATACTACTACACCAATGACGACTACTACTACTACAATGTCTACTGCTACTCATACTACTACACCAATGACGACTACTACTACTACAACGTCTACTGCTACTCATACTACTACACCAATGATGACTACTACTACTACTACATAACATAAGGAAATAACAGGAGGACATTGCTATTTCTTAAAATCTGGAAAATAAACCCTCAGACGAGCAACATAATGTGACGTCTCACACCATGTCGTCATTTATTTAACAAAAATAAAGCCAAAATTAAAAAGCCATGGGTAATAAACTTGGGACATTCTATGATTCAGATGACTAGATAATAATTTTCTGTTTGATCGTCTCAATCTCTAAGATCATTCTGGAGGAGTTTTTGCACAGCTATTGCCAAAGTATTTCTGTCAAAATGAGGTCTGGAGTTTGACTGTGCTATTGCAACACCTTGATTTGATGTTTGTTTTCTTTTCATTTTCAGCTTTAGTTCTGCTATAGATTTGCTGGTGTGCTTGGGATCATTGTCTTGTTGCGTGACCCAATTTCGGCTAAGCTTTAGCTGTCGGAAAGACATTGTGTTCACTCCAACCTGAAGGCTCTGTACCAACAAACTGCTATTTTGTGTTTATTTATTTTTTGGTAATGCTATGTTGTTTTTCAACTTCGAAGTTTGTAATTTCTAATGCATACGCCACGTCCCACCTAAAAAATGTAATCTAAAAATTAAAACTTGGCAGGAAAATGTGTGCAGCTGTAATTAAACTCTAAGCCAGTGTTTCTCAACCACATTCCTGGAGGACCACCAGCTCTGCACATTTTCCATGTCTCCTTAAACAAACACACCTGTTTCAGATCATCAGCTCATTAGCAGAGACTGAAAGACCTGTAATGGTTGTGACAGTCAAAGGAAACGTCCAAAACATGCAGTGTTGGTGGTCCTCCAGGAACGTGGTTGAGAAACACTGCTCTAAGCATATTTAACTTACATATTGACTTAAATCATTTTAAATCATCATATGAGCCAAAATCATGAATAAAAAAATAAAAATCGAATCTGGTGTGCATTCACCTTCAGGAAAGTTTCTACATAAAGTTTTAGAAATGAGACTCCAGATATGGAAAAAAATAATTAATTAATTTTATATTGTGTAACTAACTAATATATGCAAAACTGTAAGCTTTCATTCATTTTCCTTCACCTTAGTCCCTTTATTCATCAGGGGTCGCCACAGCGGAATGAACCGTCGACTTATCCAGCATATGTTTTACACAGCGGATGCAACCCAGTACTGGGAAACACCCATACACACTCATTCACACACATACACTATCAATTTAGTTTATTCAACTCACCTATAGCGCATGTCTTTGGACTGTGGGGGAAACCGGAGCACCCTGAAGAAAAAATGCAAACATGGGGAGAACATGTAAACTCCAAACAGAAATGCCAACTGTTCCAGCCGGGACTTGAAACAGCAACCTTTTTGATGTGAGTCAACAGTGCTAACCACCGAGCCACCATGTCGCCCACTGTAAGCTTTTATTATTAAAAATAATAATGTTTTTGGGTGTCATTTTGTTAATCTTATCTGACAGGATGGTCACCATGGTTTTCCTTTTCTGCTTCTGTAGCTCATCTGCTTCAATGTTTGTCATGTTGTGTGTTTAGAAATGCTGTGAAGAGTTACCTTTGTCTTGCAATCACCTCAAAACATGGTTGCGTAAGGCTTTTCACCCACAGAACTGCAGCGTGCTATATACTTTTTCTTTTTTGAAGACCTCTGTGAACCCTGTGAGTGAAAATTCTAGCAGATCAGCAGTTTCTAAAAAAACAGACTAGCAGTGCCACAATCAAAGTCACTGAAATCACCTTTCGTGCTCATTTTGATGCTCAGTTTGAACATCATCTTGACCAGATCTACATGTCTAAATGCATTGAGTTGCTGCTCATGTGATTGGCTGATTAGATGATTTGCATTAATCATTCTCTCTCGCGCTTACAAACACTCAGAATAAAAAATGACGTTAAACTAATCAAAGTTTACCCACTTTACGCATTATTAAGTATAGTCACACCAGGATACTGTGCACATTTTGGTGCAACGCCTCTCATTTGTCACTTTACTAATCCCCAACAACAGCAAAACTAAGTAAAGGGGTTCATAAATCACCGCTTGATGCATATTCTCCGAGGAGCAGTCAGCTCTTTTCCTAGAGGCAGTTTCTAATAATTCCCGGAACACAGAGAGCGTCTCGCTCAGCAGAACACACTGGATGAACGCAGCGGTGCCGCAATCAGCGAAATCCCGCATTCTCCATTCACATCCACACCGCGTCTGCTGCTGCTGCCTCACATAAACAGAAAGCTATAGCATTTGTCATAGACAGCAGCTGACAGCATACAGCTGCAAGAACCGCATCGCTTGGACCTCACAGAGGTTTGATCGCCTTTTAAGCTCCAATTCAGTTTGGTTTTAAACCGAGCGCACGTACGATGGTACATCTGCATCCCCGCCGAAGAAAAGGGGCACTGGTTTGGCTGTTGCCCGGTCTGCTTGGAGTCTGGTAAGTTTACGCTCCAGAGGGGGCAAAAGAAACAAGGGGTGCCATCGATAAGACTATTAAAATAGTCTTTGACCGACAGCACACACTTAGATAGTGCACGTCTTTGTCTTGAGCAATCTTTACGCGAAGTGCTGCAGAACGCATTAGTTTTACGCTTTTTTCTTTTCTTTCTTTGTGTGTGTGTGTGTGAGTGTAACACATCAAATTCATCCGTCTTAACATTCCTACCTATAACTGTCAATCACGACACGCGCAGCTGCCTGAACACTGGATACATCTGATGGTAATAATAATACTGATTGCAAGTGACAGTTTTGCTCCGAGCTTTTGTGTTGATGCGTTCTTGTCTTTTTAGCGTGGACGCGCAATGTCAGTCTCCAAACAACCTTGAGGATACTTTAGCCAGCAATCTACAGACTAACTACATTGCTCACACACTATTGGATTTTGCATCATCATATAGACAGGCTGAAAGAGTACGATTTCACAATTTGTAAATGTTATGCGTAAGTTGTGGTCTACATTAACACTTTAGTTGGCTCGCGCTACACTTTGGCTTCCTTCGGCTGATTTTGGCAGCTCATTCAGTGCATATGTAAATGATAAACAGAATAAACCAAGCGTGGATTACATTGCTCTCATTTTAACTACATGAGTCATACTGGCTGGTAATAACAAAAGCGTCTCATCTGCGGACAAAATACTTTTATTTAGGCCCTCATTTCTTTTCTGTGTATTTGTTATAGTTATTACAGCTGATCCCTGAGGCCCACACAGGTCAAACAGAGGCTACTGTTGTGTCCAGACAATGTGAAATTCTGCATTTGAGGAAAACACGCTGTCTGTATTTTCCATTGACAGTCTGCTTTTTAACTGCTCAGCGCACTGCCTACGGGGATCAATAACCTACATTCTGTCCACCCACCTGGGTCTCATCCACAGGGACTCTTCATATTGATTTCTCTGTCCTTCATTATTTGCATATGTATGGGAATGTACCATTCTGAGTTTTCTATATCGACAAACCTCAGATTTGGTTCTCACATTTAATTGTCTGTCTGGTTACCCTTCAAATCAATATATTAAGATTTGAATACATTTTTATTTGTTTTATTAATTCATATACACTTTAACATCTAACAATTAACATTATAGATAGATTTTTCTTATAGTTTTACTTCACAGAATAACAGAGATAAAATAAACATTGCAATTTTGGGACCCACTTTATATTGTATTAATATATTAAATTAATATAAGTGTTTTTTGACTATTTTATTTATTTTATTTTGACTTATTTTATTTTATTTAATTTATAGTTACACTATCGACCCTATCACTACTTTATAATCCTAACCAAAACATGAGACCTTTGCATATAATCACTTTAATAATAATAATCATAATAATAATAATAATTCCTTACATTTATATATCACTTTTCTGGACACTCAAAGCACTTTACACATTGGGGGAATCTCCTCATCCACCACCAGTGTGCAGCATCCACCTGGATGACGCGATGGCAGCCATATTGCGCCAGACCGCACACCACAAGCCAACTGATTGGTGGAGAGGAGACAGCGTGATGAAGCCAATTATGATATGGGCATGGTTAGGAGGCCATGATGGACAGAGGCCAATGGGCAAATTTGGCCAGAATGCCGGGGTTAAACCCCTACTCTTTTTTGGAGGACATCAGAACCACAGGGAGTCGGGACCTCGGTTTTAACATCTCATCCGAAAGACGGTGCTCATTGCATTAGGACAACCTAGCTTTCCCATGTGGTCTCCTATCCAGGTACTGACCAGGCGCAGACCTGCTTAGCTTCAGTGGGCGACCTTATGAGAGTTGCAGAGAGCTAGCTGCCGGCTCCTTAATCCCTATACTGTATGTACCCATCCAATTTGCATACACGTTGGGCTGTAATTATTACATTTAATTAACATTTGTATTTATGCTGTTAACTTTACCATTAAGATTGTGTTTACACTGAATAATATAGCTTATTATATAAAGATTTTTATCTGTCAACAAATCTCTGTCAGTAAACTGATGCTCCATTCAATTTAAGATGTACTGACACAAAGGACTAATGATTTGCAGTGGATGCTTTGTTGCCGCCAATACAGACAGCCTCTAGCTGTTGCCACACGAGTGACATATAACTGTTCCCCCTCTTCCCATTCGGTTTGAACAGCATAATTCCGGCAATGTGCAAGCCATAATTTGAGTTCTTCTAAGCACGCTTATTATTAGGCTTTAGGGAGAAATATAGATTTGGGTGTTGCCTGCATAACAGTGAAAGGGCATTGCTGTATTTATTGAAAATGGAGTCCAAGGGAGAGTACTGTACATAAAGAAAAAATAACATGCTGAAAATTGAGCCCTGCAGTACACCACAACTAAGACACACAGCAGAAGGAGATCCAAGAAATCTATTGAATTTATTGTCTGTTATATATAAAAAAGCACATTTAAAAAAACTCATTGAAGACTCCAGGAAAAACTAGAAAATGTTACAGTCAAGTCAAAGGCTAAACTAAGGTCTACGGGGACTAGAGACTTAGAACTGCCAAAACTAACCAAAACATTTCTCTTAAACCTAAACATCATTCATTCATTTTCTTTTCATCTGTCGAAATCATAGTCATATCGCAATATGACATGACATTAGACAGCGTTCATTCATTCATTTTCTTTTCGGCTTAGTCCCTTTATTAATATGGGGTCGCCACAGCGGAATGAACCAACAACTTATCCAGCATATGTTTTACGCAGCGGATGCCCTTCCAGCTGCAACCCATCAATGGGAAACACACATACACTCTCATTCACACTCATACACTATGGACAATTTAGCTTACCCAATTCACCTATACCACATGTTTTTGGACTGTGGGGGAAACCAGAGCACCTGGAGGAAACCCACACGAACACGGGGAGAACATGCAAACTTCACACAGAAATGCCAAGTGACCCAGCCGGGGCTCCAACTAACCTTCTTGCTGTGAGGCGATTGTGCTACCCACTGTGCCACCGTGATGCCTAAACCTAAAGATTTTAGCAGTAAATGCTTGAATTTCTCACAACAACACATATTTATGTATAGCTTCGGTAGCATTATGGTTTTGCAATATAAGCTGAACACAGTGAATATCTAAACAATTAATCTTTTTTTTCTTAGGTACAGTATGTAGTAACTAAAGACACCTAAGTGAAATCTTTACATTTTTTTGTTTTATGAATTTTAAACCAGGACTGCACGATATTGGAAAAACTGACATTGTGATATTTTATTTCAAGAGTTCACACTTAGCTGATGATCAGTAAAGCGTAATTGGCAAGCTGTCCCGGGAGAGAGCCCTGAGCTCGTAATATCCTCGAGCCTGGGGCTCCCTCCCGTTAGAAGGGCGAGAGGGGAGTTCGAGCTCAGGAAGGTCTCGAGAACTCCCCTGCTTGTCGCTGTGTGAGAAGTATAAACTAAGGTTGTCTTAGGTAATAATTTGGTTTAGTCGATTGGCTATGGTGTATGTTTTTGGACGGTTGGAGGAAACCAGGGAACCCGGGGGAAACCCACGCGAACACGAGGAGACATGCAAACTTCGCACAGAAACGCCAACCGGCCCGATAGGAGGTTGAACCGGCGGCGTTCTTGCTGTGAGGCAACAGTGCTAGCCACTGGGCCGCCGTGTCACCCTATAGGAAAAAAGGGGGGAACTTCAAGACAAATATAACTGGAGTGAAAAGCTCTGGTTATTTATAGTGTGTCTGATTATTAGATAAACGAAATTAGTTTATAAATAAACCACACTTTGCAATGTAAACCCTAATAAGTTGAGACTACTCAAATGATTTGAGGAAAGTGATTCCCTCAATTCATTTGAGTAATGGGAAATCGACAACTCAATTAATTGAGTTGACCAAATGCGGATCGTTGAATTAACTTAAGTAATTAACTATTAAGTGTTTAATTACAGATAACTTAAATGTTTTGGTACAGATAACTTAAAATGGCTAATAGACTAAACTTCCAAATTTTATATTAGCTTTTATATTCTTTACTTACTTACTTTCAGGGCCGTTTATATCGAAGTTGATATTTAGCCGCACCATGTTGGTGTTTTGTATCATCTCATTTTTATGAGGCGGGTCGTTAGCTCAAGGCTTAACCCCCAAGCCAGAGGACCAGGACATACACTACGGCCAATTTAGCTTACCCAATTCACCTGTCCCACATGTCTTTGAACTTGTGGGGGAAACCGGAGCACCTAGAGGAAACCCACTCTAACAAGGGGAGAACATGCAAACTCCACACCGAAATGCCAACTGACCCAGCCGGGACTAGAACCAGCGACCTTCTTGCTGTGAGGTGACATCGCTACTCACTGCACCACCGTGTTACCCCTGCATGTATATCAATTAAGAAAAATGTAAATAGGCATTTAAATATCTACTTACCAATTTAACGTTTCTCTTTCGTCAGATGGGTTCAGGTAGTGCCTCTGTCCTGCTGCGCTTCAGCAAATTCAGCATCACAAGCAAATGACCACCTCGTGTTATATAACATATATCGACCAATCCAATCATTGTGGTTGTCAAGGCAGAATTTCAATTGCAACCAATCATTTTAAACAGCGACATGGTGAATTGTTTAAATAAATTAAAATGTTAAGTTCAGAGAAGTTAAAATATTAATTAAAAGTTTTTTGCCTCACTAATAGGCGACACAGTGGCGCAGTAGGTAGTTGCTGTCACCTCACAGCAAGAAGGTCGCTGGTTCAAGCCTCGGCTGGGTCAGTTGGCATTTCTGTGTGGAGTTTGCATGTTCTCCCTGTGTTAGCGTAGATTTCCTCTGGGTGCTCCGGTTTCCCCCACAGCCCAAAGACATGCGGTACAGGTGAATTGGGTAGGCTAAATTGTTCATAGTGAATGAGTGTGTATGAATGTTTTCCAGTGATGGGTTGCAGCTGGAAGGGCATCCGCTGCATAAAACATGTGCTGGATAAGTTGGCGGTTCATTCTGCTGTGCCGACCCCGGATTAATAAAGGGACTAAGCCGAAAAGAAAATGAATGAATGCTGTCTAATGTCATGTCATATTGCGATATGACTATGATTTCGGCAGATGACTTGAATAGCTCAATTTGGAATGAAATCGTTAACTTAGATCAGGGGTGCCCAAACCTTTTCTTATGAAGAGCCAAAAACCAAAATTGACTGAAGGTGGTGGGCCAAAGTTAAATAAACCAAAGTATTACATTAAAGTTGCCATGGTAATTTCTTAATTTATTACAGTTTGAAAATAAATTGAAAAATACTGTAATCGTATTAATAATTAGATATTTTTTTACATTTTATAATGAAATTCTTACAATAAAAACAAACAATCCCCTTTATAACACAAAGGTGTTCGATGCTGAATACATTAAATACACTTGATTTGCTCATCGAGAATCCTTACATTTAAAAAAAAAAAAATACAAATTTTCATAAAAAATCTGATTCATGCACAACATTTAATTGAAACATTAATTCATTTTCTTTTCGGCTTAGTCCCTTTATTAATCTGGGGTCTCTACAGAATGAACCGCCAACTTATCCAGCACATGTTTCATGCAGCGGATGCCCTTCCAGCTGCAAACCCAACACTGGGAAACATCCATACACACTCATTTACACACACACACACACACACACACACACACACACACACACACACACACACACACACACACACACACACACACACACACACACACACACACACACACACTACGGACAGTTTAGCTTACCCAATTTACCTGTACAGCATGTCTTCGGACTGAGCACTCGGTTTCGGTGAGGAAACCCATCTGAACACGAGGAGAACATGCAAACTCCACACAAAAATGCCAATTGACCCAGCCGAGGCTCAAACCAGTGACCTCCTTGCTGTGAGGCAATTATACTACTCACTGTGCATTTTCACAATTGAAGCATTTAATTTCATTTGCTTTTTTGTATCCCAACAATTAAACAAACAAACAAAAGGTTATGTTAAAATTAGAAATGACGAGCTCTGTTGAAGGAATTGGCCCCAACTTTCTTATCATTCTCCTTCTCTTCTCAGATGGGTTGGCGGGCCAAATCAAAGGTTAACATAGTAATCTCTGACTTAGATTGATTGGAATAATTTGTGAATCAAATAAATTGCAAGAATAACTAAATAAGATAATGTTGGAAAAAGGAATATTTTTTTTTATTATTTTTGTATCTTTTTTTTTACTAAACAATTGTATTTGTATTACTTAAGGTGATATATTAACCAAACTTCTTCTTATGAGTGTGATATGCCTTGCGTACTAACGGAGCATTTTTGCAGAAGTAGATGAAGCAGATAGAAATGCAAAGGCCTGATTGTCTAAAATTAACTTGAGCTCTGCAGCTAAACCTACTGTGAGCAGAGATGGGTTGAAACTGAACACAGAACATGTGCAGTTGAGAAGTCATATGCTTTTAATGTTGTGCAGAGAATTCATAGAAAAAGAGGACGTATGTATGGGTGCGGCCAACGGAGGACTGGAGAATGATTGACAAGTGACGAATTCCACTAAACTTCACCTGTTAATGTCAGCTGCATATTAAAGCTCAAGAAAGTCAAGAAATGAAAATTGTTGCACACCTCCTGAATGTAATTCTGGCATTGCATTGGGGATACCAGAATTCTGGTATCAAATTATTCATTTGTATTCAATAAATTACCAAGATTTTTGACATTAAAGAAAACCCCCTCCTGACCTTTTTTCAAGAGTTCACACTTAGCTGATGATTAATTATAAAGCTTGTTTGGCATGCTGTCCCGGGAGAGAGCCCTGAGCTCATGAGATCCTCGAGCCCGGGGTTCCCTCCCGTTGCAAGGCGAGAGGGGAGATCGAGCTCAGGTAGATCTCGAGAACTCACCCATCGTAGTGATTGAAGAGCAGATAGTAGTTCTCTTTAACAAGATAGGTACTAGATAGTGAGCAAGTCTATAGTGTTGATTAATCAATAACTTAGGTTGCATGTTTTTAAATTGGTGGGAGTAAACCGGAGGACCCGGGGAAAACCCACGTGAGCACGGGGAGAACATGTAAACTCCACACAGAAAATGCCCGCTGGTTTGGTATAGCCTAGAACCATTGACATTCTTGCTGTGAGGCAACAGCGCTAAGCACTGGGCCACCGTGTCACCCATCTAACGAGAGGAGGAGTAGGGGTGGAAGGGGGGATTCTTCAAAACGAAGATAGCGGTGAAATGAAACCCGGGGTATTTATAGTAGCTTAGGGATCATCTGATTGGTGTATGGTGATTTGGATAATGTGGGTCCAGCCGCTAGCAATCATAAGCTCGTGATCCTCTCGAAATTAGTTTATAAATAAACTTCACTTATTGAACAACCATGAAATTGATTAGATATTCCAACAATAAAATAAGATAAAAGTGAGTAGGTAGTGAGTAAGTAGTTAGATATTTAGGTACAGTACAGATATTATCATGATGTTTTGCCCCCGATAATGATAGATCACGATATCAGCGATATATATATCACAAGAAAGCCATCCACAATATATCATGATATTTATAAATGAAAAGGGAAAATTGCATCAAAAACTTATAAGATGTGTTACCTTTATTAACAGCACATATATTTCTTAGAATTGCAACATTGATATACATTCGATCCGCCATTATGGGAAGCACCACCTCATGCATATCGCTATTTTGTCTTGCCCCTATTGAATAATTGAATGTAATGTAAAATGTAAACACTGTACATTCTTAATTGCTGATTAACAATATTAATCCCAACTCTACATTGCAGATGCTGCGATGTGACTATTGCTAATGCACACATTGTGATATCGATGCTGAAATGATATATTGTGCAGCCCTATTTTAAACCATACGTTGGCTGAAACATTTTGATGGATTTTTGTTTGTGCTGTTTTTATTTGGCCAGTAGCTTTGATGCACATCATCTTCATTTCTTCAAAGCAAAAGTCTGAAGTAGTGACATCAGAATAGACTCAGTCTAGACTATCCCTGTCCAGGGGAAAGGCGCTAATCTCAGTTAGAAATGTTACTCGATAGGTCTGTTCCTACAGATAATGCTTCAGAGAATAAATTTAGTAGCTCTTACACCATATACCGCAGGACAGCGAGTGAGAGAGAGAGAGAGAGAGAGTTGTGGGTGATAATTTAAACCCCTCACCTTCAGCTGTTCTCTCCCGCCACTGCCAGAACACATCTTCATTAATCACCGCATTCTTTTATTAGAACCTCTTTTTTTGTATCTCCAGCTCTGCGCTTATTTAAAACACTGTCTCCCATACATTTACAGTCACTGATGACTTCTTTTATCTGTTCTTTCCTGTAAAACTCATCAAACAAATTCCTTCTTTCTCCCTCGGGTGTCATATTTAGCACTTTTAAGCCGTCACTAGCTCTTTGGGTTGTAAGCTCCTAATATAACAGGCTTCATTCTATTTTAAGACTAATATTGCTCCATTATTTACCTTTCCAATGTCTGTCTGCTTATATTGCTTCTCTTTGGTTCTGTGTTTATGACAGCATGGCATTTGGCCCAAGCAAAGCAGAGGAGGAAGATTATGAGGACGTCCCTATAAATAAAACATGGGTTTTATCACCAAAGGTCTACGAGAGCGACGTCACCCTTATCCTAAACAAATTACTGCAAGGTTATGACAACAAACTGAGACCGGATATCGGAGGTAACTCATTTTTAGAAAAGGTTGCATGCACACACACACACAAACACACTAAAATCTGTTTTAAAAAGACTATGGAAAAAAGAAAAAGGAAAAACAAACTATTTTTTAAGACGTTATTAAACGTTCCATCATGTTGTTCCAAATCCTTAAAGGGATGACTGAAAAAAATGAAAATTTGGTCATCAGTTGGAGTTTCTTTCTTGTGTTGAACATAAAGGATGATATGTTTATGAAAAACAGCCATTGACTAGTATTTTTGTTATATTATGAGTTTTGTTCATTTTTAAAACACAAATGAAGGTATTTGAATATAATTTTAATCAAATACTCACCAAAAACTTTAACCTTTTTGTAAAGATGTAGAAATAAAGCCTCTTTTAAAGAAACAAAATCACTTTACATTAACAAATGATGTCTTTTATTTGCATATAAACTAGAGATGCAACAAAAGTTTTGACGACAAAATTTCTGAAAATGGCATTTTAGGTTTTTGCAAACAGCAAAAATAAGATGGCAAAAAGAGGCGAAAAGTGATGTACTTGGAAACCAGTGCTTAATTTGTGAATTGCGAGGTCCTAGAACAGATTGGGGTAACGGATCTGGCATGTGGGGGGAGGGGGGGTGGATGGGGTTTTGGTGTAGTGGATGGCGGAGGAGTGTCACTAAGAAAGTGAGCGGTGCGGGGGTTTCACGGACGAAAGTGAAGAGAGTTGGGGAGTCGTGGAAGAAAGTAAAAGTGAACAGCGGACCGGGTAGGAGAGCAGTTGAGGAGGGGGATCGGTAAAATTAGGTGCCGGATCAAATTTCAGAGGTGCCAGATCCGGATCCAGCGTGTTCCAGCACAAATTAAGCCCTGTTGGAAACCAATGCAGACAGGATGGGCTCTATTTTAACGATCTAGACACAAAGTCTAAAGCACATGGCGCAAAAGCAGTAAGGGCGTGTCCAAATTCACTTTGCTATTTTAAGGACAGAAAAATACAGGGTTGTGCTTATTTTCTTAATGAGTTATGGGTGTGTTTTGAGCATAACATGCATGAAACCAAGAATCCCATGCATGAATCCCTTTAGGAGTCAGTTGCATCAAGCCATGGCGCATTTGCTATTTACAAAGCGGACGTTGTAAGTGGAAAAACTGAACGCTTCACTAGCGAGAAATCAGTTAATAAACCATCTGAAGCATGAGGATAAAGAATGAGCCTCCTCCATTCGGCCTCTTTACTCTCTCTTTACTTTTACTCTTTACTTTACTTCTTTACTTTCAGTAAGAAACAGTGTAAAATCACTCCACTGAAGACATCCATTAGCATACATTTTTACAGTGCAAAGATTTGTTTCAAAACTATTTCTAAATTCAGTTCTAATTTCCAACAAACAAATAAATAAACAACAATAACGAAGTATGGTGAAAAAACTGAGTTATATCCAAACATGTACTATTCTTATGGTGATGCATACGTCTCCAAAACCCAACAGATGGACAAATCTAAACTTGTTTTTATTAAAACAAATATAAATATGCATATAATAAATAATACTGCTAATAATAATAACATTATACAATTGCAAATTGTCATGAACTAATTGAAAAAAGCACCCCAAGGTAAAGGCATGAAGGCAGTGGTTTTTATATGTATCGACAACAATAATTTTTGTAACATTTTAAACCTTTTATTTTTGTCATATGTAAAGATATTAATGTATTGCTGTACATCCTGTGTATATTAAGCAATGTGTAAGCATTTGAACACACATAGGCGCATAACTAACGCGCTCTGCGCTGGACTTTAGACCAGCTTTTAGTTGGTCTATTTCAGTTCTTCAAAATAGCAACTCGCCGACAACGTGCCTTAACACACCTCCTTTATAGACCAGCACACCCATGCGTCCACAAAGTGGTGCAAATGGTTTTGCTATTTAAACAACATGGCTCAAAACGTGAAAATTAGGGTTGCGCTGGTCTGAAAATAGCAACAAATCATGCCAAACACGACTTGCGCCTTGATAGGGTGTATGATAGGGCCCGATATTTCTATACTTGTTCCTGCTGCTTGCGATAGCTCAACTGTGCTGCAGTGGCAATGCTGGTAAACAAACACTCTCGACTTGTCCAAGTAAAATGTGGTTATTGTATTGGCTTGTCTTTTTAAAATGATCAGAATATGGTTTAAATGATCAGTTTTGGTTTTCGGCCAAGTGCATCCAGAATTTGTGATTTCGGTTTTGGCCCTGAATTTTCATTTCAGTGGGTCTAATATGAACATTCATCGTTGAACTAAAACAGAGGCTCAAACGTGCTTTTTGCATGCGAACAAACTGGTTCCTGTGGAAACTCATACAGCCTGTGGAAACCAATGAACCTCATTGGTTTTCACACATCAAGCAAGCATTTGATTAGAAATATCTTCACTTGTGTTTCTAGGAGTCTTATGAGTATGAAACAACATGAAGGTGACAAAATATTCATTTTGGAGTAAATTAACCATTTATATGATTAAATATGATGAAGATCAACACATTTTTCCTTTGCATCAGTGAAACATTCACAGTATAAATGTTCATTGAGCAGCTATAGTCGGTTTTACATTTATAAAAGTTTTACAACAGCAACCATTCTGGAAATGCATGCTGAATTTATGTTGTAAATCATATGAATTTTTCATCAATGCAGTATTAGTGTCCACAATTCAGGAAAATACCCCGCAGATTCTGTCTAGGTGTGTTCATGACCCTCAAACCCAGCCTACGGGTGACTGCAAAATAATAATTATAAGATAATAGCATCATTATTAGGAAGCCACATGAAGAGGAGCACACTGTGACAATTAAACACTCTGAGCAATTCATGTTTCTCTCTAATCATCATTTTTGTGTTACTATTGCAGTATATTAAACAAAGAGGTGCTCTGCTTTTGTATTTTGCTGATGTTTTTTTTCTAGGCATGAACAGTATAGGTCTCTTTATTTTCCCTGAGTCGTTGTTGAGGAAGTGTTGCTGACTAGAGTTCAGTTATTTAAGAGGATTTATCTCAGTGGTGTTCTTGTACAATAGACCCAAATCACTATTGATCGCCCTTCTTTATCTGCGTTTCATGTGTCTGAGAAAGAGGGAGAGAGTGTAAGTATGAGGAGAACTCGGTTCATCACAGCAATGCTGAAGGATTGTGGGTGAACTAGCCGAGTTTGTGCGATTTGTCATCCGCCGGTGACTGGATTTCCTGCGACAGGAATATTTCTGAGAGCTCAAGGATGAGGATTCAGGCAGCTTTGAGTAATTTGTGTGGCTGTTATAGGAAGCCTGAATTGCATTTTCAGCTCATTTCACATCCGTAATGTGGCGCGTTTCTGAGTGAAACAGGATATTCAGCGAGAAAATGTGATTTTATCCACTGATTGGGAACTGATTGGATGGTTACGTGCTAGAATGGAGCCAGACTGAATGTGGGTTTTTTACAAAATGTCTGTCTGGTTATTGGTAAACATTATTCAATAGTCTAAACAAAATGATGCAGATGGAGAAAGGGAAGAAAAAACATTTGAGAGAAAAAAGTACAAAGACGAAACACATATTTCCTTTGGAATAACACGCACAGATCAAACATTCACGATAGAAATTTGCATGAACACATTCGGTCTGTTTTGTGTAGGAAGATATGCATACTAATGTCTAAAAGTGGAGAAAAAGGAAACTTTTGTGGGGGAAATACATTTGAAATGTTCCTTGTTTGGGTCATCATGATTCTGTGCATGTACAGCAGTGGTTCCCAACCTTTTTTTTTGTTGCCTGAGACCCCCTTTTCCCCCGCAAAATATTGTAAGGCCCTTGTAAGGTAACAGTTAATGATACTATCGCTCATAAAAGTTTGCAGTAAGGATGAAAAAAAAAAGTTGTTTTCAAACAAATGGTATGTTTATTACTATATCTAGATATGTTTAAGCACAAATAATAGCCTAATGTAAAATATAGGGCTGCACGGTGGCGCAGAGGGTAGCACGTTCACCTCACAGCAAGAAGGTCGCTGGTTCGAAAAGTCTCGGCTGGGTCAGTTGGTGTTTCTGTGTGGAGTTTGCATGTTCTCCTCATGTTCGCCTGAGTTTCCTCCTGGTGCTGCGGTTTCCCCCACAAGTCCGAAAACATGTGGTGTAGGTGAACTGGGTAAGCTAAATTGTCCATATTGTATGTGTGTGAATGAGAGTGTATGGATGTTGCCCAGTGATGGGTTGCAGCTGGAAGACATCCGCTGCGTAAAACATATGCTGGATAAGTTAATGGTTCATTCCGCTGTGGTGACCCCAGATTAATAAAAGGACTAAGCCGAAATGAAAATGAATGAATGAATGTAAAATATAAAAGCAAAACATCAGTAGGCCAATTGTAACTGAAAAACGTAAGCACTTTTGGCCTTTAAATCTCATTTTGGGTGTGTGTCAATTCATTCATTCATTTTCTTTCATTATCCCTTTATTTATTCATTTCATTATCCCTTTATTAATCCGGGGTCGCCACAGCGGAATGAACCGCCAACTTATCCAGCACATGTTTTTATGCAGCGGATGCCCTTCCAGCTGCAACCAAACTCTGGGAAACATCTATACACACTCATTCACACACATACACTATGGACAATTTAGCCTACCCAATTCACCTGTACCGCATGTCTTTGGACTGTGGGGGAAACCGAGGCACCCATAGGAAACCCACGCGAACGCAGGGAGAACATGCAAACTCCACACAGAAACGGCAACTGACCCAGCCGAGACTCGAACCAGCGACCTTCTTGCTGTGAGGCGACAGCACTACCTACTGCGCCACTGCGTCGCCTTGTGTGTCAATTCTTTTGGAAAATAGGCTCTGGGCTTGTCGCGGTATTGGGGATGAATAGTTTGCAAATGTCTTATTAATTTGGACGGCCTCATGCATTAGTTAGCAAGAACTTTGGTGCAGATAATACACTGTGGCTGGGTCAGGGTTTCTTTGTTGCGAGAAAATGGAATAAAAGCATAGTTCAGGTAACTATCTTGGTATTTCCTGCATTTTATGTTTCCAGTTTTGCTAGCGCTGCAACCCAAAATGTTTGGCGCTTCCTCACCTGGGTCCAGTATGCTTGGGTCATTAGTAGTTAGTCATTAGTCTTTTTTTGTGGAGGACAAATTACAAATTTGTCAATTTTTTTGGTCAGCCCGGGGATGAAATGAATTAAGGCAACATGATCGTTCTCCTAATTATCCACTGCTATTTTTTTTTTTTTTTAAATATGACACAACCAGCCACAGAGCTTGCTGAAGCCCCCTTGTGGGCCAAGACGCCCTGTTGGGAACCACTGATGTACATAGCATATTTAAGCATCACAAATACTTGTTAAATTGTCAGTGATGTTATATTAGTGTTAAAACAGTTGTAAAATTCATTTTCCCCAGTATTTAACACAAATATGGGAATTTGTTTTGTTGATAAACTTGTAAATATGCCTTTTGTCAACTGTAGCATTGTAATTCTGCTCACAAAGTGAACATTTAAATATAGTTTAAGCCAAAATTATTAGCCCTCTTGAGAAATATTTATTCTGTTTAAATATTTCTTAAGTATCTCTCATATTTGATGGAGCAAAGGAATTTTAAGAGTATTTCCGGTATTGTTTTATTTTGGCTAGAATAAAAGCAGTTTTTTTTATTATTATTTTTTAAAAACCATTTTAGGGTCATTATTATTAGCCCTCTTAAGCAATATTTTTTTATTGTCTACCATTTTACAGTGATTTGCCTAATTACCTCAACTTGCCTAATTAACCTAGCTTTTTAAATGTCACTGATGGGGGATAAGTATAAACAGAGAGTATTTTTGGTTTAGTATTTAGTAATATTTCTGCCAAATATTTATGTTGTTCTGTTAGAAATCCATGAGTAAGTTTTATAAATTTGGACTTTTCATGAGTTGGTGTTAACATAATATTTACAATTATACTTAAATAATATGCAAATTTCACACAATAGTAAAATGATATTGAAGATTTCTCATTATTATCTGGAAAAATATGCACACATTTTTCATGTTGTTTTTCATGTGATTCACATAAAATTTTAAATATTAAAATGTTTTATTACATCCGCTCCGTAAAATCGTGCTGGATAAGTTGGTGGTTCATTCCACTGTGGCGACCCCGCAAGGGACAAAGCCGACAAGAAAATGAATGAATGAATGAATGAATGAATGAATGAAAATGTTTTATTAATTTTTACATACTCAAAAACGGTAAAAAGAGTAATAACATGGTAAAACATGGTTAAATTTATGACTTTTTCACATTGATTTGTTATGTAGATGTTGCTAATTGTTAAAAAAAAGTTGATTCTGAGTCCAAACACAGAAGCAGAATGCAAAAACTGTATATTTTGAATGCATTATGAGAATTAAGCAACTATAGTCAGTTTTGATTTTATAAACGTACTACAATTTGATCATTGTTTTAAGTTAATTACATGTTTTACATTGTTACATTGTTTTAGTTGTATGTTACATGTGTTTTTGTTTCAATATATATTATATTGGTGTTATTTATATTATTGGTATTAATATTGGTATAATATTATTGTAATAACATTGGTATTATTTATATTGGTATTAGACAGTTTAATCATATACAGTGCTCAGCATATATGAGTACACCCTCCTCAAATCTCTCATTTAAATTAATATTTTCTATAGGATGCTTTACAATATTATATTTGTGCATACAGTATACATTAGTTTAGTCGGTACTGAAGCCAAATATGGAGCTAATCTAACAAAATAACTTAAAATAACGGTCCAAAAACTACAGTAGTACACCCAAATTTATATGTTATAGAAAAAATATTAAATAACATTTTTAAATATAGCAAAAATCAAGAGAAACTAAAAATATAATCAATTTTGTTGAAATGTTGTAGTCTGTAATTTTTTTTGCCTGAATTTAAATGTATTATCTTTCCATTTTTAAAAATGTTCTGTGACTAAAATATTATTTTAATAAATATATCTGTTTAATAAATCAGTTTTGTTCAAATGCATCAATATATATTACCCATATTCACTGAGAAATGGATAAAAATATTCATTTTCAAAATGGGATGTACTCATTTATGCTGACCACTGTATACAGTATATACATATAAGTGTAGTATTTGATTATATTATTTTCTGTGATGTCATTTAAATATATTTGCATTTGAAACTATATTCTAGTGAGACCGACAGTGATTGAGACGGCAGTGTACGTGAACAGCATAGGCCCAGTAGACCCCATCAACATGGTGAGCAGAAATGGACAATAACATGTTATTTTCAGAGCTGTGAATAAAACAGACACTGTAAGCAACCGCTTTAGATCCATTTCACAACTATTATACCCACTGTCACAGCCAATACTCACATAATTTCACGGTTAAAAAAGCAACTGTAAGGCTTTTACAGATAAAACTCTCACAGTTTGACGTGTGTGTGTGTGTGTGTGTGTGTGTGTGTGTGTGTGTGTGTGTGTGTGTGTGTGTGTGTGTGTGTGTGTGTGTGTGTGTGTGTGTGTTTAGGAGTACACCATAGACATCTTCTTTGCTCAGACGTGGTACGACAGCAGACTCAAATTCAACAGCTCAATGAAACTCCTCATGCTCAACAGCAACATGGTCGGAAAAATCTGGATCCCTGACACGTTTTTCCGCAACTCGCGTAAATCTGACGCCCACTGGATCACCACACCCAATCGCCTTCTGCGGCTCTGGAGCAATGGAAGAGTCATGTACACTCTAAGGTGCGTCTATCACTAACATTAAAGGGACAGTTCACACAAAAATGAAAATTTGCTGTTTATTTACTTACTCTCGGGACAGACAAGCTGTAGGTGACCTTTTTCGTCAGTAGAACATTAAAGAAGATTTTTAGCTAAATCTTTGGTGCTCTGTGACTCATACAATGCAACTGAGTGGTTGGCGGCACTTTGAGAGTCAAAATGTTTGACATACGAGCTGATGCTGTTTGTTTACAGTGGAGAGGAAGGATGCATGTGTCATTAGAAAGATCACTTGTGATTATCCTGGATGAATAAAAAAGGAGAATTTCTTTTGCCAAATAAACATTTGATTGGATAAGGATGTCGGTTTCCAGAAAAAAAGTTGGTGAAAGTAGAAAAATGAAAGTAGAAGAGTTTGCAAAGATGATTGAACAGAGGAGCATGCATTCATTTTACTCCAGTCAACCACAAAGCTGTTCTGTTTGATTAGAAAAGAGATAGTTGGAGTTGTGAATAGTGGAAATGTCAATGAAACAAATGTGTAGGCAGCTGAGGGAGTACATAAAGTGCCATTTCTCACATTGAACTGCTCTGAATTGAGCATTATGTTACTTACAGTATGATCTACTGCTGATTGTGTTTTGCTTTCTTTTTTAAATTGTTGATTTTTGTATGTGCATCCTTATAAAAAACATGTTTTTTTTTATAACCAATATTGAGGAAAACTCTGATTTTGGCCTTTGAATTGAAACTTTAGAAGCCCCTGACCTCAATCAATAATTTTTTTAGTAACTTGCAATAATCTTGTTACAGCACTGTGGAGGAATTTTGGCCCACTGATCTTTGCAGAAATGTTGTAATTCAGCCACATTTGATGGTTTACAAGCATGAAACGACTTTTTAAGGTCATGCCACAGCATCTCAATTGAATTCAGGACTGGGCCAGTCCAAAGTCTTCATTTTGTTTTTCTTCAGCCATTCAGAAGTGGACTTGCTGGTGTGTTTTGGATCATTGTTCTGCTGCAGAACCCATGTTCGCTTCAGCTTGAGGTCACTAACAGATGGTCAGATATTTTCATTCAGGATATTTTATCACAGCAAGACTTCCAGTTCCTAAAGCAGCAAAAGCAACAGCCCGAGGCAATAACACTTCCACCATCACATTTTACTGAAATGCAATGTTACTTTTAGGCCACACAAACATTTTCCTAAAAGCTAAAGTTTTGTCTCATTGAATATTTTAAGTATTTTTCCAAAAATCTTGGGAACCATCAAGATGTTTTCTGGCAAAACAGAGATTAGCCTTTATGTTATTTTTGCTCAGCAATTGTTGTCTTAGTGGGAACAATTTTCTTATGGTGGAGTCATGAACACACATCTTAACTGAGGCCAACACAGGCTCATTCTGGATATGTACCACTGTCTACATTTCTGGAGATCACAAATTATGTACCCAGAGGTACGAATGGCTGTGTTTCATCTTTAAAATAAATGCTACGGGGCAGTCTGATGCTGCAGACGGCTTCTGTTCCTTTTAGCGCTACCAGCTGACTGCTTACCTCCATACAGATGGCCTTTCTGTTGTTACCAATTTGCCCAGTAGCTCGCCGCATACTTCGATGGACTTGGAACATGGAGCTGACAATGGGGTTCGAGTCTGGTGAAGAATGGTTCCAGAAACCAGGTAAAACAAAAGCAAATAAATAAATAAATAAATAAACAACAGACTGAAATCATGCAGCCGTGACTGCTTTTCTTTTAGATAGCTTTTAAAAAACACTATCGATTGGGTTTAGGGATGGGTGTGGATGGGTCAGTCGGTGAGTCAAACAGTCAACAGCAAGCTGGCCTGGTCGGTTGAAGTGTATATTGTGCCCTCTGGTGGATTTACGCAAGAAGAGCATACGCGAAAGACATTTGAGATCATCAAAAAGCGTACATATCGGCCTCTGATGGATTTGCAGAAACCAAAACTGCGAGCAGACATACCCAACATAGGCTCATTCTGAAAACGTAGCCCTATATACATTTCTGGAGATTGAATTATGCAGCTAAAAGTACTTATGGTTGCATTTAATTTTTAAAATGAACACTACAGGGCGGAATGACACTATTCCTTTTCGCGCTAACCAGCTGACCGCTTATCTCCGTATGGACGGCTTTCTGGCTGTTACCAGTTTGTCCAGTTAGCTCACCAAGCACGTTGGTGGACTTGAGACGCAGAGAGGACATGACCGTGATGACAGGGATTGTGTCCAGTGAAGTACGGTTCCATTAAGCAGGTAAGACAAAAACAGAATCCAAAAAATAAAATAACTGGACCAGTTATAAACTGGTCCACACTATTGGACCAGTTTATAGTCCAAACTATTAACTGGACCCAAAATAAAATAACTGGACCAGTTTGTCCAGTTAGCTCACCAAGTACGTTGGTGGACTTGAGACGCAGAGAGGACATGACCATGATGACAGGGATTGCGTCCAGTGAAGTACGGTTCCAGTAAGCAGGTAAGACAAAAACAGAATCCAAAAATGAAATAAACAAGTAAATAACAGGATGAGAATGGGGTAAAACATGGTAAAAATCAGATGAGGGCTTTTGTTTTTCTGAATTGCTGTTTAAATTGGTCAGTTGGGTTTAGCAAAGTAGGTGGGCGTGTCAATTTGTGCTTTTTAAAGTACTATTGGTTGGGTTAAGGAAAGAGGGAGGGTAGGTCAGTCGATCGGTCAGTCGGTCAGTCAGTCAGTCAGTCAGTCGACAGCAGCCTCTGGTGGACTTACGCAAGAACAGCAGGCGCGAATAGCATTCGCAAGAGAAATTTGAGGTCTCAAAAAGCCTACACAGTAGCCTCTGGATTCACAATAACAAAAGCTACAAAAAACGGTCTCCTTGTATACGTATAGAGGTACGTTTTCAGAATAATCCTGGGTTGGACATACCTCCAATTACGTATTTCGCTGTGCCCAGAAATGTAGACCTGGGTTCATATCCATAATGAGCCTGGGTTGACTGAGGCAAGTGAGGCCTGCAGTTATTTGTATGTATTTGTGGGATCATTTGTGAACTCTTGGATGAGTGTTTTTGTGTGCTCTTGTGCTTATGTTGAACATGCTCAGAACTGTTTGCTAAGACTGTTGATGTAATAATATTAATAATCATTTTCACTTCATAAGACCTCCAAGTATTGCTGAGTCCGTGTATGTTTTCTTGACTCTAAAAGTAGCTGCTGAGTTTTTTTTATGTGCTTCTGAAGAAAAACAATCTCTTACATTTCGGGTGGCCTGAGGGTGAATAAATTAACAGCAAATTTTCATTTTTGGGTAACTATCTCTTCAAATGATGAGTGTTTTTTGTGCAACAGATTTGTCCAGATGTGTCCTTTTATTCCTGTCCTGTAGCATTTGCTTTTGTATTGAGTTACACTTGCTGTCTGTTGAGGCCATTACATCTGATTCACATATTAATGTCAGGTACTGTTAAAGGGATTGTTCATTCATTGTTCATAATTAATATTATGTGATTTACTTACTAACCCTCAATTCCTTCAACCCTTTCTGAGTTTCTTTTTTTCTGTTGAACACAAAACACAATATTTTAAAGAATGTTGGTAACCAATCATTGATGTCCATAGCAATTTTTCCCTGCTGGTTTCCATAATTCTTAAAAATATTGTCTTTGTGCTCAACAGAAAAAAAGAAACACATCAAGGTTGAGTGAATAAGTAAATCTTTATTTTTAGGTGAACTATCTCTTTAAATCAGACTCAGGGTTTAATCTTCAGTGTCGCAGTAGAAAAATCAAATCCTGCACAAATGCACTTCCTCTAAAATGTCACAATCAACCATTTTTTGTTTTGCTATTGTCTATTATTCTTTTCTGTCAGGTTGACAATTAATGCGGAATGCTACCTTAAGCTGCATAACTTTCCCATGGACGAACATTCGTGCCCTCTGGAGTTTTCGAGCTGTAGGTGTTGACTTCTTATGTCCTGTCCTAAGTGCAGCCAACCCCCTCGCATTGCCAACCATGCCTTGCCAATACTGGCCAACCAAACCTTAACATTGCAGCAGGTCTGCACTAACCACCATCTTCCAACCTTGCAATGTGTGAGGGCAGATTTTCATCCTTCGTCTCCATCCGCTGTCTCCTCCATCCGTTATGAGCTTCTCATGTGTCATCATTGACTGTGGGCATGGGAAGGGCATGCTGTGCTTTAGTCAAACTGTGCCATTCTGCCATCATTGTACTTTTGTCATTGACTCTACATACTGAAATGAAAGGTCACATGTAATGTGGTGGATGTGTTTTTTTTTCCCGTTTGCAGATGGGTATCCAAAGAATGAGATCCAGTATAGGTGGCAGCGTCGTTCTGTTGAAGTTGCAGACCAACGCTACTGGAGGCTTTACCAGTTTGCCTTTGTGGGCTTAAGGAACTCTTCTGATGTGGCAAACACTCAGTCTGGTATGAAAAATATATATATATTATTTATTAATTATTGTAGCTGTTATTATTATAAATTATAGTTTTTTTGGTTTTGGCATTTTATTTTTAGTAAGTAATAATCAAATAATAAAATCTACTATTAATATTGATTGACAATAAATTATGTTAATAATTAAGTTAATAATAAACATAACAACATGATTACTAGGGATGTCCAGATCCGATCACGTGATCGGAAATCGGGCACATCTTGGGCCTCGGAATCGGACGTTAGCTCCCGATCAGGACTCGAATATATATGTATATTATATATATTCTCATTATTTTTTAACACACTATAGTTATGCAGTGGCACAGAGTTAGACCTCTTTCTGGACTTTACACAGAAACAGCTACGCATGCGGCATGACATCACTTTGTTGCAGAGACGCTATTGGTTAAATGCCGGCAAAGTAGAACACGGAAGCAGCTTGAAGCTGAAAGCGCGAGTATGTCTGCGGTCTGGAAGTATTATAAACTTAATGACCACAACATTGCCATAGCAAACTGTGAGAAATGTAAACTTGGGATTGCAAGGAAAACATTTAACACAACAAACCTGATAAGGCACCTCAAAAACAAACACCGATCCAATACAGCGAGTTTACCCAAGCAACCCAACCGAAGACAAGTCAGTTCACGCTGCAGGAAAGTTTGAAGAGGAGACAAAAATGCCCTTTGACAACACGACATCACAGCCAAGAAAGCACAAATGATCACAATGATTGACCTGCCATTCGCCTTTGTAGAGAACCCTGGATTTCTTATGCTTATGGAGCACGTAGCACGGGTTCGGTATGAGTAGATACTCAAAACCAAATGACTTGGACTCGAACTCGAGGGCAAAAAAACCTGATCGGGACATCTCTAATAATTACATTGCAGTAATTTACAACAAAAATTACAACAGTTAACTGATGTTATTTTTATGGTGTTGTTATTATTGTTAGTAGTCTTTGTGAAGAAATTTATTACTATGCTTTTAATAATTATTTATCAATAATATTGTTTTTGCCATATTTGTCACATTTATTTAAAGGAGCGAGGACTCAATTGCAGTAGATATATGGGTATTTATTATCTATAAAAATAAAAAAAACAAAAAAAAAAACAAGGGGAAAAACATTAACTAAAAGACAAAACACAAACTTGGCTGGGCTGGCAGAACAGAACAGAAATGATCAAGACAAGGCTTGACAAGACAAGAGCGATATGACATACAGTGCTCAGCATAATTGAGAACACCCCATTTTGAAAATGAATAATTTTAATAAATTTCTCAGTGAATATAGGCAATGTATTTTGGTGCATTTAAACAAAACAGATTTCCTAAACAGATATATTTATTAAAATAATATTTTAGTCACCAAACAAAAAAAATTACAACCTACAAAATTTCAACTAAATGTTTCCAATTGTTTTGCTTCTCTTGATTTTTCCTCTTTTTTAAAATTTGTATTTAATATTTTTCTATAACATATAAATGTGGGTATACTAGTTTTTGGACCGATATTATAAGTTATTTTGTTAGATAAGCTCCAGATTTGTCTTCAGTACTGATTAATCTAATGTAAATGCACAAATATAATATTGTATAGCTTCCTATTAAAAATATGAATTTAAAAGATAGATTTGTGAGGGGTGCACTTATATATGCTGAGCACTGTAAGATGAATGACAGCGAACTGGCACAGGACAGCAGACAAGAGGGAGCTATAAAAGAGTAATAATTAACAAACATACAGGTGAACTGAATAAACTAATAATAGGTTAACAAGAAGGGTGGGACTAGACAATAGACGGGAGAGCACGACACAAAAGAAACAACACAAGCCATGTGCTCATGAGAAAACAGGCCTAGAACACGCAGCCAATGAGAGAACTTTTTAAAAATTAATTTTTTAAAATATATTTATTATCTGTTTTTTAGTCCTGTCTGTAATTCTGTTGCACTGTAGAAGCTCTGTCACGAAAACAAATTCCTCGTATGTGTGAACATACCTGGCAATAAACCTCTTTCTGATTTCTGATTCTGTGCGTTCACATGAAACACAACAGCATGTGGCCAAGTGTAAACACAGGCCAAGTGCAACAAACAACGGCAACACAGACAGAACAAAAAACACATGTACAAGATAAATAAAACAAGAATTAACAAGACCGGAGTGGCAGACTTCTGACATTATTAACAATAATAACAATAGATTAGCAATTACTATTATTATTATTATTATTATTATTATTATTATTATTATTATTATTATTATTCATACTGTAGTAATAATAATAATAATAATAATAATAATAATAAAATTACTGTTATAATATTAGTTTTGTAAAAATGTATTATAAATTCTTATACTTAAAAAAGAATAAGAATAGTAAATAAGCCGATATGATTAATCTTATTATTGTTATAATATTAGTTTTGTAACAATGTATGAATAATTATAAGAAAAAGAAGAAAAATAGTAACAGCAGATTATGACTAATCATAATTAATAATTTTTAATAACACTGACATTCTTATTAATACATTAAAATAATTATTATGCTTATGTTATTATTATTATCATTGTCATTAATAGTTGTTAGTAGAAGTGGCTATTATTAATATTATTGTTATTGATAATAGATGTGTAATAGTAATTATTAATGTATATATAATTATTACCACTACTAATTATAAATTTTGTACATAGACTGTAAAATGCATTAATGCCTTGTATTAATAGGTGAATATGTGGTTATGACCATTTTCTTCGACCTGAGCCGGAGAATGGGCTACTTCACCATCCAGACCTACATCCCCTGCAGTATGATTGTGGTTTTGTCGTGGGTCTCTTTCTGGATTAATAAGGATGCCGTACCCGCCAGAACATCATTAGGTACTTTATAAAGCATCCGAATGAAAACAGATCGATAGAAACATCAATAGTGTATGTGTGTGCATTACACCAGTGCACGTGATGATGAAAAGGAAATGCTTTAGCAGGTGTTCATTTACTGCACATCTTCATGTTTAGGCATCACAACTGTGCTCACCATGACAACCCTGAGCACCATCTCCAGAAAGTCCTTGCCGAAGGTGTCATATGTGACGGCCATGGATTTGTTCGTTTCTGTGTGCTTCATCTTCACCTTCGCTGCCCTGATGGAATATGGGACCTTGCATTATTTCACAAGCAATCGACAGAACAAGAAGACCAAGTCAAGCCATGCACAGGTAAATGCTACTGTAGCTGTTAAATGGACAAAACGAGAATTATTTCAATGTAATTTACAACTTGTATAGCATATACTGTATATTACAATACTATGTATTTTAATTTGTTTGAGTTTCTTTCTTCCGTTGAACACAAAACACAATGTCCTAAAAATGTTGGCAAAAAGCAGCTACTGACATAGTAAAAACAAAAATTTCAATGGATGGCAATGGCTCATTTTTCTAACATTCTTCAGAAAAATATGTTTTTTTGTTCAAGAGAAGAAATAAACTAATAAAAGATTAGAACAAGTGTGAGTAAACAAGAACATCTTTCATTTTTTGGGTTAAAGAGCTTAAACTATTAATTTAAGCTTTTAAAAATATTGCTACTACTACTACTACTTCTGGTATGTGATTACCACTGACAACGGAGTTGAGGATCCAAATGCAGGTTTATTTAAGAGAGTTGTCATACAAAGAATGGTCAGAACAGTAGCAAACAGGTACATGCAGGAAAGTCCAGAGCGTAGTCATAAACAGGCGAATGGTCAGTGCCGGCAGCAAGCAATGTAAACAAACAGACAAAGCAAAGTTCAAACAAAGGCAAGGCAAGAGAACGGAGATGCATTCTAAAGTTCACCAAACAGTTTACAAGACTCAGCCCTGTGTGTGTGTGCTGTTTTGTATAGTCCTTGAATCAGTCCATTAATAGCTTCAGCTGTGTGTGTTTGCAATCAGTGGACATCAGGAACTGGTGTGTGCGAGGTGCATGCTGGGAGTTGCAGTTCTTTAGGCGCAATCCCAATTCTACCCCTTAGCCCTTCCCCTACCTCTACCCCTCTTTTTGCGCCTTCACGTAAAAGGGTAGAGGTGTCCCAATTCTCTTTAGCTTGAAGCCGTAGGGCTAAGGGGAAGGGGTAGATTCCCCTTTGAACAGAGATTTTTTCAGGACCACACTCGAAACCAAGGAGTAAGAAAATCTCCCAGAATGCACCAGCCACAACGGCAGTATAGCTGCACCCGGAAGTCAGGAGATCCACAAATTAGTTTTCTTTTACATTATTACGAATTTTTACAACAAACAAGCACATGTTTTAATATATTCATAACCGTGTTCGTGTTTTACCGTCATGCTTTAAAAAAAAACGCAAAATTTTGCTGTTTATAATCCATAATATTAACTCCTGTACAGCAGTCCCACAACATTCTGACACTAGATGACACTCGAATCCCCTGTCAAAAAAGTCTGGTGTCTGCTATAATGTTAATGTTGTTTTTTGTGTGTTTACATTGATGAATGCGGCTACTGTGTAAATGCGCATATACTGTAAACCCGGATTTTGTGCTAATTAAACATTTTAAGTTATCATTACTAATTATTTATTGTTCTTTAAGAAATTGTGTCATTACTAAATCAAATTAGCTATTTGCACTAATCAGAAGAAAAAATGAGTGTACTGATCATGTTAAGCAGAGACAACTCCGTTCCTTATGTTTTTGTTGGGGAGGGGAGGGGCCTTGATTGGCTGAGGTGACGTGAGCAAAACGCTCAGTGAGTGCCTGCAGCTTTTAGGATGCTGGGTTACCGCGGATTTTTGAAATCAACATGAAACGGTAAGTGTGCAAAGAAGCTTTTATCAGTTTATATGTTCCTCTGACAAAAATGATAACTGAAAATCCACACTGATGCTGAATTCAAAATTTGAGAATGAATATGTCAGTTAGCGCTATTTTCCCTGTCACTTCACAGTTAGTTTATACTATTATCATATACATTTGCCTTTTCTGTCTAGTCACCGTTTATAAAGTTAACGTTATCTACTGTTTCTCTGTATGTTCACTGTTTAAAGCATGTTCCCTGTAAACCGTGATCGGCTAATTATTACACGTCGTGTTGGTTCATAATAGCACGAGTCCATGCATGAGCACATGCTAGCGGCTAACGCTAAATATAATACATCTTTAATAGCGCTAAAAGTTTCACATGAGTGATTTTTTTTTGTGTAAGGGGCGAGTTTACATTGCTACTTAAACTGTGTTGAAGTTGAGGTGACAAACGCTAGCAAAATTGATTTACTTTCACAGTAAAGGTACAATTATATTTGCAGCTTTTTCTGAACTTTTTTTTCTTAAACTTTCTTATTTGCCGTTTAAAGATGGACCTTATGTGTGCACTTAGAAAAAAGAAGTGGTGGAGTCTTAGCCTGCAATAAGCCTGATCCTGCTACGCTGACCTGCACTTTGTACAGTAGATCAGGTATGTTTAAGAATGTAATAACATTTATCTATTACTTTATCTCACTGTTAAGTGTTGCTTACAGTCTTTTGTGTCACTTTATTATTTCACATACTTATGGGACAACAAAGCTGTGCAAAACATGACCTATTTTTTATTTATTTGAAGTATCATTTTTTGTTATTAAGTGATTTAGTTTAGAAATATTAATATTCTGTATTTTCTCTTGTTTTGCAGGTGTTCTTAAAGTTCAGCAGAATAATGGAAAATAACCTCAAGCAGGAATTTGGTAACACTTTATAATAACTACACACTATGAACCATTTACTAAGCAATAGCAAATAATGAATTTATTATCTGTTAAGCATTAACTCTACATTAATAGACGTTAGTAAGCAGTTTATAACTGCAGCTACAAATGCTGTATTCTTGACTTATAAACACATTTATAATGTGCTTAATAATTGTACTTCCATACATCGTAGTGATTTATTTTTCAATACTAAATTAAGTATTGCATTATTTACAAAAGTTATTTTTATTTTTTAAGATAATTCAGAATGAGTTAGTAAATGATTAATAAACTATTGAAATTAACATTTATAATTCTTATTATTCAGGCATAATAGTTAATTTGTATGTTAATAAATGCTTTATTAACTCAACTTTATCCAGTTTTGTGACCTAATCTAAAGTGAGGACTATTTATGCTTTATAAATCCCTTATGAATGATAATTAAAGGCTCAGTTATATTCTAAACAGGAAAAAAGTACAGAAACAATATTATTTATTCCTATTCGTTTGAAGATACATAAATGATACTGTACTTCAAATGAAAAAGTTGCATTAGTAAATCATTTATTAACATGCATAGTAACCATTACTACATGCCTGAATAATAAGATATATAAACGTTGATTTCAATAGTTTATTAATCATTTACTAACTCATTCTGAATTATCTTAAAAACCACCAACCACTCTTAAATAACTGGTTTGTAAATAATTTAATACTTAATTTAGTAATGAAATTTTGTTTTTTAACAAATTATGAAAGTACAAGTATTAAGCACATTATAAATGTGGTTGTAAGTCAAGAATACAGCAGCATTGCAGCTGTATTTATAAACTGCTTGCTAACGTTTATTAATGTAGAGTTAATGCCTAACAAATAATAAATTCATTATTTGCTCATGCTTAGTAAATGATTCATAGTGTGTAGTTATTATAAAGTGTTACCGGAATGGGTGATCGACACAGTCTGTTTATTTGAGATCTTTCAATCAAAGAGGAGGAATGTTGGAGAGCTGTTGTCAGATCTTTTACAACAAATCAAGGTTGGTTCATGTCCATTATACATTTGCATTCTTTTTTAACAGTTAAATTATTGAAAATTTCCCAAGTGTTACTATATTGTTTGTCTAATACAATTGTTCAACTTTATTTATTTATTCATTTATTTATTAACAGACTCAAGAGCCTACGGATATCAGGTCCTAAAAGTGCTTTTGATTCTCCTGGAGGACAAGCCTGCAGACTTCTTTAAACCATGCTTTGTAAGTAACTTATTGTCTCAAAGGAAATATTAAAGGACCACGAAACCATTCTTTCCATTAATGCATGGTCCTTATATTTTATGAAAGGTTCACACTTAGTTTAAAACTTTGAAACTTAAGGGTAGCAAAACATCTTTCCAAACTCTCTAACATGTCATTATATATTCAACCCACAACATTGTTTATCTTCAGAACACAGTTTAAGTTATTTTTAATGATACCTGTGACTTTTGTGATTTTTAATGAACTTCAATTTAAAGATAAATTGGCTTTGTGACTTTTAATTGAGGGAAAGATGAAGATACACAAGTCTGATAGTTAAATTGGGAATGAGGGTCAATAATTAAATGCTAAATTTAACATTGTAGAATGAAATAAACCTTTTGCAGTGTAACTAAAGCAAACCAATTCACATATTGTCTTTTGTGTCTCTGTCATTAAAAAGTTATTTGTTTAACATTATTAATGATTATGTAATGAGAAACAAAACTGTTCTTTTCTGTTGGTAGGACTCTGATGATCCAGTCATTCCACCACCTTGAAATCCTACTGTACTTATCGCGGAAGAAGCCACAGTTAAGATGATCATTGAGGGACAACTTGTGATGGACAGCCTCAAAGACTTGCCAAAAGCTGTGCATTCTCTTTGGACTACCACAGTGGAATGAACCGCCAACTTATCCAGTATATGTTTTACGCAGCGGATGCGCTCCCAGCTGCAACCCATCACTGGGAAACACCCATACAAACTCATTCACACACATACACTACGGACAATTTTAGCTCACCCAATTTCCCTATAGCACATGTCTTTGGACTGTGGGGGAAACCGGAGCACCCGGAGGAAACCCACACGAACACGGGGAGAACATGCAAACTCCACACAGAAATGCCAACTGACCAACCCGAGGCTCGAACCAGCGACTTTCTTGCTGTGAGGCAACAGCACTACCTACTGCGACATCGCGTTGCCCTCTGTAGAACTTCAACAAAAATAAAAATTAAAACAATTGAAAAGTTGTTTGATTCTTTGTGCTTAAAATTGTAAAATTTCAGTGGTATTATTTTTAATTATAATAGATTACCTAAATATAACAATTATCATTGCATAAAAGCATTTTTTTTTTATTAATATGATGTGTTCAATTTAATAGTCTTTTTACAAAACATATTCTTTATAAAATTAGTAATGTGAACTAATGCTTTTTAGTAAAGACTACTAATCCAAATTTGATTTGTCTTCTACACCCACTAAAGATTTTCTTTTAATACAGCTTAACCTGTTTAGTTGAATTTATGTAAAAACTAAACTTATTTCGTGCAACGGGTTTCCGCGCAACAATCTAGTAAAGTCAACTAATCCGGGTTTACAGTATAGTTACGATCTTATTGCCACATGTTATGATAACGTTATGATAACATAATATATGCCTTCAGTGATTTCCTGAAGATAAATACCAAAAATAACACAACTGGAATAACTACAGCAGTCGCGTTCGTCTGATCTCATATGAAGCAAGAGATCACGATGACATATTATGATGTGTGTTTCTTAGGGGTAAATTTCCCTTCACACTCGGTTTTAAGGGCCAAGGGGAAGGGGAAGGGGTACAAAAATAGAATTGGGAGTTGGGCTTTAATGTGGTGTGAGGTTGTGACAGCTACTACTACTACTACTACTACTACTACTACTACTACTACTAATAATAATAATAATAATAATAATAATAATAAATAAAATAATACAATATAAAAAATAAAATAAAATATATAAGCATTTGTAATAAATTGCATAATTAAAAGTTTCTAAAATGCATTAAATTGCACACACAAAGACACGCACACACACACACACAATATAAGTATTATAAAAGTGGGCCAAATAATGACATATAATTTGTGCTTATTCCAAGTTGGTGATGTTGTATAATACCTTAATAGTAATAAAATGATTAATCAGTTGAAATTGGTAACTGAGTCAGTGATTTGTGAGATAATCATACTTATGTGAATAGACTGAATTTAGTTATTATAAAGATTCAAAGGATGGTTCATTAAACTGTCATTATAAACATGGTAAAAGACAGAAACAAATACAGATTTTCTGAATATCCATATATTTTGCTCCGTGTCTTACACAAAGCGATCACATGTGTTCAGTACACTTGCAAAAGTCATATGTACAATGTTTATGATGTATTTGTAGCTTTTTGGCAGTTTCTTTTATTAAATTATATTATTCTAGTCTATAAAATAAGAATAAATCAAAAAGGATGCTCAAAGAAGGGATGCTCAAAGAAGGGATGCTCAAAGGATTTTCCCCCAGATGAGAAATGTTCATTAATTTGCTCACCATCATGCCCTTAGGTCATTCAAGATGTAGGAGATTTGTTTCCTTCAACAGAGCAGGGAAGAGGATTTTTAGCTGAAACTGTGTTCTTGATAACTCAACAAATGTCATTCAATTACCTCCGGCACTGTGAGAGTAAAAAACAAAGAAAACTAAATAAATATCCATAGCACCTGATGATACACTGAGATTTACATTACAATGTACATTACAATATCAGATGAAGTTACGCAACTCTGAACAAACTAACTTGCAAACAAACAAACTTGGTCTGTGAATAAACAAAACATTTTCTGGAACTTTTTTTTCTGAAATATACAGTCTCAGACAAAACTGTGAAGTCTGATTCTTTATCGTGAATTCATTCTTTCAGGAAACTTATGTCAATAAACTATTTTAAACAACTCATTCACCTTTGCCAAATAATGATGCAAATGTTTTACATGTCTAAATCATGTGAAGTGAATTAACTATTCATAATCATTCATTTGACTATTACCGGTTCATCAGTTTTTCAGTCCAAGCTGGAACTGTTTCCTCAGTTCAGTCACTGTTAAAGAAATTGAAGCACTGAATGAGTTGACAAAATTGGCACCATAAGATTATATACTCCAGTACATTGGCTTATTTCAAGTCGGAGTAACTGACGGGCATGTCTGAGTTTTGATTGAATAACTTGTAATTTGTGCTGGCTTAAGTCACAAACTGTTTCAAATGGCTCACTTGATGAACCAGTGGACCAGTGGACGGTTCAAAACTGATGATTCATTCGTGAACCGAACATGTTCCTGAGGCTGTGGATTACAGGAAATACTGTTCAGACTATTGCATAGACTATTTCACCTCAAAATGGCCAAGTGTATCGTCAGGAGCTATGGGTATCAATACAGTTTGGTTGGTAGACTACATGTTTTTTTCTGTTTTTTTTTTTTTTTTACTTTTAAACCACTACACTCAAAAATCTGGGTTGTTGTAATCCAATGTTGAATCAAATATGGACAAACACAACGTTTGGGTTTAAAAAGGGTCCATATTTGATCCAATGTTAGGATACAACAACCCAGCATTTTTTAGAGTGCATCAGGCCGAACGGTTCTCTTTGCTTAAACATTTTATTACTTACCAGTCAGCACCGATACAAATGCAAGTGTAATGTAAACAGCAATATGGAGAATGATCAGATATTTTCTGATGCTGGTTGCACCCGCAGTACAGTTTGCAAGTTAAAACCTAGCCTAGTTGTGACATTAAGGGACACTGGGCGCATTTTAATGATCTAAAGTCTAAAGCACAGGGCACAAAGAATTAAGGGCATGTCCAAATCCACTTTTGCTATTTTAAGGATGGAAAAATACGCTCTGCACACTGGCGCATGGTCTAACAGGGTTGTGCTTATTCTCTTAATTAGTTATGGGTGTGTTTTGAGAATAAATCAGAGTCTCATCTCCCATTCCCTTTAAGGGCCCTATCATACACTCGGCGCAATGAGGTGCAAGGCGTGACGCAAATGTTATTTGCTAGTTTCAGTTTGACGCAAGTGTCATTTTGAAGTTTTGCACCACGCTGTTTAAATAGCAATTGGTCTAAAAAAGGAGGTGTGTTAAGGCGCATTGCTGGCGCGTTGCTATTTTGAGAAACTAAAAAAGACTGCACAATAGACCAGCTGAGAGCAGGTCTAAAGTCCAGCGCAAAAGCGCGTTAGTTGTGTGCCTCGCTTAAACATTGCTTAATACACACAGGATGTAGAGCAATACGCAAAAATCTTTACAAATGAAAAGAATTGAAGGATTAAAACATTACAAAAATTATTACTTTCTACATAAATATAAAAACCACTGACTTCATGCTTTCTACATCTCGGGGGGCTTTTTCAGTTTACTCATGACAATTTGCTTTTGTATAATGTTATTATTATTAGTAGTAGTATTTATTATATGCATATTTATATTTCGTCACCTTAGAATTATAAGGTTCTAGCTGACATTTTTGTCAAAATTGAGTTATTGACATATTCTTATTAAACGACAACTTATTTACATTATGGGATGGTTTTTTATAAGTTGTTTACATTTTAAGACTTTTTATTTAAAAAAACAAATGTTACACACATACTGTTTGCTATATGGAATGCAAAAACTTTGAAGCTCAATATCTCAAAATCATTCAGAACGCAGATAAAACCTTATAATTCAAAGGTGACGATTTGTTTTATTAAAAACAAGCTTAGATTTGCCCACCTGTCATTTTTGGACCATATGGGGGATAGCATGTGTATTTGGATATAACTCAGTTTTTTGACTAAACTTCGTTATTACTGTTCTTTTATTCCTTTGCTGGAAATTAGAACTGAATTTAGAAATAGTTTTGAAACAAATCTCTGCGCTTAACAAATGAAATTAATTATGTAGCCTAATGGATGTCTGTGCGTACAACACGTTTCCTTATCCACGGAAGAGAGTGAAAGTGAAAATGAAACTGACACTTAAAGGGAATGGGAGATGAGACACTGATTAGTGTATTCTCAAAACACACCTATAACTCATTAAGAGAATAAGCTCAACTCTGTTAGACCATGTGCCGAGGCGCAAAGCAGATTTTTCCATCCTTAAAATAGCAAAAGGGGATTCTGACATGCCCTTATTGCTTTTTGCACCCTGCGCTTTGAACTTTGTGCCTAGATCGTTAAAATAGAGCCCTAAGAGTCAGTTGTGTCGTGCCATGGTGCATTTGCTATTTACATGGCGGACTTTGTAAGTGGAAAAACTGAATGTTTCACTAGTAATAAAATAGTTAAACAAACCAACTTCAGCGCAAGAATAAAGAATGAGCCTCCTCCATTCGGCCCCTTTACTTTCTCTTTACTTTACTTGTATTTCTTTACTTTCGTGGTGTTGTACGCACTTTACTGAAGACATCCCTTAGCCTACATGTTTAATTTTGTTTGTTAAGCACAAATATTTGTTTCAAAACTATTTCTAAATTCAGTTCTAATTTCCAGCAAACGAATAAATGAACAATAATAAAGAAGTGTGGTAAAAAAAAAAACTGAGTTATATCCAAACACACGTCCTATTCTTATGCCCCATATAGTGATGCACACGTCTCCAAAACCCGACAGGTGGACAAATCTAATTTTTGTAACATTTTAATACTTAAATTTTTTCATATGTAAATATATTTGTGTATTGCTGTGCAGCCTGTGTGTATTAAGCATGTGTAAGCGTGTGGACCTGCATAGACATGTAATTAACACGCTCTGCGCTGGACTTTAGACCAATTTTTAGTAGACCAATGGCGCGGTCTATGTCCGTTTCTCAAAATAGAAACGTGCCAACCTTAACACACTTTCTTTTTAGACCAGCACACCCATGAGTCTACAGAGTGGTGCCAATGCTATTTAAATTTTAAATTTGCTATTTAAACAATGTGGCGCAAAACATGAAACTTACTGTTGCACTGGTCTGAAAATAGGAACAAATTACGCCAAACACATCTTGCGCCTTATTGTGCCGGGTGTATGATAGGGCCCACTAAGTTACAACTTACTACTTAATATTTTTGTGTTGCACCACTGAACCTAGTTAAAACTCCACTTTCCAAATGAAGCAGCCTCTACTGATGTATAATGGTAGAAAAGCGATGACAGTGAGATTAGTTTACATTGATGAGCTTATGATGATAATGAAGAACCGTCTCCCTCTACTACTCGCAGCCTTGCAAAATTCACTTTTTTTTGGTTTGAGAACGAATAGTTTAATTTTCTTTCAAACTAATTTTTATATATTTAGCAAATAGAATAGAACAGCCTACATTTACCAAAATCAGTGTTTTGTGTCAATTGTATCCATCAATTAAAATGAGAATTTCTTCATGACTGAGTTTATCTCCCTGTTCTTTTCTCATTTCATTTTTATTGGACAGTTGTGTTCACGATATGTTGTGGTTTTCTTGGAGCAACATATATAAATGCAGAATTTTAAAGCATTTTATTGGTGTAAATGCTTCTTATTGGGTACTGTGTCATTCAATGCGACTACACATTACTTTACAGAGCGCTTACGACCTACTAAGAACTTTAAGAACATGTGGTGCAACTGAACAAATTACTTACAAATTTAGACTTAACTTTTCAGTTTAAGCAAGAACTTGCGAACTGCTGGTGGTCATCTTCATGTTGCTTAAAATTATGTACAAGTAATTTAGCACTGAGTTGACTAATATGAACCATAATTAGCTTACTGCAAAGCTTGCTATCGTCTTCACAGCTCAAGTTGGAGTAGGTCACACTGTACTTTTGTTTGTAGCTAATTGAGTGTGCTGTGTAGCAGCTCTGGCATTTGCTTTTGCACGGCACGCTGTTTTAGTTCTGACCTTGCTGTTCCTCTCTCTAGAAACCCAGCATGGTTAACATCAGACCTGGGACATCTCTGCTGCAGATGAACAATATTGCTCCCTACCACGAGGATGATGATTACGCGTATGAGTGTCTGGATGGAAAAGACTGCACCAGTTTCTTCTGCTGCTTCGACGACTGTCGCTCCGGAGCTTGGCGTGAGAACAGAATGCATGTCCATGTCTCCAAAATCGACTCTTACTCTCGAATATTCTTCCCAACCGCCTTCGGCCTCTTCAATCTTGTCTACTGGATTGGATATCTGTATCTTTAAAGATGTTGAGCAAGTGGGAGAGGGACTCTAGTATTATCGCAAATCATCTGTAAATCCTTCATCTGCTAAATCCAGCAGCATAAATCTTTGAGAGAAGGGACGTGTGAGGCTTGTGAGGTTGGATGTATTAATACTTAATGTGTCTTTGATCGTACCGGGTATGTGATCTATTAGAGGATTTAAATCTTGGAAGGATGATTACAATGATTACAATACAGCGTATTACCAGCGATATCATTGTTTTTGAGAAGGAAATGCAAATAATTTGATTTTTCATCAGTTAAGCAGGCCATATCGAACAGATTTCATCTGTATCGCCTAGTTTAAAAACACAAAAATCAGCAGACTTTTTAAAAAGAAATGCAATATTAGTGTTACTACTGCAGCTGTGTTATCTTCAGGTTGTTATCTCTCTGGCTGAAGCAAAATTATTATTTGCAATGAACAGTAGATAAGATATTAGTCGCTTCTGATGCAAATTTTCCAAGGTAGTAGATAGAACAGCTAGCTTTGAGAAAAGTAGTAGCCTATTTGTGCATATAAATCAGAATTTCTTCTTTTAAACATACAGTAAAAATAGGGCTGAGATAAAAAAATACTTATTTCATGATTTTAATCGATTCTAATTTTGATGAATAAGCAATATACATTTTTTCAAGACTTCACATAGCTGATGATTGGTAATAAGCTTGTTTGGCATGCTGTCCCGGGAGAGAGCCCTGAGCTTAGAAGATCCTCGAGCCCTGGGCTCTCTCCCATTAGCAGGGTGAGAGGGGAGTTTGAGCTCAGATACTGTAGATCTCGATGATCTCCCCTGACTTATTTCTGGCTAATGGCAGATAAAAGATGGCTAAGGAGATATATGCTAAGAGCTTGACTATGATGCCAATTTGGTATGTTCAATTTACTTAGGTTGCATGTTTTTTGGACTGTGAGAGGAAATCGGAGAACCCAGGGAAAACCCACGTGAGCACGGGGAGAACAATCAAACTCCTTACAGAAATGTCAATTGGTTTAGCAGGGACTTTAACCAGAGACATTCTTGCTGTAAGGCAACAGTGCTAATCACTGGGCTGCCGTGTCGCCCATCTAGAAAGGAGGGGGAGTAGGGGTGGTGGTCGGGGGCAGATTCTTCCGGACGAAGATACTGAGATAAGAAACTCTGGTTATTTATAATGGAATCATCTGATTGGTGAATCAAGTGTTTGCAAATGAGGGACCAGCTGTGAACAATCATAAGCACATGCTCCTCTCAAAATTAGTTTATACATAAAGTTCACTTAAATGTACAGTATATTACACCCCCAATTTTCTGTTATTTTACAGAAGAACATTAGGGCGGCACAGTTTCTCAGAGGTTAGCACTGTTGCCTCACAGCAAGAAGGTCACTGGTTCGAGTCCCAGCTGGGTCTAATGACATGAGCTATAAGTGAATTATAAATAATAAATTAAATTGGCAGTAGTGTATGAGTGTTTGTGAATGGGTGTATGGGCCTTTTCCAGGGCTGAAAGGGCAACCTCTGCGTAAAACATATGCTGGAATAGTTGCCGGTTCATTCCGCTGTGGTGACGCCTGATAAATAAGGGACTAAGCTGAAGGAAAATGAATGAATGAAGAACAATCATTCATTCATTTTCTTTTCAGCTTAGTCCCTTTATTAATCTGGAGTTGCCACAGCGGAATGAACCACCAACTTATCCAGCATATGTTTTACGCAGCGGATGGCCTTCCAGCTGCAACCCATCACTGGGAAACACCCATACACTCTCATTCACACACATACACTACGGACAATTTAGCTTACCCAATTCACCTATAACGCATGTCTTTGGACTTGTGGGGGAAACCGGACCACCCGTTGGAAACCCACGCGAACATGGGGAAAACATGCAAACTCCACACAGAAATGCCAACTGACCCAGCCGAGGCTTGAACCAGCGAACTTCTTGCTGTAAGGCGACAGTGCTACCCACTGCGTGCCACCTAAAGAAGATTTGTATGTGAAATTATGGTTCTTGGGAAAGTCAACAGCTGACAGCTCTTTGAGAGTCAAAAAAATAGTATGTACAGGAAAAACAAAATGAATACCCACATGGAGATTTTTTTTTTTTAAATTGGTCTGTGAAAGAAACAGAACTTTATTATATTTAATCATGGGTGACCAACCCTGTTCCTGGAGATCGACCTTCCTGCAAATTTCAGCTCCAACCCTGATCAAACACACCTGAACCTATTAATAAGAACCATAGGAGCATTTGATAATTACAGGCAGGTGTGTTTGATATGGGCTGCAACTGAAAACTGCAGGAAGGTCGATCTCCAGAAATAGGGTTGAGCACCCCTGTATTAAATCATCATCCTTGATGTAAATTAATAGCATTTTCTGGGGGAGAAATCCCAATAATCTTTATGTCAAGTCTAATTTTGTCTAATTTGTCAAGTCCAATAAATCACAATAAGCTTGTATGAAGAATGTTTTAATGAGCCTTTAAAGAAACTTTCTGCTATGGAAAGTTCAGAGGATGGTGAAGGTACTTTAAATCACTACTGATGCCAAAAAAAAAAAAATGAATGTAATTATTGTTTTTAAACACTAATTTAGATGCAAAAAGCATATCGATTTGACTTAATTTAAACAATTAAAACTATAGTAATGTACGAGTATATACTGTAATATGATGAGTATAAAATGTAATACTATTAGTTACTATATTTAGAACTAAAATGTAAACTTAAAAAATTACACAAAGGCAATGCACTCAATTAATAATTATCCAATAAATAGCAGAAAAAAAATCTAATTGCAAGCTTGTGAATCGAATCAAATCATGAAATTTGTGTCAATTGCCAGCCCTACTAAAAAGCTCAATTTCTGTGTGAATTTGCAATACCTGCATTCAAACGAACCAAAGCATAGACACATGTATCCGGAGGTTACGCGAATAGCATTTTGTTCTGCTCAAGAGTTACCCAGAAGCCATTTACTTGGAATTAGCCTATAATGATACTGTGAAATGTTCTTGACTTGAACTAATAAGCTGTCTCTGCAATAGACGACACAAAGAAATGCCAATGTGCCCACGATAAAAGGGTCCACATGTACATTTTTATATATCAAACAAAAGGAATAGAGCAGCCTATACAATTCACAAATGTTCAGTGTCCTTTTAGTACAAATTAAAGCTCATCCCTCTCTTTCCTATTCAAGACAGCTCCTCGCGAACAGCTAGATTTCTGTGAGCATAATTGCATGACTCATCTGAGCTCCTACGGCTAATCAAACCATATTTGGAAAACGGCCTGATGGACTTTCTTTCGCGGAAGAGCTCAAGTCAGAGCCGTCACACAAATTATCAAAACTAAAGCATTTGTAAATCATCACACAAACCAAGGATGCCTTCTCTATTGGAAATAAAAAGGCCATTTAGTCTAGACACTTTACTTGAAGGGGGTGTTCATAAGACTGTTGTGATACATTCATAATCATAACATGACACCTCATGAATATGAGTGAGGTCATTAAGTGTCATTTGCTCTGTTGTGACATTTTAAATGCAAAGGTGACATTGCTTGAGATATCTTTGTCATGACAACTTGACATTAGCGGTCATAAATCTGTAATAAACATGATTGTCATGAAGCCATTACACACTCACCGGCCACTTTATTAGGTACACCTTACTAGTGTGCACATCCATGATGCGAATCTCCCATTCCACCACATCCCAAAGGTGCTCTATTGAATTGAGATCTAGTGACTGTGGAGGCCATTTGAGTACAGTGAACTCATTGTCATGTTCAAGAAATCAGTCTGAGATGACTCACGCTTAATGACATGGCATGTTATCCTGCTGGAAGTAGCCATCAGAAGATGGGTACACTGTGGTCATAAAGGGATGAACATGGTCAGCAACAATACTCAGGTAGGCTGTGGCTGTGCCTAGGCTGTAGGCTGTAGGCTGTGGCGACACGATGCTCAATTGGTACTAATGAGCCCACACCATTACACCACCACCAGCAGCCTGAACCGTTGATACAAGGCAGGATGGATCCATGCTTTCATGCTGTTGACGCCAAATTCTGACCCTACTATCCGAGTGTTGCAGCAGAAATCGAGACTTATCAGACCAGGCAACGTTTTTCCAATCTTCCATTGTCCAATTTTGGTGAGCCTGTGTGAATTGTAGCCTCAGTTTCCTGTTCTTAGCTAACAGGAGAGGCACCCGGTGTGGTTTTCTGCTGCTGTAGCCCATCCACCTCAAGGTTGGATGTGTTGTGCGTTCAGAGATGCTCTTCTGCATACCTCTGTTGTAATCCGCTCGAACCAGTCTGGCCATTTTCCTCTGACATCAACAAGGCATTTGCACCCACAGAACTGCCGCTCACTGAAAATGTTCTCTTTTTTAAACCATTCTCTGAAAACCCTGGAGATGGTTGTGCGTGAAAATCCCAGTAGATCAGCAGTTTCTGAAATACTCAGACCAGCCTGTCTGGCACCAACAACCATGTCACGTTCTAAGTCACTTAAATCACCTTTCTTCCCCATTCTGATGCTCGGTTTGAACTGCAGCAGATCGTCTTGACCATGTCTACATGCCTAAATGCATTGAGTTGCTGCCATGTGATTGGCTGATTAGAAATTTGTGTTAACGAGCAGTTGGACAGGTGTACCTAATAAAGTGGCCGTATTTTACGTGTTCATATGTTTTTTGTAGCTCTGAACACTGTGAGTAATAAAACAGTGCCTGCAAGACATTAATAAAATTCTACGCTCTCTCAAACTCTGTTGATGATTTTGCATCTTATCAAAACCCAGAGCAGCTGTGGTAAAAAAGCTGATTGTGTTTCCCCTCAGGTGGGAACTGTTGTAATATTTCTTTGTTAATATCGCAATTTTCTGATCACTTTTTTTCAATGGAATAAACTAGATTTGTCATTGAAATGTCTCATTAAAAGTGTCAATATTCTATTAAAATTTTTTATAACAGCGTCATTAATATGTAATCACATGTAATGGCATTTTTAAAAAGACAAATTCAAATTGGGGCTAGGAAAAAAAATAATGAAGCTGTTATAAAATTCATGAAACAATTTTAATGGCCTCAATACTGACAATCATGTTTATGACAGATTTATGACAAGTTACCTCAAACAATGTCATCATTGGATTTTATGATATAATAAAGGATATGACACTTAATCACTCATTCATATTCATGACTTGTCACTTTATGATTATAAATGGTTCATTACAGTCTTATGAACACCCCTTCAGGTAAAGTGTGACCGATATACCTTATATTTGGTTCAATCTGATCTTATATTTGAGAAACAGATGTGCCATATCTTGACTCAATACATCTGTACAAAAACGTCTCGATCTTCTGTTGTGCTTTCGGCTGTTGCTTGTTTTGTTTAACGCTTCCATGTGGTTTGTCTTTTGCTGGATGTCATCTTGATCACAGACTGCTCTGTTGTCTCCCTTTCTGAACATCTGCTGTGTACTGTATTGTGCCCTGTAGCTTAATATAACCGATATTATTGTCTTTCTTAATGACAGCCTTGCATTCCAGACTCGAGAGTGACAGGCAGATGATAGTAGAAGACAATATATACAAACTAAAAATCTATTTATATTTTTTGGTACATGAATAGATTTTGACAAGAACATGGATTAAATAAATTAACAACACATATTAGTGACCTTCATGATGTATCTGTGTGAGCGTGTGCATGTGTGTCTATACCTGAAAAGCAGATTCTCGATTCTCATCAACATCTCCACTTGTTCTAGGTGTTATTGTGGTGTCTTCTGTAAGTGCTAACCATCATGCTCTTTACGTGTTCATATGTTTTTGTAGCTCTGAACACTGTGAGTAATAAAACAGTGCCTGCAAGACATTAATAAAATTCTACGCTCTCTCAAACTCTGTTGATGATTTTGCATCTTATCAAAACCCACAGCAGCCGTGGTAAAAAGGCTGATTGTGTTTCCCCTCAGGCGGGAACTGTTGTAATATTTCTTTGTTAATATCGCAATTAACTTTATAAATGTTGGCACAAGTGAACGAGCAACAACATTTTTAAATGGAATGAATTAAATTGCAGTCTTTTATGGATTTTAATTGTTATTTCACACATGAGTGAGGAGTGCGTGTTGCTCCATTTAAAGGACCACATGACTTAGATGTGCATAATTAATCAGTAAAAGATTGTAATCTTGATTCAAAGCCCATGTAATCTTATTTTCAAAAGACCCCAGCCTTATTTTGCTATACCTAATGATCAACGCGTTGAGAAAATTGAATTATTTTATATCACATTTGTTATAAATTACAAAACTGCAGTGCTTCCCACATATGAAATATACTTGCGGTGGTAGCCAGATTGAAACACCTTTTATCCACGACACATGGCAACCTATATGCGACAAAAAAGTGACACAATTTATATTTAACAATATTTTTTATTATTATTCATTATTCACTGTTTTTTTCAGTGGGTTGAAGTTTTTTTTCTTTTAATATATATATATATATATATATATATATATATATATATATATATATATATATATATATATTTTTTTTTTTTTTTAAGAAATCCACTATTTGTTTTAGTTTTATTATCTTCTGGAGCCAAGTGCACCCACTGACAGTTAAAATCTGGTGCTGACATTTTGTACAGTATTACCAAAGCATGTTAGATATGTATAAAATATGTAATATATCAACATCATTAAATTAAAAAATATATACAGCAAAAGAGAAATAAATGACATAAAGGAATAAAAACATCTATGGAATAAAAATCTCAAAAAAATATAATGATTACAAGAATAAAAAGTGTAGATTACTTAAATAAGGCAAATGAGTTAATTAACCATTTCTAAAGGTATACATTTTGCAGCCAGTTTAGATGTAAGGTAATCCTCTCTGAGTAAATAGTAAAAGTTTATTAAGAGTCATTTAGATCAAATAATTAATTATATAATGTTTTTTGAAACACAAAAGAAGATATTTTGAAGAATGTTGGAAACCTGTAACCATTGACTTCCATAGTAGGACAAATACTATGGAAGTCAATGGTTACAGGTTTCAAACCTCCTTTAATATAGCTTTTTTGTGTGTTTATCAGAAATTTTTTAAAAAATTAACTGCTTTGGAACCAGTACAAGGTGAGTAAACTTTCATTTTGGGATGACCTATCCCTTTAATTGAGGGATTTTTTTCGTTTGCATTTAAACATTAGACAATAAAGCTTTTATATATTGCTCTATTTGTATTTGTTAACAATAGATTTATAAATTGTTTACATGGCCAGTGGTGGAAAGAGTACTGAAAAATCATGCTCAAGTAAAAGTACCATTACTTGCTCAAAAATGTAGTGCAAGTAGAGTAAAAGTATCTGTTGTAAATATTACTCAAAGTATCAGTAAAAAGTAGACTTTTCAGAAGTACTCGAGAGTAGTGAGTATTACACTGTGAATGGCTGATGCGTTTACATGCAATTTGTGCAGGGATGTGTAAACGTAACATTCTGTGGTGCATTTAGTAATCTTCCTTTATTCGTTCATTCGTTCCTTCCATTGTTGGTTTGTTCTGTCCTTCATTCATTCATTTGTTTGTTCCTTCATTTATTTGTTCGTTCCTTCGATCCTCCCTTCATTCGTTCACTCAATTTGTTTGTTCCTTTCTTCATTAGGTCTTTTATTCTTTCATTCATTTGTTCCATTCTTCCTTATGCCGAGTTCAGACTGCATGACTTTCAAAGTAGTCGTGTCACGGATGTTTTCACACTGCATGACTATCTGGGTTAGCGTTCCGTCGGTGCTGTGTTTACACTGTAGGATGGATCGGTGACAGGGGGGTTCACACCGCATGATTTTAAAATAGGAAGAATTGCTGACAACTTTGTCCAAACTACGTCTCACAACCAAACACACGTGAGAAGTGAAATCTTTCAGTATTAACTACATAAAGGAAAAAGAAGACTTTAGTGGGGTAGAAAATGTACTGTACTTATTTTGGCTTAGCTGGCTTTTGAAGAGAATTAGCTATTTCTCTTCAACTTTTTTTACTTTTCGACCCGGTTGTGATATTGCTCAGAGGACACGTCAGACAGACACGGGTGCTCCTGACAAATTTATACTAGTTTTTCCTCCATTTATTGGGTTCAAATAAATGAGCACTTTTAACTTCTCCCCCAACCTCCCGCTTGTTGCGAAAGTGGAGCTATGCAAACCGGGGTAGTTCCAAATGCAGCTTTATTATAAGAATGGTCAGACAGGCAGGGATCGAAAACCAGCATTGACAGTGTAATAGAGAATCCAGAAACATTATCCAAAAACAGGCAAAAGGTTCAGGGCAGGTAGCAAAGGTTCAAAACACAATAATCAGTCCAAGGTCAAAAACACAGAAAACAGGAAACAGGATAAACGCTTACGTACAGACAGCAACAGCTAAACAATACTCAGCCTCATTTGTGTGTTTGTGTACTGAATATATAGTGCAATGATTTAGTCCTTGAGTGGCTTCAGCTGAGGGTTAGCAATCAGTGCTGACTTGCATCAGGAGTGTGTGTGTGTGTGTGTGTGTGTGTGTGTGTGTGTGTGTGTGTGTGTGTGTGTGTGTGTGTGGCATGACTGGATATGTAGTCCATTTATCAGCAGAATTGTAGTCCTTGTGAATGGGTGTGTGTGTACCAGCGGTCTCTAGTGGTAGGATCTCGCTGGTGATCATGACACCGCTGACCTGCAGATACCCGTACTAGTGGATGCTGCTCTCTCATTGGCTGCAGGTAATCGCCGATGTTATTTTCAATAAGAACACATTTCACATGGCATGATTTGAATCGCAGACAGCTCCAAATATTTAGCTTGCCAAATTGCTTATGGGGGTTGGCGACTCATCTGCGATTCTCTCAGATCGCGTCTTTGATAGTTCATACTGCGTGATTGTCACTCACGTAAATGAGCACCAATTCGCCTGTGATTTCAGGCATTTGTGATTTCTCAAAACCTGTCGATGAGTCGAAATCGAGGCTAAAATCATGCAGTCTGAACTCGGCATTAGTTTGTTCAGTCCTTCCTTGAATCCTTCCTTCATTCATTTGGTCCTTCCTTCCTTCATTAGTTCGGTCCTTCCATTCCTTTATTCTATTCGTTCAATTTAGTGATTGTTCAAGGCTGTTTGGTGATTTCAGTCATTATACAGTGGACATCCTTCATTTTCTCATCAGTGGCATGCAGTCTATAAACAGACTCTGGGTCATTGCGTGTGAAGATTTTAGACATCTTCTTGGACATTTTTTTTATGCTTCCAACAAGTTTGCTGCACTTATAAAGCGCTCGTGTCTTGAGGTAGTTCAGTATGATGTGATATACTTTCTATGTGCGATTTGACTGGACAGAAATCGCAGGACTGATTTTTCTACTTTATCCAATCTCCATAGACAGGAAAAAATAAAGTAGTTACTGCAGGTTGAAGGAAAATAGTGGAGTAAAATAACTGATACAGCACTAAAAATGTACTCAAGGGAAAGTAAAAGTATATTTTTAAAACTACATAGTAATTTACAATTCCTGAGAAAAACTACTCAATTACAGTAATTTGAGTATTTGTAATTTGTCACTTTACACCACTGTAGATGGCATACTTTGGAACATTTCGTACATGCAGTTTATGTTAGTCACTTACAGAAAACCGGGACATTGAAAGTGCTGTGTACGTCATATTACATAATTATGTAATTACAACACAGCTTTTGTTATTTGATAATCATGCTAAATAGCAACCAAACTAAAGACTTGTTCTGTTGCTATTTTAACTAAACCACATTCATTTAGAAGGCTCATTTGCATAGTGCACTCTTGAAGTGTTGCCATGTCCACAACCATTTGAATTGCCTTTTGATTTAATCATTTATTTTTAAGAAAATAAAATGTTTGGAAGGTTGTGTGGTCCAGATTACATGTAAACTAGCTAATTATTGGCTTTTTTATTAAATACTTTTTTTCTAGCACAGCCTGGCACAACTCGTCAAGGGTCAAGTCATACCTCAATCACAGTGATTTGTGATCCACAGCACATAGAGAAAAAACAGAAAACTCTAACACTCATTGATTTAAATATGTGATTAGATGTTCCACACACTGTGTAAATGCCACTGCCACTACCTACATTCTTAAGGAAAATTCAATTAGTAAACATGGTGTTCACTCCTGTATATTACTAAGGCCCAATTCCAATTCTACCCTTTAGTCCTTCCCCTTACCCCTACCCCTCTTTTTTAAATTACCACCTGTCAATCACTTTTTCCGTGAGACTTTGGCATGAATAGTCAGAGTGATCTGTGTCGTTATAATGGCGTCGACAAACTTGGTTGGTAAAAAAACGTGCACAACCAACAGGAACCAACCTACAGTATCAGAGGTTTTCGCTAAACTTACAAAGTACAAGCATGAATGTGAAAGATTGAAGCAGTGTACTGACGCTGTGACACGTTACGAGTTGTTAGATAGAAACAAGATTAATTAAATATCACGTTTAACAACTATAGTAAGACGCGATCCAGCAGTACACAATTGATAAATTGTCCGACGTGAACTGCTCTCAGGGGTTTTGTGCTCAAAACAGCAGAGCTCAGAGTCAGGCGCGCAGATAGCCTTCACTGCAGGCATGACAGAGTGTGTGTGTATTTGTAGTCACATGATGTGCGTTTTAGGCGGTATAGTGTGGAAGGAGGGCTTTTCATAACTGCTAGGTGAAACGCCAGTGTGGACGCGGATCATTTTTGTTCTGAAATGGCATTTTAAAACTAAGATGATAGTGTAAAAGGGAGTTTTTGCGAGCGGGTTGCTGGTGCGACGGGGGCAGGGCGGAGGAGGATTGCGATGGCATCATCTATCGACGCAACCCTAACTCAGATATTCTAATGGCCCGTGGGCCCAGCAGTTTGAGACCCCTGGGCTAAGGGGAAGGGCTACATAGCCCTTGAAACTGAGATTTTTCAGGACCACGCCCGAAACCAAGGGGTACGAAAATTTCCCAGAATACACCATCTACATTGGCAGCATGGCTGCACACGGAAGTCAGGAGATCCACAAATTAGTATTTGTTTGTCATTTTTCCAAATTTTTACAACAAACAAGCACATTTCATTATCTATAATCCATAAAGCCTGTATAGCAGTCCCACAACATACTTTCACATCTGACACTTGATGACACTAGAATACCCTGCCAGAAAAGTCTAATGGCTGTTTAGTATAATGTTAATGTTGTTTTTGTGTGTTTAGATGAATATGGCCACGGTGTAAAGGCACAATCCAGTTACGAGCTTACTGCCACATTATATCGTTATGATAACATGATATCGTTAACTATATAACAATATCATATAGTATAATATTATATTATAATATAGTATAATAACTATAATAACTACAGCAGTCACCATCGTCGATCCCATATAAAGCAAGAAATCATGCTGACATATGATAACGTGTGCAGGTGTTGTAGTGCTGTCCCATTGCTTAGGGGTAAATTTTGAAGCCCTTTCCCTTCACACTTTGTTTCAAGGGCCAAGGGGAAGGGCCTAAATAGTTTGTTCACAATATGATTAAGCTCTGTTCAAGGTGAACTGGCAACATAGCCTATTTATAACTGTGGAAGAATCAGAATAAAACTAAATAGCATTTTAAAATTCCCCTGTAAATGAAGATGATTTTCTTTCATCTGTGAAACACAAAAGGAGAAATTCAGAACATTCCATAACATTCCAGTTTCTTTTTGTGATCCAAAGAACTAGGAAATTGATACAGGATGTTAATAAACTGTTGCCGTGACTTATACACCTTCGAATTTCCATGAATTGTTTTGAAATTTTTGTTTGCACCTGCTTCACAGAGCGATTATTTGTGAAAAGTTTCTTACTCTATGTGTTTCGGAGACATGGCTCACCAAAATAGCAAGCGTTTATTTGCGATGTATGGTCTCTCCCACCCGAACTTCACTCCCTCTTTGCTTTTCTTTAAGTTCACTGCCTTCTTGACAGTTTAAACACACTCCATATGCTTTCCTTCCATCCCCAGGTAGCCATTACAAGCCTCTGTGATTATCATACTTCACAATGAAGACTGCTGTTTAACTGTATGAGAAAAGAATAAAAGCCACGAGGATAGACAGTGGGCCGAAGGATGAAAAGAGAAGCAAAAGATAATTTTCCTGCACGTTTGGAACAACACCGAGCATTTTCAGCTCTCTTCTCTATATGCTGGGCTGTGATGATAAGTACTATCCTTATCTTTGCGCTGCGAGAAGGCTTTGGTTTAATAGTGTTGCTCTTCTCTGCTTGCTGAGTAATTGTTTTGTAGCTTCTCTACTTATCGAATGCAGTGTTAGGATTGAAAGATGTGCCGTCTGGTGCACTGTGCTGTGAATGACTGAAAATGAAAGGGTGTACAAGACACAAAGCTGAGAAGGCGACGCTTAGAGAAAAGAATTGATAGATGTTGCCGTTGAGTGAGATATTTACATATGAACTCTCACAAATCAATACTTCTCCACTGTTGTTAAAGCAGCACGAATAAAGCATCTTGTATGAGGTGTTGTTCAGAACTGCAGATGGTCAGGTTATGAATTTTTCATGCCTCAAACTGTCCAGCTTAAAAGGATGTGCTTGTTTTCTGCCAAACATGTGGACATCAGTGCACTCTCAATCCAAGCAACTGTTCACCAATATTTCATGAAGGAAACACAGATGGAAAGTATAGCATGAAAACACATAATGAAAGAGATGGAAACTGAACTTATAACATGAAGCAGAGTCTTAAAATGCAGTGCTCGTGATGTAAACCAGTGGCAATTAAATAATAATAATAAAATACCAGTTTGCATTATCATTCTGGGGTGTGTGTTCCAAACAACAACGTAACTCGTTGCTGAACTAACAGTACGGTCATCATTTTGAAAAGAACGATGTAGTGCTGAGTGTTTCCCACAACTGTAGTTGTTTAAACCGATGAATTTGAATGACATAAAACGTCATGATCCTCTAAACTTCTTTAGAGAAAAAAAACATAATTTTTTTTGAGCAAATTATATTGTTTTACAAGCACACGCATAAAAAAAATCCAATATTAGGGGAGAGCGGGGCACAAAGTAACAACAAAGTAATAAACAAAGTAATGGGGTTAGACAAACCATATTTTTTAACTAACAACACACAAACCTTTCCTACAAATGAGCACTGGTTGTATGATTTTCGGACCTATGGTTTCTGTGCAGTATTGCCAAAAGTAGCAAGAGTAAAAATGTTACTATTTACCCCACCTGCGGTGCAAATTGTATTAGACAGAGTTAGTTAGGGTTAGTTGTAACATGCTTAAAAATTCAGATTTCACACATTAATTTTAATCCAGTTTACTTTAAATATATAATAGTTATAATAGTTTTTTTATTCTACATAGTACAACATGTTTATTTATTTATCTATTGGATAAACACATTTGGATTTATTTGCATTATTATGCATTATTATACAATGCATTTATTTGCATTATTAGAAATATATTTTTAATATCCATACATACATATACATACATTAATATATTAAAAATATTTTCTATTAAAAAGCAGACACTGTTTTTTACATCTTTTAAAATGGTTCCATCTTATAGCCTAGAAGACGGTAATCAAAACAATATAAGATTTTACGTTCATACTTTCAAAGATTTTTTCAAAAAAAATTAAAAATTGAGTATAATAAAAAATACTTTTATGCTGCAAAAATGTTTTCTCCTCTGTTTCTCATGCAAATTCCGTTGAACATGTTTAATAATTGGCAGAAAGACATCTGCCGACACTGTGGTGAAAACCTCAGAAGCATGCCATGGTTAACTCAAATACCTTAAAACTCCGTGTTACATTTTACCCCGCATTACTTTGTGCCCCGCGCTCCCCTAGTTTGGGTAAAAACATGCTCGTTTTCCATATTATTGTAAATATATGTAAATGGCACATATAGAGCCAATGTTTCCTTTACAAATATTATTGAGAATACGCCATATTCTATTCTAAAACATAAAACTACTTTGATAACACATATTATAATCTCATATATTAATTATACAAATCATTAATGGTTATTTACAGTAGGCTATTTTTTAAGAAATAAAAAAAAATCCTATTAAATAAATAATAAGAATAATTTTCATCATGAGCCAATAATAGCTTTCATCATGTGTTCAAAGTAGCATAAATGTTTTCAAAGTGCACTATGAAGGTAATGAGGCAATAGACACATGTAAACTGCTACAGTGGGGGAAAGTATTGAACACATCACCATTTTTCTCAGAACACATATTTATAAAGCTGCTGATTACTTGAAATTTTCACCAGATGTTAATAACAACCAAGGAAATACATATATGAATAGAAAACAAAGCTAATTAGTTTACAAATTAAGTTACAGTATGTGTAAATTGAGGGCAATGCAGTGGCGCAGTAGGTAGTGCTGTTGCCTCACAGCAAGAACGTCGCTGTGTCGCAGGTTCCAACCTCGGCTGGGCTGGGTCAGTTGGCGTTTCTGTGTGGAGTTTGCATGTTCTCCCTGCGTTTGCGTGGGTTTCCTCCGGGTGCTCCGGTTTCCCCCACAGTCCAAAGACATGCAGTACAGGTGAATTGGGTAAGCTAAATTGTCCATAGTGTATGAGTGTGAATGTGTGTGTGGAAGTTCCCAGAGATGGGTTGCGGCTGGAAGGGCATCCGCTGCGTAAAATCGTGCTGGATAAGTTGGCGGTTCATTCCGCTGTGGCGACCCCGCAAGGGACAAAGCCGACAAGAAAATGAATGAATGAATGAATGTGTAAATTGATCATCTTGGCAGCTTAAAGACGACTCTCATGTGGAGAATGAAGTCACATGCTTTGCTCAGGTGTGATTTTTTTCACAAAATTCAACAGAGTGTAAAAATCTTGATGGTTCTGTGGGTTTTGTCTATCCAAACTTATCTTTGTTTTGTATTTTCTATTGGATTTAAGTCAGGTGATTGGCTGGGCCATTCTACAGCTTGAATTTTTTTTTTCTTGGCTGTGTTTTAGATCTTTGCTTGCTGAAACGTCCACCCTGGTTTCATCTTCATCATCCTGATAATGTAGATGTTGGACTGAAGCAGCTGATATTCATTTACAATGACGAAGGGCAGAGAGTTGCTGAAAAACTTCTGAGAAATTTCAGCTGCTGTCTGAGCTTTCACTGCATTTCTACAGCTCCCTTTCTTCACGTGTTCAATACATTTTTTCCTGTGTCATTTCATTTTATTACACATAACTTCATTTTAAAACTAATTAGATTTGTTTTCTGTTCATATGTGTATTTTTTGGTAGTTACCAACATTTGGTGAAAATTTCAAGTCAACATCACCTTTAGAAATATGTTTTCTGAGAAAAATGATGATTGAATATTTATTTCCCTCACTGTAAGTGTTTAAAGCATGTAAATGTATCGTCACTCAGATTTTTCTGAAGTAAAAAGACAGCAATAAAAAAAAAACTGTTTGGTAAAAAACTGGATCTAAGAGAATTAAATTTTGCACACATTTGAGATACATACAAATAATCTGCTCTTACAATAAAAAGATGAGTAAAAAAGCATGTAAGAATTAAGAAAATTAATAACATTTTATTACCAGTGTGTAAACAGCTTTTCAGGAAACCTAAACTAAAAATAGTCATTCTGATAAGCTGTATGTAACGAGGGACATTTTCTGCCAGTTGCTGAGTGGCCTCCGGCTCTGTTGGCCCCTGACAGTCCAAGGCCCCGGGCACTAGCTTTACTGGCCAAATGTTCAAATCTCAAGGATGTTGCGGACATCAAAGAAGCAAGCTTCAGCTTCCAATAAAACGCTTCAAACCATGCAAAGCAAATCTCAAGAGTCTCTACCACCAACACAAGCCACAACCTTCTTCAGACGACATGAAGTAAGGTGTTTATGTGATCGTTCTCCAATGATGAAAGCCTTCTTTTGGCTGAATTCCACTTACTTGCTCCCACACATCTGTATGCCTATCGCACACACGCTGAGCTCTGTAGGTGGGCTTTCCCTTTCCACTTTCCTCCGCCCATGCTTTTGGAGAGGCTACACAGAAACGCTTGATGAGAGAGAGGAAAAGTGCAGATGTAACAGTTGTGACAGCGGATCAGATAAGCGGAGCGATGCAGACTAATGAAGGAGAGGATGAGAGGAATGTTATTTAGGGAATAACTAATCATGAGATGCCATGCCAAGTCTGTTTAAGGACATATTGTAATTCATATGTACAGCAAGTGCTATGACGCTTTTTTAATTGAGCATATGGACCTGACTGGAGTTCCTGTTGAAAGCAAATATATGCCAAATGCATATTAATCATTATATTTGCTCTTTAGGAATGGTGTGAAGTTTATTCAGTCTAAAGTGAACGAGCAGTGTTGACTTTAATAAGAACAGGCCAAGAGCTTTACAGCTGTAGTAAAGGTGATATGTGATCAATGTAATGTTTTACAAGCATAGGTCGTAAAACACACAAGAATGGCTCTTTTCGTTGCAATGACAAAATGGTGGATGCTAATGCTAGCATCAGAGTTTAGTGTTTCTCATAAACACCCCAATCATTATAAGTTCTAGAACCTGTAGGATCTATTCTTTAAAAGCCTTTTCTTAATATTTTAAATTTGTTAAAACTTTTAGAATATGAGCCCAAATCCTTCAAAATGACTGTCAGTAAACCTCTTATTAATAAACACAGCTTAATTCTAAGGAATTAGTAATTTACAGACCAATTTCAAATCTGCCTTTTCTATAAAAGGTAGAAGAAAAACTGATATCGGTTCAATTATCTTCATCCTTGGAGAATGAGTCTCTGCAGGGATTTCCAATCAGTATTTAAATCATTTTAATAGTGCTGCAGTATTGGGGAGTATCTAGCTACAAGTAGCTCGGCTACTAGAGTATCTACATTTTTCAATAACTTGACAGTAGCTCAGCTGCTTAAAAAACAATGTAGTTTTTCCAAAAGCAGACTACTCTTTTCAGCAATAGCTACATTCCTTTTTTTGCTGTTTGTTTTTTTGAGAAAATGCTACTGTTTAATTTAAGTTATTTACATTTTGTAGTTGCAATACTGCATTTGTAACAATTGTGCACTTTGACATTGACAGTCTGTTTGAAATATCTGTGTGTAATTAAACACTATTCTTTGGCATCATATTTGTATTTCACTGTTTAAAGTACCAACAATTTTACTCAAACATTCCTCATTAATACTATTTATTTGTATCTGTGTCATTGCTAAAGAAAACATTTTATTATTTAACTTTTATACTTTTAGTTTAGTTAGTAACGTAATGTCGTCACCTTAGAATTATAAGGTACTATCTGCGTTCTAAATGATTTTGAGATAAATCATGGAAGTTTTTGCATTCCATATACATATACTGTAGCAGACAATATGCATGTAACAGTTCTCTTTCATACATGAACATGACAGAGACCCTAAATGTACTCTAAATGTAAATTATAAAAATTATCTTACATTTGCAAATTGGGGTAAAACAAACAGGGCAAATGCCTTCTCATTCTAAAAAGTGATTTTCCTCTTAGAATTATAAGGTTCTATCTGGCAGATCATTAACTGAAGCATTACTTTTCAAGAAATACAATCAGTCTGCTTATTAATTTAATAAAACAAAAATAGAAAATGGTGTTGTAACAATACTGTATGTTGATGTTTGAGAAAGTTCTTTTTTTTTTTTTGCTTTCTATAACATTTTTATTTTAATGTTGTAGGATGAATACTTTTTTTGTTCAAATTAATCACACAAGGTTGTGCTAAATATTTTGTCCAGTGCACATATTAATTTTATGTAATTAATATGAATTATATACTTTATATGAATTATTGAATTATATTTATTGAATTATTTGACCCATTAATTAAATTGTTTGCCCTTCAAGGCTTAATATCAAATTTAAAGACTTTAAAAGAAAACAGACAATGAGCAAATCAGTTTAATAAACACTAAAAATGTTTCACTGACTATATATACACAAATAAAAATATTTTACATTAAATATATTATATAATATATTATATAGATTGAAGTCAGAATTATTAGCCCCCCTGAATTATTAGCCCCCTTGTTTATTTTTTTTCCCAATTTCTGTTTAACAGAGAGAAGATTTTTTTCAACACATTTCTAAACAAAATAGTTTTAATAACTTATCTCCAATACCTGATTTATTTTATTTTTGACATGATGACAGTAAATAATATTTGACTAGATATTTTTCAAGACACTTCTATACAGCGTAAATGACATTTAAAGGCTTAACTAGGTTAATTAGGTTAGCTAGGCAGGTTAGGGTAATTAGGCAAGTTATTGTATAACGATGGTTTGTTCTAAAGACTATTGAAAACAAAAATAGCTAATAATAAGGGGCTAATAATTTTGTCCCTAAAATGGTTTTTAAAAAAATTAAAAACTGCTTTTATTCTAGCCGAAATAAAACAAATAAGACTTTCTCCAGAATAAAAAATATTATCAGACATACTGTGAAAATTTCTTTGCGAAATATTTAAAAAAGAAAAACAATTCAAAAAGGGGCTAAGAATTCTGACTTCAACTGCATATATATATATATATATATATATATATATATATATATATATATATATATATATATATATATATATATATATAAATATATATACAGTATATATATATATATATATATATATATATATATATATATATATATATATATATATATATATATATATATATATACAGTATATATATATATATATATATATATATATATATATATATATATATATATATATATATATATATATATATATACACACAGTATATATGTATATAATCATTTTTATGTGGTGCAGCCATCATGCATCATAAGACGAACGTGCTATGGTGTGAACCGTGTGTATCAACCCCAGAACAAAAGCAAAAAACGCCGTGAAGACACTGGCTGAAGCTGGTAAGAGAGTTTCATTATCCACAGTATAACAAGTCCTGTACCGACATGGGCTGAAAGGCTACTCAGCAAGGAAGAAGCCATTACCCCAAAAGCATCATTAAAAAGCCATATTACAATTTGCAAAATCACACTGGAAAAAATACTTACATTTTTGGAGACATGTTTTGTGGTCTGATGGAACTAAAATTAAACTGTTTGGCCTTAAAGACCAAGTAAGCTTGTAAAGCTTGTAAGGCTGGGAACACCATCCCAGTTGTGAAGTATGGGGATGGCAGCATCATGTTGTGGGGGTGTTTTGCTGCAAGAGGGACTTGTGCAAAAGAAGATTATGTAGAAATATTGAAGCAACATCTCAAGACATCAGCCAGAATATTAAAGCTTGGCCACAAATGGACCATGACCCTAAGCATACTGCCAAATTAGTTAAAATGTGCTACCCTCCTGTAGTGTTCACATTCCACCCATTACGTTAGTGTTCCTGGTCAAAATTGACCGGTCTGCTTTAACTGCTCTTAATTTAGCCCAAAAAACATTTTTTACCACCAAATTTTTATTCAAGATTCTTTAGCTGTGAACAAAGTAGTGTTTAACATTATTTAACATGATTTGCTTATTTCCCATTAACGGTTGGGTTAGGGTTGGGGTTTGGCCTCCTTTTTAAAATCAGCTGAACTGGTATGAATTAGCCACTAAACTGACAAAACATAAAATAGTTACGTTTCCTTGTGAGATAAGGCTGGAGGGTCAGCACATAAGCGCGGAAAAGGGATGTGTACCTGCAAAAGACATTGTTCAGTCAGAAATTAGTGGCTGAGTGAGTTGGGGTGGTGTGTATGGGCATGTTTTCTGTCTGATGGATGAATCATTTCCTATGGTGGTCACTTTTGACCGGGAACACCACAGGTTTAACAAGGTTGATTAAAACACTCAAAATTCAATGAAAGAGGTGATCATCGCTCTTTTATGTTCAAGTGCATAGTGTGAAGGATATCATAAGGCCTTGAGGCAATCAGATGTAAAAAACAATATTTATGAATGTTTTAGGTTGTAAATCGGTCAGATTTGACCCAAACACGTCAGGAAGGTTAAAGGGCCATGAAACCCCACTGTCTCAGCAGGGTGTTGTCACACCTCTAGTTTGAAAAAAGTCAGGAAAGTTGGGCGTGTCCAGCTCTGGGAGTGTGGGAGTGTCGGGGGAGGGAAGAGGATAAGATTTGCATAGAAGGAAGTTTCCATTTGGCCATGTGCTGATCACAGGCAAAAGAAACACAGAGGCTTTGATACCACACGGCGAATGGGAGAAAAAAATCCTCCGCATTTCTCTGTAACTTATGTACTCGGTAGGTAGCGTCAGAAAGCCGTGTGTGTATAGACAATCCTGTCACAAAATGCGGCGTAAATCCTGCACAACGGGAATAGTTTGTGTTTATGTGTTTACACTCGGAGAGCAGCATTAGCGGATCTTTCAGTCTATAATATTGTACTGTAATATTGCAGTGATATTAACATACTGTAAACTTAGTAACTACACTGCACACACTTACCTAATCTGTATCGACAGGACAATCAAACTGGAGCGGTGTCTTTTTATTAAAAGGAGACGAGCGGCAAATCCGGATTTCACCATTTCCAGATGCGAAAAACTCTCGGGTAAAACTATTCCTTACAAACGCGTTTCTGTCGCGTGTCGCGTGCACTGTAATCCACACGTGAGTCCAGCAGCTTTCTCATAGAGGGAAAATGAAAACAAAACCTTGTTGCAGCACACCGACGACCCATGTCTTCAAATTCTTGTTCTTTCACTGGTTTTAGCAACACAACGTGGCGTCTCTCTGCCGTCTAAACAGCGTAAACTGTCTCCAGAGCTATCATGCATATTAATGAAGTTTCACGTCATACACAATACAGCGCGCTGATTGGTTTGAAGCACGTCTTTGTCATGAATTAATGCCGCACACTCAGATGCGTCAGAATGTGCTGTAAAAGACAGCCAGCCACTCTCCTGGCTGGATTTACACCTATGTATCTCATGGCCGTGACGTAGCTTCAAAAATTTGTTTCAAACCGGAAGAATGAATTTGCTCAAAATAACGCAAAAACAACCAATTTTCAATTTTTGGTGCAATATATGTGTCCTAATAGTGTTTATAGCAGCGTGGGACACATATATGACTGTCAACAGCTCAAAAAAAGTGTTTTGGTGTTTCGTGACCCTTTAAGGATAACAGAGTGAATGTTTTGGAGTGGCCATCACAAAGCCCTGACCTCAATCCTATAGAAAATTTGTGGGCAGAGTTGAAAAAGCGTGTTCGAGCAAGACAGCCTACAAATCTGACTCAGTTACACCAATTCTGTGAAGAGGAATGAGCCAAAATTCCTTTGGAAGGATACCTAAAACATTTGACCAAAGTTATACAGTTTAAAGAAAAAATTAAAAAATATTAAGGAAACGGATGTAAACTTTTGACTGTCAAGAAATGAATTAAAAATTCTCAAAAAAAAAACTTCTCTCATTATTCTGGCATTTAGCACATGTAAATCATTTTGGTAATCCTAATGGACCTAACATAGTAAACGTTTAGTATGATTTAACATTAGACATTTTTTTTAATGGTTATGTGCCTTTTTTTAGAGTGTATGTAAACTTCTGGTTTCAACTGTAACTAATAGTTTCCTAATATTATCTAAATATGGATATTATGGAAATGGAGCTGCCTCATACACTTAGCTGTGTACTCATATCACCAGCACACTTTACATGTACTCACCTCGACTCATGCACACTACTCATGCAGTATAGGTCCTTCACACATACAGTACAGCAGTAGGCACTTAACATTCAGAGCAGCACATAGTGTCATCATAGCAATCTTCATTAACATCTGACCCTCCAAAGTCTCCTCAACAAGTTGAACTCAAACCTTCTCAATTATAATCTCATCTCTAAAATGGAAAAAATCTGAAATATCACACTATTTGAATGCGATGCATTCACCTGCAGTGCAAAACAGTATGTGAGAGTGCGCGTGTGTTTTGTAAATTGCTTGGATGGAGTTAAGGGAGAGCCTTTCTTGTCTTTAGTCCATTATGATAATGCCAACCTGTCACTGCAGTGCTCCCTATAGACAGCCCACTGGTAATAAAGTCAACTCTGATTTATTACATGTGTGCATGTGTCAGACCTGTGTGTGTGTGTGTGTGTGTGTGTGTTTGTGTGGAACAGTAAAGGTGTCAGAGGATAAATGCAATGCTCATAAAAGCGAGAGCAGCATATGTGGCAATACAAAAGGGTTGGCATATGAATGCAGATATGCATATGAAACTTGGTTAAGGCTGAATAATGTGAGATATTAAGATTCATTGCCATTCTCTGACATTGATCTCTTCACATATGTTGTTACGTAAAATCCCCTTGGGAACTTTGGGTCAGAAAGTCTCTGGCTGGCCCATAAATCTTGATAGAGTTCATTCCCAGCACCTCCACACTCAAACTCCTTGCAGATCTTTAATAATTTACACTCTCCGTTCTGATCACCCAGAAGTAATTCAGGGTAGAGGTTGTGTGTGTGTGTGTGTGTGTGTGTGTGTGTGTGTGTGTGTGTGTGTGTGTGTGTGTGTGTGTGTGTGTGTGTGTGTGTGTGTGTGGGGATGTTTGTATATAAGTGTACGTGTGCATGCATACTGTATGTCTGTTTTTGTGGGGGTCACAATGTCTGCCTATGAATATTGCATGAGAACGGGCCTTTAAATATGAATCCAATCCAGACAGATGGACTCCTCTCTAGTCATTCATCTGAGATCCATTTATCATCACACTGCTTTTAGAATGGCGAGAAAGGAAAGAAAAATGGAGAGAAACAAGATGAAATGGAGATGGTGTAGAGAAATTGAAATATGGAACGTTTTTGGGCATTTAGTTAGATGTCAGCAGCGTTTTTTGGGGACTTAAATATGCAAAAATGTAAAAAACAAGTGCGCTTTCAGAAAATACAATTACGATTCTCTGTGTAAACTGTAGCAATTTAATTTTGTAAAAATAGTGATTGCATTCATATTAAAGCCAAGCGGCAACATCCCGCTCTCCATCATGAAGCCAATACGGAGGTACTGTAACTGAAACTGCAATTCATCGACTCGCCTTTGGGGGCTGGCTCCAGAAACTCCAGATGTTCAATGACTGCAATGCTAAATTGGCCAATTTTACAGCTGATAAAAACATGTTTACAGCCTGTTACAAAAGATGGTTTTGGTGCATATAGCTAATATTACCCTTCATGACAACTGTGAGAGGGTGAATTTTTTTATAACTTATTTGTTTCATTTTTATTAAGTTATATCAAGTCTGCATAGTTAAGGGTGTGGCCACTTGAGTGATAGCTGGTCGTCGTCTCTTCACCTCAGCTGATTCCGGCCGATTAGCCACTGAACTCAGCATATACATCGTATTTTTGTTTTGTTTTATGTGGCTTTACACAGTCAATACCCTTTTGAAATTATTTCCTACAATTTTCAGATAATATGGCATGCTGTGTGTACTTAATTGTGCTCTCAAACCATTCAAGGTGCCTCTATTTCTCAGGTGAGTGCAATTCTTACATACTTATGTACCATATCTATAAATGTATTTGTTTTATTTAGGATGATTTATCATTTATAATTTTCCTCAGACCTGTAATGCACTCCAGAATATGACTTGACTTGATTAGCTGTAGGCTCTAGAACAGTCATCTGAAACACTGTCACACAGTTTTATGCCTGGATTTTATAATTAGCCTTGCATTTACTAACACAGACTATATATGAAGTGTTTGGAGGTAATTTGCATTTTCCTCCTGTAGAAAAACATCATAAGAACAATGCTTAGTGGCTCAATGCATTACAATAGTGTTTTTAAAAGACTAAACCCTTTATTGATATAGTACACGCCTACTTGTAGCTTCCTTTGCGCTCTTTAAAAACTTATGGGTGACGTCCTGGATACTACGTCAATATCTTTTACAGTCTATGATTAAAGCATACAAAACAATGGTGGGTTACAGGACTGTATGATTGTAGAGGTATTAAAACATAGTCTTTATGAACTGCATGAATGCCTGGGTATTTTGTAAGGTTTCATAATATATGGTTGTTTAATCTCAATTTTAACAATGCAGAAAGATTAAGGTAATATAAGTAAACAATTACAACTGAAAAAAATAACCAAGATCTTCTGTAAATGTAATTCTACAAAAATGCATGTTCTAACTGAGGAAAATGTTAGGACACCCTACCCGTTAATAGCTAGTGCTACTCCTTTTGGCTGAAATAACTGCAGTGAGACTTTTCTTGTAGCCATCTACCAGTCTCTGACATCTGTCTGATAGAAGTGTAGCCCACTATTCAATGCAGAATTATTTTAGCTGTGAGATGTTTGAGGGGTTTCTTGCATGTACAGTTCGTTTTAAGTCACCCCATCGGAATGGGATAAAGATCTGGGCTTTGACTTGGCTATTGCAGGACTTTCCATTTCTTTGTTTTCAGCCAGTCCTTGGTTGATTGCTTTAGGTTATTGTCGTGTTGCATAGTCCAGTTTCATTTCAGCTTTTTGTGATGGTCTCAGATGTTCCTCAAGCATCCTCTGATACGCCGTAGAATTCATGGTGGATTCTATGATGGTGAGCTGAACAGGTCCTGCTGCAGCAAAGCAACCCCGAACCATGACACATCCATGCCTCACAGCTGGTATGAGGTTCTTTTCCTGGAATGCTGTCTTTGGTTTACGCCAAACACGTCGTCTGTTCTGGTGTCCAAATAATCCAATGTTGGACTCATCTGTCTAAAGAACATTAATCCAGAAGTCTTGGTTTTTGTCAATATTTTTTCAAGGTTTCCTCCTTGCACACCTCCTATGCAAGTTAAACTTGTGCAGTCTCTTTCTGATTGTAGAGGCATGCACTTTCACATCAACAGTAGCCAGAGTGTGCTGTAGGTCCTGTGAAGACATTTTACGTTTTTTGGAGACTTCTTTTAGCATCTTGCTGTCTACTCTTTGGGTAAACTTGGTGGGACGACCAGACCTGGGCAGGTTGGCAGTTGTTCTGAAAGTTGTCCACTTGTAGATTATTTTACAGAGAGGAATGGCTCATTTCAAAATCTTTTGAGATTTTTTTAAATCCCTCACCAGACTCGTAGGCTGCTACAATGTTTTTTTTTTTTTTGTCGGAAGGCCTCAGACAGCTCTTTTGCTCTCACCATGGTGCTCACTCTCATTTTAACAGTCAGCACACCCAAATAAATTTCAGAGGTTTAGAAAGCACAAACCTCATTTAAAATGCTGAGTAATGATTTACTAATGACGTGCACCTGTTGTGGTACATCTGTCTGTGATTTGAGTCATTTTAAGTGTGATTAACTGTGAGTTGTCCTAACTTTTTCCTCATTTAAAGTACAGGTATGTGCCAAAAAATTAGAATATCGAAGAAAAGTTCATTTATTTCAAAAAATTGTTTAATAAAATGAAACTTGTGTGTTATATTAGTTCACTACACACAAAGTGAAATATTTCAAGTCTGTGTTTATTTAAATTTGAATGATTATGAATTAAAGGCGAAAAAAACAAAATCCAGTATTTCACAAAATAAGAATATTTAATGTGACCAATAAAAAAAGGAGCTTAGGGCTTACTCACACTATGCTATCCGAACTGTGCCCAGGCCCGTTTCCCGGATCGTTTGAGAAGTGTGAGTGCTCTGAATTGGGCTCAGGCACGGTACACTTGGGTGGCCCTGGCCCGGTTGGAAGAGGTGGGCCAGAGCGCGGTTCACTAGGGCTCAGGCGCGGTACGCTTACAGTGTGAGTGCAACCGTGCTTGAGCCCGAAACTGAAAGCGTAACGTGACTTTTAAGAGACTGTTTCATATGGATTAATTAATCATTCATACTGTTCAATGAACACAAACTGTCGTAGATTATTAAAGACGCAAACCCCTCACTGCACGTCAGCTGCGGCTTCAGCAAACTTTCTAATTCCTGCAGCACAAGGACTTTATGATTGTTTATGAGAGTCAAAAGTGGCTGATCTGTTCGGCGAAATATTAGACTGCGTGTCACCGCATATCAAACGACTTAAACGATATAACTAAAGAAATATCCACTGTACTGAGCGAGAGCGCTTACTGAGCAGCGCGTCATCGATGACAGAAGCGTGCCCAGGCCTGAATATAATGTGAGTGCGGGCCGTCGGGGGAGACGAGAGGGGGGACAAGCGTGCTTTGGCCCGATTCAAGGCAAATGTACATAGTGTGAGTACGGCCTTAAACACATGTTGGCCTTCTGAAAAGTGTGTTAATGTACTGTATTATGTCCTCAATACTTTGTTTGGCCTCCTTTAGCACTAATTACAGCATCAAGGCTGTGTGGCATGGAGGCGATCAGCCTTTGACACAGTTGAGGTGTTAAGGTAGACCAAGTTGCTTTAATATCAGCCGTCAGCTCGTCTGCATTTCAGGGTCTCTGTTCCCTCATCTTGAAAACAGCCCATAGATTTTCAATGGGAATTAAGTCAGGTGAGTTTTCTGGCCGAATAAAACAGGGAGACCATGGTCTTTAAACCAGGTGCTGCAGCTTTGGCACTGTGTGCAGGTCCCAAGTCCTGCTGGAAAATAAAATCATCATCTCCAAAAAGCTTGTCAGCAACAGGAAGCATGAAGTGCTCTAAAACAATATAGAGCTGCGTTGACTGTGGTAAAGGACAATGGACCCACATCAGCATATGACAAGGCTTGAGTTTTTTTTTTTTCATTTTTAACCCATAATCATTTAAACTAAACCAAATGAAGGCTTGAAATATTTCACTTTATGTGTAGTGAACTAATATAACACACAAGTTTCACTTTTTGAATTTTTTTTTTAAATAAATGGACTTTCCCTCGATATTTAAATTTTTGGGCATATACCTGTATGTATTTTTGTAGAATTAAATCTTACATTTAAATGTAAACATTTTTTTTTTTCAGTTTGAATTATTTAGTTTATTTTATTGTACCTTAATCTTTCAGTATTGTTAAAGGTTCACGAAACACCAAAACACATTTTTTGAGATGTTGACAGTCATATATGTGTCCCACGCTGCTATAAACACTATTAGGACACATATATTGCACTAAAAAGTGAAAATTGGTTGTTTTTGAGTTATTTTGAGCAAATTCCTTCTTCTGATTTAAAACAAATTTTTGAAGCTGCGTCACGGCGATTAGATTCTTGTGTGTATTCCAGCGTGTAGACTGGATGTCTTTACTCGCGAGTGCATTGTGACGTCTCTGAGTGTGCAGCATTAAATCATGAGAAAGACTTGGTTCAAACTAATCAGCGCGCTCTATTGTATATGCGGTGCAACTTCATTAATATGCATGATAGCTTCGAAGAAAGTTTTTACCTGTTACAGTGTTCAGACGGCAGAGAGACGCCACGTTGTGTTGCCAAAACAAGTGGAAGAAGAAGAATTGTTTGGAGACACGAGTCGTCAGTGTTGTGTTAATAAATGTGCTGCAACAAAGGTTTTGTTTTCATTTCCCACTATGAGAGCGCAGCTGGACTCACGTGTGGATTACAGTGCATGCGACACACCGCAGAATTATGTTTGTACATTACGTTGAGCATTGTTTACCCGAGAGCTTTTCGCACCTGCAAATGGTGAAATCCTGATTTGCTGCTCGTCTCCTTTAAAAAAAGACGCGGTTCCAGTTGGTGTTGATTGTCCTGTCTCTACAGATTTGGTAAGTGTGTGCGATTAGTGGTCTTTGTTTGTTTATTCAGATGGCAAAGTTAGTTTGTATCGTCAGCAGTACTCTTTCAGTGTTTAAAGACATGCCTTAGTCAAAATTATTTCTAAGTTACTAAGTTTACAGTACGCTAATATCACTACAATATTATGGACTGAAAGATCTGCTGTAAATGCTGCTCTCCGAATGTAAACATGTAATCACCGCAATCAAACTATTACCGTCGTGTAGGATTTTCGCCGCATTTTGTGACAGGATAGTCTATACACACTCGGCTTTCTGACGCTACCTACCGAGTGCATCTAAGTTACAGAAAATGCGGAGGTTTATTTTCCCTCTCATTCGCCGTGCAGTATCAAACATTGCATTAAAACTACACTCTCCGGCAGTTCCTCAAATCAATCTTGTTTGTTACGGGGGGCATGCAGGAAATGTTCCTGAATGAAAGTGCCAAACTGCAGTTAGTCCACTATTTAATAATTTGGCAAATAATTTGATTACTGATGTCCATGTAAACACAGTCACTGTCTTTCTCCTCTGCGTTTGTTTTGCCTGTGAAAATCAGCAAACGGACACTCCCATTTTTATGCAAATTCTTTCCCTCCCGCGGCACTCCCACCTAAACAGAGCTGGACACACCCACTTTCCTGACTTTTTCCAAACTAGAGGTGTGAAAACAGCCTGCTGAAACAGGGGGGTTTTGTGGCCCTTTAAAATTCAGATTAAATAACCATATATTAAAAAAGCTTACAAAATACCTATGCTTTCATAGGGTGTCCTAATTTTTTCACATTTCTGTATGTCTTGGTTACTTAAAAAAAAAAACACACAAAAAGAGCTTTCCTGTTTTACTATCCTTTAAAATACGCTGTAATTTTAATGCAAATTTGGCTAAAATATGGACATTTTTAGTGTTCACTGATCTTGTGTAAAGTACACAGATTCAGAAAAAGTGAGAGTGTTTTGCGCTCTCTAAAGTATGAATAAAAGCTTTCTCAAAATAAGACTTTTTTTCACAGTTGCTTATTTATTTTAACAGCTAGCATAGCTTAAATAGCTAACATGACATGAAAAGCAATCAGCTTGTGGTCTTGGATCTGCATAAACGCAGCACAAGCATCTTACAGAAGCAGCTCTCATTCGTCCTCCCACCTGTAATTACACAGTAAGTGTCTAGAAAGGCTCTCATTTGTATATACGTGAGCGCATGTGCATCCAAGACACAATTTCTCGCTGAAGATTAGTGCATAGTGGTGGATTACAAGGTTTGTTTACATGTTGACAAGGATATGCTATATAATGTGGAATAATGCTTTCTGGATTGCAAATGAGCAGCTTTAACAACCAAAAAATATGCCTTTCATGCAAAATAAAAATGTTTTTGATGTATTCACCATAAACAGAAACTTGGTTTATGCATAAATAGGCTGAGCTAGTACTTTGCATACTTTGTAAAAGTATTTAAATTGTCACTTCTGAAATGCCACTACTGCCGTTTTGGTAGTGACATAATTGTTTTGGTAGTGCTAAAAGTGTAATAATCCTTTAGGGGTGTTGTATACAGTATATTGTGTGCAATATCATTATTTAATGATTGTTTTTACTATTGTTTTAATGATATATTGAGTACGTCATCTCACTTTTCTAAAACGGTCTGCATTGTAAGATCTATGTGTCTTCCTTTTCTCATTTAAAGTCTGTAAAGAATAGCTCTAGGTGTTCTTATCAGAAATTTGCTGTCTGGAAAATGTGCTTGCTTCATTTAAGCAACAGAGTTATATGTATTAGGACAAAATGTTGACAGTCTGATTCAGGCGTAGCACACTAAATAATGTGGTCATTACTGAATCTTCACCATCCCTACCAATACCGTCATGACCAAAGCATGGGACATTTTGTCAAAAATTATACTGTAAAATTATAAGTATACTGAATTATCAACCAAGTTTAATTTTATTTCAACCTAATGAATACTTTGAAATCAGCATCAACTTTATGCCTTTTCACCCACTTCGAATGTTATCACTTGATTAAATAGGTGTTATCAGTGGTTATCAGCTGATAGATATGGGCCAGTAGGGGCTTTCTGCACCTACTGGTAGGCTCAGAAGGCTGTTATTATCCATCCACATGGTAAATCAGCTATACTAATAGAGAAGACTCCAGATCCAGATCTGTTTTTACATTACTGTGATGGTTGGTTTTAGGGTTGGGGTAGGGGTAGACGTTAATCAAACACAATTAATGAGAAATTTAATAAACAATATAAATAATTCTCGTTAACTTACGGCCGCAGGCATATGTGATCTATAGCTGATTAACCAGGTGGATGGATGATAACAGACTTCTGAGTCTAACAGTAGGCACAGAAGGCCCCTACTGGCCCATATCTATCAGCTGATAACCACTGATAATGCCCATTCAATCGAGTGATAACATTCGAATCGGCTAGCCTTTTACAAAATGGATTCATAACACAACAAATCTTATAAATGACCCTTTAAATATTGTTAAAAGTCTAATCACACCTGAGATGCATGTGAAAACCTATTTTAAAAATAGCAAAACTATTCTTAAACAAAATATTACTAGATTAATATATCTGTCAAGAGTATTAGATGGAGTACCCAGCAGACATACTAGATGACACTCCAGCTATTTGAATGCTCCACCAGCCATTCACTCGGACTACATTTCCCATCATGTATTGTGCTACCACGGCTGTTATCAATCTGGACACTGATTACTATGACACAGCTGCAGGACATTACACACACAATATTTAAGCACCATACTCACACACCTTTCTATGACGGTTTGCCGTCTGTCTTGACTTTGCCTGATTACTGGATTATTCTTGTGGATTTCCCCTTTTTGCTGCTGTTTTACTATTGTTGACCATCTCTTTATTAAAAAAAGCTGCATGTGGAACTCCATCTCTGTTGTTACACCCTCATTGTGACAATACCTCTTCTTATTAAATTATATATTGAAATTGGTGTGTTTCAGTAATGACAATTTTGGGGTGAGGAAAAATATTCCAAACTACAGTACCTGAAAATACAACTAATAGCACAATTACTAGAAATGTGTACATTGCATGTTATACAATTTGAGTACATTAAACATTCATTCATTCATTTTCCTTCGACTTACTCCCTTATTTATCATGGATCACCACAGTGGAATGAACTGCCAACTTTTCCATCATATGTTTTACGCAGTGAATGCCCTTCCAGCCACCACGCAGTACTGGTAAACACCCATGCACTCTCACATTCACACATACACTCCAATTCACCTATAGCGCATGTCTTTGGACTGTTGGGGAAAATGGAGCACCTGGAGGAAAACCCAGGCGAACACGAGGAGAACATGCAAACTCTACATAGAAACGCCAATTGGCCCAGCTCAGACTCAAACCAGCGACCTTCTTGCTGTGAGGCGACAACAGTGCTAACCACTGAGCCACTGTGCCGCTACAATACATTAAACAATTCTGGAAAGCAAAATATGTATATATCTCTGAATTTGGGCCAAATCTGTAGATTGCCCTATATATTTATGCATATATATGCAGGTTGTGTTGGTATAAAGATGTATTTTTCTGCATTTCATAATTTTCTCATGAAGAAAATGTTCCAGACTAATCTCTTATTATCATTCCTCATAAGCTTCAGGCAGATCTGCAGAAGAAAATGAGAGCTTTCATTACAATCCACAGGGGCAACACACAGCAGCAGCAAGGAGATAATGTCCAGATATCACCATGGTGAACTCAGGATCAAAGGCTTCAGGTGTGATTTTTAGAGTTCAAATGCTGCATTCAGGACTGTTAGAGACGGGCAGAATCAGAGATGTTAACAAATGTTTCTCAGCAGTAAGATGTCTCAGTGGATCATGGTTCATTAGGCAGTTAACAAGAGAGAAAACGAGAGGGAGGATTGATGGCAGTGAGTGTCTGTGTGCTGTCCTTGAGGTCAGGTCACTAGATCCATGCTGCATTATTAGTCCTATCAAATACTGATGAAAGCTATAGAGAGAGAGAAGGTATTTAACAAATTACAAATTGTATTGGAGAAAAAAAGGAAGCTGTAGGTTGTTTTCAATCACGTGGTTCTGGTGATGCAGGAAAATCAGATGGAGGGCAGGAAGTAAAAAAACTGAATGGGAGACATAAAGGAAAGTCAGTATTTTTGCGATTTATACCATCTTTCAAAGGAGATATAAATAAAAAAATAACCACATATGTTGAGCATGATCCTTATATCATGAAAAGGGGCCGAGTTTTCAACTAAACTAAAATATATTTGTCATTGAGGTGGTACTGTATAAGCTATTACATGAAAAATAACGTTACTATAGTAAATACTATAGTGTTTGGAAGCATACTATAGATAATTGCTTGAATTAAACTGTCAAAGTAATTATATTGTTGCTGTGGTATGACAACTGTAGTAATAAACAAATTATTCAATAGGCTTCAGTTTTCTATGCTATAATTATACACCATCACAATACTCCAACATAGTTTAAGCTAACTTTACAGTATTTCTTACAGTTTATCAGTTTACTATACTACAGTATTCTGTTGCGTTCGTTAACAAAGAGTTGTACACATTACACACTTTACTCTGTGGTTCAAAAGCATGTTTATTATAAATTACCATAACGTTTTTTCCACATGCGGATATCTTTCAGACATCACGTAATAACAGATGAAAGCATACAAAAGTGTGGACGCATAGTCTACATTATATTATTTATTTATTTTCGTAAGGGGGAATGAACTTAATGAACTTACCATAAACAATCGCTGCTGCGCATCTCGATGTTCACGTTACGGTTGTTTATTCTGACGAAACGCCAGTACAGACTTGGATTATTGTAAAACAAGATGAAGATTTCATTGTAGCAATTACATGTCAGGGTATGCTATTTATATTCTCCTGAAGTATAAGGTGTTTGTATCTGATTTTTATATAACACGTTAACATATTTATACACCTATTTATTTAGGCCTGTATATAATCTTTATGGGTGCTGTCAAACAAATTATTGCATTCAAAAAAGGTTTATACACATGGATGTATTGAGAAAATGTTTATTACATGCCGCCTTTTCTTTCGTTTTCAGACAGTTTCTTGTACTTTCCCCCTTTATGAGCAAAAACTTTTGAAAGTCAATAAAAGCTGTTTGGCATTTCTTATTTTGGCCGATTTAAACAATTATAAACAACATAAAACAGAAGCATTTTGATGTTCTGATAGTGATTCCTATGTAGAAGAATCACTTCCTGCCCTACATCTCAGTCTCGCGTGTCATCAATGATGTCATGTGAAAACAACCTATACTGTATACACACTGAAACCCAAAAAGTTAAAGTAACTCAAACCATTTGAGGAAACCGATTGCAACAAACCATTTAAGTTCAAAAACTAATCCTAATATAAATTAAATTTTTTAGAGGCTATTAACAAATTAAAATTATCTATTGAGAAATGGAGGATTCTTCCATTATCATTAATAGGTCGAATTAATGCCATCAACATGGTTATTTTGCCTTGTTTTCTTTATCTTTTTCAGAATTTACCCATATTTCTTCCAAAATCCTTTTTTAAATTCTTAGATTCTGTGATTTTTCCATTCATTTGGGGATATAGGGCACACAGAATTGAAAAACCTGATTTGCAAAAATCTAGGGAAGTGGGAGGGCTAGCGCTGCCCACATTCCGTCAATACTACTGGGCAGCTAACATGAGGGCTATGATGTTTTGGCATGAGTGTGATCAAGTTGCTTCCGATCAGTTAGATACATGTCCTAAGTGGCTACATTTTGAGGCTTATTCAGTTGGTAACAGTTCTTTATCTGCAATTTTGTGGTCAAAATCTCTATCACTGAAAAAGGTTCAATGCAAGAACATTATTGTTCTTAATTCTATTAAAATTTTAAATCAAGTGAAAATGGCATTAAAGATTGAATATCCCTCCATTTATTTACCTATCTGCAAAAATCATGAGTTTGTGCCCAGGTAACTTGATAAGATCTTTACTTTTTGGTGACAAAGGACTGCGTTCAGTGAAGGATTTTTATGTAGATGACAAACTGGCCACATTTGAATACTTATATAAAACTTTTGGCCTCTCACAATCACACTTTTTTCGTTATTTACAGGTGCGGCATTTTATCAAACACAATTTTCCTCAGTGCGAGGAAGTCTCTTTTGATCATGGTCTATACAAGCTTTTGAGGCAGTGCCCAATGGAGAAACATTTAGTGACCAAATTATTACATCTGTTTGCTTCTCACGTTTCGGTCTCTACTGCACACCTTAAAGATTCTTGGGAGAGGGAATTAGGAATTGACATTTCATCCTCTGCTTGGGAGGAGGGTCTGAGTCGTATTCATTCTTGCTCTGTAAATGTAAGACTACAGCTCATACGATTTAAAGTGATGCATAGATTACACTATTCTAAAGCCAAACTTAATAAGCTGTATCCTTCTATCTCCCCTTTGTGTGATAAATGCAAAGGCGCAGTCGGGACCTATGGTCATATATTCTGGTCCTGTCCAGAAGTATCTGAATTTTGGAAAAGTATCTTCGGACTTTACTCCCAGGCTTTTGAAATGGACATTAAAATTGATGTGGAAATAGCACTGTTCAGACCAGGCTCTAACTTGGCCTGAACATCAACATCTCTTCCTTATGTTTGGCATGGTGCTGGCCAAGAGAGTGATTCTGATGGAGTGGAAATCCACGACACCTCCAAATTTTGTTAAATGGTAGCTGAAATGGTTTCTGCCCTCAAGCTGGAAAGGTTACGTTTCTCTAGATTTGGCAAACAGAAGTTGTATGACAAAATATGGGCCCCTTTCCTTAGATGTATAGGTTAATAATGTTTCTGTAATAATTTTCTCCTTCCTTTTTACATGTCATTCTATTTTGTTTCTTATTCCATTACTCTGGCTGAGATTTTTTTTATTGTTTTCTTTTTTTTTTTGATGGTGCTGTATATTTGCTGTGTTTTTTGCCAGTGTTTTGGTGCATGTTCTAGTTATTTGGTAATAACACCGAGATCATTTTGTTAACATATATACATGATGTACACTATTTGGTGTTATGCTTTTACAAAAACTTCTATAAATAAAGTAAAAAAAAAAAGCTAATTCTAATGAGTACTGTGAACCTAATCCATTTGAGTAAATGAAGGAATCTGAGGACAGTAAAACAATAAATGAAGAGAACTCAAACCGTTTGAGTACTGTAAAACCCAATAAGTTAAGGCAACTCAAACAGTTTGAGGAAACCGATTGCTACAAACCATTTGAGTTAAAAAAAACTAATCTATATGAGTACTGTGAACTTACTCCATTTAGGTTGAAGTAATGAAGTATTTAATGAACTCATTACCTTCAACGCTAAGTTCAAAACTCTTGTCAAATGAGTAGAATTAACTTTCAGTCAATTATGAGTTAACTACACTCTCATTTGAAAAAGTTGATTTTTGGGTTTTACAGTGCAGATACATGACTAAGGAGCATGGTTTTTGTTCAAATATTTTGCAAGACTGTGAACTATTATAATTACTAAATGATACTATAAAACAAGAACAGATTAAATATGCATATATATATATATATATATTTAATAGTTTATTTATATTCATTTATTTTGTGGGGGCATCAGTAGCAAGGGCATAATGGAAAAATACATGATCAAAGGATCACGAATCATACATTATATATATATATATATATATATATATATATATATATATATATATATATATATATATATATATATATTGTGAGAAAATTGTATTGTGAAAAACAGCATTGCATCTTGAGCTGAGTGAAATGTAATATCCCTAATAAGCACAAAGGAGTATACAGCTCACAATGCAATTCTGTTTTTCTTTCTCTTCCTTTGATCCTGTCTTTTCCTGGACGCCCCTGAAGAAAAAGAAAAAATAGAATAAAAAAATGAATAGCTGCATCGTGCACCTCAGTGTGCTTTTTTATAGCATGATGAGCAATTCTATACAATAGTTATATATAATAATAAAATACTTGGGTACATATAACCCAACTATAGGTTATTATAGCACCTTCCCAATTATGGGTTATTTTAACCCAATGCATTGTGTTATATAATTTAACCGAATGCCTTGGGTTATTTTAATTAAATGTTCCTTTTTTTTCCATTCTGGCATTACTATTGCTACTATTACTAGTACTACTATTAATTTTATAATTATGACTGTGTAAATAAATAACATACAGTTTTCAAACATATTGAAAATGCTTTATTTCTGTTACATTTTAAGAGACACTTACTGTAAATGTTTTTATCCATTTATTATTGATTGGCTATGAATCGCGCATTTGTATCATCAATAATTAAGAGTGCTGGTCAAACGAATATAAAAAACACAACACAGAGAGGTCATTTGATTAAAAAAAATAACAACATTATTGAGTTAGAGGATAAATAAACTTTATAACGCAAAAACAACTTTACGTACGCATAATAATACAGCTGTACAGTGTCAGTTAAATCAGTTGGCTGTTGAAATTCAAAATGTTTAACCTAACTGGTTGAGTTATTAGTAGGCCCACACAGAATCTGCGCGCGCAGAATTCCGCAGATTTTCTACAGATTTTCCGCAGATTTTAGCCCATCATTAATTCTGTTTATTTACTTGAGTAAATGTGTGTAAATGTATATTTATTCAGTTTTTTAATTAATTACAGTAATATTATTGACTAATATAAAAATGTTCATCTGATTTATGTACAATGCAGTTTGTACAGTAATAGTTTCTGTCTTTTAATAGATCTGTTATATGAGAAACTTGCTTTGTTTACCAAATAAAGTGAATCTAATTGGATTTGCATTTTAAACATTAAATACAAGTTAAAAAGATATTATTTTTTATTTCACATATTGAGGTTTTACTAATGATACTCCCAAAATAATTTCGCAGAAATCCGCAGATTTTTACTAAAATTTTCCGCAGAAATAGCAAAAAACATCCGCAAATTCCGTATGGCCCTGGTTATTAGTAATAAATAACCTAATACAGACTAAACATAACCCAACAAAGCACCAAATATTTAACCAAACTGGTTGAGTTCGTAATAAATAACCCAATAAAGGTTAAAAATAACCCAACAAAGCATCTTATTAGATTAATAAAGGGTCTAAGCCGAAAAGAAATTGAATGAATGGATGTGAATGTTATGGTTTTTGTATAATATATATATACACACACTACAAATCATATTCATCAACTGAAATCGAACATCAGCAAGAAAAACAAATAGCTAGGGCATATCTTTCATCATCTAGACACATGATAATACAGTGTATATATATATAATTAAAGGAGTTTCAATAAATAATGATATATCATTGTCCTCCTCTTCATGTTTGTGGGGAACAGAGATAAAGAGTTTTCATTTTTACACTTCCTGTAACTGCCAAAAAACAAATTCAAGGCTCTTTTTCAGAGTGACAGCAAGGATAATGAAACCACTTAAATGCATGTCATCATCTCAGCACACATCACGCTCGTCTCTGCAGAATGTTTCATTCACTTTTTATTAAGGTCACTTGATCATCTAGATCCAAACACTTGACCTTGGTTGGCTCGAAATAAAGGACCAATTTCACAGAAAAACTAAGGTTTATTGTTTAGTTTTTTGCATCTGCAGGAAAATGTGAATTCTTTTTTTGTTGTTGTTGTTGTTATTCATCAATCAAAGGAAAGCCCTTTACTTAAGAGCAGTCAAATATCAGGTGAGACTTCTATATGCAATTTCACAGATGACCTATGGATTCAGAATTTCTTAATGGACCTACAAATAAATTACAAATGAATTAAAGAATTTACTTTCTACAGATAAATTAAAGAATGATCATGAACTGTAAATGTGATGAAATTTAGCTTACCCAATTCACCTATAGCGCATATCTTTGAACTTGTGGGGGAAACCAGAGCACCCGGAGGAAACACTGCTGCTGTGTCAGATTCCACATTTTTGGACTAATTTCTTATGTCTTGTTGCTCCATGAACAGTCATTGCTTGTGATCTTTTACAACATGTGTGAAGTCATTGAGAAGCTGGAAACTAGCATAACTTCCAAGAACAAGAGCATGAATAAACAATCGCTTCTGAATCAGTGTTGAAACCTATTGCTGACAGTTCCACAAGCCTTTCATAATTCCACTAAGCAGCACAAATACCATCTCTTTTGCTTTGCCATGTTTGAAAGCTTTGAAAAGAAGAGCTCTGTTCTCCTATTTGTCAGTATCACTGATTAGCAATGTCCAAAATGGGCATCAGTTGTCATTCAATATGACACCCTGAGGATAAAACAGTCGATTCTCAGGTACTAATGCCCTATGTGGTTTACAAATGACCACAACATCTTATTGGGGCTTATGCAACGAATCATCAAAATTGAGAAAAAGCACAACGTCAGTCAAAGGCAACAGGTAAATGCAGCTAACATTAGCTTTCTCAATGTTTATGTCATGTAACACTATAATACTGTGCTGGTGTTTTGTATATCATTCATTTACTTCAATCACTGCATACAGTTCCAGAACTCTGGTTCCTATTGTGCTGAATTATACCTTGCTCTGAATTAAAATCTAATTTAGTTCCAGGTACAAATGGTGTCACTGGTGTGGTAATTTTTCAAAAGGTACACATTTGTATTTAAAGGGTTCATATTGGTATCTTAAAGGTATATGAAGAGTTTAGATGTTTTTCTACTAAAATTAGCATTTTCTCAGGCTCCTGTCTTGATTCAGTTATTTCACTTTTATGGCAAAGAATAGGTTATTTTCATCACTTTTAATGTGAAATAACTGAGCATAAACATAAGAGGCTGAGAAAATTGTTCATTGTAGAAGAAAATTCCAGATGGAAAAGATTTTTGCATCTGAACTATTCATATATTCGTGGCAAAAAAAATAAATAAAAAATTAAGATGTATACTTTTTAAGTACCAGCACAGTCCAGAGTCCTTCGGAAGCTATTGGAATTTACTTTAACAGAATTCATGCTAAAAGTGTGTTCTTCTGCCAAGTGTTCTATTAACTGAGATAAAGGTATAAAAAGCCTGTTATATTAAAAGGATTCTGCCAAAATCTGGTTGATATCACATCGATTGAACCCAATGTCATCCAGTAGCAGCACTTACTAATCTGCTTTATTAGCATTCTTTCTAATTTGTTACGTTTACACAATGCATTATAGATAATTATGTAACATAAGCCCGGAGGTAAAATTCTATTTGTTACCCCTAAAAGGGTCTGGGTTCATTCTACAAGACTTCATGACCGCCCGGTGCCTGGGAGTCTGCTGTGAAAATCCCTGGGTGACACCTTTTATCTACCAGGACACTTAGCAGATTGCTTCGGCCCTCTCTGTTTGGGCTTTAAAAAAGGAGGTTTCTCCCTCAAAGTACATGTATCTTTTGTAATTTGTATACTACCTCATATAACCCGTACGCCTTATATTTTTACCCTTTTTAAAGCAGTAGATATAGTAAGAATGTGTGAATCATGTTGATTCACACATAATATTGTTGCGTTCCACATTTATTTTTACAGCTCATGAGCTATAACATATTATGTAATATAATGTCATTTCAAACAATGAGTTAAAGTTTGTTAGTCTGTTGTGGGATGGCACAGACCAGCAAGGAGTAACAAATTAAGTTTCCCGCGCAACTTTTCCTCTCACGCCATTGGTCAGTCAGGAGAGACTGGGAGTGACCTGACCAATACAGCGCAGAACATCTCTGGAGAAAATCTTTTTCTGTCCTCGTTTTCTTTCTTTTCCGACAATTGAACTCAGTTTCATTTCGTACCTCGTGGGACCATCCAACTTGGACAGCAAAATCGAACTGGACACAAAAACTTGTAAAGAATCTCTAACCACTACGCGCATCAAGAAAAACTCGCACAACACGAGAGAGTAAATGCAAGTTTTTTCTTTATATGTGTCTAAGGCTTTGCCCCTTTTTAAGGTGTTTTTATGATCATTCTGTGATTATTATTAAGTGTGGTTCAACTGAGTGAAAATTTTTATTGTACGTTTGTTTTGTTATATATTAGGCTAGTCAATAAATCACGCTGGATTGTTTTTGTTTGTTTTTGTTTGCAATAAATCGTGTTGGATTGTTTTTGTTTGCCTCACAGAAATGGTCACTTTAATGATAAAAGATCCTTGCTACCCGCTTATTAAAGTTTAAACAGCCCCAATTATGCATTAAAAAGGGTCATATTTTGGTTTTGTGGGTCTCCAACAACAGTCTGATATGCATGCAAGGTCAAAAAAAACCTTATAATATGCATTTATTTTACCTAATTATCCCAAAGACTCCCATATGATTCGTTCAGTGACTCATTTTGTTCTCAAACCCCTCCGTAGCGCGATGCTAATCTGCGATGATTGGTCCGATGACCCAGTCTTTTTTGATTGTTCGACTGCGTTCATCGCGAGACTGAGAAAAATGCCCAGCACGGCTTATTAACAAGTAGTCAGAGTGCAGAGTGTATGTGTGAGCGCAATGCAGGAATGCATTAAAGCAATACAGTTTAACACCAGCATACTTCTCTATTCTTAACCATGACACACATTCAATATTAATCCACACAGTGGCAAAAGCTGAACTATTTTGAAACTTGACCGCCGCACGCATGTAGAAACAGCTGACGGTGGCCATAGCAATGACAAACGGCAGAGGATCTCGAGATCACAAACGCATTTAAATCCGTAATGTTTTCAACATGCCTTTAGACACAATATGAGAATATAAAGAGTTAACTAGATACAGTACAAGTGGTTACAAGTAACAAAACACAATTAAAAACATAATTTGCAAGCTAGAGAAAACAAGGAGGCAGCCATTTTAATTGCACTTACTTACACAATGGAGGAAGAAACTGATCCATGAACTGTGTTCTGTAAAGTTCATGTCAAGCTCTGACAAAGTCTCATATAGTCTTTTCTGATCCTTCCTTTACGAACAGTCAACGAATCCCTGGTTGTAAGCGTGTAGATTGCTGAAGCACTCATCAGAAGAATGATGGGAACACAGCACAAGGCTGGGGCTATAATGCTGAGGTATTTTTGCAAAAATAAACTTCAACCAGTGACTCTACACAGCCTCTTCTTTGGGTAGAGAAAATAACCCTAATGCCGAGTTCAGACTGCATGATTTTCAAAGTAGTCGTGTCACAGATGTTTTCACACTGCATGACTATCTGGGTTAGCGTTCTGTCGGTGCTGTGTTTACACTGTAGGATGGATCGGCGACAGGAGAGTTCACACTGCAATAGGACTTTAAAATAGGAAGAATCACAGACAACTTTGTCTAAACTACATCTCATAACCAAACAAACGCGAGAAGTGACATGGAAACAACGCAAGGTCACGTAATATCTTTCGTTATTAACTACATAATGGAAAAAGAAGGCTTTAGCTTTAGAAACTTGTGTTGCTCACCTGGCTTATAAAGAGAATTAACAAACTCTCCTCAACTTTTTTTTTGCTTTTCGACCTGATTGGGATATTGATCAGATGACACGTCAAACAGACACAGTGCTCCTGCCATATTGACACTAGATTTTCTCCATTTATTGGGTCCAAATAAACTGAATATTAGCACTTTAAACTTCTCCCCCAGCCTCCTGCTGGCCTGCAGGTACCCGTACTAGTGAATGCTGCCCTCTCATTGGCTGTAGGTGATCGCGAATGTTATTTTCAATCAGAACTCATTTCACACGGCATGATTTGAATCGCCGACAGATCCAGATATATAGCATGCCAAATATTTCACAGGTGTCGGCGACTCATCAGCGATTCTCTCACATCGCGTCCTTAATAGTTCATACTGTGTGACTGTCACTCATGTGAACGAGCACCGATTTGCCTGTGATTTCAGGCATTTGTCTGCGATTTCTCAAAACCTGTCGGCGAGTCAAAATCAGGGCTAAAATCATGCAGTCTGAATTCGGCATAACTTTCCCTCACACTTCAGAGCACAGCGTCTTTGCGACATGATTCATCCGGGATCTGCTACAGTGTTTGTCTTCCTTCTTTTCTTTCTACAGTGTTTGTGGGCGGGCTTGAGTTCTGTATCAATGTCATGCCGACACGGCTAAAGACTTGTTACAGCGGTGATTCATTCAAAGCACCATGAGTCGACTATAGATGAATGAATAGATAAATGAATAGTTTTAAACTATGAACTATAGATGATTGAATAGTTTTAAACACGGTGCACTTTCAGATGTAAGCCTTAACTGGACATTTCACTTCACTGTTACTGTTACACTGCATGAAAGCTCATTTTCAAAAAACAATAATAGGGGCTCTTTCATACATTAAATAGGGTCATATTTTGGTTGTAAGAGTCTCCAACAACAGGCTGATATGCATGCAAGGTCAAAAAACACTTTCATGGTCTTATAATATGCATTTATTTTTACCTAATTATCCCAGTGACTCCCATATGAATCGTTCAGCGATTCATTTGTTCCCAAACCCCTCTTTAGCGCAAAGCTAATCTGCGCTGATTGGACCGATGACAGCCTGTTTTGATTGGTCAACACTGACAGCCTTCAGCGCGAGACAGAGTGAAATGCCCAACACAGCTTATCAACAATATAGTTGTCAGAGTGCATACACGCTTCATATTAGTGAATTTTGGCTGCCAGTGGGTGAATGTAAATACAGACGACTAACTATTTTTTTGACTACACACACACACACACACACACACACACACACACACACACACACACACACACACACACACACACACACACACACACACACACACACACACAGTACCCTCCTCCTCAGAGGACACAACACCAAAATAAAAGTCCTTAACAGAAACATTCAAAAACAGAATACAAAGAATATATATTAAAGAAACAACTTCACATTAGTTACTAACACCATAGTACACAGTACCCGGTTCTCACCAGTGTTATCAGTGCCGGTGCGTCCATAGTGAGGGTGGCGTCCGCGATGCACTGCTCTATGTTCTGACATAGTCCCTTACATCAATAGTCTTTTCTAATCCTTCCTTTAGCAAAAGGCTGATGAATTCTCTGTTGTAAGTGTGTTGATTCCAGAAACACTCGAACAGCACAAGGCTGGGCTATAATGCTGAGGTTTTTGCGAGCGCAACAACTGGGCGAAGTTTCGTATCAACGTCACGACGAAACGGCTAAAGACTCGTTATCAAAACGATTCATTTAAAGTACTAGGAGTCGACTCTTATAAATACATTAATATTTTTAAACACTGTCCACTTTCAAATTTAAGCCTTAGCTGGATATTTCACTTCATTTAGAGCTGTGTTACACACTACATGGAAGGTCATTCCTTTAATAAAACTTCTAAAACTATTCATCTACTTCACAAGTAGTATAATTAATTCCCTTTCTAAATAAATAAACAATTAAAGGGCAAAGTTATTGTTATATTTATTTTGTTAAATTAACTATACGTTAATTCTGAATATTAATAATTAATAATAACTTGTTATTACTGATCTAGTTTTAATTGAGCTAATTTTGCTACAATTAGTTGAGTGAAAAACTGAAACTTGTCCAAAAAGCGAAAGAACGAACATCTCCACACAAAGAGTCACGTGAACAAGGTCAGAAACATTCGCTTGTTTGATTCTAATAAATGAAACATAAAATAAAAATGAATTTATTCAGATTTTTTTAATTAAAGAGCTTTCAGCCTTACTATTACCATCGAAAGCTATTAGAATTTGCTTTGACAGAAGTCATGCTACTACTACTGCTGCAAACAAAATGATGTTAATTAGCAAAGAATAGTTAAATATTATTTCATCTAACAAGTATCCCGGAGTGAACCTAAATCTAAAGTGTTTCCGACAGCCAGGCTCTGTATGAAAGCGCGGAGCAGGCTTTCCTGTCTGTGTTAAAGCAGGGTTACAGTGTGCTGTACTGTACAGAGCAGATGAACAGTGATGTGCTGAACGCCTGCAGGCTGTGAATCCACGAGACTGGCAGGTGAACTGATCTGCGTTAGTGCCTGGCTCGTTGATTTGGGGGACAAATAATTCATTCGGGAACAACTTTTGAAGTGCTGGGCTGTCCAATACAGTGACTCATATGCTTTGAAGAAATGACCATCAGATCCTCTCACTTCTCAGCTCCCACTCAAACACCCACGAGGACACAGGCATTTTGCCTAATTGTGACATGCATGTTGGTTTGTGAGGATCTTTGAGCGTGAGTGTCTTAATTGCTGTGTCATGTGTACTGATTGTGCATGCAAACTGTATATATTTGTGCCTGCTTGTGTATCTGTGACTTGCCTGCTTAGTTTTGTGGATACTGAAAGACTCGTCACCACTATTTAGCATTTGATTGGGTCTGACATTTTGGGAGCCATGGTGATCAGTAAACATCTCACCTGATGAGTCACACAGTCACGCTGACCTCACATACCCAGTTTATTCACCATCCAGACACACACACACACACCTCATCATACAGAGATTGTATCAATTATGAAGCCCCACGAAGGCTATTCTGGTGCATTGAAAATACATCAGTAAGACACAAGAGCTTCATTACGTTTAATGCAGTGTTTCGTCTTTTACTCCCCCTTGTTACTTTCTTTCTTCTGCTGAACACAAAGGGAGAAAGCAAAAGTAGTTCATTCGATTGGTGAGTTACGATTTTAAGCCTTATGATGCCAGTTGTGTGAGAGGAAAAGAACAAAATGTAATAATAATGGCCTTCAGCACAGGTCTCACATTATATTCTGTATACTGGCTTGTCATGTAAACATGTAGAACTTCAGAGCAAGTAATGTCAGTGACTATGTTAATATGGAGTTTCATGTAATTCGGGTGTTTCATTTTTAATTTGTCGACTTTAACTGCAGTTTGGCATTTTCACTTTCATTCAGGAACAGTTCATGCATGCCCCCGTGACAAACGAGATATTGGATGTGAGCAGGGCTTGACATTAACTTTTTTGATCACCAGCCACTGTGGCTAGTAGTTTTCCAACATTACTAGCCACTTGGCATTTTCACCAGCCACAATTTTGTTGTTCGGAAAATATATTTTAGATGCTTAAATTTGCTAAAATGACTTGATTTTAGGTGTTATGTCTCCTCATATGCCTCCTCATTCATTTAACTTTTTCTTTGTATGAACTTGCTTAATGTGCATGAGCAAATAGGCTGTGGTTTCATAGTGCTGCATTGCAATTTGTTTTTATTTCACAGGACTTTTCAGGGCTCAACACTAAGGATTTACCGAATGTATCTCTGACCACACCAAAAATAAATAAATAATTATTTCTTAGCCACAAATGTTAAATAATATGTTAAAACATGCTAAATATAGCTGTATACAGGCTCTTTTTATTCAACAAAACCTTTCTTAAAAAAAAACAATTACAATTTAAAAAGTAATTATTGCCATGTGTCTAAAACTATGCACTGTAGCCTAGTCTGTCCAGGCTAAGGGTCTCTCAGAACACTAGTTAACTACACATTAACTACACATCTCCTATTAAAGCAATGTTATTGTAAAATAATAAATAATGATAATTAAACCATATTAACAAAAATATCCGTAAGCAAAAGAAAGCAGGTGAAAAATATATCGTGTGTTAGAATGGAAGGATGATCACGCGCATCTTGTTCATCATCATATTTCATCTGTTCAAACAAAACTGCTTACAAAAAGACTAATTACTAATTACAGTAGTTACCTGAAAATGTTCCACGCGATTCATCTTGCACTTTTTTTCTCTTCTCGGCTCCAGACTGCTGTTGTCTTCCCGGGGATAGAGCTGCAACTTGCATCAATTATAAATATTTGCTGCACGGAAAAAATTGCACGGAAAAAATTACGTCACATGTTTGTTATTGCGTTCGTCATAAAATGATTTTTTTTTAAATTTATTTTAACAACATATTATCAATATACACTTTATTTACACTCAGTTTATGTTAATATTATTAAATGATTTTAGGTGTTATGTCGATGGTGTTATGTCCACATGCCTCCTCATTCATTTAACTTTTTTTGTGTATGAACTTGCTTAATGTGCATGAGCAAATAGGCTGTGGTTTCATAGTGCTGCATTGCAATTTGTTTTTATTTCACAGGACTTTTCAGGGCTCAACACTAAGGATTTACCAAATGTATCTCTGACCACACCAAAAATAAATAAATAAATAATTATTTCTTAGCCACAAATGTTAAATAATATGTTAAAACATGATAAATATAGCTGTATACAGGCTCTTTTTATTCAACAAAACCTTTCTTTAAAAAAAAACTATTACAATTTAAAAAGTAATTATTGTCATGTGTCTAAAACTATGCACTGTAGCCTAGTCTGTCCAGGCTAAAGGTCTCTCAGAACACTAGTTAACTACACATTAACTACACATCTCCTATTAAAGCAATGTTATTGTAAAATAATAAATAATGATAATTAAACCATATTAACAAAAATATCCGTAAGCAAAAGAAAGCAGGTGAAAAATATATCGTGTGTTAGAATGGAAGGATGATCACGCGCATCTTGATCATCATCATATTTCATCTGTTCAAACAAAACTGCTTACAAAAAGACATATTTTAAAAACATCCGGAGAAATCTGGCTTTTGAAAGCCACAGGATTGTGTATGCATGAGCATTACTTTTCGTCCAGTCTATTTTAAAGAGAAGCAGCAGTTGCGTTTCCAGGCAGGAAACTGAAGCGTGCATGCTTTTTAAACAGTCGCTCGCATCACATCACAAATGCGCGCGAGTGATCATCACCTGCTTTCTTTTGCTCACGCGAAGGCAATTTTTGTCGGTCATGCTGCTTCTCGATTCTAAGACGACATTTGCACGCATATTGGGCCATCTTTATTGTCGAACCCTGCTTTTAAGAAAACTACAATTTAAAATTGATCTTCAACCAGCCAAAGTGGCTAGTGAGAGTGTCTGTCTTGTTAATGTAAGGCCCTGGATGTGAGTATGAACTGAGTGTTGAAGAGTGTTGTTTTGTGTGACAGATATTATCTTTTTACTCAATATAATTTTCTGACATGTTTTTGCACTAAAAATGTTCAATAAAAAAAAAAAGTAAAAGAGGATTGTTTTAATGGAATTTGATACCATATTCTATGGGGGGAAAAACCTCTGCATTTCGCAATGCAGGAGTCTGTGGTCCTTCCCTGACTCAATAGGTGCAGAGAATAGTGTCAAACAGCCATGTGGTATAGATTAAATAGTATAGAAAATCCTACACAACAGTAATAGTTTGATTAAGGTGTTTACATGTCTGCAGGGGTGTAAAGTAACTAATTACAAATACTCAAATTACTGTAATTGAGTAGTTTTTCTCAGGAATTGTAATTTACTGAGTAGTTTTAAAAATGTGTACTTTTGCTTTTTCTTGAGTACATTTTTAGTGCTGTATCTGTACTTTTACTCCACTACTTTCTTTCAACCTGCAGTAATTACTTTATTTTTATTGTCAACGGGGATTAGAAAAATCAGTCCTGAGATTCCTGTCCAATCAAATCGCACATACCGTAGAAGGTAAATCACATCATAATAAACTACCTCAAACGTGTGCACTTTATAATTGCAGCAAACTGTTTGGAAGTATTAAAAATGTCCAAGAAGATGTTCAAAATCTTTACGCGCATTTACCAAGAGACTGTTTAGATGCATGTCACTGATAAGAAGATGATGACTGCTTACTGTATGATGACCGAAATGGCCTTAAACACCCAGCAGGCACAGGACATCAACATGACGTCTGATTGACGTTGAACCCTAACGTCATTGGGACTTTTGTTTGGAAATGAAAATCAGGTTCACGTCAGAACTTAACGTCAGGCCAATGTCCAACCTAAAACCAATTAAATATCAACGTCTAATAATGTTACAACTTGACATTGTGTGAACGTTACCCCTATGACATCTATCAGACGTTAGATTTTAGTTGCCGTACCTGATGAATAGGCTCACACGGAATCTAAAGTAATATTTTCTGTCTTTTAGTAGATATATTATAAGAGAGACTTGCTTTGTTTACCAAATAAAGTAAATCTAATTGGATTTGCATTGTAATCATTAAATACACGTTAAAATTTAATACTTTTTATTTCATATATTAAGGTTTTAGTTATGATACTCCCAAAATCATTCTGCATAAATCTGCATATTTTTAACAAAATTCTGCGCAGAAATAGCCAAAAAATGTCCGCAGATTCCGTCTGGCCCTACTGATGAATAAATGTCAGTATTTGACGTCATATATGACGTTGGTTTAAGATGTTGGCTCCACGCTGGATTTTGGTCACTTTCTAACAACCTAAAATCAACCAAATATCAACGTCATTTGACGTCATTATTGGACATCAAAATAACGTTGTCCTTAGCTGCTGGCTTGACAATTAATTTTAGTCACCTGACATTAATCTAACCTAATATTAATGTCTTATGAAGTTGTGTGCCTTCTGGGCAATAACTACATGCACTACAGAATGTTACGTTTACACACACATGCACAAATTACATGTAAACATATCAGCTTTTGACAGCAAAATACTCACTACTCACTACTCTTGAGTACTTTTAAAAGGGCTACTTTTTACTCATACTTTGAGTAATATTTACAACAGATACTTTTACTTTACTTACACTACATTTTTAGGCAAGTAATGGTAATTTTACTTGAGTATGATTTCTCAGTACTCTTTCCACCACTGCATGTCTGTACTGCACTTCAATAACGTGACTAAAATCGGCATACTCCATGTCTTAGTAGAGCTCTGCACGGGCCTTAAATCTAAGCCCTAGCCCGGCCCTGGCCCGAGACGCACAGGCTGTAGCCCGGCCCTTGTCCAACAGCAAATTTTTTGGTCCGAGTCCGACCCAAAGCCTGTTTTTCCCCACAAAACAGCTTATACTGTTACAGCCATTAAAATAGGCCAGATTTGTATTTAATGGAAAGTTTATGTTTTTTCGTTTCGTTTTTTGTCAGAATGATTTAGAGAAATGTTTGGATTTTTTTTTTGTTTTTTTAAATGTAAGATTTAGTTAGATTTACATCGATATTCAAGCGGTTTGTTGTCCACAGTGAGTTTACTCAATTTAGCCCAGTGAATAAATCTATTGGCTTTAGTTTTGCTGGCGGTTTTTCTGCACACTAAAACTTACAATTCAGATAGCTATTGTTTAAAACAAGGATCAAAATGAGTAAACCCTCTTTAAAACAGCTAAACTAAAAGACATTTGCCAAAAGGCTTAAAACTAATGAGACAAATATTGATCCCGCACGGGGTGGAGACTGCAGTCTCATCAGCACCTGAGCGGGGGAAACTCCAGGCCCAGCCCATGTCTCTTTTATCGGACAATTCAGATCCGCCAGCTATGTAGCCTCCTCGCATGGAACTGCTACCATTAAAGGTGTTTTAAACATTTTTTATTTTATTTAGGCTAGGTTATTTTATTTGACAATCCAATTCGTGTTTTGGCATTGTTGAAGCATATAGTGGACTTGTTTTGAAGCACTTCACCTCAAATGTTATTTATTCTTCTATTTTATCTAGTAATTAACAGACCAACTAATATATTCATTACATTCAATAACATCTGGCCAATGAGTGATGTGGATTTTGTCACATGACTGCGTTTTGGTTTTTTTCAACTGGTTCCGGCAGAAAAATGCTACAATGTATCATTTGTTGCCCTTCGTCTGGACTAAATGAACCGAATCACAAATGTGAAAACACCCTTAATTCAATTTCTGTTTGATTATGACCTTAATCGAATTGAATTAATCAAAAATTGCTGTTTACATAGTAGACTCTTAATCAGAGTATTGTCTTAATCACGTTAAAATCAGATTATTGGTGTCCATGTAAACGTACTCCGTGTCACTGACATGAAATCTGGTGTAATATGCTGTACATGGCAAGTTTAAATACAACAGTTTATTTAGTTTTTAACTTTATTTGAAAAGAAAGAAAAAAATGCATGGCATTAAGCAAATATATACACAATAAGAACAAACAGTAAGCTGAGAGAAGCAAAGGAATTAAATAGACAGACTGAACCAATCAATGGAATGAAACCCAGGTGCAAACACAACCAATTCAATTAACTAGAGAGCCCAGATCAAAGCAAGTACAAACCCCACACCAACACTAAAACGGAACAACATAACCTACAACAACAGGCATAATGGCATTCTTTAAAGGCTACCTATCATGCAAAATTAACTTTTAGAAGCTTTTTGGACAAAACTCTGTGTATGAATATGTGTAAACAGCCATATTAGAGTGGAATAAACACATCAATTATTATTTTTTTAATTCCAAAATTTAAACCAGAGTCCAAAACCCAATGATTTTCTGGCCAACCTCACGATGACGTACAGTGCAGTTTTCCCTGCTCCCATATATTGTTTGTCTCAGAATTAACGCGTAACTATTATCAAGTCCATAAGGCAGAATTTGCTAAGAAATTGTGATTTAAAGACAGATCTATTCCAAGCATCTGATTTAGCTTCACCACAAGTATAAGTGGTACACTGCATTTTTTTTTAATTCTTTGCATTTTTAGCTTCCAGGTTTAACTTTTTTTCCGGTTTAAACTTTTGTAACTGTTGCTGCAGCCGAAATTGCCTACTACTCAGTAAGTACTGCATTTAAATTTGAATTTACTACTTGACCATTAGAAAAGTACGTATATAGTATGAATGTGAGCAGTATAAATGGAACTCAGACGTGCTACATCCGCATGGTGGAGTGGAGAGCATGAGACTGATTCCTGTGACACTCCAAGGACAGACGAGTCTTCGCTGAGGTCCAGCTTTCTCCAGCTTCCGGCGCCTAGACTGCAGCTCTGCACAAGACGTTTGGCCACAGGAGAAATGGTCGTGCCCAACTGAGCCTGGTTTCTCTCGAGGTTTTTTAATTCTTCACTTTTTTTTTTTTTGGTGAAGTTTTTTCCTCGTCATTGTCGCCACTGGCTTGCATGGTTCGAGATCTGTAGAGCTGCGCATTGATGGAATTGCTCTTCTGTGTTTGGACTCTCAGTAGTGAATATTAAACCACACTGAACTGAGCTAAACTGAACTGAACTGAACTTAAACACTGAAAACTGAACTGACACTGTTTCAGTTTACTATAATCTTCTATGTGAAGCTGCTTTGACACAATCTACATTGTAAAAGCACTATACAAATAAAGATGAATTGAATTTAATTGAATGATCACGTGACCTACAGTTGCGTCGCTTCACTCCCATTCATGAATTCAAGATTCAGAATCTCGCCAGAAGTAGTAGGTCATCCGGGTACTTCTCGTGTACTGTTTTTTCAAATTCTATAAATCAGACATACTACTCAGCTCGGAAACTGTTTTTAGCATACTATAATTGACATTTAATTAACATTTGTTTTAAAGCCTATGGTGAAAAATCTACTTTTCAAGCTGTTTGGACAGACATATGTGTAGGTATATTGTAGACCGTCATATTGGGGTGATATAAACACACTCAGTCCTTTTTTTTCAATTAAACAAAAAAACGGTGGACCAATTGGAGCGGTTTTGAGACCGACCGCAACTTGACGTAGGAGTGCGGTCCCCCCGCCCACCAATATTGATTGACAGGTGCGGATTACCATATCTCAGTATGTTGTTTCACATCCGCCATTTTCAGCGTGTGAGTCAAAGCGACGTCACCAAAGAAACACCCTTGCTCTATTTTTAGATGTAAGGCTCATTGGGCTCAACATTCACCATGTTATCGCTCTCCTCCGCGCCAGTGTTTGCATACATGTGTACTTTTCATTGCGTCTTCCTTAAACTTCAGCGGTTTGTATTTCCCGCGGTCACAGAAGCTCACTGTCATCTTAACTAGGTGCAGCTTGGAAAGTGCGAGCGCGTTGCTCACGTGCGCGTCCCTCCACTGGAAATAACGAACTAACGACACGCAGCGCCATGCATTTTGCGATGTCGCGGATGAAAGTGAGGACCGGAGGGGGTTCGCTCACTATTCTGCTGCCTAGGTCGCCTCTGCCACGCCACAGAGCGTTATCTGAATAGTTTCATTTTAAATAACATGCAAATGTGCGCGTCTGGTGTGCCGTGTCGTGGCTCTGAGCGGCGCATCCGCTGTATGACGCCCTTTAGTTATAGCCTCAAGCAGGTCGTACACCAAAAGCGCCGCTCGGCGACACGCAGCATCGCGCCACGCAGCGGCATGCATTTCTGAATTCTAAACATAAGTTTCTATCAGCGGACACACACCGGTGCCGCAAGTGTGCGATACTTTCAACTGTCATGTGCATGCCGTGTCGCGGCGCATCCAGTGTGCGATGCCCTTCAGTCAAAGTTAATTCAGTGTGGTTGGTTATTAGTCTCAGTGTAGGCTACAAGCTCGGAGCTTTAAACTAGCACACAGTTGGCTGTACAACTATACAAAGACACAAATGATTTTGTAGTCTCTGCTTGGTCTGTGTCCGAGTCGTACATGTACAGCTGAATGCTGGTCCTCTCACTCATGTTGCTTCTCTCTGTCTGCCTGTCTGTTGCCATACACAAAGAGGGGAGCTCTTGGCTCTGCCCCCTTGTTAAGTTGGGCGGGAAGTCGAAATTAATTTTCATGTGAAGCAACACGCCCCTAAAACAGCTAACTGTGTACACGCCCCCAAAATGGCACTTTTTAACACATTATATTAAAAAAATCTGAACTGTGTTTTGAACTGAACCTAAACTGGCACACTCAGAAGAACCATAATATTAATATTACATCTTAAAAAAGGGGTCAAATAGGTGCCCTTTAAACATGTTTGAAACTTTTTTCGTTGTCAATGACAAATGTTTCAGTTTCACATAATTACAGCATATGTTGTTTATAACAAATTAAAATGAAATAACAGTGGGCTAGGTTATCAGACTCTGCAAGCACAGATGAACCAGGCATGAACTCAGTCTTCACGGTTCAGTCTGCAGCTGCTCATTAACCCCTGATGAGTTCACTACATCGGTGGGCAGAATGAAGCACACTGTAGTTGTCATAAATTACAAATGATCAGTGTTTTCAATCACAAAATACTTATTTTAGGTTTCAAACACCAAAATACACATTTGTAATAGCAAAACAACCATATACAGTTTATAAAACGTCTGTGAAAATGGCAATAACCATATTAAACAATCTGACATGTTTTATTCACTTCAATCAGTATACACATCGTGTGCATAATTAGAATTTTGCGAATGCGGGTCAGTTTATGACCATGATCTGTTCACACTGATCTGATACTGGCTGCATTTATGACAACAATGTGAACAGCTATGCAAAAAAAATCAGATCTGAGAAAAAAAAATCTGATTTGAGCACTAAGCCTCGCATTGTGAACGTACAGTGCTCAGCATATATAAGTACACCCCTCACAAATCTATCTTTTAAATTCAAATTTAATAGGAAGCTATACAATATTATAATTGTGCATTTACATTAGATTAGTCAATACATTGCCTATATAGGTATGTACCAAAAATTAAGTATTAAGTCCATTTATTTCACTAATTTGTTTTAAAAAATGAAACTTGTGTGTTATATTAGTTCACTACACACTAAGTGAAATATTTCAAGCCTTCATTTGTTTAATTTGAATGATTATGGATTAAAGATGGCAAAAACTCAAATGCAGTATTCTACAAAATTAGAATATTTCATGTGACCAACAGACAAAGGATCTTAAACATGTTGGCCTTCTAAAAAGTGTGTTAATGTACTGTATTATGTCCTCAGTACTTTGTTGGGCCTCCTTTTGCACTAATTACAGCATCGAGGCGGTGTGGCATGGAAGCGATCAGCCTGTTATGGTAGCCCAAATTGCTTTGATATCGGCCTCAGCTCGTCTGCATTTCAGGGTCTCGGTTCCCTCATCTTCCTCTTGAAAACAGCCCATAGAGGTTTTTCAATGGGGTTTAAGTCAGGTGAGTTTCCTGGCCAATTAAGGGATACCATGGTCCTTAAACCAGGTACTGGTAGCTTTGGCACTGTGTACAGGTCCCAAGTCCTGCTGCAAAATAAAATCATCATCTCCAAAAAGCTTGTCGGCAGCAGGAAGCATGAAGTGCTCTAAAACGTCCTGGTATAGAGCTATGTTGACTGTGGACTTGATAAAAGACAATGGACCCACATCAGCATATGACATGGCTCTCCAAACCATTACTCACTGTGGAAACTTCAAACTGGACTTCAGCAGCTTGACTTTTGTGTCTCTCCACTCTTCCTCCAGACTCTGGGATCTTGGTTTCCTAATGAAATACAACATTTGCTTTCATCTGAAAAGAAGACTTGGCACCACTGCACAACAGACCAGTACTTATTCTCTTTAGAACAGCACAGACGCTTCCAGCAATGTTTTTGCTTCAGGAGTGGTTTGACACATGGAATTCTACAGCTGTAGCCCATGTCATGCAGACGGTGGTTCTTGATGCTTTAACGCTAGCCTCAGTGACCCTTGCTTGACAACCCTCTCAAGGCTACGGTCATACTTGTGCAATTTTTCCAGCCACATTTTTCCCTTCCTCTTAACACTATTAATATACTTAGATACTGCATTCTGAGAGCATCCAGTTTCTTTTGCAATTGCCTTTTGAGACTTTTCCTCCTTATGGAGGGTTCCAATGATGGTCTTCTGCACAACCGTCAAGTCAGCAGTCTTCCCCATGATTCTGAAACTTACTAAGCCAGACGGAGACAATTTCAAGGCTTTGTATTAATTAGTAGACTAGATTGAGACACAGGGAGCCTACAATGTTGAACTTTGTCATGATATTCTAATATTGTGAAAGACTGGATTTTGTTTTTTTCATCTTTAATCCATAATCATTAAAACTGAATCAAATGAAGACTTGAAATATTCCACTTTGTGTGTAGTGAACAAATATAACACACAAGTTTACTTTTTGAAATAAATTATTAAAATAAATGGATTTTCCATTGATATTCAAAATTTTTGGCACATACCTACATAATTATTAGCCCCCCTGTTTATTTTTTCCCCAATTTCTGTTTAACGGAGAGAAGATTTTCTCAACACATTTCTAAACATAATAGTTTTAATGACTCATTTCTAATAACTGATTTCTTTTATCTTTGCCATGACAGTAAATAATATTTTATTGGATATTTTTCAAGACATTTCTATACAGCTTAACTAGGTTAAATAGGTTAACTAGGCAGGTTAGGGTAATAAGGCATGTTATTGTATAACGATGGTTTGTTCTGTAGACTATCGAAAAAAAAATTAGCTTAAGGGGGCTAATATATTTGAGCCTTAAAACGAGTTTTAAAAAATTTAAAACTGCTATTATTCTAGCCAAAATAAAACAAATAAGACTTTCTCCAGAAGAAATAATATTATCAGACATACTGTGAAAATTTCCTTGCTCTGTTAAACATAATTTGGGAAATATTTAAAAAAGAAAAAAAATTCAAAGGGGGGCTAATAATTCTGACTTAAACTGTATATTCACTGAGAAATGGATAAAAATATTCATTTTCAAAATGGGTTGTATTCAATTATGCTGAGCACTGTAGCCAAAGATAAATTGAGAGCTCTCTTTTAAATAAAGCTCTCTTTGCAAGAAATTAACTCACAATTGTGACATACATTTTCATAAAGTTTTTTTTTATCCACTCTGAGGTTAGTACAAGTGTACATAACAGTACCTGAAAAGTACAAAAGTGTTCCTTTTAAAAACCTACTTGCCCATTTACTGCTTTTTATCTGTTTTTTCTGAGAGTACAGGCTGTCCACCACTCATTGGAGGTCAGAATAACCGAATCCTGGCAGTGTGGAAGTGAGAAATAAAGCCCAAACTGCAAGAAATGTCACTCACAACTGTGACATGGAGTTTTATAATTTTCTTTTTCACTCTGAGGTGGAAACCGGCTTTCTGAAACTGCGCCCTGATTGGCTGGAAACTGATGATCAAAAATAACCTGTTTAATCTCTCACTGTGCACAACAATTATATTCACTTCAGAATGTGAATTTCAACACCATAAGCTCCACAGGCTTTCCACCAGACACTGAAGGTCATGCTGACCAGACAGTGAAGGTGTAAAAAGGATTTTATAGCACCTCAGATAATATTGGGTATCAGTGTCCTCTGGGATGCCCTGAACACACACAGAGACGTTCCTCCAGTCATGTGTACATGATGCTTTTCCTCTCAACTGTGTCTTACTAACAGGAGGGAAAAGATGAGAGAAGGGTCATTGGGCTGTTTGAACTGATAAACCTCCTGAAGAGAGCGAAATGCCGCGACACACATTAATATGACAGGCACAGTGTGAACTCAAACATGCACACTTTAAACATTTGTTCCTCTGCTCATTGTCCCAGGGGAGCTGTGTAGTGGATAAGAAGCACAGATGGCCACTGTCAGGACTGCTGATAAAGTGAAACGACAAGAAGCATCCCTCATCACACACACACACACACACACACACACACACACACACACACACACACACACACACATGCAACGTTTTCTGATGCTATGAAGTTTACAGAGGATTATCAACGCCTATTTGGACTTACGATGCACATTCAGATCTCCTGCTTTGCTGACTGCTTTAGTACTGATAATAGCACTGCAATTTGATAATCTTTAAAGTGAGAGACTGCAGGAAAAATCACAAGACCTGACAATTTTGACATTTTGGGCTTTTCATTAACTTTTCCCCCAGTCTAAACCCATAGATAAAACCATTTCAAGTGCTTCCTTTGCTGCAGTTTTTCAGTTTCTGACTGTAGATGTTTTGTCCAATGTTTTTTTCAAAGTTTCACTTCAGCAGCAGATCATTCATCAAACCTCATAGCCTCATTTCATTTGCATATTTAACATTTTATGAAACTAAATAAAAAAAATAAAAAAAATTTGGAATCAATCAATCAACTGAGGAAGTATAATTATTAGGTTGTTCATTTTACCCCATTCCCTTGCAGTGTCTTGCCTTAAAGGGGTGGTCCAGAGTAGGGATGTCCCAATCAGGTTTTTTTGCCCTCGAGTCTGAGTCATTTGATTTTGAGTAACTATACCGAAACCCAATCCGATACTTCTATAATACATAAAAAAAGAATAAAGAAGAGTAAACAAGCAGATCCAGAATGTTCCTTTTTTTATTAAATTCACCTTATTTTAACATTCAACAACTTTGTTAACAACCAGAGAACTTTTGTGAGGCAGCTTGAACTATCAAGTAATAAATAACACTTCACTTTTGGACTTTGCACTTTTTTCTTCACTTTTGGACTTTAGTGCAACACTAAATCTAAAAAAAATCTAATATAAAAACAAATAACACCTCAACTTAAAATACACGGCAGGCATGTAAACAAAATACATTTCACATTCACATTTCTTAGTTCGGTAACACTTTATTTTGATGGTCCATTTGAGCATTAGTAGACTGTCTGCTTAATATCTGTTGACACTGACATTTAACAGTCCTTCAACAGACATTTAACTGACTATAAGAAACTTTGCAAGTACATGTCAACTTACACTAACCCTATAGGCCCAATCCCAACCCTAACCCCAACCTAACAGTCTACTTATAATCTAAAGATAATTAGTTGCAATGTAACTTACATTCAACAAACAGACCATCAAAATAAAGTGTGACCCTTAGTTCCTCCAAAAGGCCTGCCCTCAAGAGGCTCTGATTGGTCAGCTAACATAATGTGCTTTGATTCGTGAGCATGATGGTAAAAAACTGTACATTTCTAGTCAAACCATTGTTCTGCAATCTTATACCAAAAACTGAAATAAGGGCAGTATTAATAGCTAAAAATGTGGGAGAGCGTTGTTATAATGTGAATGTATTGTATTGCAATATGGAGCAATTAAGTCTTGATGTTAAATCTAAAGTAATTCACAAATACTTGAAAAATGAGATGACTTAATGACAATAATTCTCTATGGTTACAACTGAATGAGTTATAAAACAACTTTATAAAATGATAAAATATGAAATGATAAAAACATATGATAATAATTGTATCCAGCTTAAATGTAAAAATAAAGTTACCTAAGAAAGAGAGAAACAGGGGGAGGGAGAGAGACAAAGGACGTACTCACACTATGTACAGTTGCCTTGAACCGGGCCAAAGCACGCTTGTCCCCCCTCCCGTCTCCCCTATGGCCCGCACTCACACATTACATTAGGGCTTGGGCACACTTAATCGCATCGATGATGCGCTGTTCAGTAAGCGCTTTCGCTCAGAAAAGTCGAGATTTCTTTAGTTATGTTGTTTTAGTCGTTTGATATGTGGTGACACGCAGTCAAATATTTCGCCGAACAGATCAGCCACTTTTGACGCTTATAAACAATTATAAAGTCCTTGTGCTGCAGGAATTAGGAGGTTTGCTGAAGGTGCAGCTGTCGTGCAGTGAGGGGTTTGCGTCTTTACTAAACTACGACGGTTTGCGTTCATTGAACAGTAAGAATGATTAATTAATCCAAATCAAACAGTCCCTTAAAAGTCATGTCTCGCTTTCAGTTTCGGGCTCAGGTGCGTTTTGCACTCACACACAAGCGTACCGCGCCAAAGCCCAAGTGAACCGCGCTCTGGCCCACCTCTTCCAACCGGGCCAGGGCCGGCCAAGTAAACCGTGCCTGAGCCCAATTCAGAGCACTCACACTTCTCAAACTATCCGGGAAACGGGCCTGGGCACGGTTTGGATAGCATAGTGTGAGTATGCCCAAAGAGAGCAGGCCCCGAAGATAGCCTGATTGCAGTAGAGTCAGAGAAGATAGACTCCAGAGGAGGAGAGGAGCAGAGCAGGAAAGCGCAGAGCAAGAAAAGAGACAGAGCAAAGTGTACCAGCTATTTTGTATCTTTCTTGACCATGTGACAGCCCAAATACTGAGACATACAAACTGACCAATAAACATGCGACCACATCATAAAACCCCCAAAGTCCACACACCAGGCCCTAATCTTATCAGTATCTGCCTTTGGAGTCAGTATGGACCTTCTTTGGTGAAAAAGACATGTTTTGCCATATAAACAAATGCATATGATAATTTTCATTCCTACTGTACAACCCCTTTACATTGTTGCAGTGGGCAAAAGAGCTTAAACATGTACATGTTTATATATAATTACAGAATAAAGTAAAAACGTTTTATATGGTATATACCAATAGTAATATACTGTATATAATTTTTTATCATTTCTTTGGTAAAGTCGCTCATGAAAAAGCCTAGATTCACATCAAATCAGTCATTAGATCATGAAAACAGACAACTGAAGGCACTGGAGGGACCTGTGATTCATACTTGGTTCACAGTACACACTATGTGAACAAATGAATCACTTACCTTACTGAAAAAAGAGAAACAGTTGGGGATCTGGTGCATTAAGTGTGTCACCTAATGGTTAGAGAGTTGGAATACAAAAGTTGCTGTTTCAATTTCCAGTACCACCAAGAAATGAATATGGGGGAAATGAATGAACTGTGCTCTCTTCCACCTTCAATACCCACAACAGATGTGCAATTGTGCAAGGCACTGAAACCATAATTCCTCCTCAGGTGCTGGAAGCAAATTGCAGCCCACTGCCTTTGTGTGTGTGTGTGTGTGTGTGTGTGTGTGTGTGTGTGTGTGTGTGTGTGTGTGTGTGTGTGTGTGTGTGTGTGTGTGTGTGTGTGTGTGTGTGTGTGTGTTAGTTTTCACTCGTAATATATGTGTGCACCTTGATGGCTTAAAATCAATAGGTAAAACATGAAAGAATGTTTTTAGCAGAAACCGTGATCCTTGGCGATTCATGAAACACAGAAAAAAAGTAAAGGTGCCATAAAGGGTATTTCTGGATATAGAGTTCAGTACATGAAAATGGCATACCGTGAGCCTCAAACTTCACTGTTTCCTCTGTCTCATGTAATTCATGAGAGTGTAAAATCCTAGTGGAAAACAGGCCAAACCAAACAAAGCACAGACTGTGATGTTCCTCATGGGTACATTAATATGCACAGCCCCAGCACTGTTTGTTTGGCCATAACGTTTCATAGTATGATTACACAGCTTATTATATTCCCTATGCATTTGGGAATCTTATTTTGAGAACAGGACATGCATTAGCTCTGGGGTAGGTTAATGCAACACCATTTTATCTGTTTACAGCTTGACAGTATGCAAAATACAGTTATTTAGACGAATTAGAAGTTTATTCAGCACCATCATGATGTAGCATAAGGTCAGTTTAAATGTATCTTTTGTTCATTTAATGTGTATATTGTATTTGCAATGTGGCAATAGACACATATATGTTTGTAATGAGGCAACAAACACATGTAGACTGCTGACTAATGCACATTTATGCATCGTGTCATATTACACAGCTCTTATTGCCATTTTTCTAGAGGGAAAGGACAATAATAAACTTCATTAAACTTATTTGTTTATATGGAGGTTGATATTAATTCATGCCAGTATTTCCATACACAAACATACACAACTCTAAATACATCTCAGTCACAGGGGCGCCCCCACGGCCACCCCAGTGTGAACTCTGGCCACTCCTGTAGCCACCCCAATATGATTTTGCTATTGATATTATTAATTAAAATGTACTTGCGTAAATTCACAATATTTCAATAAATAAATAGCAGCCACTACATTTTTGTTAATTGACTTGTGCCACTGACTTAGCTCATTCACTGCCCCTCCCCCTCCCCAATCGTCGTTGACAGCACGCACACACATTCAATAGACAGCAATGGCAATTTAATATTTACCTTAAGGTACATTAATAGAAAAAGCTGTATTAATAATATTGTGGCTCAAAAAGGAATATGGATAAATTATATTATTAGAGTCTGTTTAGGCATACACGTCAACCCTCCCGTTTTTTCCCGGGATTCTCCCGTATTTTACAGTTCTATCCCACTATCATCCCGTAAAGGTATTTTCCCGTATTTCTCCTGTATTTTCAGTCTTTCTCTGAAGGGTGGCAATAAACACTAAAGAGCCGATCCTCCCTATACACAACCAATACCGCCGAACCACCAGGGGCCGCCCCTTGCTCTTAAATGCGAGTATGTTCTGTGCTTTCATTTTATTTAGGCATGACACCACTTTGAAATAAATTAAAAATTACCTTTCCTTTTTATTACAGGTGCCATCGCCTATGCAATCCCCAAACAAGTCATATAGCGGTGCGTGACTGTCAGCTGACGCACTCCATAGTATTTAATAGACGCCGTTTCCCAAACGGATTCTGTACACAGGATTTGAAGTGAAGCGAAAGTCTGGGTTTTGGGTGCATGTTTGAACAGACATATACACATAATTATTAATAGTAATATCTAAAGATGTCGATCTTGGTGGGGGGTTTTTTCAAACAAATTTTGTCTTAAATTAGCATAAAAAGTTAGGAAAGCAATCGAATGCTTTTATTATAACATTAGATGTGTGCATTTTTAAAGTGACACCTCTGTTATTTAATGTAATCAAACGAAAAATCCAAATAAATGAGATTCATTTGTTTCTCTTTAATCAGAATGTGTAAGTTATACAGTGAAGAAAACATTAATGCAATATGATAACTTAATTCTATTTGTTTATAATAGCTATTAATTTTAATAAGCTGAACGGTTTGCTAATTTATTTGCTGGTAATGTATACTACTAATTTTTTCTTTTGTAAATAATAATAATAATTAAACATATTACTGACATTGGGTAGTGCTGTCGCCTCACAGCAAGAAGGTCAGTTGGCGTTTCTGTGTCGAGTTCGCATGTTCTCCCTGTGTTCACATGGGTTTTTCCGGGTGCTCCGGTTTCCCCCACAGTCCAAAGACATGCAGTACAGGTGAATTAGGTAGACTAAATTGTCTGTAGTGTATGAGTGTGGATGAGTGTATGGATGTTTCCCAGAGATGGGTTGCGGCTAGAAGGGCATCCGCTGCGTAAAAATGTGCTGGATAAGTTGGTGGTTCATTCCACTGTGGCGACTCCAGATTAATAAAAGGACTAAGCCGACAAGAAAATGAATGAATTACTGACATTTAACTTTTTATTTACATAGAAACAACTCCAAAAGAACATATTTAGTAATTTGAGGATTTTTTTATTGGGTGGGGGGGGGGTAATCCCTTATTATTATGGTGAGCATATCCCTTATTTTCACATCCCAATGTTGACAGGTATGTGTATAGTAAGTGTGTGCGTATATATTAATGCATTGTTCATTTGTTTGTTTTATCAATTCATTCATTACTCTTCATTAATTTTAGACATGGCATATACCGTATGCTATACAATAAAAGTATGTGAAAAATAACTGAAAAGTTATTTATATATATATGCATGAGATCAGAGCTAATAATTACTCACAAGCCTTCTGAATAAGGTGAAAACAGAGCTTTTCATTCTTCATTTCATCCTGGGTTTCTAAATATGCTTGTAACACCATTTCTCTGGACTTTTTGCACTTGCCTAAAGGTTATTGCACACTGAATCTGACATTTTTGTCTGTAATTTTCACATGTTAAAAAATAAATTTGACCTCATGTTGTGTCAATCGTATTGACACATTGTCTCCGAAATTTTTGTCCGTCATAAATCGAACCGTGTTAGATTTTTTTCTGCTTTTCGCATCTGGAAAAGCACTTTGAGGGATGTTTTGACAGTTCAGAGCCACCGTACAAGTGAAAAGCTAAATACAGAATGTCGTCATTTGAGCTACAGATAACTTTATGACAAACACAGTGCAGAAAATAAAGACAAAATGTGGCGGACGGTTGAGAACCCTAAGCTGGATTCAGTGATTGGCGCACCTCTCCCCTGCTGCTGCTTGGTGTGTGTCTGTGTGTGTGTACTGTATGTGTTCATACATTTGACATACTGCCCATAGACATTACAAAAGAAAGCATGGTCTGCTTTTGGTCCGCTTCGACACGTCATTGTGGCCACCATCTATTATAATGTTTATACTGTAGGTAATGCCAGTCTCTGTTCAAGATTTGTTTATGTACGTGAATGTGTGAAGTATAACAAACAATGCATTAAAATTCCACTGATTTCCTGAAATAAACTTTGCATTACAGGATGATCATAGCACAGCTCTTTAATAATGAGCTGAACTCTCCTTGCTTTATGCAGTATTGGATTACCACAATATGTAACTTATTCTATTCTAGGTAACACTTTATTTTGATGGTCCATTTGAGTATTAGTAGACTGTCTGCTTAATATCTGTTGATACTGACATTTAACAGTCCTTCAACAGACATTTAACTGACTATAAGAAACTTTGCAAGTACATGTCAACTTACACTAACCCCAACCCTAACCCTAACCTAACAGTCTACTTATAATCTAATGAAAATTAATTGACATGTAGATGCAATGTAACTTATATTCAACAAACGGACCATCGAAATAAAGTGTGACCCTATTCTACACTGGAGAAGAGAGAAGAACAAAGTATCACTGCTTGAACTGATTCTGAAATGTTTAGCATTTTTTTCTGAATGGATTAATTAATACAAATCAGACTCAGTGTGCAAGGTTTGATAACGTGATGACTTTTTCACATATGAATACGAAAAAAACATGAAACTTTCGGTTTTCAATGTGCAAAGAACTTAAGCCACATAATTTTTATGTAGATATCGGTAAATAATGTATTAAACATTCCAATGCATTCTATGGCACCTTTAACAGCTACCACCAGTAAAACAAAAGAATGCAAATTATGAAATATCTTGTGGATTTGTGGATAGTGGATTTGGTGCTTTAAGGGGTCAGCAATCATAATACTGATTTTGAAGACACTGGAAACAATATTTTTGAGAATATAGTTGAGATTGTGAATATGAGCCAGATACTGCTTATGCTTTGCGAGAGTATAATGTGATGATTTATTATTATTACTACATTTTCTAAAATGTTCTACTAAAGCAAAAAAATACACTGTAAAAAAAAACACTGGGTTCCACACAATAGATTTGTGTTGGGACAACATGAAGGAATTAAATTAACTTATTTGTTTTTACAAATTTAAGTTGACTGAACATAAAACAATTAAGTTGTCCCCCTCAAAAAAATTGAGAATGGTGTTGTTTCAACTCATTTTAAATAATAGTAGTTTGTACTACGGCTGCACGATATTGGAAAAATCTGACATTGCTTTATTTTGTTTTTCTGCTATATTTATTTCGATATGAATATAAGCATTTCATCAGATGATTAATGTCATGGTCACCAGCAATCCAGCCTGTGCAGATCGCAGAAGAACTACAAATCTGCCACTTTAAAGAACTACATATCCAGTCATGCACCGCTCACACGCACCTGTTCTTCATTTGGTTGATTACACACACACAGCTGCTCATGAACTGATTATGACTTTATAAACACCACAAACACACACACACACACACACACACACACACACACACACACACACACACACACACACATGTTTGTTTTTGTGAAAAGTGGGTACATTACATAGACTTCCATTCATTTTATACAGATCAAACCGTAAATTATATTGCCCTCACCCCACCCTACCCCTAAACCCAACCATCACAGGAGACAGTGTACAGCTTTACTCCCTGAAAAAACTCATCCTGTGTGATTTATAGGCTTTTTGAGAAGTGAGGACGTCACCAATGTCCTCATATTTCACCTCCGTTTTGTAATACCTGTGTCATACCTATGTCATTATACAGATTTGTGTCCTGATATGTCACAAAAACACGTACACACACACACACACACACACACACACACACACACACACACACACACACACACACACATCAGTGCTGAGTCTTGTTTATCTGTTACTGTGAACATTACAACACGTTTCTCTTGCTTTGCAGTGTTTTGACCCTTGCCTTGTTTGTTTGTTTATGCCGTCTGCTGCCTGCCTGTACTGACCATTCGCCTGTGTATTGATCACGACTCTGGATTGTCGTATACATCTGTTTGTTCCTGTGTTGACTGTTGCTTGCCTGAGAATTCTCCTAATAAACCCTGCATTTGGATCCGCACCTCTGTTGTCAGCGTCCCATTCACATTACAACTTAAATAGTTCAATTTGGAAAGTACTCATAATTTTATATTGATTGGGATGATTTCGTAGGCCAGATAATCTGCATAAGTCTAGTTGTTGATTTTTTATTTTTTTTTGGTCAGTCTAACTGTGTTGAAGTATAAGTTTAATAATCAGATGTAAGCAAATAAAACTACATAGTCTTCATTGGATAAAAATTAAATGAAATACATTTTCATTATTATAATTTCTTGTACACAAATTATTTAAAGGCCTTGAAAACATATCAAACAAGCCTTCTTTCACTCTATTAAGGTTAAACTTCACAATCTCTCAACAATATTCCTGGTCAGCTATAATTCCACTCAAATTTCCTGAGGGATAAATAAACTAAAGCTGAACTTGGCATTGCAGATCCTGTGATGTGACTATTGCGAATGATTACATTGCGAAATTGATGCTGCAATGATATATTGTGCAGCCCTAGTTTGTACAAACAGCAAATGTCAATTTTGATTGGATTTACTTGGAGATTCTACTTGGAGGTTGAGATCTGAGAAAATTAACAGCAGCTTTTCCTTCCTTTCTCAATAATAAATTGATTATTTAATATAATTACATTTTATTTGTAAACAGATAATGTATTATACTTATTTATTTATCATCCTTCATATCATTTTTAGGTTGGGCTTAGTCGACCGACTGAGGCATGTGGGAGAAATGGATGTACATGAAGCCCACAGATGGATGAATAGAGTCAGGGATAGACTTCTATAGATAGAAGTTGCGCCCATTTGTGCTGAGCCATTTTGAAGCCATCAGCCTGAATAAATGATGGTTTGGTGACAGAAGAGTGCGGGGCTGATAGAGATTTCAGCTGAAAATCCACAGCTCTTTTGAAGACGAGCGAGTGGGAAAGTAAAGATAACTACATGCATCTTCATCAACACGGTTTAATCAACAGCTTCCTCAGGATGTAATTTTATACACGTCTCCCTAAAGCTGATTTGAAAGCGGATATGAAGGACTCTTCTCGCATTACTCAACTCCGAGCAAACAAACAACTTTAATCGTTACTTCTGTTTATTGCGATCTCAAACGGATTTTGAATTCCACAGTGGCAAAACACTGCAAAGTCCAATAATCTAGTGCATCTGACTCATAACAGGAGAGGACTGGAGAACGTCAGAGCAGAAAAGTCTTTACTTGGAAGGCAGCTCTGAATATGAATGCTCTCTGATCCGCTGTGAAGAGAGTTTGTCAGAACATTGTTTCATCATCAGTAGTGGAACAAAACAGGCAAGTTTATGTACCAAAGGATTGGTTAGAGTGAATATTTCTAACCAACTCATTCCAAGGTTTTTATCTGTATTTGGATACAGTTTTTTTTCTGTCACTAAGAAAAAACTGAAAAGAGGAGGATTAATTAATACCTAGAGACCTACAGTACAATTTAGACAAAACATTGTTTATTATCTCGTCAGTTTTGTCTTGTCAAGTAAAGAAACTTGTATAAATTAACAGTAAATTAACCACTAGTATCTAATGAACAGCTCTCTAATGAATCATCATTCTGAACAAATCAGTTCATTTAATGATTCAGTGTCTTCAACTCAAATTTACTGATAAAAGATTATGTAATACAAAGTATAACTCTAAAATGTATAAACATTGTTTAAAAATAAGGATATTAAAGGAATTAAGATGCTGATGGCTGTAAAATGCGCCATCATTGTCTTGTGACAAGGGTCCATGCTGAAATTTGCTGTGTTTATGTACACTCACTGTCTACGGCAAGCACAGAAGGGAAAATGCATTGCACAGACATACACACACATGCACACACACACCCACACACACAGCAAACTGTAAAGACAACTAGTACATTCAACTAGGGCTGGGAGATACAGCAAAAAATTACCACGATATCATCTTTCATATCATTCGGTATCGATCATTATTGAATAGTTTTTTCCAATCCATTTAGTAATACCAACATTATTAAGGCAAATAGTTTAATAGTCAAAAATAAATGAATAAGTAATAAAATTATATACATATATATATATTATTATGTCTTATAATAAAATAAACAAAAGCGTAAACGAGACTCTTAAACTTGATAAATAAGCTGTTACAAAGTGTGTGCAATGATAAAGTGTAAACGATAAATATTCAAAGCAAACTTTAAGGTAGATCAACATCTGTAAGATGTCAATAATAATGATACAGTAAACCTCAAACTCTGTAAACAAAACAAAGTATGATAATCAGACCTGAGCTTTCAAGTAAAGTAACCAACCATCATTCAAATACATACTGCAGCATTACAAACTGTGAAGCTGAATGACTATACCCAGCTAACAGGGAACGTTCCCAGAACATTCACTAACGTTCTTTAAAAGTTGTGGAAATGTTAGCACACAATGTTATCAATGGAACGTTTTTAGAATATTCTCATAACGTTCTTGTACTGTTGTTAAAAAACGTTCTTAGAACAATGTTTTAGGAACGTCTTCAGGACATTATTTGTACTTGATGAACGTTGTCACAATGTTGATAAAAAATGTTCTTAGAGCATTATATTTTGGTGAAAATTTAGGTTTTGAAAACGTTGTAAGAACGTTATGCTAACCATAAAAAAACGTTCTAGCAACATTAAGCAAACTGGACATTTCAACGTTGTTAGAATGTTATATTCTGGTAGAAATTTAGGTTTTGAAAACATTGTAAGAACATTACGCTAACCATAAAAAAACGTTCTAGAAACATTAAGCAAACTGGACATTTCAACGTTATTGGAACGTTCCAAACAAACGTTCTTAGAACATTATATTTTAGTGAAAATTTAGGTTTTAAAAACTTTGTAAGAACGTTATGCTAACCATAAAAAAAACGTTCTAGCAACATTAAGCAAACTGGACATTTCAACGTTTTTAGAATGTTATATTTTGGTGGAAATTTAGGTTTTGAAAACGTTGTAAGAACGTTATGCTAACCATAAAAAACGTTCTAGCAACATTAAGCAAACTGGACATTTCAACGTTTTTAGAACATTATATTTTGGTGGAAATTTAGGTTTTGAAAACGTTGTAAAAACGTTACACTAACCATAAAAAAACGTTCTAGCAACTTTAAGCAAACTGGACATTTCAACGTTATTGGAACGTACCAAACAAACGTTCTTAGAATGTTATATTTTGGTGGAAATTTAGGTTTTAAAAACGTAAGAACGTTATGCTAACCATAAAAAAACGTTCTAACAACATTTAGCAAACTGGACATTTCAACATTCTTGGAACGTTACATATAACGTTACGAGAACGTTCTCACAACCTAAATTTGTTAGCTGGGTATTACCCCCTATGACAAAAAAATCTTTCAGATGGGGGGCTAGTGGCTGGGATGCAAGAAACCAAAAAGCCACTCTGGTGACATCCTAACATTCTTTTTTATTTACAATCTCCTCACTGCTGCTAGTCACAGCACTCATTTTCATGTGTGCTGTTATTCCTGAGGTGGTGATGACGAAACGCAACTGGAGTCCGTTCACATGTTGTGTCTAAAAGCATGTGAAAAAGTGCAAGCACATGGATTTCTTCACTATTTTCAATGCGCTTTGTGCTCGCGCTCTCCTGGCGTCTCTCTCGTAGCTAGGTGGCCATCGAACGTTTTCTTAGAAGATGACAAACCTGGAACACCTGGAAAATTCGAGAGCGTCACGTTCGCTCAGCTCGCACATCGTGTGCGCATCGCTCCTCATTGGCGTGCGTTACCCATGCGCCTCCATTGGAAATAACTAGTGATGTCACGATCAGGTTTTTTGCCCTCGAGTCTGAGTCATTTGATTTTGAGTATCTACCGATACCAAAACTCGATCTAATACTTCTATAATACATAAAAAATAATAAAAAAAAAACAGCGAAGAAAGAGATCCAGGATGTTCCTTCTTTTTTATTTAATTCATCTTATTTTAACTTTCAACAACTCTGTCTGTTTGTTGTGTTAAATATAACCTTTTCCTTTCCACCTCTTGCAATCCCAAGTTTGCATCTGTCACAGTTAGCTATAGAAATGTTGTCATCGTCAATTTTATAATACCTCTAGACCACAGACATACTCGCGCTTTCTGCTTCAAGCTGCTTCCGTGTTCTACTTTGCCGCCATTGACTCAATAGCCTATCTGCAACAAATTGTTCAGGCAATAGATACCAATACCATTTTATCAGCCCAGCCCCACATTCAACGTTACAGTAACTCTGTTACACCACAATTACAAATTAATGGAATGGAACGTAAATGGAATATATAGTGCACTATATAGAGATAAATGATAACCGAAGAGTGGGTCATACAGTACATGCAAGTCAACACAAACCACAAAATATGTTGGACCTATTTGAATCACACTGAACGCTGTATTTTAAAACAGAGAAATGGTCAGGCAGAGTCAGCATTGCTATTATAGACTTTGTCTGTCATGAGTCTGATGCACTTTAGCTCAACAATTTTGGCTGGCAGAGCTGTGATAAAAACAAATGCTACTGGCTATTTTTTAAGCTCAAAGGAGCTACTTGATATGTCCTGCCCCGTCTTCATGATTCAGCTGAAACTGTCACACATCAGACAAAGCTGCGCATTCCAATGCACTTCAGGGGACCTTTCAGTTCTACTCATTGTCCGGAATTGCCTTCGCTTCATTTGAGTTATTTTCTCCTGTAGACTCTTTTTGGGAGGGATGAGTTGCCTTATCATATTTTTTAATAGATCTACTATCATATAAGAGCAATTCCAGAGTAATGGATGTGACATTTGCAATAAAAACTCAAAACATAAATTCACAGAGAAAGTATGGGTAACATTATATTGAAATATCTGTTTATATTTTCCAAAACAACTAAGCACAGAGTTATGGGATGAAAAAAATATCTGTAAACATTTTTTAAATTTTAAATGAGGAAAATAAACATGCCTTGAGGATGTGAGTTTACAGTGTACAACATACTTTGTAGAAATTCTGTGAATTAAACCACACAACCCAACAGAAATAATGCTAATCAAAAGGATTAGAGTCGGCTCAAAATAGAACACAAATGATTGATTTTATTTTATTTGACATTTTTGCATTTATGAGGAAAAAGCTTCATTATGGATGTGATACCTCTGTAACAGATGTGAAATTGCCTTGTGTGACTTTGGTAAATAAAATATAATTGTTTGAAAACATTAACATTGTAAAGTATTTTTACAGTACTACAAAATACAAGCCTGCACAATTTTTTTTTAACTGTTATTTTTGGTGAATACTTTTTTTTTATGACAAGGTTGAAATTTGAGTGGAATTGCTCATAACTGTATGCAATTTCAGAAATACCTGGTTACTTGTTTAGTTCCTGAATGTATCAACATTTTTTTAATTCATTGGTTTAATATTTTTTAAAGGACTCTCACATCTTTTTTTAAAGGACTCACATTTTTTTTTAAAGGAAATTCACTTTATGCCTCTGTAAAATCTAGACTTGAATTAAATCTGAAGTAAATCTCTCTTAGAATCCTGCCTAGCTAATTAAATTTGAGAAACAAACTAGCTGTATAAATATTAAAATTTACTTTTAACTTCATTAATTTTCCTTCAGCTTAGTCCCTTTCATTAGGGGTCGCCACAGTGGAATGATCCACTAACTTAACCAGCATATGTTTTACACAGCGGATGCCCTTTTAGCTGCAACCCAGTACTGGGAAACACCCAAACACTCTCATTCACACACATAGAGTGCATCCAGAAAGTGTTCATAGCGTTTCACTTTTTCCACATTTTTTTGCGTTACAGCCTTATTTCAAAATGAATTAAATTCATTTATTTCCTCAAAATTCTACACACAATACCCCATAATGGCAATGTGAAAAAAGGTTTTTTGAAGTTGTTGCAAATTTATTAAAAATTAAAATTTATGATGAATTGTCGTGAATCTCTAAATTGAGCTCAGGTACATTCTGTTTCCACTGATCATTCTTAAAGGTGCAGTATGTAAGTTTGACACCCAGTGGTTGAACTAGGTATTGCAGTCCTGAATCATAATAAAGGTACGCCGGGTTGCCAGTTTGAGGGATTTTAAACTGTGTTCTAAATAAAAGCAACGACACGCGATTGAGGGAATATTCTCCATATTAAAAGGAGTTTTGGTTCTAACCAACACCTCGAATTGATTTATTAGAAGCGGCTTCTATTTCTCACAGCTGAACAACAGAAACCTATGACAGATCACCTCAGGTAAGCCTCGTGTGCTTTATTCAGTGCTAAATGCTAACCATGCGAGTTTGAATGCATTTTACATGACGTGTATTACCATATACTGAAAGCAGAAAGTTCACTTCACCTTTAATGATGTTAAAGAGGGTTAACATGTATTAAACAGATTCTAAACCTTACCGTTTTGTGAGTGAGTGCATATTCTGTGCTTCTGAAAGGCTGTATTTAAATTTCTGCCGTGTTTTGTGGTGCAAACAGCCAAATGGCTCATCACTCATAACAATCTCGTCACAGCGTGTTGTTAGGACACGCGATGTAACCTGCTCACGTTCCTAATATTTATGTCATTTGCTAATTAACGTCATGTGGAACTGAATCTGTCTCATTTTGACATCTGATACTTTCCACTACACTGTAGCATTTCGCTCATGGACGCATGCTTTCAGAGTCTTTATGAATGAATGAATGAATGAAATATGCTGTTTTCCAACAAGGCAACCCGGGGTGCTGAATTATAATTGGCTAAACTGGCATGTGCATGTGAAAATTACCTAAACAAAGACATCGTTCCGGCACGGAAAAAAACATTTTCAAAGCAGAATATCTGACTTCAGCATTGTTTGTCAGTTAAACAAGTATGTTCACTTGGGATGTTTCTTAAATATCTGCACACATATTATTGTATTTTTATGCTTTAGAAGAGTCAAAAACTTACATACAGCACCTTTAAGATTTTTCAGCAGCCTAATTGGAGTTCACCTGTGGTAAATTCAGTTGATTGGACATGATTTGAAAAGGCATACACCTGTCTATATAAAGTCTCAGGGTTGACAGTACATGTCAAGGCACAAACCAAGCATAAAGACAAAGGAATTGTCTGTAGACCTCCAAGACAGGATTGTCTCGAGGCACAAGCCTGGGGAAGGTTACAGAAACATTTCTGCTGCTCTGAAAGTCCCAATGAGCACAGTGGCCTCCATCATCCATAAGCGGAAGATGTTTGGAACCACCAGGACTCTTCCTAGAGCTGGCCGGCCATCTTAGCTGAGGGATCGGGGGAGAAGGGCTTTAGTCAGGAAGGTGATCAATAACCCCATGGTCACTCTGTCTGAGCTCCAGTGTTCTTTTGTGGAGAGAGGAGAACCTTACAAAAGGACAGACATCTGTACAGCAATCCACCAATCAGGCCTGTATGGTAGAGTGGCCAGACGGAAGCCACTCCCCACCTGGAATTTGCCAAAAGGCATCTGAAGGACTCTCAGACCGTAAGAGACAAAATCCTCTGGTCTGATGAGACTAAAATTGAACTCTTCGGAGTAAATGCCAGGCGTTACATTTGGAGAAAACTAGGCACCGCTCATCACAAGGCTAATACCATCCCTACAGTGAAGCATGGTGGTGGCAGCATCATGCTGTGGGGATGTTTTTCAGCAGCAGGAACTGGAAGACTAGTCAGGATAGAGGGAAAGATGAATGCAGCAATGTACAGAGACATCCTGAATGAAAACCTGCTTCAGAGTGCTCTTGACCTCAGACTGGGGCGACGGTTTATCTTCCAGCAAGACAATGACCCAAAGCACACCGCCAAAATATCAATGGAGTGGCTTCACAACAACTCGGTGAATGTCCTTGAGTGGCCCAGCCAGAGCCCAGACCTACATCCTATTGAACATCTCTGGAGAGATCTGAAAATGGCTGTACACTGTCGCTTCCCATCCAACCTGATAGAGCTTGAGAGGTACTGCAAAGAAGAATGGGCAAAAAGTCCCAAAGACAGCTGTGCCAAGCTTGTGGCATCATATTCAAAAAGGCTTGAGGCTGTAATTGCTGCCAAAGATGCATCAACAAAGTATTGAGCAAAGACTGTGAATACTTACTTTAACTTTTAAACATATTTTAAACATATTATATTTAAACAAATTAATTTTTCAGGGGTAGTGATCAAAGTTTTTACATAACTTTGGTCAAATAAAGAATTAATTTGTTGTATTTAATTTATTGCATTTGAAAAAAATGGTGTTCTGCGACCAACTCTGATTAATTATAAATCTAAAAACACATTTGTTAAAAACAAGTTCAATAGGTCAAACATACCACAGCATACTCAGAAGGTCTTCACAAATACGTCCTTGAGTTCTTTTTTCATGAGAGATGTGATTTGGGAATCCAGTATTTATGCCTGTAATGAGACAAAACGTTCTCCAATGGGAATATGCACACTGCCATGTCACAAAAAAGGACACTCTCTCAGATGCGAATGGGTTTTAAAAGTAAGTGGTTTGTCTTGTGTGTTCTCTTGTAGAGGTGCGGGTCCAGCTTTTTGGCCTGACACAGTCCCAGATGCTCTCATGTCTTATTCATGTAACATTTGGTTCTTGAATGATGCTTGACTTCAGTGTTTTATAGCAGCCTCTACATTGTGACATCACTTTTTAATCTTACAGTGTGTTTTTAAATCCACAAAACATGAGCAGTCTGGAAAACTTTCTCTAAATCTGGAACCTGGGGGTCATCGGTTGAAGTACTTTTTTTCAGAGGTTTTCTTGAACTCCATTTCATCTCACCTCCAGCTTTCAAGTCTCATATTTCTTTTTGGCCTTAATCTTTCGTAAAAGGACACAAAACCGAACACTTAAATTACTGGAAATATACACAGACAGGTGCAATGGGATCCAGCATGAACTTGAACTGCTGAGAGTCTATGATGCATTCTGGGAGTGCAGCGGGTCGTGGGTCAGTAAATATACAGCATTTGTGACATTTGGAATTGCCACACCTACTGTATTTCCATCACTCTGGCTGGAAGGAAAATGGTAAAATCCTTTTTCACCCACCATAAAGTACACAGTGCTATTCACCTCGGACACTTTAACAGCACAAATGGGCTTCATAGATTCATCTAAACATTGCTTGATAACACATACACATGTCCATTCGCAGTGATAAAAATATGAGGGAATTACACCTATTTATGATGATCAAAATTGCCTGTGCAAACACACATAAAAGCGACATAAAAGTGAGTGAGGACGCATGACTCAACTGTCAGTTCAATAACACAGATCAAAGCAATATCTCTCTGCTTCAGGCTCAGCTACAAAATAAAGCAGACTTGAGGCATTTCTAAAACTGGACAAGCTTCCAGAAGTCAATATACCGGCAGGTTTTACAAAACAAAGCTTCCTTTCAAGATGTAATCTCTTATGTTCCCCTCATTAATAAGCTTTGCACAAAGAAATTAGCAGTGGTGGAAAGATTACTAAAAAATCATAATCAAGTAGTAGGAAATAAAGTGCATCAGGACAAAAAAAATAAATAAAAAATCAGTACAGACAAGGCCTTCATGACTTTATAAGGTGAGTGGTATAAAAAAGTACCATCATCGAATTAGTGTATTCCTCTAATTGTCAATTTGTGTGTGTGTGTGTGTGTGTGGGTGTGTTCCAGCCTTGTTTAGTTCACCTATGGCACTTGGATAAAAGCTGTTCTAAAATCTATTTGTCTGTGCCTTGATGGACCTAAAATGGTTCAAACTGATAATGTCTGGGATGAGAAAGTTCTTACCGTAAGCAGTACCGTTACTTGCCAAAATATGTATCGCAAGTAGAGAAAACGTATACTGTATATATATATATATTACTCAAAGAATAAGAAAAGGTATCTCTTTTAAAAGTACCCAGCGCTGGGAAACACCCATACACCTTTTTCATTCACACACATTCATTCACTACAGCCAATTTAGTTTTAGTAGGAAACCAACACGATCTCACGCCAATTCGTAACTTTTTGTTTTAGTGTCGAATTCGAATGATCTCATTCGTACAATTTAGAACAATTTAGTACAATTTACTTATTCCCAGTGATGGTGCCTCATTTTTAAAATCGTACATTTTCATACGACTGAACTTGTACAAATTTGTACAAAGTGAAGTTTATTTATAAATTTATTTTGAGAGGGGCACGTGCTTATGATTGATCGTGGCTGGACCCTCTTTAGCTAACATATGATTCACCAATCAGATGATTCCTAACTCACTATAAATAACCAGAGTTTCTTCAGTTATTTTCGCCTAGAAGAATCCCCCCTTCCACCCCTACTCCTCCACATTTCCCTTTATAGGGCGGCACGGTGGCCCAGTAGTTAGCACTGTTGCCTCACAGCAAGAAAGTCACAGCACTAAAAAATGCACACAAGTACACTTTTTTAAAAACATTTTTTAAACTACTCAAAGTACATTTCCTGAGAAAAACTACTCAATTACAATAATTTGAAAATTTTTAATGAGTTACTTTAAATCACTGGAAATAAAATTAATAAATTATTTAAAGGGGTGGTGCAAAGTGTAATGTTAAGGCCTGGTTGTGTTTATAAGATGCAAAGCAATGTGCGCTCATGCTTCATTTGTAAAAAATCCTGGTATTTTCATATATCTTACTTTGATTATATACTGCTACTCTGCTAACACGAAAATGTCATATGTCCTAGTTCCTCTGAAAGGCCTACTCAAGAGGCTCTGATTGGTCTGAACTGGGAGAGATTTTGGAAGCTGTCCTTTTTCAAATGCTAGATATATATGTTTTATAATTCTCCAAAACATAATTAACCCTTTAACCAGGGCCGCGTGTCCGTGGAGGCCGGCAAGTCACTTCGCGAACCGGTCACTTCTGTTTTCTCCTTCAGGTTTAGGGCGGAGTGATCGTCAATTGCCTACAGCACCAGTTCAGCTTGCTCTGGCCCTGTCTTTAACTGCCCGCTCAACCAAATGGTTGACCATATTTTGACTGACTACATCTTATTGAGAGGATAAGATCCTAACTTAAGTACCTTACTTAACTAAACCTGACTGAGCCATCTCTACCATCTGGTTGAAGTATGTTATACCAAAAAAATCCACTAGTTGTCCTAACTCAATCAACGGCACTCGTCACAACATTGCTTCTACCATTGAAGTCAAAAACAAGGAAATCACTCATGCCATGTGAACTGTTTTTGGTGAAAATTTGCAAAGTAAGCATATTTTTTTGACATATTAACCTCTAAGAGCCTTAACTTTACAAAGTTATGGTGCTTGGTGCGTAATAATTTTTCCAAAACATGCTCAACCAAATGGTTGATTTGGCACTTTATGGTAAAGGTAGAAAAGCAAAACTAATGTTTTCATAATATGCATTTCTGCAGTCAGAATGGACTGAGAAATATTCACTTTTGATCAATTATAGAATAAATATGGCACAGCTTGTTGTTTATTCATTAATATACTGAGATAATTTCTTAAGTATATATATATATATATATATATATATATATATATATATATATATATATATATATATATATATATATATATATATATTTCGACACTTTTAGGATATTTTTGGAGTATAATCAATTCTTAGAACTAATGTGTGAAAATCACAATTTTCAAAGATGATTACCTCTGAAATGGCAAATGCTGGTGTACTAGCATTAGTAGCCTACAATTGTAAGAAATTGATATTTGTTTGTATGTTTGTTTGTTTTTTGCAGTTATTTGATGGATGTCAGCAGTTTCTATGGCACAAGAACACACATCCGTCAGGCCCTTTAATTAAATTGTAAGCACTTCTCTCTTTGTGTCGTGTCCTTTGGAAGCCCAAATACAGAAACAGAACAAGCTCTGTGGAAATAGCAGCGTATTACATTCAGAGATGTTGTTTATGTTCACACAGCTACATCACACATGAACTAAAGTTTAAAATATGATATCGTAGTGGACCACCCCTTTAAGAATCTGTTCTCACCATTTATGCAATTCAAGGAATATCTGTAAAAAGATGCCCCTTGGGAGAGCTAGGGAGCAGCCCCTTGAGGCGTTTCTGGAAGGCTATAGTCCTCAATTCAGAGTATGCAAAAAATGTGCAAAAGCCTCTTGCAGTGGCTGCAGCTTAATGATCAAGTCTCTACAAATAATGTCAAACATGTGAATTTTAAATGTGCCAGGTGACTCACAGTTACCAAGTGCAAATTTGAGGGATTTTTTTTATTAGATACATGAAGGTATGCAATGTTCACATAAAGAGTATTTTCAATTTTAGTTTGTGTAATGTAAAGAAAACACAGCTAATTTACTAGTTAAATGTGTTTCCTGCTGGTTAAATGCTGAAAGTCAAACGTGTTTCATACATCCTAAAAAGTGAAGCCAAATTATTTACAGTATATTCCATAGTGGATTCTGACATCCCACAGTCCAAAGACATGCGCTATAGGTGAATTGAGTAGGCTAAATTGTCCGTAGTGTATGAATGTGAATGAGTGTGTATGGATGTTTCCCAGAGATGGGTTGCAGATGGAAGGGCATCCGCTGCATAAAACATGTGCTGGATAAGTTGGCGGTTCATTCCGCTGTGGCGACCCCGGATTAATAAAGGGACTAAGCCGAAAAGAGAATGAATGGATGGATGATTCTGACATACTGCTCTGTCAGAAATAATGATACAACAGCTAACATTTTCTTTAAAGGTAAATATTAGTACCTAGTGTACATATATCAGTACACTGGAGTGTAAAAATGTACCTTCTGAAAACGTACTGAACCCAGCGGCAGCTTTTGTATCATTATTTTTTGAGAGGTCAATGCTCACTTCATCTAAGTAGACCACTGATGCCACACAAAAGGATGAATAAATGCCAGAAATTTCTGTCTGGCTTCATGACGTACACTTCTGTGTGTTCCTTATTGAAAGTATCTTGAGTCCTGTCAACCACTTCTAAGATCCTTGGTGCTTTTGTGTCCTTGAAGCTTAAAAGCTTCTGTTCGCTGTAAAAATCCAGTCTTTACATTTTCCACTATTGTGCTTTGAAGAATAAAGGACACTCATACGTGTTTAGAATGACACCAGGGTGAGTAAATGATGACAGAACTGACTCACAAGTCAAGGGCGCATTTTATAACTCTACAGTTCATCCTACTCATAATCCTAATCATAATAATGGCTTCATGGAAGAATGTGCTTTAATTAATCACACACAACTGTAAAAAAAAACTACATCCTAAATGTAGTTATTTGGCTCATATATTCAGTTCCATTGCCCTCTCTATGACGTGTCCTCGATGATTCTTTTTTTTTTGGATGTAACCCAGCCAGGCAATATGGCAGCCGTCCCATCTGACTAACAACCTCAGGGACCCAGGTCTAAATTTCGCAATACTCCTCCATTCGTTTAGACCAAGACAGTTTAGTAATTACGCTGGTGTATTTAGAGCAGTGAGAACATGGCACGGTGTTGCTTGAGTGATTTCGTATTACGTGCAGAGTAATTCATCTTGACTAAGAGTCTCATTTACTTACAATCCACTATTAGGAATGATGAAGCATGCGCCTTAATCCTTTATTTGAAGATGGAGATGTTTGACTAAAGAGTAAAAAAAACTGTTTCTATTAGAAACAGGCACAACTATCAATCTGAAGCTTTTGGGGAAGGCACGCACACACTCATTTGCCATCCCAAATTGAGTTGATTCCCATTTGTTCCAGCCAGGGCACAATTTAATCATATCACATCTATTATCCAAAACAGTTTTTGATGTAGGATCACAGCAGCAGCAATATTAGCAGGATCATGATTTATGCATGTGCATGCGTGTATCTGTATGCCTGCAATAATGGCTTGTCTCAAGTAGGGTCAGACAACCCCTAAACAGACCATTGGCACTGTCGCCATAGCAACAGCTAGACCTGCCATCCCCCTCAACCATTGCCAACGCATGAGAGACATCAGATTATGACACACAAACACAACACTTGTCCTTTAAACTCAACATGGGATCTAGAACGCTGGACAGCACATCTTCACCTCGACCCGGACCCTACAGAGCTGCTCACGGGGGTCTGTGCGCTCATCTATTGAAGCCACGCAAGCTGAACATGTAGAGAACAGCCAGAGGCCTGACGTCCAGACCTCACCCACTGGGCCTTTATACAGAGTCAATGCCTGAAGAGCATGGTGCTCCATATAAAACAAACCACTACACAACAACACGTCGAGCTAAGAGCTGCCTGGAAATAAAAGGCGTATTTTGTACGTGTTTTGTAATTCACCAATCTTTTCTTAAAGTTTAGTGCAGTTGCATTCTGGGTGTGAATTCATATATATATGCCAATTAATTTGCAATTTTTGTTAATTAGCATATTACATTTCATTAAAAAAAAAAGCTCATTGGATGAACTCAATTTAATTGAGGGCAGGATTTCAATCCAATAAGTTTGTTTAGCAGCAACTAAAAAATATTTTCACGATTAAACGCAATTGAGTTGGTACAATATGATGTTATCAAATAAAAGTTTAATACATTTGTATTTTTATTCAACTTAAACTAGTGATGTGACGTTATGCACCAAGACCAATCACATGATCAGTGACATCCGAAGCTTCATTTTCGCCTATCCGCTTGTTAAATTTTCAAGTATCTCACCAGTTTTATCATCCCTTCACTGGCTCCCAGTCTAATTGAGGTTTAAGTAAAAGTTATTGTTATTTGTTTTTAAAGGTTTGAATGGTCTGGCACCTACATCGGTGAGCTTCTTCACTGGCATACTTCATCGAGGCCAATCAGGTCAGAAAAACATTTTCAGCTAGTTGTTCCCAAAGTGAAGTTTAATTTTAAACTAATTTCGAGAGGAGCATGTGCTCATGATTGACCCAGCTGGCCCACATTAGCTAATCATGATCTTCCAATCAAAGCACCCCAAGTCACTATATATATATATCCTTATTTCCTCTCTACATCTATCTTCATTTTGAAGAAACCCCCCTCCTCCCCTTCTTCCACCTTTATCCAGAATGGGCGGCACGGTGGCCCAGTGACTAGCACTGTTGCCTCACAGCAAGAATACCAGTGGCGTCAGGTCCTTGCTGGGTCATCTGGTATTTCTGTGCGGAGTTTGCATATTCTCCCCGTGTCCGCGTGGGTTTCCCCCGGGTTCCCCGGTTTCCTCCCACCGGCCAAATATGCTCTATAATAAGCCTAAATCTTTTTCTAATGTCTTACTCTCAAGAAGTTCACCTTGGCCTCAGCAGCGGGGGAGTTTGAGATCGACCTGAGCTCAATTTCCCCTCGCCATGTGAAAGGGGGGAGCCCTGGGCCCGAGGATCCGTTGAGCTCAGGGCTCTCTCCCGGGACAGCATGCCAAACAAGCTATGTGATAAATCATGAGCTAAGTGTGAACTCTTGAATCACGGTTAAAATCAAGAGGTGACAGGGCTTTTTCTGTCACAGCCCCTCGTCTGTGGAATGGTCTGCCTTTACATATTAGGTCATGCTCTTCCCTTAGTGCTTTTAAGTCTCATTTAAAAAATCACCTTCTGTCTCTTGCTTTTTGATTGCTACTAATTAATTTTAATCTGTTTTACATATTTTGCTTGTATATATAAAAGTATAGATTTGTATGCTGGTCTTTTTGTAAAGCACTTTGGTCAACATCTGTTGTTTTTAAATGTGCTCTATAAATAAAGCAAACAAACAAACAAACAAGTGTGACGTCATGCGAAGTGGCTTCCGGGTCCAAGTGCTCCATCAAACTGTATGGGGAGACTCAACAAATGGTAATAATAAACATTTACAAAGCGATGTAATACTTTCGAAAATCACGATCACAATACAGTATATATATCCATGCCTAATATTCGATGGCCAGAAAGTGATTACTTTTTTTATAATTTGTTAAAGTATTGGTGTTTGTGATGCAGCAAGTCCAGAGACTGATGTGTACATCATGATTTTATATAAAATTCACTTTAATGTGTGACAGGACTAAAAAGTGGTCATGAACTAACATTTTCTCAATTGAAATGAGTAGCAGCTTGGACCCGGAAAAAGTATTCCAGACGTCACCGATACGTCACGACTTAACAAGTGGATACCCATGTGACTGCTTCAAATTTTGATTCAAAGGTGTAAACACCCTTGTGGGTTAGAAAATGTATAGTGAGAGATTAGGTGTCGATTACATACATTTCTACTGTTTCAAAGCACTGCACTGGTCCCACGCATCAGTAATTCAACTAAAATACAATAGTAATTTATAATAAAAAGCTTTTGGACCATACTAAAGTGTATTAGTGTATTATTTACAAACAAATTTAAAGAAGGCCACTGCATATTGTAGCATAATGTGTAACAAAGGCCAGCTGACGAGTGCAGTCTAAAAGCCTCAGTCTAATAGCCTCCTCCTTAGAGCATTCGCCTCCCAAGCATGAATCGCCGGTTCGATCCCCACTTGGAATAAATGGGTGGGTGTAAGACCAGTTGGAATACGATAAACATAAATATTTTTGAATACCTTGAATTTTACTACAGTCATCTGTGGTGTAATGTAACCTTATATGTAAAAAACTACAGTATTTGAATAATTTGTTTATAGTACTATTGTTGTATTACTACATGAATGAGTTGGTCAGTTGTAATTGTTTGACAATTTTGCAACACAGTGCTTTCTCACACTTTAACCAGCAGAGGTCCTCATCGAGTACTGATTTGGAGTAACAAACCTTTTTCCGATACAATTGAGTCGACCATTTTACTGGTTCAGAAAGCTTAATTTCACCATCACTAACCTAAACTCAAGTGTCTGATAATATCATGTATGTTTATTATGTGTCATACATTTCGAAGTCTGTTAGTTTTATTTGAAGTTATCTTAAATGAACTAAAAGAGCCACTTTAAGCAAATTTCACGAGCTACATATACAGTTGATTGAGACTGGTCTCAGAATTAATTTTAGGACAGTTATTGCTCACTGAGCAAAGCAACAAACTGCACTTTTGCTAATTAACCTGCCAACACCCAAAGCATGGGTGCTTCTGCAAGGTGGTAATCTAAAAAGTCTTTACATCAACATGTAATTACATGAAAATTTTCTAAATCCTCAAACTAAAGTGAAGATTAAACTTATTAACAAGTCTTTCTATTACCTTTAACCACCTAAGATTACTTTTATTGTCAACATTCCTCTCTCTTAATTCAATCCGCAAAGCATGCTAGATACTAATCCCCTAACCGTGTAATTGAACCAACACAATTTCTTCATGTTGTCCCAACACAAAATGCTTAAATTAATTTAATGGTTTACAAATTTAAGTGGACTGAACTTAAAACAGAAATTGGCCAAAGAAATTACAAGAATTGTGTTGATTCAGCTCATTTTAAATAAGTAGTTTGAACAAGCAGAACTAATCATTTTTTTGAGTGTTGTCTGAGATCCCCAAAAGAAAATTTTAAGTCATAAATAAATGCAAACAATATAGACCAGGGGTGTCCAAACTTGGTCCTGGAGGCCGGTGTCCAGCATATTTCACTTCCAACCCCATTAGGGTACAGTATATGCACAGTTGTGTTTCTTCCCATACCGATAAACTTCCGGTGAATGGTTAATGTGACTTTTATTAAATTTTTTAAGGTTTCTTTTACAGCATCAATGTTATAATGTAATTAAAATACAACCAGTTAAATAGACTTCAGCATTCATCTAGTTGTTAAAGCGTAAACCGAGATGAAAAGCCATTTACATCAGCAGGCGAGCGCAGAAACTCCATTGAAAATACTGGGGTAAAATAAATGTTCATATTTTAAAGACATGGCAGTGGAAAATGTAATTTAATGAAGTGCTTCTTGTACATTCTGAGACCCACTTTATATCGTATATCACTCAGCCAGTGGAGATTGTTGATTTTTAAAGAAAACAGACCTTAAACATGGTGATTTCGTAATGGCATACAGTTCACCGGAAGTGCTTGACAAAGGTTACTAAAAAATTAAAAGTCCTTCCGCATACTTCTGCATATACCCTATTAAACATGCCTGAACCAGGATCCAAGCTCTTTCTAGGTGTACTAGAAACATCAGGCAGGAGTGTTGAAGGAAGTTGGAGCTAAACTATGCAGGACACCAGCCCTCCAGGACTGAGTTTGGACACCCCTGGTATAGTCATTACAAATAGTTGGTTTAGAAATAAATATTTGATCTTACAAAATTGATTGACACGTGTGTGTGTGTGTGTGTGTGTGTGTGTGTGTGTGTGTGTGTGTGTGTGTGTGTGTGTGTGTGTGTGTGTGTGTGTGTGTGTGTGTGTGTGTGTGTGTGTGTGCGTGTGCGTGTGTGTGTGTGGGCTAACTACTAAATAATACATGTATACAGTATGAGTGTGCCTATGCATTTATTTGGGGGTAAATATATTATGACATAATTTTCATTTTCATGTGAACTATTGTTTATACAGAAATAAATAAATAAAAAGCCTATTTTTGACCTTAGCATTAGCCAATAATCTTCTAAATGTTCCATCTGTGGCATGTTTTGCTGAAGCATTAAGCACAGCTGAGTACACAATCATTTCAATCTTTTAAAGCTCAGCATTCTGTCTAAGTGTATGTACAGTACATGGGGAAAAAGTGTGCGAATACCCCACTCTAACACCCCCTTGTTTGGCTAATTCAGAAGCACGGAAAACTGACAGTCCATAATGAAGCCCACAAACATACAATCCCCTTCAATTTTTTTTTTTTTCAGTAGAACTTGGTGTTACAAAGAGTTGAGTGGTGTTCATGACAATATAAAATGGTCTGCACGAAGCTTGTTAAAAAAAAACTTCACTTCTACTAGAAATTCCATTTAAAATACTACCATAAAAAACATACCATTGGGATTAACTGCATTTATCGTGACACCAACAATAGAAAGCATTAAAGGGGTAGTTCAGCCAAAAATGAAAATTCTGTCATCATTTAGTCACAACTGACTTGGTCCAAACTAGTTTCATTCATTAATTTTCCTTCGGCTTAGTTGCTTATTCATCAGGGGTCGCCACAGCGGAATAAACCGCAACTTATCCAGCATTTGTTTTACACAGCGGATACTCTTCCAGCTGCAACCCAGTACTGGGAAACATCCATACACTCTCACATACACACACATTCACTACAGACAATTTAGTTCATCCAATTCACTTATAGCACATGTCTTTGGACTTCAATCTTTGGAAACCTGAGCACCCGGAGCAAACCCACGCGAACATGGGGAGAACGTGCAAACTCCACACAGAAATGCCAACTGACCAAGCCAGGACTTAAACCAGCAACATTCTTGCTGTGAGGCGACAGTGCTAACCACTGAGCCATGAACAATGATATTTTGATGAAATTGAAAACCAATAACTACTGACTCCCATAGTATTTTTTTTTTCCTAGACAGGCCAGATCAGAATTTTTGTTTATATATTATATTATTATATTATAATTGCATAATTGTAAGTAATATCTTACAATACTCATTTTCAGTTTGAACCAAGAAATGTGCAATTGCAAATTTTTATCTCACCGTATTAAAAATAAAATGTAGAATTAGAAGATATAAACTCAGAATTGTGAGGAAAAAAAGAGTAGAAAATCATCAGAACTGTGAGATATAATTACAGTTTTGGGAGATGTAAATTCAGAATTGCTGGAAATAAAGTAAACATTCTGAAAATATTAACTAAGAAAATAAAGGGAGTTTTAGTTGCCTAAAGAACTTTTTAATCAACAGTTCCTAAAATACCTTTTTACTTAAAAATAACAAATATTTTATTGGCATCAATAGTTATTTTTTAACAAAAACTTTCCATTTCTCAACTTTTCATTCCTCTTCTTCATTGAGGTTGGCTGAATTTTAAAATACACTAGAAAGAATGGGGTGAAGGGTCCCTGGAACTGTTCACAAACCAAGGGAATCAAAAATTATTTTGGTGGGCCAAACAAATATGTTCTAATACAGAGATGCCCAAAGTACGGCCCGCGGGCCAAAGTTGGCCATTTTGTAAACTTTGATTTGGCCCAACATGCCATCTGAGAGTAGAGTGAGGACGATGGAAAGGGTTGGGGTGAATGCCTTTAACACAGAGATTATCATTTCTAATTTGATGTAACCTTTTTTGTTTGGTTTATTGCAGAGCTACAAAAAATAAACAAACTGAAAATAAATGTTGTAAATGAATCTGAAATACTGTCACTCGACAGATAGAGGACTATGCAGAAGACATTGGCGAGCAAATCAAGGCAAAAACTAGAGTAATTCTGTTATAAATTAGTTAATTAATAAGTTCATTAAATAAGTTCATTATAACATGTAAATAACTGTATTAGTTTTCTGGTCATTTTTTATATATTGTTAAAATAATTAGGAAATTACCCATGGCAACTATATTTACCTTTGGCCCACTAGCCTCAATCAAGTTTGGTTTTTGGCCTTTCATAAGAAAAGGTTTGGGCACCTCTGCTCTAATTAGACAATGTGAAATGTGGAATTTTATAAAATGTGAAATGCTATTACAGAAACATTAAAGCATCTCCAATTATTTTAGCTATTTTTAACAAACTCTCTCCAAGTCCTATAATTTAATGATGTATAAAATAATTATTCTGCTTTTAAACTTTAATTTGATTCAGTGCAACTCATTGCCCGCACTATTTTTATACTTTCTGCTCATCTCAGTCATTGCATCTTAATCTGTTTCCTTAATTGTGAAAAAGGCATTATTTATGCGATAGCGCCCTCTTGTCCTAACATTATTTCATTACAATATCATGTGCAAATGTACAAGGTGCAGCATCACCGCCATCATCTGGATGATAACAGAAGTACTTGCTCATCCAGAATATTTTGCTCTCTTTTGTATTTATTTATTTATTTATTTATTTATAGACAGGACTGCATACAAAACAGATCATGGACATGATGATCTTGACATAAAGTGAAATGCTAGACCTTCATCTATAAAAAGTGCCTTTTTATTTCACATTTACCTTCAATTTATGATTAAAAACTTTAAAAAGTGCCATGAAAAACGATGAAAACTGACACCGACCTTGTGAACCTGTAGTTTTATAGCGTAGCCTAAATCCTCCAGAGAGGTCTCGGACTCTGCAACACACCAGCTTGCTGAAAGCCAATGAGAAGCGGCAGGTAAATGATGAGGATGGTATTTTTTTCACTCTGTCTCTCTCAGGGTGCCGTTATATTTGTTCTCTGTGGTTTTCACAGTGTGAGCCACTTCTCAGTAAAGCGTGATAGACTCTCGCTTTGAGAAGCAGCAGGTGAATGTGACTCAGTATCGATTCTTTGCTCTTGTTTCGGCTGATGTGATGTTTACGTATGTGTGCATTGCTCATTCATGACTTTGTTTTTTTTAGGTGTGACTAAAGCATCAGGTCGAATTACGGTGACGTTTTTCACAATAATCTACGCTTTATCAATTAAACTGTTAATTCACCTTATATCCTTTATGCCCGGTGATGACGCTTTGCGCAAATTGTCAGAGTAACTTTCCTTAAACTGTAAACAAATCAGTAGGCCACTTGGGCTAAAGTGCTTCATAATGGGTAAAGTGAAGTCTCATTGAAGTGAAGGAGTATCAAGTGAAGTGGTATCATTCTCCCTACTGTTCAATCACTAATTTAAAGGGAACTTATTAGAATTAAGAATTACTTTTTAACACACTATTTTCGTAAAAGAAATTATATGCATGAGCAATATCACACGCGTAGCAGTGCGATATGGCTGTATATCGGCACCAGTGGAAGGCGCGTAGGCTTAAGGCTACGAGTGTGATATTGCGTTTATACAACAATTCAACGGCATATTCGTGTATATAAAAGAGAAAATAAAACACGAAGAGTCTCAAAATTCTTTTGCAAGAGGAACTACTTCCCTCCGCTGTTATCTGCAGCTGACATCAGAACAGCAGAAAGCATTGCTACTTCACAAACGTTACTTCAGAGCTACTGTCTGAATGATTCTCTAGTGTAATATCTAAAGTGATGACAAAACAGGTGATTTTGTTCACATTTTAAGATTATATGGTGAACGGCATAAATCAGTCTACAGAGATTTCCCAGTGTTTCTCTGTTGCAATCGGGAGATCACAATAGCTGTCTCATTTCAGAGGCTGCATCCTCCGAAGGATGCAGACTTCAAAGGTGAGTCCTTCGAAGTCCACACAGTACACATTACCTGGGAAATGAAGGACGCATTTTGAGGCTACGTTTGAAGGAGCCTTCAATTTTTTTTTAAATGAGACAGCCTTCATCGTGCCGCGATGACTCAGCGCACTTCGAATGCATCCTTCGGAGGATGCAGCATCTGAAATGAGATACAGCTACAAAATAACCCCGAAGAAGTCAGAGCAAAGCAAGCACTACCAGATTATGCTATAAATACAGCACTACAAAATACAAAAGAGAGAGATCGAATGTCATTTACCTGTTCTGTAATGATTTGTTCAGCTGTAGTTTGAAATGTATGCTGAGAAAATGCTGTTTTTCTCCCCTAAGACTTATTATGCAGTCTCTGTCGCCATCTTGTGGTGTAAGGTCAACCACCTTTTCTCTACTTAGTATGACATGAAGGTCAACAATGCCCTGAATCCGAAATTATGAATATTCAAAATAGGCACTATCCTTATAAATAAACTGCATAGATGCAATCTAAAAACAACTACATTGTCGACTAAAAAAGCCTCAAAAGTACATTATGTTGTCCAACAGCTGCAATATTTTTCAAACTGTAGTTCTCTGCTTGCCACTTGTGTGGACAGAGTAATACACAAGGGTGAAGAGGTTGTACGAGTGTTGATATTACTTTAATATCTCACAGCCATCAGCCAATCAGATTCGAGAGCCAGACAGGACCGTTGTATAAAAAGTGAATATATTCTAGACTCTAGAGGAAAAGAACACAGGAAACACAAAACATCTCTTGCCACAGATTTCCTCGAGATGCTAATTTCACATCAAAACGCCATTTTCATGACTGAAAAAAAAATCATCTCTCATTCAGTTTTCAGTACCAATAAGGATTATTTGAAGGACAACCTTATAAGTTTAGGCTTACATGATTTTTTTCATTACTTTTTAATGAAAGCTCTCCAAAACCATAATTTAAAACACTGCAGGAATATTTGGAAAACCTGATTATCTGTTTCTTCCAAGTTTGAATTGTCCTACATAGCAAAAGCTATCCTGCAAACAAGCCTTAGGGCTAGCATCTGAGCCGACAGTGGCCTGCCAGCGTAGGGCTATTGAGAGTTTGCTCACTGGCTGAATTGTCCCCTTGATCCTGGCACCACATGGGTGATGCAGCCCTCATTCATCATCAATTTTCAATAACGCTCAGTTAATCACTTAATTGTATAATTAACTTCATCAATGCGTCTGTGTTTTTTAATCTAATTCTATAATTGAAAAAACCTCATTTGAGGGTGCAAAGCTAATAAATTCAGCATTGAAGTTTCAACCTTTTTTGACTGCTGATTTAATGTTGAATCACTGAAAGTCAGCTATATGGGAATCAGCCTCAACAGCAGGTAAAGTTTCAAATAGATCAGATTTTAGTTGTGTGAGAGGTTTGTCAGTGTTAAAAGAAAGAGACAAAAATAACAGGAAAGGTGTACTCACAAACAACACAATAAAACAAGAAACTCTTAAAGTCTGTTGAAAGCATACAGTTCAATGTGCCATACCCTTAAAACAGTCCAAAAGTAAAGGTGTGCTGTAAAAGTCCTAGAGTGATAGTCCACCATACAATCCAAAACAGTGATATGATAACACACAAGTTTGCAAGAATATTCTGGAAAGGTACACAGTAAGTTCAGACAAAAGGTGGCAGTGTAGTGGTTTACCAATCTAAATATTGCTGAACTCATTAAGTGGAGAATTATACAGGTGTCTATGGTGTATTTATTTTAATGATTTTGTAGTTTTTTAAGTAAGACTTAAATATCAATGAAGCAGAGGGTGTGACAGATCTTTTTTTTTGTATTGTTTTTCACTGGTTGTTGATAAAAATAATCAACAGCATGCATCACTAAAGAGACATTTAAAAAATGACATGCAGAAACAGGCATGGGTTCATTGCTAGATTAATAAGATTAACAAATGTATATAGAAAACAGGAATCACTGTATTTTGATAGGGACGACATGGTGGCTCGGTGGTTAGCACTGTCGCCTCACAGCAAGAAGGTCACTGGTTCGAGTCTCGGCTGGGTCAGTTAGCATTTCTGTGTGGAGTTTGCATGTTCTCCCGTGTTCGTTTGGGTTTCCTCCGGGTGCTCCGGATTCCCCCACAGTCCAAACACATTTGCTATAGGTGAATGTAATAAACTAAATTGGCCGTAGTGTATGTGTGTCAATGAGTGAATGAGTGTGTATGGATGTTTCCCAGTACTGGGTTGCGACTGGAAGGGCATGCACTGTGTAAAACATATGCTCAATAAGTTGGTGGTTCATCCCGCTGTGGCGACCCCTGATAAATAAAAGGACTAAGATGAAGGAAAATGAACGAATTAATGTATTTTGATAGTCTCTTTTGTACATTTGGTTCACTAAAATTTAAATTGCAACTATATGCCAACTAATTCTCAATAGACTATTAACAGACTATGATTCACATCTGCTAACACCACTCTACCAAGAGACATTATCCTGACTATAAGAAGCTTTGCAAATATGTCAACTTACACTAATCCTAATTCTAACCCTAACTTTAGCATCTGGTAATGCTCAGATGATAATTAGTTACCATGTAGTTCCAATCACCAAATGTTTATAATCAACAAAATGTGTTAAAGTGATAGTAGAAAATAGAGTAAATGTCCTCGGAGCTACATTTTTTTTTTTGCAGTTTTTGTTTTCGCAAATCCACCAGGGGCCGCTGTGTACGGTTTTCAGATCTCAAATTTCTCTTGCGAGTGCCATTCGCGCCTGCTGTTCTCACGTAAATCCACCAGAGGCTGCTGTCGACTGACTGACTTACTGCCTGACCAACCGACTGATCCTCTCTCTTCCCTAAACCCAACCGCAGTGTTTAAAAAAGCAATCCAGAAAAAAAAAGCCCTCACCTGATTTTTACCACGTTTACAGATTTTACCACATTCTCACCCTGTTATTTATTTGTTTATTTAATTTTTTGGCTTTTATTTTTTCCTTACCTGCTTTTTGGAAGTCCGCCGATGTACATGTCAAGCTACCGGACAAACTGTTAACAGCAGAAAAGTTGTCCATATGGAGGTAAGCGGTCAGCTGGTAAACGAGAAAAGGAACAACGTCATACTGCACTGTATCGTTTGTTTTAAAGATGAAATGCAGCCATACGAAGCTAGCTGCATAATTCGTGATCTACAGAAATGTATATAGGGCTACGTTTTCAGATTGCAAAATTCATGAAAATCATAGAAAACCAATATGACAAACTAAACATTGCTTTCCAAACGTTGTGCGATGTCATTAGGAAGACAAACTAGCTACTGACTTCTGAAAATAAGAAAGTAAACAAACAGTCACTATTATTTAAAAGGGGTTGTTTTTTCAATTCAATTCATCTTTATTTTTATAGCGCTTTTACAGTGTAAATTGTGTCAAAGCAGCTTAACATAGAAGTTCTAGTAAACTGAAACTGTGTCAGTCCAGTTTTCAGAGTTGAAGTTCAGTTCAGTGTAGTTTAAATTTCACTGCTGAAAGTCCAAACACTGAAAATCAGATCTGTTATTGCGCAGCTGAATTTGGGAATCACATTCTGTAGGAATTTTTGCTTAAATTGAATGTATTTATCCATGTATTTCTACATTTAAGTATAGGGCTGGCTGATTAATCAAAGTGAAATTGCAAATGAGCTAAGCTGTGATTGTCATGCACATCTTGTCAGGGAAGCACAGTTGTGTGATCAGTAGTAAATCTCCATCGAAGTCCAGAAAACGCTCTTGCGCAAAACTCCAAATACCCCTGAAGAAGAAACACAGGAATCCCCATAGCATTGATGAATAAACAGACAATTTGCTTTCATTGATTCAGTGCGACTAATAATCTTATACAGAAGGATTTATTTTAAACACTAGATTGAATTTATAAAGTGAGTTTTGAGTAAAAACGTTATTATGTGGTATTATCAAATGCAACATTTACTACGCATAGTCATAAAAGCAATGCAAGCAGCTGTCAATATCACAGAACAAATATCTCAATATTATTATCATCTGATTAAATAGATTTCGAAATTATCTTGTCAGTGACCTACAACTCTATGTAGTAGATACTGCTCAATTTGAAACCACACGCTGGAGGTTTACTAGAACTGGCTTTACTGACAACCTGCACATGAAGATCACCTTCGATTAATTGCCCAGCCATACTTTTAAGTCAGTATTGCTGTATGAAACCTTATCTTATTGTCGACGGATCAAACTGAGCTCCTCTTTTGCACACAGTTCGGTCCAGTGCCCACTTACTGTACATAGATCCTTCTGGTGTGCCAAGACCTAATTCCTCCCCGTCCTGGACTTTGTGCACTTGAGAATTTTATAGATGCCCAAAAACCTACTTTCCTACTTCTCTGTTCTTCATGATATCTCAGGATATTTATTTCTTATTTTTTGCAGGACTTTACAAAGCCTAGTTTACACCATCGCTGAGCATCCAGGCATACTGCGTAATGTCCAGAGGGGATGAAAATATAGCAGCCTGCCATCGTGTCTCAAAGTCTTTGCTCCACTAAACAATAAATCTTCTTCCCGCAGGACCTGACATGCAGTTTAGCTCCTGTCAGGCAAAGTAGATGACTTGACAGCCATGTAGTTATTTATATTGTTATTTAGCAGACACTTTCAACTACAAGTTTACCAGCAACAGAGAAACACTCTCTCTTGTGTCATATTTCCGTCTGATCTCGTGAGAAAAGTAAAAAAATTTCAAGCTGGTGATATTGATCATGATTTTGAGAGGACAAGAGCTGAAAGATTCACCACTAAACCTCTGTATGACACTCTGATCATAGGAATATATACGAGACTGTACAAGTTCATTTGAATTTGACAACCGACATTTTACAAAAGCAAAAAGGTCTTGAAACACAAACGCTACTACATCTGAAAACTAGACATGATCGATTTTGACTGGTGTCATTGGCTGCATATGGAAATGCACAGTGTGTTCATTCTTAACCCTTTCACATGTATGATCACACCGGTGAGATCAGCCTTGGCTGGTCCCTGAAGTGTACGATCACACTGGTGTGATTGGAACTAGTGTCATCAACTGCTAAAATTCAAATCTGACAGCGCGCACTAAGGCACAGCAAGATTTTACGGTTTATAGCATCTGTTTTGTGATTGAATGGATTAGTTCCATTTTGTGACAGCAAGATCCACCAAAAGGTTTTGTAGTGTGCTTGCCTTTTGATGAAATAACTTAAAACAGCCTTCTGTCTGAATTATTTGCTGATTTCCACCACTTTTGCTTTTATTCTCGTGCACTGAACTGTTAACTGAACAAACAATCAAAGCTCTATGTTTTACTGATGCCAGCAGACGTTGATTTATCATGCACAGTCGGTCAAAAAGACTCTGATGATCTCCGACTGATGCCAACAGTGCGGAACACACTGAAAACTGACTGTGACTTGATCAATCTTATAAGATTAGAACAAATCACATTGTGTGACATGGATCTAATAAACTTTTGTATGACATGTATGATGATGACCCCTATACTGAATCACACAACCTTTCAGAAAAAGCATTCTGCAGCTTGAAGCAGAACAATCATTTCATTTGTAGTCCACAGGATGCCACCATAGAGCACATCACGATGCATTCTTTTAAGAACAAAATGACAAAATAATACAGTTTAGAAAATGAACAACAGAAATGACAATTTTTTGTTGTTTTAATCCAACATTCATTTTTTCGGCTTAGTCCTTTTATTAATTGGGGGTCGCCACAGCATATCATATAACTTATCCAGCATATTTTTACGCAGCGGATGCCCTTCCAGCCGCAACCCATCTCTGGGAAACATCCACACACACTCATACACTATGGACAATTTAGCCTACCCAATTCACCTGTACCGCATGTCTTTGGACTGTGGGAGAACATGCAAACTCCACACAGAAACGCCAACTGGCCCAGCCGGGACTCGAACCAGCGACCTTCTTGCTGTGAGGCGACAGCACTTAATCCAACATACTGTAGAGAAAAAAGTTTGTGTATATGTGTGTGTATACAATTTATAGTAAACACTTTTATGTATTTCTGGATGGATAAAATATGTAATACCGTACTATAGTTCAGTTGATTTTATATGTTATGCTACTTCTACAATTGTGGTTAAAAATAAAAAAAAACTAGACATATAAACAAATAACCTAATACTGTGAGACTACTCAGGTTTTTTTTTACAACTATATGATAAATTATAGCCCAGTTTACTTCAGTAAAAATTCAAGTGTACTACAGTATTTATTACAGTTTATTAGATCACTGGGTGATGATACCACAGTGTGCTGTAGCATTAATTAACAAAGTGTTTTAAATACTATAGCCGAATAAATACTGTATGAAACACTTTACTATAGTTTGCTTAAAAACAAAGTATTATTTACTATAAATTACATTTTTTTCATGTGTTTGTCTCAGATTGTCTCATGTGAAAATTCGGACTAAATTGTTTTAGTTTTTCTGTTTAAACAATAGCATCCTTCATATCTTTCCTCTCATCCGCGGTCACACGCCCTCTCCTTCCCGACACATTAATTATTTCCCCAGTCTACGGATGTTAATGCGTTTTTTTTCGCAGTCTCCACTGTTTTAATGCGTTTTCCGAGTTTCTAACAAATAATTCACCCTATCTCGGGCGCGTGATGCCCTGCAAATTGAAAGATGGCGCGAAAGAGGTGTTGAGTCGGCGTGCGCGTTCAGGTGCACGGCACACACACACATACACACTCGCCTCCAGCAAAAACTACGCACTCAGCTCCGTCTGAATCATTGTCCTGCAGCTGCACGGACAGGATGCGCGCATAATCTCAGCGCTCAGCTGCTCTGTCTGTCCAGGGAAGGCACGCAGAGGACTGCCATGGGCTGTCGTGTCCAGTGACCCGCCGGCGATGGGATCTGACCGGCATACTGATACGCTCCGCCAGCAGCGTCAACACCGGCCAGCGCGACAGACGCCAGGACGCCGCCACTTGGCTTTTCGATAGAGTTGCCCGTTTCTTTGCGTTTTGTAGTATTCTGAGGTCGCGCATGCGTTGCTGTGTAGTTGAAATTGCTGGAGCGCTTCTTGAGACTAAGTTTGGGCTGCAGGTGCCTGTCGGTCGATGATGAGAGGGATGCGGATCGCCGGGGATCAGTGGCGCGCGGGGATCTTCTGTCTGCTCGTGCTCGTTGCTTTGACGCTTGGTCGTAGTCCACCAGCGCACAGGTAAGACATAACATGCGTGTGAATATCAGAATGATCAGTCTGCCTGCATACCATTCCGAGCCATGTTGAACAAGATAGATTAACAACTGGTTTCCCCGGCTTGTTGGTTGATTTCAGAAAGGTTTTGGGCACTTTTTAGATGAACACCAGGCTGAGGGACTAGCTAGAGAATCTTGGCCAGGTTTAGATCTTGTCAACTAGGCTAGGAGACCCATTGAACTATTGCACAAACTATCTTGGCTTTGCTACACCTGTGTTTTTTTTTATATCTGAAATATCTTTATCAGTGTAAACGAACCAAGCAACATGTCATACGTCAAAGTCACCGTGGATAAACTACTCAAAGGCTACGACATCCGCCTCAGGCCTGACTTTGGAGGTAAAGACATTATTGATTTAACCTCATGAACCCTTTCCTGTATCCACTGATGGATGTGACTGTTTTGATGGATCATTGACTGAGATGAGATCATGTGTGAAAGAGATTGGATTGTTTTATTTTTTTGGTGTGCAGGTCCTCCGGTTGATGTTGGTATGAGTATCGACATCTCCAGTATCGACATGGTTTCTGAAGTGAACATGGTGAGTCCACATGCTGCTCTGATTGTTTAATAGATTGGCTTTTAAGGATGGGAACGGGACATCTCTGTCAACACAACCCTATTAGGGCTACAGTGATAAATAAAGTGGGTGAATAGACTTGTGCTTTTAGGAAAGAGCTATGGGCTGTTTTCTCTCCTGCTCATATAGAAGCTCAGCTGACTATAAGATCAGAGAGATATTGTGTCCATCTTGCATTGTGATTGTTTTGGCATTGAAGGGACATAATCCTTTACTCTGAGTCAGCAAAGATGGACAGAATAAGCAATTTTGTAATGGAAGGCGCTAAGATACCATATACTATATGCACACCCACAGGTTGGGGTTGGTTGGAGTGATCAAAGCGTGAATATAACTAATTTTAATGTAACTGAAATAGAAAATATGATAAAGATGATTATAATGGCTAGTGGACTGCTGAATATTTATGATGTACTGTAGTTTGTGATGGTTCCTGTGAGAAGTCTCTCCAGTTTTTCTCAACTTTTTTATTATTATAACATTTTAACAGTTCAAAAATATACATGTCAGGGGATAAGTATAAATCAAATACAAATATACAGAATGTACATATGTAATAATCAAATAAATACATCATAGAATTCACACATTTTTAATGTGCGTAGGGCTTTTTAGACAGTCTCTGATACTACTAATATATAAGCATAATTCAGTCATCAATACCTTAACATTTGGTTTCTTATTAGTAAATTTACATTTATGAATGTGCAATTTTGTTAGCAAAATAAGTAAATTAATTAAAAGCAATTCTCGTCTTCACTAGGGTACATAGTAAAGCCAAAAAGTACATATTTCCACAACAACAAAAGGTTTAGAACACTGAAAATTGTTATAAATAAATTTTTGCACCTCACCCCATAAGTTGACTATGCACAATGTGCCAAAATAAGTGTAAAGCAGTCTCCTTATATTCATTACAAAAAATACAATTTACATCAATCCCACTTTTTTAATTTTAAATTGAAATTGTTTTTAATTTTTGTAAATAATGTTTTGCTGGATAAAATTTGTAGATAGGTTTATAGGATATTTCTTTAATTTTATTTCTTACATGATATTTCTGTGGTAACAGCCACACTTTTTTTCCAGCAAATCAGTTGATTCTCAAACTTTTTGACCTGATGATTTTCATTTTGAGGATAATTCTGCTTGTTTTAAACTCTTTTTATTTAGAGAAACTCTAATATGGAAATATTATAAATAATTAATGAAATTTGTTATTCAGGGCCAAAGATGAATATGTTTTTGAATAACACATAATAATGTTTGCCATTTTTAGAAGAATATTCATTTTATGGAACTTTCTGAGCTTCTTAGTGAAGCCCCAATATACTGATTACATTTAATTTAAAATCGTTTTGCTTTGGCATAAATATTCACCACTAGGCTTTACCCATTTGTCCAATAGTATCTGGATGCAGCCTTGATGATGCAATCTGAGACTGCATATCCCAGTGATGCAATGTCAGAAACAATGCACTCAGTGGAACTAATGACGTCACTGTGAGGGGTACAGTTAGGTGAGCGCATTAAAAAGCACTGGATGTTGCTCAGATTGCATCTGCACCAAGTCTGCATCCAGACTCCTTTTCATTTCTCAGCTAGCAGTTTTTTATCATATAAATATAATAGCATTTAGTCAGATCAAAGCTTATTTCGGTTACAGTTTTCAGTTCAGCCCAGAACAAGTACGTTGGTTCATTTTTACATAAGTGGTACACTGTGTTACAACATTATTTCACCCATACTTTTATACTTTATTTTTACAAAGTGATTTGAAACACAAACTTTAATTTTAAACCTACATTAAATACTCTTATGAAATATATAAAATCACTTTTTGGTAAATCAGTTTGATCAGAAATCATAATGAGAAGTCTTTTGCAATTGAGGGAAAAGGTTGTGAAGGATAGAACTTTTGTAATTCCAATGGCAAGAAATCGATAATGTTACTTTGAAAAAGTTTATGGAGGTTTTGTCTGCTGAATGTTTGATTGAATAAAAGATTTTGTCAGCTAAACAAATGCATGTTGTTAAATGACTGAACCATCTATTGAACATTTATTACTAAAGCCTCATTTTCATATCTGTCAAAAATAATAGGGGTCCTATTATTCTTTATACACTTTATCATATACCCAGCGCAAGGAGCTGTAAGATGTGTTTGGCATGATTTGTTGCTATTTTCAGACCAACGCAACCATTATTTTCACGCTTGGCCACATTGTTTAAATAACAAATCCATTTGCGCTACTTTGTGGACTCATGGGTGTGCCAGTCTAGAAAGGCGGTGTGTTAAGGCGCATTGTTGGTGCTTTGCTAGTCTGAGAAACTAAAATAGACTGCGCCGTCGACCAAGTAACACACAAATATCTTTATATATGAAAAAAAATAAAGGATTAAAATGTTACAAAGATGTTTTTTACTAGATAAGTATAAAACACACCACCTCCATGCCTTCTTCGTGTCCGGAGGGACTTTTTTCAGTTTATTCATGACAATTAGCATTTTTATTATAATTTTCTTATTACTATTAGCAGTATTATTTATTATATGCATATTTATATTTGTTTTAATAAAAACAAGTTTAGATTTGTCCACCTGTCAGGTTTTGGAGACATATGCATCACCATATGGGGCATAAGATTAGGACGTGTGTTTGGATATAACTCGATATAACTGAAAATTTGATCTGAATTTAGAAATAGTTTTGAAACAAATCTTTGTGCTCAACAAACTAAATTAAATATGTAGGCTAATGGATGTCTTCAGTGGAGTGCGTACAACAGGTTATCCACGAAAGTAAAGGAGTAAAGTTAAAATAAAGAGAAGTAAAAGTTTTTTAAAGGAGTAAAAGTAAAATAAAGAGAAAGGAACGAGGTCAAATGTAGGAGGCTCGTTCTTTATCCTCGTGCTGCAGATGGTCTGTTAAACTGTTTTCTCGCTAATGAAGCGTTCAGTTTTTCCACTTACGAAGCCGCCATGTAAATAGCAAATGTGCCATGGCGCAACACAACTGACTCTTAAAGGGAATGGGAGATGACACTCTGATTGGTTTAAAGCATGTTATGCTCAAAACACACCCATAACTCATTAAGAGAATAAGCACAGCCCTGTTAGACCATGTGCCGCGGTGCAAACCATATTTTTCCGTTCTTAAAATAGCAAAAGTGGATTCGGACACGCCCTTAAAGCTTTTGTGCCATGTGCTTTAGACTTTGCGCCTAGATCGTTAAAATAGAGCTCTAAAACTTTCTTTTCTGTGTAATTTTTCTGTGTAACTGAATAAGATCTGCAGCAAAAAAAAAGTCCATTCCAAAGTGAGATATTCTCGTGATCAGTAAGCACTGCTTCTGAACGCCCTCAAAGGCCCTGATTGAAGTTCTGAGTTTTCTTTTGGGAATGTACACATGTCAATATCCCAATTTTAAATAATTTCTGTCCAAAGCATGGCCAATATACTGATACACGTGTAACTTCTTACACAAACGTATTAGCAAACATTGTAAACTTTTGTGTGTTTTGACATAACTCTGTGTATTTGGCAGCCTGATAGTCATCTTTATGTGTCTGTGTGCTCATAAAATATCAGGAATTTACAATGAGAAAGCCTTATAACACATGCAGATGTTTGTTTGTGGTTCCCAGAGTAACTGAGGCCACAGCTGTAAAGGCTCCTCCCTCTTTTAAAATGGTGCGGGGGTCAACAGCTCATTTGCATTTAAAAAGACACACAAAAACACACTTTTGCAGGATTTAATAAACTATGTCTGTTTCACAAATTTGGCGGTTCATGGTGGGGTTTATATAGTAGTGATTAAATTACTTAAGTGGAGTTTATTTATTAATAAGTTTTTTTGAATCACTCAAAAACATAAATAAACTATAATATGCCTAGAAGTATAATAGTTTACATGTGTTGAAATAATCAGTACAGCGTGCCAATTTCATAATGTACTTTATTCCATTTTCAGCTCTGGAACTAACAGGATATTATTTTAATAAGATGACTTCTCATAGTGAATATCAATGTAAAAGTTGATTTCTCAGTTCGAGGCTGCTTTAAAGGATTAGTTTGCCCAAAACTAGTTTAGTTTGCCCATAGATATTCTTCTATTTAAGGTGCAGTATGTAAGTTTGACACCCAGTGGTTGAACTAGGTATTGCACTCCTGGTTCAAAACACATTTTCACCTGGCCCCTCAACTGACAACTCCACACATGCGCAAGTTGCCTTTCAGAGCGGAGGCCACATACTGTTTGTTTTTTGGTTCCCAGAGTTACTGAGGCTACAACTGTAAAGGTGTCTCCCATTTTAAAATGGGGCTGGGGTCAACAGCTCATTTACATTTAAAAAGACACACAAAAAGACTTTTGCTTCTGCGCAGTATATTAAATTATCCATGAGATACAGTAGATCTAAACTTTACTTACATTACATCTTTTAAAAAGGTCATAGGACCCCCTTAAACTAAATGATTAAGGACATTAGTGGATCCGTCTATTTCCAGTGATGATGGCTCTGGGTTTAGTCCCAGTCATTTTCTTTTTTAAAACACAGAATAGTTGTAGGAATATTAGTAAAATGCATCCTGAAATAAGTTTCAGGTATAGCCTTGTCCATTTCCCCCCTGTGAAGACATTCTGGGGGTTTTCTAGGATATTCCCACTCTACAGATGAGTTTGTCACGTCTGTTATGACAAGGTGTCACATTCCCCATGCTGGAAAAAGCTTTTTTTGTGAATTATGGATAGTGGTTCTGAACAAAAGCCATTTCTGTGATGGTTTGTCATACATTAATTATTTTATCAAGCGGGAAACCTTTCAGGGAGGACACACTGTGGTGGGAGGCTCAGCACAGAGATAGTTAGCATTTGCAGCAGCTCCAACCCTTGTGGCAAAGTCAAGGTACTAGAAATAAGTAAGAACAAGAAACACAACATAAAACAAAGACATCTAACAAAATATAAACAGGAGATGATGTCACAAGATACAACTATAAAAGGGAAAAATAGCTCAACTTGCATGCCTTTGTTTCTTGTCATAGTCACAATGTTGCCTTGTCTAACCTGCTTCTTGTGGCTGTTATTATTTATACTGGTTAGTGGTGAATTTTGCCAACTTGATTCACTTGAATGATGTGAACAACTCATGTTTGATGAATTGGTTGCTGTAATTGCCCATATTGTTGTACATAATCTGTAGAGAGCATTTAAAAGCAGCTGCTTTCTTGATGATCTACAGAAAAAAGTGATTTATGTGGTTGTGGTGTAACGGATCACAAATCTCATGGTTCGGATTACGTTATGGCTTTTTAGTCAAGGATCAGACCATTTTTTGCATCAGCCAAAAAGATGTCATTTGCTTTTCATTTATTACAAAAACAGCACTGCGGGACACGTTTGGTTTTAACAGACAGAACTGAGAACCTGTAATTTTATTACAAATAAAATGAAGAAATAATCAGCTGAATAAAAATAAATTGTAAAATATTCAGTACTGTTGCTGATAACACTAAATGTAGAAATCTAATGTTATAATTTGTACTATTCATATTTATTTTTAGTCTCATTTTCAACAAATGATTCAGTTTTTCACTCATAAAACTTCATTTTTGAAGAATTATTCAATGGCATTTTTTTGATGGCTGGTTGTCGCCATCTTTTGGTTAAATAATGTAATTGCTGCCTACAACTTTCATTTTTGAGCATCGTTAAGTGCACATGACGGTGATTTGAAGCTTTACCATAAACATCAGTGGCTGTATCTAAACTATAAACTGTTATCCCAGTACTTCTGTGTTATTTAACTGTTTGTAGCTTCATAACTAACTCAAAACTAATCTCTTTCTTGATTTTTGCGTTTTTCACAGATTTGAACGCAGCGATTCGAAGGATTAATAAACATATGCAAATCACCATCAATTATAATTTATGTTGTGTGGGTGTTGCCATCCTGATTTTTTACTGATTAATTGTGCAGCTTACACTGAATGCATTAATGCAGGCTAAACAAGTAGTGACAGAAAACATCTTTAATAACCTAAGAAACCCACCACATCCCGAATAACCCACCACAACTTCCTCCATCATCATTATATTTTACAAGAAAGGCTAAATGCTTTCATACATGTGATTTGAATGAAATCTGAGATCATTACAAATTTAGGATTAATGTACAAGTAAAAAAATGTATTCATACACGAGTTACATGTGTTCTTAACCGTGGGTTGTGATCAGTACGAATCACGGATCAACTGTGATCCATTACACCCCTATAATGTTGTAATCCAAATGAATTTGAAGTCAATTTTTTTTTTTAAAGGTGCTGTATGTACGTTTTTGACCCTCCTAAAGCATAACAATACCATAATATGTTTGCAGGTATTTAAGAAACATGTCAAGTAACATGCCTAAACATGTTAAACATGCCTTAAAAAGCAATGCTGAAGTCAGATATTCTGCTTTGAAAATGTGCTTTCCGTGCTGGAACGCTGTAAATATTAGATAACCTCGTGTCCTAACAACACACTACAGTTGAAGTCAGAATTTTTAGCCCCCCTGAAATATTAGCTCATAGAGCAGATTTTTTTCAACACATTTCTAATCATAATACTTTTAATAACTCATTTCTAATAACTGATTTATTTTATCTTTGCCATGACGACAGTAAATAATATTTTACTAGATATTTTTTCAAGACACTTCTATACAGCTTAAAGTGACATTTAAAGGTAAACTAGGTAAATTTAGTTTAACTAGGTAGGTTAGGGTTAAGGCTGATTTGTATTTCTGCATCAAGCGCACGCGTATGCTACGGCGCAGCCTACGCGTGGACGCATAGCCCCTCACCGTGGCCGTCGGCGACGTTGACGCGCACCTCTCAAAAAATGTAACACATGCGCATAGCGCAAGCTCTGTGATTGGTCGGCTTGGTAGCGCTGACGAGTGTGGGTGGAGGTGAGAGCCGCGTGCCCGATGCAGCGAGTGTTTGAGACTGTTGTTTTGTGTTTACCTTATGATTGAAGTTGTTGCACGTCCGTCGGTTCCCGCCTCAATATGAGCAAATTTGAGCCACTTGTACATTAAGGAAGTGTTCAGAAAAAACATAACACCAGCAAAGAAACTCGACACAGAGGAACATAAACACCTACTGCCAGCTAGTGTTTCGAAAGTGTATTGCAGAGGCAACAGAAACAGCGCGCAGAAGTATAAATGCACGGCTACGCACGAGGCTTACGCCGTGGGTCGCGTCGATCACTTGACGCAGAAGTATAAACCAGGCTTAATTAGGCAAGTTATTGTATAATGATGGTTTGTTCTGTAGGCTATCGAAAAAATATATAGCTTAAAGGGGCTAATAATATTGACCTTAAATTGGCTTTTAAAAAATTAAAAACTGCTTTTATTCTAGCCGAAGTAAAACAAATAAACTTTCTCCAGAAGAACAAATTTGATCAGACATACTGTGAAAATTTCCTTGCTCTGTTAAACATCATTTGGGAAATATTTAAAAAAGAAAATAAACATCAAAAGGGGGGCTAATAATTCTGACTTCAACTGTACGTGACGAGATTTGCGGTGATAAGCAATTTGGTGGTTTGCACCAGATGAAACACAATAGAAATTAAATACAGTCATTCAGAAGCACAGAATATTACACTTCAAACTTTCAAACGGTTTATTTTATTTTCAAGATCTGAGGTGTCTGCTGCGGCTTTCAGTAGTATGGCAATAAATGTCATGGAAAATGGCATTCAGACTTACATTATTAGCATTTACCACTGAATAAAGCACATGAGATGTACCTGAGGTGATCGTTGTTCACCTGTGTGAAATAGAAGCCATTTCAAAAATAGAAAATTTTTTGAAACTTACATACTGCACCTTTAAAATCACTAAATCATCCTAAATACAGTAGCTACATAAAGTTACACCTACAAAAGCTGAACTTAAAGATTTAGGTAGAAATAGAAATGGCATTTAAAACTCTAATGACACTTATAACCTTTTTGTTATGAAAATTGTTATCCCGTAGCATTTAATCTTAAATTTTAGCATTAAGCATCTTTCTAGATTTTATAAGCACAGAGTTTTAATAACAGTGATTTATTGGCCACTTAATGAAAACAATTAACACCTTATTGCAATCAGCTAGAACTTTAATATCAGTGCATCCCAAGTGATTTAGGAAATCAGATATTGAGCTTCATTTGTCTCCCCGCAAACTCTCTCATCCTATTTTCCCTTGTTTGTTTGAAATGAGCACACACATACACTCTGGCATGATTTTCATAACACTTTGCGACTGAGGCGTCAGATATCGACAGATGTGCTTTCTGTTGCTTAGCTTTTTATAGCAGAGAAAATCACAAGTTCAGAGAGCCCCGAGAACCTTATCACGAGAACAGAAAGGTGATTTGGCGGAGAATTGAGAAAAAGCCGAATTTAAATAGCCAATTTGGGAAACGGCGTTAAACTGGAAGATAATCTACTGCAGCTCCCATAAGAATATTGCAGAAGGTCAGCTCTTCTCAGTGCTGTCACAGCTTCATAGCAGCTCTCAGACGCTCCTGCATTGATTGTTAATGTACACTGCTGGTTACCTCAGCTGGCCTCGCTCAACACGTCGTGACTGCAGCGTGAGGATTCCTGTTAAGTTTGCTGTGACTCTGGGGTTTTTACTGTTGAATGGTGTGGACTTTTCAAAAATATACTTTACTTTGACTTTGCTGGTCTTATTGTAAATTATTAATCAGTGAAAGTCCTTTAAAAATAGTGACAAATATAAAAGCTTCATGTGAAATGAAGATCCTTTGCAGTGCAGTGCAGGTTTATGGATACTGTTCGCAAATATCCAAATTACTAGACATTTCTGTGTTGATAGATATAATGTACTGCTGCTAATGTATTGTTTCTCAAAAGCCTAAATATTTTATGATAACGCAAACAGCACACATGAGGTGAATTTTTATCATATGCACAGTATGCACACAGCCTTATTTTTCTAAAAAGCATATTAAGGCCCAATCTCAATTCTATTTTATGCTCATTCGCAGCCACTAGACTTTTCTGACAGGGTATTCAAGTGTCATCAAGTATCAGAATATTGTGGGTCTGCTATACAGGAGTTATTATTTTGTATTATGGATAGTGAATTGTATTAAAACGTGCTTGTTTGTTGAAAAAAATCGTAATAATGACAAAAAAACACTAATTTATGGATCTCCTTACTTCCGGGTGCATCGTTCCTGCCATTGTGGCTGGTGTATTCTGGGAAATTTTCTTACCCCTTGGTTTCGAGTGAGGTCCTGAAAACTCTTCGTTCGAAGGGCTATGCCTTGGGACAAGGGGAAGGGCTCAGGGGTAGAATTGTGATTGGGCCTTAGTTTTTTACATAAACATTAGTTTTCACACAGTCGAATGCACATCAGTTTTAGGTTTAATTGTGGTGATCATGTGGACAAACTAAATAGTGCAAATTATATTTAAAATGCATATGTGAGCATGGATTCAAATATCTATTAGTATCTAAAATATTTAGATAGAATCCAAGAGCTCTCTGACCATAGATTCTCCATAGAAAAAAAATAGAAAAATAGAAAATCTCCATAGATTGCAACAGTCAAGATATGTTTAATGCCCAGAAAAGGAACAAAAAACATTGTCAAAACATTTCATGTGACTTCAGTGGATCTACTGTAATTATATGAAGCTCCAAGATTTTTTTTGTGCACCAAAAATCTGTAAAAATGACTTTGTATGTTTACTATGAGCAATTACTGTGTGTTGTGCTTCTGATGGCAATACATTTTAAAGTTCCAATCGAAAGGAGTAAAACAAATAATTTAAATCTATGCTACAAATAATCCTTATTCATTACTTTTTATTTGCTATTTTAAGTTAAAGTGGCATTACAAGAATATTTATGGAAAAAGCTCTTTTCAGTCTTCTGCATTCTGTAATGCTAATTGCTATTATTTCCCCTTTGTAAGTAGTGTAAATTTATAAGGATTTAATAAACAATGTTTGTCTGTTTCACAAATTTGCTGAGGTTCATGTGGTAACTGAGTTTATTTAGCAAGTTTTTGTTTCACTCAAAAACATAAATAAACTATATTATGTGTAGCGAATTAGCTCAAAGGGAGTTGAAGATTCATTTGAATGGGGCTTTAAAAGAATCAAATCTTTACATTTGAACAAACGAATCGTCCAGCGATCGTTCGAATGGACAGTTGACTTCAATTACAGCTATTGCTATCAAAAATAAAAACCTATTTATGTTTAAGCAGGGTAGCAAGATCGAAGTTTAAGACATTAGATTCATAAACATGCCTTTTTTTATACAAAATGAAACTTTATTGACTAATCTAACAGAAACTAACACCTAACACAAACACACATTCATACAAGTGTAGAGAAGAGTAAAGAAAGTAAAATAAGAGTTTGAGAGAGTGTAATGATGGAAAAACCGCGGATTTTGTAAGACCGAACCAAGCGAACCACAAATAATCAATTTAACCCTTCAATGGTGTCTTTAGGGTTAGCTGGTGTTCAGTTCTTTTGTTCTCGTGACGTTTGGAGTGGGGTGGAGTCTGTCAATTCAAGTTTTTTAGGCGGCAAAAAGGACTGGTTGTGTCGACTTGTGGTTTCGCGGCGTACTAAACTTAAGCAGACTCTCGACGGAAAAGAAAAATATAAAGGTATTGGAGATGAGATTGTCTGAGCTGTGCGATTAACCCATTTTGTCTGGGTCCCCTCCTGCTCCCTGGAGTCCTCTGGGTTTCTAGTTCTGGGTTCAAGTCTTTCTCTAGTCTGGGGTCTTCTAGTCTTCTAGGGGCGGCCTTAGGTCACAGGCTTTTATAAGGATCGTTTTGTACCTACCGTCTGGAGCCGAGTTGACCAATGAGAAGTTAAACTCCCCCGAAGCACATTTTTAGTTTTTGTTTCAAAGCATAGTGATTTGCAAAGACATTCTGGGTGGAAACTGATGCAGAAATGTTCAAAGCTTCTTAAAATGTTAATATGTTGCACACGTATTAACATAAAATGTAAACAATCGTTCAGTACACCAACTTAGCTTTGCAGGGACATCAAACATGCACTATCTATGAGCTTTTGACTATCTATGTGCATTTTGAATATGCATATAAAAAACTGGTTGATGGATCAATTTTGAAAATGCGCATAAAAAACTTATGCGCATAACTGAGTAGGATAAACTTTTTATTTGATAAGAAAATATGCCATAAACCACGTTGGAAACACTTTTCATGTTTTTTGGCCTTGCGTGCACATCAGACTGTTGTTGGAGACCTCCAGAACTAAAACGTGACCCTTTTTACTGCATACTTCACATGAAATACAGTTGAAGTCAGAATTATTAGCCCCCTTTGATTTTTTTTCTTTTTAAAATATTTGCCAAATGATGTTTAACAGAGCAGGGAAATTTTCACAGTATGTCTGATAATATTTTTTCTTCTGGAGAAAGTCTTATTTGTTTTATTTCGGCTAGAATAAAAGCAGTTTTTAATTTTTTAATCACCATTTTAAAGACAAAATTATTAGCCCCTTTAAGCAATTTTTTTTTTCAATAGTCTACAGAACAAACCATCATTATACAATAACTTGTCTAATTACTCTAACCTGCCTAGTTAACCTAATTAACCTAGTTAAACCTTTAAATGTCACTTTAAGCTGTATAGAAGTGTCTTGAAAAATATCTAGTAAAATATTATTTACTGTCATCATGGCAAAGATAAAATAATTAGTCATTAGAGATAAGTCATTAAAACTATTATGATTAGAAATGTGTTGAAAAAATCTTCTCTCTGATAAACAGAAATTGGGGAAAAAATTTAAACAGGGGGGCTAATAATTCTGACTTCAACTGTAGGTGACTTATTAAATTTGTAGAAATATGATACACAAACAAAGTCTGAATTCACATAGGCTTTGATGCTGCAGCTAAACCAAACCCAAGCTAGTGCTTTTTCCCAGCTTTCCATGTCCCTTGGTCTCATAGTTTCATTTTCTTTTTTTCTCTTATTCTCTACTTTTAATCCCGTTGTGTCCCTCTCAAGTGAGTGTCTCCCTCAGCCTCTGTTCTCCTGTTCCTCTGTGATGTCTTCAGAGTGATGGGCTCAGAGAAATGAGTTCATTTCAGACAGCGCTGTCAGATAGAGGTGCGATAGGTGCGGCCTGCGTTTGTGTGTGTGACGCTGGTCTGCTTTAGCATTAGTGTTTGGGTTTGTGCTTGTGTGTGCATCTGTCAGGCTGCTCTGTGAAGAAGTTGAGGTGGCGGAGTGATGATTTTAAGCGGTTGTCAGGGGCAACAGCTGTTTCTAATAATAGAAGCTGAAGGAGGCATTTGTCCTAAGCGAACCTGAGGCTCCATCATCCTCTCTATTTCACATTTCTCTCTCTTTCTGTCTCAGTCTGCACTTTCTCTGCTTTTCTGCCACGCTAACATAGATACACTTACCTGTTGTCATTTTTATGGGGCTGCAACCGTAAGCAGTTGTGTTTTATTGATACTGTATGTATAAAGTGATATAGGAAAGAAATGTGTGTTGATATTTTCAAATGAAATAAATTGTGGTACTCTGGAAGTAACTTTCAGAACTCAAAACTTTATTGTCATTCAATAAAAGACAATGTATGTGATGATGTCGCAATCTCTGAAATGTCATGTTAGAATGAGTTTAGTAATTATTTACACAGAAATAATGCTTAGTTTCTACTTAAGACTGGAGTAATGGCAGGTTTAATATAACAAGAATAAGCTACTATAAATTAAGCTTTTTTAATTGTAATTATTTTTGTATTTTCTCAATTAAAATAAGAAAAACTTTAACATTTGGATGTATGTAAAGTAAAGTAAAGTGAAAAGGAGATTATGACAGATACTATTATTCCTAATGCATTGGACCCTATGAAGTACATTTTAAAAGTTGTTCTTGCCAATTGAATCTTTTTAATAATTAATACACTACCTGACAAAAGTCTTGTTGCCTATCCAAGGTTTAGGAACAACAAATAATAACTTGACTTCTAGTTGATCATTTGGTATCAGAAGTGGCTTATATGAAAGGCAAAGGGCTCTAGATTACGCTTATTTTACCAAAATAAAATATGATCATGTCTTGATTTTTAATAATTTAATTAGGACATTAAGATTTGACTTTGCTTAGACAAAAGTCTTGTCACTTAACAGAAATAATGTACAGAATAAAAAAATAAAGTCATGGTGCAGTGGAAAAAGAATTAATATTGTGTATGACTCTCATGAACTTGGAGGACTGCATCAATACATCTCTGCAATGACTCAAATAACTGATTAATAAAGTCATCTGGAATGGCAAAGAAAGTGTTCCTGCAGGACTCCCAGAGTCCATCAAGATTCTTTGGATTCATCTTCAATGCCTCCTCCTTCATCTTACCCCAGACATGCTCAATAATGTTCTATGAATTTGCCCTCTCCTGTGGTTTGTATGTGAAGGGCAGCACAAATGTCTTGATACCTCAGGCTGTTGATGTTGCCATCCACTCTGCAGATCTCTCGCATGACCCCATACTGAATGTAACCCTAAACCATGATTTTTCCTTCACCAAACTTGACTGATTTCTGTGAGAATTTTGGGTCCATGTGGGTTCTAATAGGTCTTCGGCAGTATTTTTGATGATTGGGATGCACTTCAACAAATGATTCATTCGAAAAATCTACTTTTTGTCACTTTTCCAAATGATCAACTAGAAGTCAAGTTATTATTTGTTGCTCTTACAGCTGGGATCAACGACAAGACTTTTGTCAGGTAGTGTATATATGTCCAGCTAACACACATGTCCAGTAAATTAAATATATATAACAAAATTTATTCAATTTGACAAAAATATATATATTCTATTTTTAGGAATCCTGTGAAATGTTGGCTTTTCTCAAATTAAACTGGAAATTTAAATTAAATACACAGGTAATTTAATTTGTATGACTGCATTATGCGATTCTGTTCACATTTTCTGCATTGAATAAAGCATAGGCCCTTACCATGAGCTAGAAAAACAAAAAAAATATATTATAATGTTATCAAACCTGCATGTACTGTATCATCTCTCCTTACTGAAGGACCCCAAAGTTTAACTTCTAAAATTGGCTCCTGTTTTTACCTAGTATTAAAATGCATTTTCATCAAAAGTGAATGACATTAAATACAGAGGGGGTGTTTAACAAGATTATCACTTTTTAGTTAATCCTTTAGGTTTAGTTTAAACCAAAAGCTCAAGTTCTCTTTTACACTTTTAAAAACATGAATAAATTGAATAGACTTCAGTAAATGAAACACATCCTATACCGCAAAAGTCATGTTACATGATTTCACCGAAGAAGAAAAAAAAAAGAAAATTATAAAAAGTTCATTCATTCATTCATTCATTTTCTTGTCGGCTTTGTCCCTTGCGGGGTCGCCACAGCGGAATGAACCGCCAACTTATCCAGCACGATTTTACGCAGCGGATGCCCTTCCAGCCGCAACCCATCTCTGGGAACTTCCACACACACATTCACACTCATACACTATGGACAATTTAGCTTACCCAATTCACCTGTACTGCATGTCTTTGGACTGTGGGGGAAACCGGAGCACCCGGAGGAAACCCACGCGAACCCAGGGGAGAACATGCAAACTCCACACAGAAACGCCAACTGACCCAGCCCAGCCGAGGTTCGAACCTGCGACCCAGCGACGTTCTTGCTGTGAGGCAACAGCACTACCTACTGCGCCACTGGGTTGCCATTATAAAAAGTTATAAAAAGATAATAAGAAACTTTCAATAATGAAATTCAACAGTGGGTGGTCAAAGAAAGCATATAAATGATTGTTAATTCCAGGTGGAGCAGGCCCATGGCAAGATTCAGTTTGAGGATCATGCGTACACACAGTTCATCATCTCAGAATAAAAATGTTTTTTGGTAATTATTATTATTATTATTTTTACCCCAGACGCGTGCTGTGAAGTGATTGCATAGACATTTCCAAATCTTCAGTCTGGCCTGGACATTGTGCTCTGTGAGATGAATCTTAACTGAGGTTTTGCAGTACAGATGTGTTGTGCTGCTCAGCACTTAAACATCACAAATCCTTTTATATTATCACACAATATAAAAATATGAACTGATCAAAAGTATCATCATTTTTAATGGTCACTGCTTTTCTTTCAATATTTATATTTGCCATTTTGTACCTTTATTAGTTATCAATTGGTTAATATTGACAGTATAAAAATGTACAAACAACTTTTTTGTGTGCCTATCTTAGTACTCATATCGCGATCTGTTGCACTATTCAAATTCCTATGAAAATGAAATGTTTGAATACGTTTTTGGTGCCATAAAATGTATTGATACAACATATTCAGTTGTTCTCTGATATTTAAATACAAGTTATGGGCCTTAAATAAGTACAAAAATTCTCAATAATTTTTTCTAGGTCCATTTCCAACCTTAGAAATTGGCTCTAATAATATATGTTATGTATAAGGTTGTGAATATTATTGAGCTCTGCTCTGATGCTTTAGCAGATCATGCATGTGCCTGATGCTTAAACACATACACATACTTGTACTGTACTGTATATACAGTATGTGGTTTACAGGGACACTTTGTGTATTTTATACAGTAAAACCCATGGCCCTACTCCTAAACCCAACCCTCAGAGGAAATCTGTGGCACATTTTTAATTTCAAAACACCCTGTTAAATATGATTTTTAAGTGTGTCCCTGTAAACCACCTTAATAGACTACAACTATGTCATACCCGTGTCCTTGTAAACCACAGATACCTGTACACACACATACACACAGAGACAGAGAGTGTGATATGCTCTGAAATATACACATGCAAAATAATGATACTTCAGTTGTCAAAAATATTTGAACAAACAGAGTAGATCTTTTCAACTGATGTGGTGGAGAGATTTATTATAGCTAGAAGGAGTGAGTGAGATATCTTACCTAGTTTAGCCTAATTAGCCTAATTTACTCCTGACTTGTGGTCATAAAATATAGGCTATTATTTTTATAATTTAGTTGTAACTAGAGGTGTCAAAATGAATTGTTTCTTCGGTGCACTGCGATGCAGACAACCGGTTATTATGTACTAACGTCATTTATCTCATATGCGCCATGTCGCCGTATCTTACTATGACGAGGGAGGCGAGCACGAGTATTTACAACGCTCCAACTACTTAAAAACACAGAAACTCTGCACAATTTCACTGCGTGTGTGTTTGCTGGACAGTCTTTTACTGACACTAACAGCAGAGGCCCCTATTTCACTGCGATTGAGAGAATAAAAGTAAACTCCATTTCTCTCTCTCTCTCACTGTGGCCCATTTGACCTGCTGGGCGAGACTTTTCCTCTCCTCTTGGCTGTTACAGCAATACTTCTGGATACAGACACGAGTGCGTGTCTGCAGAGTTTTCTCTACCACGTCTATTATGGATCAGCTGTGATCGCCGCTGCAGTTTATCAGTACTCATCTGTGAAGAGCGCCAGCGCCAATCGCAGCCCTTTCTGTTGAACACGTGACCAAGACAAGGCTCAGAGAGCGAGCGGGATATTTGTATTTTTTTATTTGCTATAAATGTGGATGTTTTTTAAAGGTACAGTTTATATATCTTACTGTTTCTATTAAATGACAAAATTGTATTACAAATAGTATATATATATATATATATATATATATATATATATATATATATATATATATATATATATATATATATATATATATATATATTTATATATTAATACATTTTAATACAAGAATTGTTGTGCTGTGAAGAAAATATAAAACTGTACGTAAAGCATCGTCAATGCACTGTGATGCACGGAGATATCGAATTGAACCGAATCGATGGCATGATAATCGTAACCAAACCGAACCGTGAGACCAGCGTAGGTTTACACCTCTAGTTGTAAGTTTAGGCTAGTCAACCTCTTATTCTCTTTTGTGCCAGTTACATGGCGCCATACTAAAGCTACATACAGTTACTTTAAATCTGCTTTGCATCAAGCTTTATTTGCCCATCAGCCGATTTAAAACATCACCCGGTCTCAAATCAGACATAGATCCTGTGATTATTTTATAGCCTTTCGTAAGTGTCTGTGAGAAAAAGCAGAGCAAATCCACTTTGTTTAACCTTCACTCTCACTTATCTTGTTGCTTTAATGGGATCTCAACTTAATTTGTTCACCAAGTATTCAGCTGAGAAACATGCCGACTGGGGGATGGAGTTCAAGTGTTTTTTTAGTCTTTTCAGTCTTGACTTTACAGTTAGTCCCAACACATTCAGCAACCTAAAATGTGCAGTTACATAAGGAGAAATTACTGAGAGAAGACCCATGTTTGAAATATGGATTGTATTGTTGGGCCAGGATCTGTTATCTTTGTTACATTTTTAGCTATGTTTATGCTATTTCACAACACATTTTTGATTTAAAGCGTTTTCCAAAAGTTTATTTTATTCACAGAGAGCCCAAACATTATGGTAATTGCAAAATATTCCACCACTTACTGATAAGTATGTTCTAAAAACAGTTGCCCTCTTTATTTGACAGAACAGCAGTTGTATTTTTTTAATTTCTTTTAACTTTTTAATGACCAATTCCAGATGTTGAAAGGCTGAGAAATTATTATATTTTTGTTGTCTAAGTCATTGCATGTTAGTTTGTGATTTAACATTTTTGTTTTACGAAAAATGTTTGTTTCTATATCATGTTTTACCCAAGCGGCAACCTCCCGCTCTCCCTCGGGAAGCCAATACGGAAGTAACTAAAGCTGCAGTTCATCGACTCGCCTGGGGGGCTGGCTCCAGGAAGTCCAAGGGCTTTCTTTCTGCATTGGTAAATTGGCCATTTTTACAGCTGATAAAAACATGTTTACAGCCTGGTACAAACGATGGCTTTGGTGCATATAGCTATGATTACCCTTCATGACAACTCTGAGGGGGGTGAATTTTTTTATAACTCATCCGTTTCGTTTTTATTAGGTTATATTAAGTTTGCATAATTAAGGGCGTGGCCACTTGAGTGACAGCTAGCCCTCGCTGCTCGCTGTCTCGTCACCTCAGCTGATTCTGGCTAATTAGTCGCTGAGCTCGGCATATAAATCGTGTATTTGTTTTGGTTAATGTTTCTTTACACCGTCATTTGCCTTTTGGAATTATTTCCTGCAATTATCAGATGATATGGCATGCTGTGTGGACTTAATTGTGCTTACAAACCGTTCAAGTTGCCTCCATTTCACAGGTGAGTGAAACGATGTACTTATATACCATCTCTATAAATGTATTTGTTTTATTTAAGATCATTTATCATTTAAATGTTCTTTAGACCAGTATTGCACTCCAGAATCTGACAGATTGATTAGCTGTAGGCTATAAAACAGTCATCTGAAGCGTTGTCATACAGTGTTAGTGCTGGATTTTTATAAACAGCCTTGCATTTACTAACACAGACTATTTTTGAAGTGTTTGATAGTAATTCGCGTTTTCCTCCTGTCGAAAAACGTCATAAGAACAATGTTTAGTGGCTCAATGTGTTACAACAGTGTTTTTAAAAGTCTAAACACTTTATTAATATAGTGTACAACCAAGCACATGTGGTCAGAACACAAACGAGTCACAGGCAATGAAGTATTAAACGTTCTCCCAAAGTAATAAGTCTGTTTTAATCCAGGTCCAAGCAAAATGCTGAGAATCCAGCATGCGTCTGTAGCTTCGCTCACTCTCCGCCTCTTTGCCCTTATTTGGTATGCCGCGTTTGGTGCGATGACGCGCTAACAAAATGGCGACGGTTGGCCGCGCCTACTTGTGGCTTCTTTTGCAGTGTTCAGAAACCTATGGGTGACGTCACGGACCCTACGTCCATATCTTTTACAGTCTATGGTTTTACCTCATTGCTTTATGTTTTGCCTGTTGTTATGCTATTTTCAGTGCCATTTTATTCTTTTCCAACTTGTCAAGCGGCAATCAAACAAAGTCACCCAGCCATACCGTTTAATTAACAATTACTGTTTAATTGAATTAATCTTTTTAAGTCAATAAAAAAACAGGGAAAAGTCAGATAATTAACTAAACTTTAAACAAAATAAACTTAAAAATTAAAATAAACTTTAAACAAGACTTTTAGGAGAAAAAAGCATACAAATTAGAAAAAAGTGCTATATCTGCTACATTTAAGTCTTATTGGCAGTTGATCACAAATATTCAAAAATTAAAATGTCAATTAAATGTTATTGTTTCTTGTGCCTGAATGCTTTAAACTGACATGAAATCTTTAACAGAAAAAAACTAATGCAAATTATAAACTTTAAATCCACAATGGTTAAATGTGTCATTAAACTACAAGCTCCTGGTCAACAATAACCCATACTTGACTCTGAATCCTGTGATGTGACTATTAAAGATGTGCACATAACTATATCAATGCTTAAATGATATATTGTGCAGCCATATCATATGCTCATTCAGTTATTCATTTTCCTTCGGCTTAGTCCCTAATTTATCAGGGGTCACCACAGCGGAATGAACCACCAACTTATCCAGCATATGTTTTACACAGCAGATGCTCTTCAAGCTACAACCCAGTACTGGGAAACATCCATACACTCCCATTCACACACATACACTACGGCCAATTTAGTTTATTCAATTCACCTATAACACATGTCTTGTGTACCACAGGGCTATGTGCTGAGCCCCTTCCTCTACTCCCTTTTTACCATCGACTGTAGGCCTGTGAACAGATCCAACACCATCATCAAATTTGCAGATGACACCACAGTGATTGGTCTAATCAGCAACAATGATGAGACTGCCTACAGGGAGGAGATACAGCATCTGGCCACTTGGTGCACCGACAATAATCTGCTCCTTAACACCGACAAGACCAAGGAGCTCATTGTGGACTTCAGGAATGGACGAACAGGCTCACATGATCCCATCCACATCAATTGGATGGCCGTTGAGCCTGTCTCATCCTGGGGACCCACATCTCAAAGGACCTTTCCTGGACCACCAACACCTCCAGCCCGGTCAAGAAGGCTCACCAGCGCTTATTTTTCTTAAGGCAACTTAAGAAGAACCAGCTGTCATCAGCCATCTTGGTGAACTTCTACCGCTGCACAATAGAAAGCATCCTGACGAACTGTGTCACAGTCTGGTATGGAAGCTGCGCTGTTGCTGAGCGTAAGGCACTGCAGCGGGTGGTGAAAACTGCCCAACGCATCACAGGGACCACACTGCCAGCCATAGAGGACATCCAGAAGAAACACTGTCTGCGCCGAGCACGCAGTATTCTTAAGGATTCCTCTCACCCTGCTCACAGACTGTTTTCTCTCCTGTCCAACCAGTAGACTAAAGAACAGCTTTTTCCCCAGAGCTGTCTCCCTTTTGAACTTTGCCCCCCACTGACTCTTTTGCCCCCCTAATACACCCCCCACTCTCCTCATAACTCTTACTCCTCATAATCACTGCACTATTTAACATTTGCACATTTAAAAATTGCACATATTCATTGCACTACATTGCACTGATTCATTTATTTGAACCGTACATACCCACTGCACATGTACATTTGTAATTATGTACACACCCACTGTACATATACATATGTAATTATGTTTATCTGCACACTTCTGATTATTAATAGCAACCTGTACATATATCCATCTATTGTAAATCTCTGTTCATAGCTAATACAGCCTGTATATAATGTATATTGTACATCCATTTGTAAATATCACCATAGTTTTTCTATAACTGCACTTTATAACTTATACCTGTATCCTGCACTTGCTGCTATTGCACTCCAGGTTAGACCTAAACTGCATTTCGTTTCCTTGTACTTGTACATGTGTAATGACAATAAAGTTTAATCTAATCCAATCTAATCTAAACCCACGCAACACTGGGAGAACATGCAAACTCCACACAGAAATGCCAACTGACCCAGCCGGGACTCAAACCAGCGACCTTCTTGCTGTGAGGCGACAGTGCTAACCACTGAGCTATTGTTTTGCCCTTATCATATGCTCATTTATTACATTTTTTATGAGATTGTAATTAACAATTAGCTTGTTTGCTTGCTTTTTATTCATTATTAGTTGGTAATTATTAACAATTAGCTTGTTTGCTTGCTGTCGCTGCATACTTGAAATACTTCTTTTACAAATATTATTGAGAATATTCCATATTTTCTTCTACAATTGTAAACAAAACATAATATATAGCCTAGAGACTCTCATATACAAATCTGATATATAGCCGTACAATGACGTGCATTAAGATGTGGCCACAGTTTTTAAAACTGAATTGTATAAAATAACTGAGAGCAAATTACATAAAATGTAGCAAGACAAGTTTAAGCAATCAGAATCATTTAGAGTGGATGGTGAAGTATTGGAAGGGAACAGGGCATAGGAGGATAACTCCGAAAAGAACACAGCCCGGAACTCTTGCTTCTAACTGTTCTACAGGTTCCAGCCAAGATTGCAACACTGTTTGTGAATGGTTGTTTGAATGATTGATTCGGTAAACAATGAATTTCTGATCTACTGTAAGTTTGTAAAGGCTAATGATGGTTTTGGGAAGCATACCCCTGACTGTTGTTGTACAGAGTTGTTGCTGTTTTCCTTGCCAGTGTTTTGAAGAATGACAGGCCTGATTCATTTAGCTTTACTGTAAAGGGCACCTGTTTTTACCCCTTTTACAAGATGTAAGATAAGCCTTTGGTGTCTCCAGAATGTGTCTGTAAAATTTCAGCTTAAAATACCCATCAGATTATTTATTATAGCCTCCAGAATTTGACCTTTTTGAGTATACTGTAGCTGTTTTTTATTTAAATGAAAATGAGCTGCTTCTCCCCGCCCATGGTTCCCATGTGCGTGTCTGCTTCTCATGCGTTACATTAGATAAACAGCAGTCAGTGACAGAGACAGACTCGGAAGAAGCTGAAATAAGGCCACTAGTCAAAAATACCAAGTAAGTTTATTTCATGTATTTGTGGTGGAGTTTATTCAAGCCTTTCTGAAATGATCAGTCTCACACAATAGCTGTTTGCAGTACACACACACCGACATATTAGCGTTTACTGACACCATGTGGCCATGGCGATTATATCGGTTAAGAATTACATAGCAATTTTACTGTCTTTATTACAAATATAGTTTTTGGACATTTTGGACAAAACATTTTTTTGGACATGTGTATACATGTTATTATAGAAACATGGCGTTTGCCAGTCAATTCGTTGGGCAGGGAAACCACACTCCTACGTAACGTTGTTCTGTAAGTTCTGTCCAACCAGCTTGCAAAAGCTGATTTTCATCATAGGTTTCATTTGTGGTTTTAGCTCAGTGCTTGAAGTCTATTGCTTCTCATGGGATCTGCGCTGCACTTTTCAAACAATTAGCACTGTTTCATTCTCTGTGTATTTCATATGCAACAGAATATCATTGCTTATTAGTTTGCCAAATTAGTAGCAGTGCCAGCACAGACTCTAACAAAGTTTAGTCACAATGGCAGAAAAAAGTTGCAAAGTGCAACCATTTAGTCACAGTCTGGAACCCTGATACAACATGAAATGACATTTTAAAAAAATGTACTCATCCTTATCTCAGTACTCATTTTTCAGATGACAAAACTGCTGTCTCAGTGTGTATGGCAAGGCCAAAACAGTGAAAGGGTTTTTCAGATATGTATGTGGTTTATTGCAGACGTTGCCTTGATTAACCTGACCTCAAAGCAATGATGAACGCAGCTTTATTTTCCATATACTCTGGAGCATGAAGCTCCAGGGCAGCACAGTCATTATAATTATGTTGTTTTGTCGGCAGTGGAGAGGTTGTCTTCTTAGATAATGCTTTGTGTTTTTGCACATCTGGGGGCGGTGGCTGTATGACCTTCGGTTGAGGAAAAACTGGGTGAAGGAGGTCTTTTCTGAGGGGAAGTTCAGCCTGGAGGTGGTTGACATCCACTTTGATATGTCAGAAAGGGAAGCAGATGTCCTGTCTGAGGTTAAACATGCAGACAGAAGCAAAAATGAGATGGACAGCAATGATCATTTTTAGTATTATTTGGCTTATTTATGTCAATGAGTGTTAGCATTTGCTAATACGCATGCATATATTTTCACTGTTTGCAGAATAGTTCACCCAAAATTGTAATTTGCTGTTATTTACACCTCCTCAGGCCAGTCAGTAGAACATTAAAATAAGATTTTTAACTGAAATTGTGGTCGTATTGGCATTTTGAGTGTAAACAAAACATATACATGTACATTCAAAACAAAATGTACACCTGTGGCTCCTGATGATACATTGAGGTTATGTAAGGTGAAACTGAGTCTGTGCAAGAAACTGAGCATTTTATATAGCATTATTTTCATTAATCCACAGCCTCTGCAAATGCTCCTGAGTTCAGTATGTATTCTGTATGAGTGAGAGTAAACTCACACATGAGGTGATGCTGTTTGTTTGCTATTTTACATGGGTTTCAGCATTCAGTATAAGCACATAATAAGTAAGTACCATTTTATTAAACAATACAGCACACTAATACTCCCTCATAAACAGTTTGACTCCTGGGTGAGTTTGCATCCATACTACACCATTATGCGACAAGATGTTTGCACTTAAGACTGTTGTGTATGCGCTCTGGGCTGTTTGCCAAGGTAAAATTTTGTAAAAAATATTTTGTTTCTTGCACCAATCATATCACTTCATAAGTCATCAATCACCAGAAGCCACAAGAATTACTTTTGTTTTGCCTGTATAGAATGAGTATAGAAGAATACATTTCAGTAAGTGTAAAGCAAGTGTGTATTGAATTATTTTAAATGATTTCACAGGGACTAAATCATCTCAAACTGGCCTCCTGAACATGATGGTGAGCTCACTACAGTATGTTACTAATATCTCTGAGGAAAGTTTCCAGCACCTTGGCGTAGAAACTATGCCACAAAATATTAAATGGAGAATTAACAGCGTCCAACCTGGTAAAATGGCCAATGAATTTAAAAGGTTAGTTCAAAAGTCCAAAATGATGTTATTAATTACTTACTTTCTTGTCGTAAGAATCCCCTGGGACCTTTGTTTATAGTCAGAACACAAATTAAGATATTTAAGATGAAATCTAAGAGCTCTCTGCCCCTCCATAGACAGCAACAATCCAGAAAAGAATCTAAAACCTTGTCAAAACAGTCTATGTTATTTCAGTGGTTTAACTGTAATCATAAGAAGCTCCAAGAATATTTTGTGCACCAAAAAAGTAGAATGTCCAAGTACATTTTCCAACTTTACACTGAAAGCAGACTTGGAGATTCTTTGGTATTATTTATGATTGGAATCTATGTATGACAAAACCACCATCTTATTTTATTAACCCTTGTGCACTCTTTAAATTTACTGCTCTTTTGTTAAGTTCGAGATGAAAACATCCACTGAATTAAACTGCTGTAAGAATGCATCAGATACATCTTTTTTTGCATAAATCTGTTAATGATTCTACTAAACTACTAAATTGCTTAGAAAATTACAGGGTGTTAACATTTTAATTGCCAAGTTCGCAAATGATGTCACTGATTTGGTGAAAAAAACACACAAAATGAGGTATTTTCAATATAAAAAGTAATTGTGGACTGCTTTTTTTTTTACCTTTGATTTGTCTTGGACATGTGAAAAGGCACGTGCACACATAGGGCTCAACCTGTGCAGTGTACATGCCCTTTTGAGAACACCCCCCCCCCAAACACACACACACTTTGCGTAAAAACTGGAACATGCCCTTTGGAACGCCTCTGCACGGGCCTGTTGAACGATTGGTAACAACATTGGCTATGATGCATTGTTAGATTTTCATTTTTTCTCCCTAATTTACTGGCGGTGGCTGTTTTTGCTCCCCAATGACTTCCATTTTAATCATATTTGATGGTGCATAAATACACAGTCTTTGTTTACTCCGTGTAGTTCTGAGAGCTTAGATGCATATTTTGATTTTCTCAGAAACATCAAGGTAAGTGCACAAAGGTCACTCAAACACACATACACACACATTAAGTTAAGTTTATTTATAAATTAATTTCGAGACGATCATGTGCTTATGATTGCTTGCGGCCGGTCCCGCATTATCTAATTTATGATTCACCAATCAGATAATTCCTAAGCCACTATAAATACCCTGAGTTTCATATAACCGCCATCTTTGTTTTGAAGAATCCCCCCTTCCACCCCTACTCCTCCTCCTTTCCTAGATTGGTGGCACGGTGGCCCAGTGGTTAGCATTGTTGCCTCACAGCAAGAACGTCTCTGTGCAGAGTTTACACGTTCTCCCCGTGCTCTCGTGGGTTACCCCTAGGTTCTCCGGTTTCCTCCCACCGTCCAAAAACATGCAACTTAAGTTAATTGACTAATCCAAATCGGCACCATAGACATGCACCTAGTAAGTAGTTATCTCTTAAGAGCAATCACTATCTGTTCATTAGCTACTACAGCAGGGCAGTTTTCAAGATCTAACTGAGAACTCCCCTCTTGCCTTGCAAATGGGAGGGAGCCCTGGGCTCGAGGATCTTATGAGCTCAGGGCTCTCTCCCGGGACAGCATGCCAAACAAGCTTTATAATAAATCATCAGTTAAGTGTGAACTCTTGAATTTGCTGTTATATTCAGTATAAAATCCATAAACTAAGCTTTTTTTTCACAGGCCTACCTAAAGGGTTAATGGTGCCAATGGTGATCAACAGTAAAAATTACAAATTTTATCTCTTCCCAACAGGGAAAATCACCAACAATCAAAAATGCATAATTATATAGTGTCATGGCTTTGTAATAATTAAAGTGGTTATAATGGAAGTCAATGAGGCAAAAACAGCCACCATCAGTAAATTAGGGAGGAAAAAAATGAAAATTAATCAAAAACAAAGTATCAAAGGCAATGTTGTTTCACATGTCCAAGATTTTGAGAAAAGAAAAAATCAAGTCCACAACTACTTGTTATATTGAAAATAGGTCATTTGGTGTTTTTTCCACCAAATCAGTGACATCATTTATGAATTTGGCAATTAAAGAGTTAAAATCCTGTAATTTCCTAAACAATTTAGTAGTTTTGATCAGGACTGAGGAGGATTAACAGATTTATGCAAATAAATTTGAAAAAAACTTTTACAGCAGTTTTATTTAGTGCATGTTTTCATCCCAAACATAACAAAGGGTAGTAAATTTGCCCAGAGTGTATTGAGCTTTTTTTATTTATTTTTTTTTTCAAAGCATTTTCTCAAAATATGTGTCAAAAAAGATTTGGCACCAAAAAATCATTCTGCTAGCTGAAACACAGAAAAAGTTATTGCCAAATTAAGACTCCAAATCACCCCATGAAACATCCCCAACAGCACATAAGGGTTAACAAAGTTACTGTATATTCAGCATGAACAAACTCTGAATGTAACATTGAAATGAATTTGACAGCATATGTACATGTACAGGCGACGCGGTGGCGCAGTAGGTAGCGCTGTCGCCTCACAGCAAGAAGGTCGCTGCTTTGAGCATCGGCTGGGCCAGTTGGCGTTCCTGTGTGGAGTTTGCATGTTCTCCCCACGTTCGCGTGGGTTTCCTCCGGGTGCTCCGGTTTCTCCCACAGTCCAAAGACATGCGGACAGGTGAATAGGCTAGGCTAAAATTATCCGTAGTGTATGAGTGTGTATGAGTGTGTATGGATGTTTCCCAGAGATGGGTTGCAGCTGGAAGGGCATCCGCTGCGTAAAACATGTGCTGGATAAGTTGGCGGTTTTATTCCGCTGTGGTGACCCCGGATTAATAAAGGGACTAAGGCAAAAAGAAAATGAATGAATGAATGTACATGTACATATGTACAAGCTCACACCCACACAAGCCCGCACCGCTATGATCTGAATAAAGAATCAAACTTTTGAGAATTGATTCACGATCGCTAGAGAAAGAATCGCATACATCGATGAATTTATATTTTTTTTCTCCCACTCCTATTGGAGGGTCAGAGAGCTTTCTGATTTCATCTCAAATATTTTAATTTATATTCCAAAGATGAACGAAGGTCTCTGGAATTAATTGAAATTAAATGAGGGTGAGTAGTTAATGACAATTTTCATTTTTGGGTGAACTAATCCTTTAAGTGCAGCTGAAGAGCTCAAATACTTTTTCATACATTAAATATTTTTTTCTTTTGTGTGTGTGTGTTTTTTCAGGACTACACCATCACCATGTATTTCCAGCAGTCCTGGCGAGACAAGCGCCTGTCCTACACAGGGATTCCTCTTAATCTTACTTTGGATAACCGAGTGGCGGATCAGCTCTGGGTGCCTGATACTTACTTCATAAATGATAAGAAATCTTTTGTTCATGGGGTAACAGTGAAGAACCGCATGATCCGTCTGCATCCTGATGGGACTGTCCTCTATGGCCTCAGGTCAGTGTGTGTGCATGTTGTTTTGTCTCTCTTCTTTTCTCTCATATATACAGTACGTTAGGTTAATGCTTGATTCTTCTGCATGCTTGTATCTATACATTTATCTCTGTCTGCTTGTGTAGGTGGTATTTTTGGCTGCCTCTATTCCCCTGGCTGTCCTGATGTTGCATTTTTAGATTTTAGAGGCCGATGAGAGATGCATATCCTGTCTCAGTCAAGGAATATAGGCTTTGTTTACCAAAGAAAGATTAGACTTTCTCTGTCCTCACTGAAACTATCTATACAGTAACATTCACATTCATCTCAATGGCAGTTGCTTGGCTGCTAAAATAACTATATACAAAAGCATGTTTACAAATGTTATAAATAGCAATATATGGTGTATGCATATACTGTAGTATGCGCACAGACACACTCTTAATAATGATTTCTACCCTTCTTTCTCTCTTACACACACAACATAAGCCTACCTTTTACAAAGGGTTTCTGTCTTTAAAACTCAATAACATAAGAAACAAATATCTTAATATTTTTGTATTCATGTTTAGATATTTTTATTCATTTTGGATTTTCATCAGTGTTTTATTGTACAATATAACAAACCATGCAAACACTTATAATTAGATTAGATTAGATAGATTCAAAAGTAAATTCGGTTTATTTTCATAATAAAAGTATGTACAGGTCTGAAGCAGCCATCAGAAGATTTGAGGAAATTCCTCATAAACTGGGCTTAAAGTAGTGCAATTCTCCCAAGCAGCAGTACATTGTATTCCTGAAAATACCAGTTTACTGTTCATTTTTTACACAGAAAGCGGAAAGCATACTTTTTCTGCAATGTATATTAGACAAACTATGTGCGGCACTGCTCAATGATAAACACAACAAATACAGTTTTGATGAGTTAGTGTGCAACCAACAAACCAACCTTTTTTCTGTTTGGAAAATCAGTTATTATTAGTTCTCTACATAATCTACGAATCAAACAAACTTTGCACCAAACTGAAGCTTTCATTTTATAGCTAGGCTATATAAACTATAAAAGTGGCAGAAGGTAGATTTTTCCGATGAATCATCTGTTGAACTGCATCTCAATCATCACAAATACTACAGAAGATCTCCTGGAACCCACATGGACTCAAGATTCTCACAGAAATCAGTCAAGTTTGGTGAAGGAAAAATCATGGTTTGGGGTTACATTCATTATGGGGGCGTGCGAGAGATCTGCAGAGTGGATGGCAACATCAACAGTTTGAGGTATCAAGACATTTGTGTGCCCATTACATTACAAACCACAGGAGAGGGCAAATTCTTCAGCAGGATAGCGTTCCTCATACTTCAGCCTCCACATCAAAGTTCCTGAAAGCAAATAAGGTCAAGGTGCTCCAGGATTGTCCAGCCCAGTAACTAGATATGAACATTATTGAGTAAGAGTAAGGGGTAAGATGAAGAAAGCATTGAAGATGAATCCAAATAATCTTGATGACCTCTGGGAGTCCTGCAGGAACGCTTTCATTGCCATTTCAGATGACTTTATTAATCAGTTATTTGAGTCATTGCAGAGATGTATGGATGCAGTCCTCCAAGCTCATGGGAGTCATACACAATGTTTATTATTTTTCCACTGCAGGGTGACTTTATATTCTATACTGTACATTATTTCTGTTAAATGACTTTGTGTAAGCAAAGTCAAACCTTACTGTTCTAATTAAATATTTAAAAATCAAGGCATGATCATATTTTATTTTGGTAAATTAAGCGTAATCTAGAGGCCTATGCCTTTCATATAAGCCACTTCTGATACCAAATGATCAACTAGAAGTCAAGTTATTATTTGTTGTTCCTAAAACTTGAATAGGTGACAAGAAAAAAAACATATTCACAATATCATTTAACTAATTCAAAACACACCCTTACCTCGCTGTAAGTGAGATGGAGAAAATGAAAGCACACACGCTTTAAGGTAAAATCTGATGCTCATGACATAATCTTTAAAGTAATGACTTCTATTAAAAATGTTGACTGAGATTTGTGGTATAAGAATTACAGCGGGGCATTAGTTAAATGCATATTGTCCGTGATGCAATCGATTTGAGGTACTTAAAGTCCCCATGAAAAGCTGCGAAGCTGCGACTATTATTTTGTTTGTGTTGTGATTCAGTTCCTAAAGAAACAGAATATTAAATGAGACAACAGTGGGAGTGGCTTGTTTTTTCTACTGTAAGCTGATTGGATGTAGTAAAGTAGGCATTTCATTCAGAAAGATCGGAGAAAGTGTTTGGGGAGTGATTACAACTTAACTGACACCTCATCATTTCTGTTTGTTATCAAAACTGACAGTTGAAGCAGCGTGATTAGGTTAGCCACGCTAAAAAAAAGTCATATGATTGGAAAAAACAGCCTATGCCGGTTCTTAAAAAGGATTCAGTCAGTGTTGTAATCTAAATTGGTAATTTAAGTGAAAAACATTTAGGACAGGCCTATATATTTTATTCTTGTTATTTAGTTTTTATTTTTTCTATGATGTTGGGAACACTGCAGGTGTTCTGTATGCTGTTGTTCGAATGTTAAAATCTGTATTTTAAAATGCAATATTTAATGTGTCACACAGAATAGACACATCAATTCATTTTTTATTATTTATTATAATTTTTTTATCATTTGAGATAATTTCTGCCTTTACTCTGGCTGTCTTACTTTTTTCCTTCACTCTGTCACTTTTCTTCTTGGTCTGTTGAGACCATGACTTCTCGCCATCAAACAACCTCTCTTCTGTTTACCGGTCCAGGAATTGATGCCTTATATGGATATTTTATTATACGAAATGTCAATTACTACAATTTGAATCCATTATTTTTTGTAATCAATTAAATCGAATAATTCAATTAAAAGTTTTAGCCCTTAATTTGGAAGAAATGCTGTGCAATTTGTCCTATGGGTGAAACGACTAACAAACAGCAATAAATTGTTAAACTACTTGCTCTAAAACAATTGTGTTTATGACAATAAGTAAAAATTATAATAAAAAATTACCAGTACAGCTAAAAATCAATGAAAGTGAATGAGACCGGAATCTCAAGCCAATTAAGTTCCATGGGCTGCGCCTGCTTGTACTTGAAAGAATAAGGTCAAGACTTGAGGTCTTCAAAAACAGTACATGACCTGAATAATTTTTTATTAAAGCCTGATGTACATGAATTTATTTTTTATTTTTTTAAACTTACCTGTGACAGACCAATAAAAATAGAAATAAGTCTGATCTGACAGCATTTATTTTTGAACCCGACTGGATTTGAATGTAATGATGTGTGCACCACCTGCAGCCTCACAGTCAGCTAGGAAAATTATGTATTATTACTTGATATTATTGCCTGCTTGATAGATACAAGTTATTTTGGAGTTTGGTCTTCAACTGTGACCAGTAGATTAAAAAAATAAATGTGATCACTCAAAATATCACCTCTAGAGAGACCTCTCAACCAGATTTGAGATTTAAGAACCAGAACAAACTATTGTATAAATAAAAGTATTCTTTTTCTTATACCCCAAAATATTACTGATGCCATAATTTGCATCATAATTTGATTCCAAGACCTTAATCACAAGAGTACATGCATTTTTTAAATTAATTAATTTATAAATGTATTTATATTTTACTCTAATGTACCAAAATATAGGGCTGTAGCACCACATTGTTGTCAATGATTACATTGACTACAGAATATACGGCGGCATAGGTGAAATGTGTCGCTGCATCACATTTTTTATGCTCATTTTGAATAATTGTGGCTACAGCTCCAGAACAAAGCACAAGTGATAATGTATTGCATGTTAGATAAGTATCCCTTAAACTACTGAGGCTCTTATAAGCAGTATATTTATTGGATTTGACTGTTTATAATACATAATGCTTCCCTAATCCACTTTTCACACCGTGTTAGGCAGAATTCATTTGAAATTAATGGTAGATGATGCCCAAAAATGTTTGTTTTTAGTTGTTTTGTTTTATTTATACTGAGAAATCTTATTTTCAGAAAACAATAATAATAAAAGTTTAAAATGTTAATGTCAGAAGTTGTATTAAAGCCTACTGTTTATTAAAAAGTTGGTCAAAAGAATAAACCTTAGATTAAACTTAAAAAAAAAACATATTCATTGACTAATCGAAAAATTGGCGACACGGTGGCTCAGTGGTTAGCACTGTTGCCTCACTGCAAGAAGGTCGCTGGTTCGAGTCCCGGCTGGGTCAGTTGGCGTTTCTGTGTGGAGTTTACGTGTTCTACTCGTGTTTGTTTGGGTTTCCTTCGGGTGCTCCGGTTTCCCCCACAGTCCAAAGACATGTGCTCTAGGTGAATTGAATAAACCAAATTGGCGGTAGTGTATGTGTGTGCATGTCAGAGCTGTGGCGACCAATGATAAATAAAGGGACTAAGCCGAAGGAAAGTGAATAAATGAATGAATAATCGAAAATTAATTGATAAATTAATTAACACTAAATAAGCATCATTAGCTGCCTGCAGCTTTAGAAAATGCCCTCAGCACTACTGTACAGTCAGTCTGACCACTACGAATGAAACATATTATATTATAACTGGGAAATGACATGTAGGTAAATAACAGCAAATGTTTTTTTCTAAAATAATTCTGTACTGACGACTACATGTTTAATACAGTGCATCCAGAAAGCGTTCATAGCGCTTCACTTTTTTTCACATTTTTTTATGTTACAGCCTTATTCCAAAATGGATTAAATTCATTTATTTCCTCAAAATTCTGCACACATTACCCCATAATGACAATGTGAAAAAAGATTTTTTGAAATTGTTGCAAATTCATTTATTCATTCATTTTCTTTTCAGCTTAGTCCCTTTATTAATCCGGGGTCACCACAGCGGAATCAACCGCCAAGTTATCCAGCACATGTTTTACGCAACGGATGCCCTTCAAGCTGCAACCCATCTCTGGGAAACGTCCATACACACTCATACACTACGGACAATTTAGCCTATCCAATTCACCTGTACCGCATGTCTTTGGACTGTGAGGGAAACCGGAGCACCTGGAGGAAACCCACGCGAACATGGGGAGAACATGCAAACTCCACACAGAAACGCCAACTGACCCAGCTGAGGCTCGAACCAGTGACTTTCTTGCTGTGAGGCAACAGCACTACCTACTGCGCCAGCGCTTCGTCTATTGTTGCAAATGTATTAAAAATAAAAAATCAATCAATAACCCGATGGTCACTCTGTCTGAGCTCCAGCGTTGTTCTGTGGAGAGAGAAGAACCTTACAGAAAGACAACCATCAGTGCAGCAATCCACCAATCAGGCCTGTATGGTAGAGAGACGCAAGCCACTCTTAGTAAAGGGCACATACTGTAGCAGCCCGTCTGTAATTTGCCAAAAGGCATCTGAAACAAATTCTCTGGTCTGATGAGACTAAAATTGAACTTTTTGGAGTAAATGCCAGGCATTACATTTAGACATAACCAGGCACCGCTCATCACCAAGCTAATACCATCCCTACAGTGAAGCATGGTGGTGGCAGCATCATGCTGTGGGAATGTTTTTCAGCAGCAGGAACTGGAAGACTAGTCAGGATAGAGGGAAAGATGAATGCAGCAATGTACAGAGACATCCTGAATGAAAACCTGCTTCAGAGTGCTCTTGACCTCAGACTGGGGTGACGGTTCATCTTCAAATCTCAAAATATATGGATTTCATAGTGACACTAGTAATCATAAACACTGTTGCACCTTTTTTTGAGTGTAATGGAGAGCCATGAAACATTTCTTATGTATTTTACATTGCACTGCAACAGTGTAAGTGCAAGTGCATTTGTGTGATTTTTGAATCAATTTGTATTTATGTTACAGTTCATGAGCTCTCTTTCAGTCAATCGCAGCAGTACGCCTGAATATTTTTTAGGTTGCAGATGTGACTGAAATTGTAGGACTGTAGAGCTCTGGTCCAGGTTCATGTCTTTCTGCAAATGGAAAGCTAAAGTCCTAGATAGTGCATAGTTTGTCTGGCCGATGCTCCTCTCTCTCTCTCTCTCTCTCTCCATCTTGCTCAGTACTGTATAATTTATATCTAATGTACTATGCCTGCAGGTATGGACATGTGCTGCTCTATTTGCACCTATGAGTGTTGTGGCTATAAATACATATGATCACTGTTCAGATAGCCATCTCTGCCACTCTGAATACAGAGTATAATGGTGAAAATAAATTGTGTTTCTTTTGGGGTGGATATACGTGTATTTTATACTGTGTGTTTCTGTTACACTGGTTAAAAAAAGAAGACTTTACAATCCAAACAGTCTCATCCGGGACTGCAGAAAGAAGCAGCAGTTTTGTCATAAGTTGCCTAAAAGTAACAGCAGTCACACACTGAAAGGCCGCCGCGTGTGTGTTTTTGTGTTAATTAAAGCTCAGCGTAATTAAGATCCAGCCATAGGCATTTCAGAGAGAGGCTGCAGACATGACTGAGACGCTGTTAAGGCAATTAAACAGAAAAATAAAGAAGGATGAAATGCGTTTCTGCAGTGATGTTTATCCAGCGACTTGTTGGAGAACATTTAAATGACACGTCAAAGAAAAATAAGCGAACATTAGTGTGTATCACCAGCCAATTACTTGCTACATCTATTCCACTAAATGGCGGCTGATTGGAAGTTGATTGCATTTGTTGTTTGGCTATATGATGAAGTTTACTTGCGCTTGTCCAATCAATATTAGTTCAGCGTGAATTAAAGCTTTCCTGAGCAGCCATAGCTTTGAATATAAATCTCATTACAGGTGGAAGCAGGTGGTTGTAACACCATCTGCTGGGAAATGTACAGCTTCAATGTTTCACTTACCTGCGCTGACATCTGGACACAGATTGCTGTAGACCAGGGGTCAGCAACCTTCTGCTCATGAAGTGATGTTGTTATTTTTTCTGGTTAAACGCTGTGCCACTGTCTCTTCCACCAGTATAAACATAGTTGAAAGATGATGGTTAGCACTGTCGCCTCACAGCAACTACTTTCTGTGTGGAGTTTGCATGCTTTCTTCGTGTTGGCGTGGGTTTCCTCTGGGTGCTCCATTTTCCCCCATAGTCCAAAGACATACAGTACACTATAAGTGAATTGAATAAACTAAATTGTTCATAGTGTATGAATGAGTGCGTATGGGTGTTTCCCAATACTGGGTTGCAGCTGGAAGGACATCCACTGTGTAAAACATATGCTGGAATAGTTGGCGGTTCATTCCTCTGTGGCGACCTCTGAAATAGAGCCCTGGTCAGATCACGCAATTTTTATTGTCGGTTACGAAAGTCAAATGTCAAATTATGTGATTTTTTTTTCTTGATAAAATCTTGACTTGTCGTGGGTAACAAAAGTGCCAGACTACATATTCAGTCCTGATCAGTCATCCCGTGATGTCTATGACGAGCGTTATTTCCCAAAGCAGTCACAAGTGTTGCTATAACAATATTTCTTATCTCAATTTAATTTTTTTTAATCTTATTTCAATCTCAATAAACATTGATTCTCGACACAGTGCGTAGCACAATCGCCTCACAGCAAGAAGGTCGCTGGTTCCAGCCTCGGCTGGGTCAGTTGGCATTTCTGTGTGGAGTTTGCATGTTCTCCCTGTGTTCGGTTTCCTCCACAAGTCCAAAGACATGGTATAGGTGAATTGGGTAGGCTAAAATTGACCATAGTGTATGTGTGTGAATGAGTGTGTATGGGTGATTCCCAGTGATGGGCTGCAGCTGGAAGGGCATCCGCTGCGTAAAACATATGCTGGATAAGTTGGTGGTTCATTACGCTGTGGCAACCCCAGATTAATAAAGGGACTAGACTGAAAATGAATGAATGAATGAATACTGATGCTGCAGACAACTAATAACTGCATTATTTAAGGGCATTCATTAAAAATAGCCTATTGTACAATGCAGTGATATAATGTAGTTTCAAAATACAACATATTAACATTTTAATGTAGAAAAAGCCATCGTGGGTGTCTTAAGGAGCAAAAATACAACATATGGGCTTTTATATGCAGTTGTGTCATCACTCATATTGCAAGTCATGTCTCTCCGGCCCTTCGTTTGGGATGCTTTTCATGAACTAGCCCCGATGACAAACTAATTGAATAGCCCTGGTGTATGCACATTTTCCTCAGTTTATCCTAATAGGCATATGTTTTTTAATGCGCATTTTCTACATGCAGTATGACTACAGTAGGACCTACAGACAATCTACTGTAGGAGCATGTTTACCTGGGGTTAACTACTGTATTTCAAGTGTGCCAGCTTAATTTAATTAAAATAGTCAACTGTTTTGCCAATGATTATCCATCCTTGTGACAGTGTTACTGACCCCTTTTGTAGGCTTATCTGCATGACTGTAATAATATTGTGTTGTTGTTTTTTTGCCTCATATCTTGTAGGATAACGACCACCGCTGCATGTATGATGGATTTGCGCAGATACCCACTGGATGAGCAGAACTGCACGCTGGAGATCGAAAGCTGTAAGTGTTGTTTAGGATTTAAATGCTAAATATTATTATGGCTTGACTGCATATCACAATTAATTACATGCACTGTATAAGTAATAGCTGAGAGAAGCCCTAAATGAGATTATTCAAAGTCATTATAGCATTGTGGCAGATGAAATTACACCAAGTGCCAGATTTACTCAGCAGGGCAGATTAGTGCTTAACAGCTTATTTTTATACTTTCTATAAAGCAGTGCAAACATCAGTAAATCAACTAGTGCAAACCTTAATAAATCATACTGCAATACTTTTTTATATGAATGCTGAATTCAAAGGGATATCTTAATAGTGCATATGCAGCTGCAAAAATGACTGTGTCCACACCTTTTAGTTGCTAATTTTTCATTGTGCGTCTTTGGTAAACCCTGACGATAGTGTTTTAAATGCCAGATAAAGGCTTTTGCTTATGCAAACTGTTAGTAAATCTGACTCCAAAAGTGGCTGTGTAATGAATATTTAGCTTATTTTCTTTGTGCCAGTGGCTTGTAGTGCACGGCAATTTATTTACAATCATGTTTATTACATTGTCTAGGACGGTGTATAATAAAAACAGCATTAGACAACTAACGGTTGAATGTCCATACATACAATATTCAGTGAGCGGCAGTTCTGTGGGCACAAATGCTTTGCTGATGCCAGAGGTCAGAGGAGAATGGCCAGACTGGTTCCAGCTGATAAAAAGGCAACAGTAACTCAAATAACCATTTGGTACAACCAAGGTATGCAGAAGAACATCTCTGAATACACAACATGTCGAACATTGAAACGGATGGGCTACAGCAGCAGACCACACCGGGTGCCACTCCTGTCAGCTAAGAACAGGAAAATGAGGCTACAATTCGCACAGGCTCACCAAAATTGGACAATAGATTGGAAAAACTTTGCCTGGTCTGATGAGTCTCGATTTCTGCTGCAACACTCAGATAGTAGGGTCAGAAATTGGCATCAACAACATGAAAGCATGGATCCATCCTGCCTTGTATCAACAGTTCCGGCTGGTGGTGGTGGTGTAATGGTGTGGGGGATATTTTCTTGGCACACTTTGGGCCCATTAGGACTAATTGAGCATTGTGCCAATGCCACAGCCTACATGAGTATTGTTGCTGACCATGTCCATCCCTTTATGACCACATACTGGATTCTTGAACATGACAAGGAGTTTACTGTACTCAAATTGCCTCCACAGTCACCAGATCTCAATCCAATAGATCACCTTTGGGATGTGGTGGAACGGGAGAAAAAATCTCTGAGGAATATTTCCAGTAACTTGTTGGATCTATGCCATGAAGGATTAAGGCAGTTCTGAAGGCAAAGGGGGGGTCAAATCCGGTACTAGTAAGGTGTACCTAGTAAAGTGGCAGATGAGTGTATTTTTTTAATATAATTTCAACAATTTGCTGAAATCATGGTTATAATATTTGTTCACAAATGCCAGTGCAAAAGTGGTTTGTGGTTAGAAGCATAAATTGAGACTTGAATAGACTTACCGTTCACTATTAATGTAGGTACTAGTTTTGGTACTGGGTTGAACACCTTTTTTAATTTCAGAATTCTTTTTATACTTAAACTTTATGGGCATTGATTTAACAAGTCAAAGGAAACATTGCCCAGATGTTTTAGTCCATATTTGTATACACAGTTGCTGCAGATTCTTTGACTGCAGATCCATGATGTCCATCTCCTATTAAGCACACATAAGAAGTGCTCTACTGGATTGAGAACTGGCCACTGTGGTGGTCACTGACTTTAGCGAACTCATTGTCATGTTCAAGAAACCAGTTTGAGATTATTTGTGCTTTGTGACAGTGCATTACCCCAGGGGTTTTCAAACTGTGGGGCGCCAGCACCTATTAAGGGGGGCGCGAGAATGTGAGGCGTGCGCGCAAGTAAATTATGATGACGATTTTTATGCGTTCACTAGAGTGAATCGAATAATGTTAGTTCCACAGCTAACTATCAGGCACCTGTAGAGTTTATGCGTTCGAGTAAAATATATGCAAATAAAATGGAGCGGGTGCTTTTTAAAATGAATGACGGTGAATGAAAGTCAATCCGGTGAGCCGTCTGACAAAAAAGTGTCCTTCTGAATCAAATCAGCAGGAAGACATACGGCATGAAGACATACAGGCTACGTTTAAATGGACATCAGTAATAGTTATTTGCCTTAATCTGAATAAGACAATAATATAGTTAAGTGAAATGCTTTTTGAATGTTGCGTCACTAGGCTATCCACGTTTCCACAGTCTCATGTCATTTCAGGTGTTTGATCTTTAATTTTTCGACTTTAACTGCAGTTCGGCACTTTCACTCATGAATATTTCATTCATGCCCCCTTGACAAACTGGGGTATTAGACGCGAATATTTAGTAAGGACTGGTGGAAGATGTTTTAATGGGATTTGATAGCGCACGCCAAATAGAAAGAAAAAAACTTCCACATTTTGTGATCAGTGTTGCCAGATGTAGCTGACTGATTCCAGCCCAAAAGCTATACAAAACCCGCCGAAATGCCAATTCAAAACTGCCCAATCTGGCAACACTGTACGTGATGTGTGTGTGTGTATGCGGTCCTTTACTGACAGCCTTGTGTGTGCATCTTGTCGCAAAATGTAGCGAAAAGTCCTACATGACTGTAATAGTTTGATTGCGGTGTTTACTTCGATAATGCCACTAATATATGCATACTCCACACGTCTTAATTCCATTTCTGTTTAGTTATGACTTTAGTCGGATTAAGGTAATCAAAAATCGCTGTTTACATGGTGACTCTTAATCAGAGTATTGTCTTAATCGTATTAAAATCATATTAAAGTATTGTTGCCCATGTAAACGTAATGTCACAGTTCACGAGGAAACCCAATTGCAAGTGATAACATAAAATGGTTTATTGAACTGGAAACAACCAGAGTTTAACAGCAGGAATAGTGTTTGCCAGTCAAAGCAGAGAAGTGAAACAGATCAATGGTGAATCTCTCATAGGAATCAAACAGCGCTCAACAGCGGTAATAGTACATGTAGTCATCATAAGATGTGAAGACAAAGTCCGAAGGCACAAGCCTCAAAAGCAACTCACCACCAGCAAAATCAACGACGAGAGCCTGACAGGACACAGACAAAGACATAAACAACAAGTGAAAAAGGAACGCCAGACTGATAAAGGCACAGTAATGCGCTACACCTGTACTTGCTGATTATTAGCTGATCGGTGCTAGGCAACGGTAAGTGCCGGCGAACCATTCACGTGAACACACAGCTGACGACATGTAAACACAACTGACAGCCACACGATACATAAACACTCTCACACACACACACACACACACACACACACACACACACACACACACACACACACACACACACACACACACACACACACACACACACCCAAAAGGAACAGATAGATCCACAACCGTAACACGTAATCAATGTTCGACTCAACCACAGTGTCAGGGCTCTGTGAACTTGGATTTGCGAAGCAGCATTTTCTGTACATACATCAAAAGCAAGTAGACTATGGCTCACGCTTATTGACAGTGGAAGATGATTTACGCTTAGTCGCGTCAGTAATCTAACCACGGAAACAGGCTCAGCCATCACACTGAATCAGGTAAGCTGTATATTTGTGTTTCAATGTAATTAATGCTACACAATTTAAACGCAGCAAGTAGTATGTGAATGATGTTTGCACATGCATTATATTTTGGCTCGGGGGAGGGGAGCGCGAGTGAAATTGGACAAACTTGGGGGGGCATGTTTCTTAAAAGTTTAAAAAAAAACCTGCATTACCCTGCTTGAAGCAGCTATCATAAGATGGTACACTGTGGTCATAAAGGGATAGATGTGGTCAGCAGCAATACTTAAGATATGCTGTGTCATTTAATCAGCGTTCAAGGGGCCCAAAGTGTGCCAAGAAAATGTCCATTATTATAAACCACCGCCATTACAGCCTGACAAAAACAATTCAAATTCTGACCCTAAACTCTGAATGTCACAAGAAATTGAGAAAGAAATCGAGATTCATCAGTCCAGGTACTCTTTTCCACATTTATATTGTCCAATTTTAATGAAGCCTATTTGAATTGAAGCCTAATGTTGCGTCGGAAATCAAAAACTTCCCTAATATGTTGTATATAAAGAATAGTATGTGAGCCGACCTCTGGGATCTTTACAAATATTTCAGTTCAGTAGACAACTTATAAAGTATAGACTTTTCTCTATGGCTGCTTCTTTACTTCTTTGCCAACTGTCTGATTGCAAACAAGCTATAAGCATAGCACTTACTAATATGTCCGCTAATATGCTATATGTTTAGTTTTAACTTAAAACTTTACATAAAGAAGCTGGACGATCTTCATTTTATGCAGTGCAAGAAACAGTTTCAAAACAATGCAGCAAAACTGGCACAATCACTTGTGTAATTGTAATGCATTTATGCATCATCTCATCGATCATGAAAATACCTGCGGAGAAGCAGGCTGTGCTGACTAATCTCAGCGTTTCATCTTTCTCAGCCGCTGTGACTCTCTCACTCTCTGCCACTCTTTCTTCTTGGCCTCTTTCAACTCCAGCTCTCCATCTCTTTTGCACTTTGTCTCTCTGGGTGTGACAGACAGTGTTTGTAATTGGGTGTCTGCTCTGTTGGGCAGACAGCTGTAGCCCTGTGAGGCTGCTGTCATGTCGGAGCACTGAGATGCATATCACAGCATGAAGGAGAAACCTCAACACCATCATCACAGCCGACATAAACCATGTCACTTTCACACAGCACCGTGTCACCTGCACCACATTGACATCAACCATGGTACAGGAAAAGATATGAGGCTCACTGAGACAAAAAAAAAAAATAAACAAACACTGTTTAGGCAAATAGGGTGTTCTGTCATGATTTACTCATCATCGCGTTGTGGAAAATGTGATTATAATGAGATCTCTCAGACTTTAGCTCATGTAAGCACATTATTTTAATAAGTGATGATTAAGCTTATAATCATAGGAACCATATTAACACTTAAACTATGTGGCTTAAATGGTTTAAATCACAATAAATAGACATGTAAACACATTTACTGCTATATTAACGCTCTAAACCAAAGTATGCATGCTCGAACCCATGTGCAGTTTATGAAAAGAATCTAACTAAATCATTTTGACTAAGGTATGTCTTTAAAAACTGAAAGAGTTCTGCTGACGATAACTAACTAACTTTTGTCATCTGAATAAACATAAATAAAAATCATTGATCACACACTTATCAAATCTGTAGAGTCAGGAGAGTCAACCTGAACTGGAACTGCATCTTTTTTTAAAAAAAGACGAGTGGCAAATCCGGATTTCACCATTTCCAGATGCATCCAAAAAAATGTTTCTTACAAAGGTATTTTGTTGCGTGTTAGCAGACCACTGTAATCCACACATGTGGGTTCACACGTGGGCTCTCATCGCGGGGAAATTGAAACAAAACCTTCGTTGTGGCACATTTATAAATCCAACACTGACGACCTATGACTCTGAACAATTCTTCTACTACTTGTTTGAATTATGGTTGGCAACACAACATGGCGTCTCTGTGCCATCTGAACACTGTAACAGGTAAAAACAGTCTTTGTAGCTATATCATGCATAGCAATGAGGTGCTTCTCATTCACAATAGAGCGTGCTGATTGGTTCGAACCAAGTGTTTCTCATGAATTAATGCTGAAAACTCAATGACGTCACTTGTACCGGCCAGTACAGACATCCAGTCTCCACGCTGAATTTACACAATGATTTTATAGCCGTGACGCAGCTTCAAAATTTTACTTTTTTTAGTGAAATATATGTGTCCTAATAGTGTTTTTAGCAACGTGTGACTCATACATGACTGTCAACATCTCAAAAAATGTGTTTTGGTGTTTCGTGACCCTTTAACAAAACATTGAACATGACATGAACTGAAGCAAAAATTACGTAAACATGATACTACGTCCAACACTGAAGTTCAGAATCTTGTATAAAAAACACATTTCACACATTTTTAAAAGTCTAAATTTCAGTTTGTCACAATTTTTTTCTTAAATAAAAAATAAAATAAAATAACTAGTAAATGCAACACAGGCTCATTGAGAATATGTGCCCAGGGCTACTTTTTTGGGAACCGTCAAATATGTGCCTGAATCAATGTATGGCTGCATTTTGTGTGTTAAATGAAACTACGGGGTGAAATGTCGTCTTTTTGCACTATACAGCTGAACCTGACGTTTACACTCACAGAAATGTACACAGTGGCCTCTAGTGGATTTACGAGAAGGACATGCAAAAATAATAGTTAAAACATATAATTAAATTTATTAAAAAATTACACAATAATATTAGTTGATTATACAACTTTGATAAGTATATTTCTTACAGTTCCTGTGCCTGAATATGCCTACTGTACCTTTAGTTTTCAGTACTGTAAGTTGTAATATCATTTACACTTTATACAGTTTTGTTTATCATTATGTGTCTGTACAGAAAACAACTTGCTCTTTGGATTATAATGATAGAAACCTTGATAACTATTTGTATTGTTCTGCTGTTGTTGACTAAAACCTACTACTGAGAGCAAAGACTCTTTATGGTCTATTATTTTAACTAAACTCATGGTCAACAGAGGCATCAAGTTCTGCTTTTAGATTAGGAATGCTTAAGTTGTTGCTCTATCCACATATGAGCTAAGCTTATTGAGGGCTTTGGAGTTTAGGTGATCTAGTTTATAGAGTTAATAAAGAAGGCAGCAGCAGTTCATGATAGGGCTGCGCAATATATCGTTTCAGCATCGATATTGCAAGATGTGAATCTGCAATAATCACATCGCAGGATCTGCAATGTTGAGTTGGGATTTTAATTAACCAGAAAACAGATTTTTTTTTAGGCCTGCATGTGACTATGCAAGAATTCAAGCGAATTTAAACCATTTGGGCACTGGAAATGATCAAATGTGTAGCTTTAACAAGGAATAATTGCATTTAATTATTTACACAATGAAGACTACAGTAGTCAACGTTTGAGATGGATTACAAAAGTTTTTCAAATTTATCCTGAGACAAGAATGGATGTTGTTGAACAGTTTTACGAAAGGTTTTAGTGTTATTTTACTTTTGATCTTTTAATTTCTGTGCCTCAATTCTGTTAGACTCTCCAGAAAACCATAAAGCACTCTTTATTTCATTTGTATCTTTGTTTTAATTGATTTACGCTTGTATTTTGTTTATTATATTTTTTTATAGTTTTGTAAAGGCTATGCTATAAAAAATGTTTTGCAAATATATGTTGTTGTTTTGTGCAAATATTTTAGTTTTTTTTGCAGTTCTTTTTTTGTTTCCAAATTTCATTTTTATTTTTGCTTTGCGATTTTTGGAGATTTGCAAACTGCAAAACTTTCTTTTTTTTTTGCAAGTATACATGGCCCTAGATTCACCCTATAGTTTTTCATATCAGAATAAATGCAGCTATCCACAGTTGCTCTCTGACTGATCTTCTGGACTATTACATAGCGTTCCCTGATTCACAAGCCTCTGTTATATGACCATTGTGCCACTGATAGACTGGGCAAACAGATGTTTGCAAAATATAGGCAAACTCAGTGAGCATGAATGGTTACGTATCAAGCATTTAAGTTGTACAGTGTGTAAAATGCAGTAAAAACAATATGACAGGGGGGAGTTTTCATTCTACAACATGAAAATACACTGTTTTACAAAGTAAACGCAGCCTAAGAAGAAGAATTTGGATTTACCATAAGTTCATTTGGTCTAAATTACTGTTTCTTTCTGGATCTGGCAACATTAATGTATCTCATTCTGAAAGAGAGACAGCTCTGATATATGAAAGATCGTTAGGGCCAAAACCGCCTTGGACCTAATGCGTTACATATTTCCGCTTCATTAACAAATCGTTTAGCTATATGTGCAGAGTATTGTAATCAGCATTGTCACGAACTTCATTATCTGGAAGTTAATTTGGTTGTTTAATGCAGTTGACACTTCAATAAATTACAAAACTGTTTATGTACTGAATAGGAATAATCACTGACAGTCAAATCTAACTGTAGCGTGTACGTCACATACTGTTTGTTACTTTAAATTTGGATAGTCAACACAGAAGAAGCCTTATTGTTTATTTTTTGAGCATACAATTTCAGACTCAAACATTAGAAAGAAGAGGACATAATGATTGAAAAATTCAGAGAGCATCACAGACAGCAAAGAGGGAACCAGCATGAGGATTATGGCTGCGCTTCAGTTACTCTAGGCTGATGTTTCTTTTGATTGAGCTTAATGAAGAACAGGGAGAATTGACTATCAGAAGGCTTCGTCCTCTAATTAAGCTTTAATGTTCTGCAGGACTGTGAGATTAGAGCTGTGAGTCTGCAGGGACAATCGTGTCAGTTAGACCTGTATTCTCACCGCAGTCACATGCTGATTTACACCACATGACTGTGGGAACGTGACCGAGCACACTTTCCCTTTGAGCCTTTTGTGAAGATCTGTGTATTTCTGAGAGCCTTTCTGTCCCTCTTTTGTCTCTCAGATGGATACACCACAGATGACATTGAGTTCTACTGGCAGGGAGGAAGTTCGGTGACGGGGGTGGACAACATCGAGCTGCCGCAATTCTCTATTATTGATTATAAAACACTGTCTAAGAAAGTGGTGTTCGCCACAGGTACAGTGCGCTCTCTGCATGTCCATGAGATGAATAGACTGTTTTTCGAGATGAGTCAGCCCTCCTCTGTCCTTCACACGAACAAAATAGAGTCCTGCTGCAAATGTTTTGTTTGTTTGTTTGTTAGCACAGAATTTCAAAAATAGCATGCTTAGCTGTAATGTTGTTCTTGTTTAGCTTTTAAAAAGCATGATTTTGTATAAAATGGAGTCACAGAGGTTTGTTCTTTGATTTTATTTGTAACTCAATGTCTTTAGGGTAATACTTTATTTTGATCGTCTCCTTTATACATTCTGCTGACTAAACGTATCTTTGCAACTATATGTAAACAAGCAGTCATTAGAGATTTAGTAGATTGCTGAATATCTGCTGAGTCTTTAATTTGATGCTTCTTTAACCCACATTTTGCTGACTGTAACTAAAGTATGTTATATACACTACCTGACAAAAGTCTTGTCGTCGATTCCAGTTGTAATAGCAACAAATAATAACTTGCCTTCTATTGAACATTTAGAAAAGTGGCAGAAGGTAGATTTTTCAGATGGATTGTCTGTTGAACTGCATTCCAATCATCACAAATACTGCAGAAGACCTATCGGAACTCGCATGGATCCAAGATTCTCATAGAAATGAGTCAAGTTTGGTGAAGGAAACATCATGGTTTAGGGTTACATTTAGTATGGGGGTGTGCGAGAGATCTGCAGTGGATGGCAACATCAACAGCCTGAGGTGTCAAGACCATTGTGCTACCTATTGCACTACAAACCACAGGAGAGGGCGAATTCTTCAGCAGGAAGGTCAAGGTGCTCCAGGATTGGCCAGCCCAGTCACCAGACATGCACATTATTGATCATATCTGGGGTATGATGAAGGAGGCAATAAAGATGAATCCAAAGAATCTTGATGAACTCTGGGAGTCCTGCAGGATCGCTTTCTTTGCCATTTCAGATGACTTTATTAATCAGTTATTTGAGTCATTGCAGAGATGTATGGATGCAGTCCTCCAAGCTCAAGGGGGCCATACACAATATTAATTATTTTTCCACTGCACCATGACTTTATATTATATACTGTACATTATTTCTGTTAAGTGAGAAGACTTTTGTCTCAGCAAAGTCAGACCTTACTGTCCTAATTAAGCAAATTAGAATCAATGCATGATCATATTTTATTTTGGTAAAAATAATTGTAATCTAGAGGCCTTTGCTTTTCATGTAAGCCATTTGTGATACCAAATGATCAACTAGAAGTCAAGTTATTATTTGTTGTTCCTAAAACTTGAATAGGCGACAAGACTTTTGTCAGGTAGTGTAGGGCAGCACAATATATCAAACAATTGTCGTTATCGTGGTGATAATAATAGTATATGCAATATACAGTACGTTTCACAGAAATAGGAAATCATTTCATTTGTTTTATCTGCCAAGCATTTGTGTGTTGCATGCTTAGGTTGTTTGCAAATGTGACCAATTATTACTATTATGCTAGCATTATTCTAAAAGCTATAGATCGGGCCTATATGCTTGAGATTGGAGATTTGAAAATAAAGATTACAAGTGAGGAAAATGACTATAGTGAATAAGAATCAGAATATCTGTCATTAATAGGGTTTTAAAGTCTAAGGGCCCTATCATACACCCGGCTCAATGTAGCGCAAGGCGCGACGCAATTGTTGTTCGCTAGTTTCAGCTCGACGCAAGAGTCATTTTGACGTTTTGCACCACGCTGTTTAAATAGCAAATGCATTTGCGCTCATTTGTGCGCCCATAGGTGTTCTGGTCTAAAAACACTTCGTTATTATTGTTCATTTATTCGTTTGCTGGAAATTAGAACTGAATTTAGAAATTGTTTTGAAACAAATCTTTGGGCATAACAAACAAAATTAATTATGTAGGCTAATAGATGTCTGTGCAAACAACACGTTTCCTTATCCACGAGAGTGAAAGTGAAAGTAAAGAATGAGGAGGCTCATTCTCTCAGTCTTGCGCTGTATATGGTCTGTTTAACTGTGAAGCGTTCAGTTTTTCCACTTACAAGTCCGCCATGTAAATAGCAAATGTGCTATGGCATGACTCAACTGACTCTTAAAGGGAATGGGAGATGAGTCTCTGATTGGTTTATTTTCAAAACACACCTATAACTCATTAAGAGAATAAACTCAACCCTGTTAGAACGTGCGCTGTGGCGCAAAGCGGAATTTTCCGTCCTTAAAATAGCAAAAGTGGATTCTGACACGCCCTTAATGCTTTTGCGCTGTGCGCTTTGGACTTTGCGCCTAGATCGTTAAAATAGGACCCTAAATGTTTGTCCATTGACATATTTTTACCTAAATTAAATTTAATTAGATCAAAAAAAGAATTTCTTTTACATGTTCTTTTTAGTATGATCATTAAACAAATTATTTAAAAATAATAGCCAATAATAAAAATAGCTATATCAGAATAAATATTGTTGTTGCAATACTCAAAAACATAGGTCTCAAACCTTAATCAAACACAGCTGATCCAACTAATCAAGGTGTTCAAGACTACTATAGAGACCATTAAGCAGGTGTGAGTTGGAGGTGGTTGGAGCTAAACTATGCAGAGCTGCAGGCCCTCCAGGAATTGAGTTTGAGACCATTGCTCAACAACAAAATCTCATATTACATATTTGCTCAGTATTGTGCTGTCCTAATGTGAATTTATTCTACAATCTCTAATTTAACAGTCTACTAATACACCAGTGATTATGGACATTTAATTTAGAAAACACACTAGTATTTATTTTAATGCTAATAATTTTTGGATATTAGTAAATTTCCCATTAAATCCCATAAAGTACATTAGCTACTAGTGCTTACTTTTTAAAAAACATACTACAACTTATTCATAAGGAACTACTTATTATTTATTAGATACTGTAATGTGAAGTAGAAGCTGACAACAGGCAGTGAGGATCCAAATGCAGGATTCATTAGCAGGATGGTCAGGCAAGCAACGGTCAACACAGGGGCAAACAGATGTATACAGGCAAATCCAGAGTCGTGGTCAAATATCAGGCAAGAGGTCAGAAGGCAGGCAGCAGACAACGTAAATAAACAAAACAAGGCACAGGGTCAAGTAACATGTAATGTTCACAAAACTGCTTACAAGACTCAGCAACGTGTTTGTTTGAGAGGTGTATATATAGTCTGTGTAATTAGTCCTGAACAGCTTCAGCTGTGTTTGTTTGCAGTCATGGGCATCTAGGCCAGGTGTGTAAGTGGTGCATGACTGGATATGTATTTCTTTTGCTGGCAGATTTGTAGTTCTCCATTGATCTGCATGGGCTAGATCTCTGGTGACTGTGACATATACTAGTGTTCACTTATTAATAATAACTATTTAAAAAAGTTCTTATTTTTTAGATGAAATTATAGAAACATTAGATACAACTACAATAGAAACTGATACTCTTTATTACTAGTACATCTAGATACTAGTACTGCACATCAATAGTGATTAGTTAACAAATAAGAACTAGTACTTAACGAAAAAGATACTAGTACTATGTGAATGGATTCTACTTTTTTTATATTAAAGATAGTTAAAACAGCATAACATACAGCTATTGGTTGACATGTAGTTGCAAAGTAATTACAAATTAATGCTGGCAGCACTTTAAATTATAGTTCTGTTTTGTATGTACATGCTTTGTAATTAGCATAGTCATTAAATGAAGCTTTACCTAAAAATTCTTTTAGGTAATCTTTTCTACTCAAGACCTAGCCATATAGACAGCAATGTGTCTGACTGAAAGGTTTAATGACCAACCATACTTTATATTTCTGCATCTTTTTTGGGGGGGAATACATATGAAACGATAACACGATAATAGACCAGTGCAGGTTTATCATCTGAATGTGTTTTCGTAAACTTCATTGACATACAATACTTCAATTTCTCACTTTCAGGGTCGTATCCTCGTCTGTCTCTCAGTTTTAAATTGAAGAGAAACATTGGATATTTCATCCTGCAGACCTACATGCCTTCAACCCTGATCACCATCCTGTCCTGGGTCTCCTTCTGGATCAACTACGACGCTTCAGCTGCAAGAGTTGCACTAGGTGTGTGTGTGTGTGTGTGTGTGTGTGTGTGTGTGTGTGTGTGTGTGTGTGTGTGTGTGTGGGTGTGGGTGTGGAAATAGTAAAAAATGTCCCCACAAGTATAGCAATACCAGTAACTTTTTTACTTGGTAGGGACTTTTTTTGTCTCATGAGGAAAATAGTTTATAAATCATCCAGAATTGTGTATTTTAAAAATGCAAAAAGGCTGAATGTTTCCTGTGAACGTTGGGTCTAGGAGTAGGGTTGGGAAAAGTGGACAGAATATATAGTGTGTGCAGTAAAAAAATTATTTTGTCAGTGCTGAGTCTCCATAAAATATGAAAACCCAAATTATATGTGTGTTTGTGTGAGGTCTCCACATCAAACCATCCTTAAGAGACACATCCATTGCTTATTATGTGTCTCAGACCAGTTTCTAAATAAGCTTTTTCTGGCTCTCTTTAGGAATCACCACCGTTCTGACCATGACCACAATCAACACTCATCTTAGAGAGACGTTACCCAAGATCCCTTATGTGAAGGCCATAGACATCTATTTGATGGGCTGCTTTGTGTTTGTGTTCCTGGCCTTGCTCGAGTACGCCTTTGTCAACTACATATTCTTCGGCCGTGGACCACACTTACAGAAGAAAGTGGCAGAAAAAGCTGCAAAAAGCAACAATGAGAAGAGTCGGTTGGAGGGTAACAAAATTCAGGTGGGTCATATGATTTGTTTTATGTTTATTTCAAGATCCACTAACTATATTTCCAATTATTTTTTTTAATTTAGTGTTACGTCTTTGTATCAGTGAAATTTACTGACCTTTTCTGGGTGAATTCTTTTTAAAGTAATTCCTACATACACAATTTTTGATGTATTATTTTTGTTGGTTGTGACCTTGGACTCTATACTTTCCAATATATTATTATAAGCTTTGCTGTTAGTGAGTGTCTTTTGTGTGTTTGTGCTGCTGTGCGCTCGATCTACTTCACACTCTTCACTTATCAGCTCACTCACAGCAGTTTTAAAGGCATGAATATTGAATTTATGTCTACCATTCTGTTAATTCAGTACATTTACAGACATCTTTAATCTCCATTCTGTTGTCCTTTTGCTCTGTTGTTGGATTTTTAGTCTGTACACAAGCTGTGTGGTATTGGTTTTCGGTACTAGCATTTTAAATAGTACAAATACAAGTACATGAGCACAGTATCAGTGATGGTGCATCCATACAATGAATCAACCTTCATACAGCGTATACAGAGTCAGTTTCAGAGCAGTTTATTCCACTGTGGCAACCCCTAATATATATCATACTAAGCCGAAGGAAAATGAATGAATAAAAACAGTGCTTAATCACCCCTGATAAAGTAGGGAATAATCTATAGGAAAGTACACTATCTTATCAGGCATAAAAATAGTTATACTGATTAGTAAAAATTGTAATATTATTTGAATAAATTGAGATGATCGTCTTGAAAAGGGAATATGTCTTGACATAATGCACAAAGACGTGACTTAGTAAAGCGTGAAGTCATGTATGATTTTAATCGTTGCATTAGTCTGAATGTAAATCCCCTCGTCAGGCAGCGCTGAAGCAGCGTGAGCGAGTGGACCAAAGCGAAAGGTATTAACAAAAGAAAAATACACAACTTAAGACACTTAAATGCTTGTATTTGTTGTATTTGCACCAGCTCTGCGATGCACGTCCACAACTTCATGCATTGGGTTAAATTAGGCTGTCCAGTCTCTGTGTTCAGTTCATTACAATCATGGTGGAAACCCATAAAGGCAGTCAGGCAGCGTAATACAGAGAGTGAATCAAAGCACATCAAATGATCGGTAATTAAAAGGGAAAAAAAGAAAAATAGAATAAATATATATATTTTTATATTAGACACACATCTGATGCTTGTGTTTGCACCAGCTCCACGTCCACAACTTCACGCATTGGGTTAAATTATGCTTTACAGTCTCCTTTACTTCCATAGTATCTGTTCAGCTGAGTGAAAAGGAACCAACCCTGTGACGTCAGACACAGCGACATTCCAAGATGGCGGCACCCTAGGTCTAAAATCTATAGTAAAACATGCTGTTTTCTTCTAAATAGTTACATTATTCAAGTTTGTTTAATATATTTTCATTAAAGTGGAATCCAATGTACAAAATAAGGTAAACTTGACTGAGTGCTTCATTTCCCCTTTAAGGCAAGTCATTTCACTCGGCGGCCATGTTTGAAACGCCTCTTGGGCAGTATGCTCGAGCATTCTGTCTGAATGGGGAAACACCAAATTCTTCAAAACTGTTTGCCAAGCGTACAATTACATGACATATTTGGAATCACCAATAAAATTTAACAACAACTGTATCGTAAGTTTTGTTTCTAAACGTTTGAATCAAACTAAATAGTGCATTTTATCAGGTTGCCTATGCTAATGCACACTCGAAAGGAACGAGATCACAACACCAACCTCATTTATGGCTGTTCTACACGTTATCATCCTCTGGATAATGATCGTCTGATTGCACTGGTCTTCTGGAGTAATTCACAACTTGATCTTGATGGCGAATCTCCTCCAGAAATGACAGCGACTCTTTGTTTACAGGTTTGTGTGTGTTTGAGTAGTTGTTGCTGTCATGTGATGTGCATTTGGCGGGATGCACTGTACCTCATGTTTGTTTCATACAGACTACAAAACCAAAAAGCTTTTGTTTTCAAGTGTAGTTGGTTGATTCAAAAGTACGGATTACAAACTTTATTTAGATATATTTCTTATGTCTGTGAAGCAAGTATTCACTGAGATTCCAGTTTCCACAAACACTCATAAAAGCACCAGCTGGCCTGAGGTCTCCCCTGTAGAAATGTCAGTCTATAGCGATCGATGATTGGCTTCTGTACTACAAGGCAGGGCTTCATTCACCATTTGACTGTTACACTTTTCCCCATTCAAAACTATATGAGTGACATGTCTTGTGTATTCTATAGTTTTTGATTTAAGTCAGCAGCACAAAACACAAGCATTGTATTGGCCATAGTAAACACAAACTACGATTTTTTGGGTGGGGCAGGGAATTTGGTGCTCAAAAGTGTTCTTGCAGCTTCATATGATTACAGATAAACAGATACAGATAAACTACTGGAATGACAACGTTGTTGTTTTTTTTTTTTTTCTTGACTTTGAACGTCTCGGGACCTTTGCTCAGGATGAGGGAGCTCTCAGATTTCATCTAAAATATCTTAATGTGTGTTTCGAAGAAGAATGAAGGTTGACATGAGGCTGAGTAATTAATGACTGAATATTAATTCTTGTGTAAACTTACCTTGCATTAAAAAAAATCATAACATTTACAGTAAAAAAACAGCACCTATGGTTGCTGGAATTTTGCCGTTAAATCCACAGTAGGTATATAAAACAAGTGTCTCTCTCTGCGGACTGCAAGCGGGGGCAAAAAAATGAAGCCTCGACAACTCGAGGCTGTACATTAATAACTGTGATGGTTGGGTTTAGGTTTAGGGAAGGTGTAGACGTGAATAACTGTGATGGTGTAACCAAGGATGGATGCTGACAACAGGATGCGGATCCAAATGCAGGTTTATTTAAAGGGATGGTCAGACAAGCAATGATCAGTACAGGAGCAAACAGATGTATGAGGACAATCCAGAGTCGTAGTCAATATAACAGGCAAAAGGTCACAGGGATGGCAGCAGACAGGCAGAAACAGAGAATCAAGGCGAGGGTCCAAACACGACAAAGACAAAACAAGGAAACGCTTAGAATTGACACTGTGAACAGATGAACAAGACTCGGCAACTGGAGAGTGTGTGTTTGCTGTTTATATACTGTGTGTATTCAGTCCTTGAGCAGTTTCAGCTGTGGATGTAATCAGTGAAGATGTGGAACCGGTTGTGTGTGATGTCAGAGTATGCATGTATGGGGAATGTAGTCCATATGATGGTGGATTTGTAGTCCATGGGTGTGTGTGCATGTAAACCAGCGATCTAAGGGGAGAAGATCGCTGGTGATTGTGACAGAGCCCCCCCTTTAAGGAGTGGCTTCCAGACACTCCTATCATAGTTCAGGCGGGAGGTGGAGCGGAGGCGGAACAGGGGGAGGGATGGAGGGCCAGGACCATGCAGCTGAGGAGTGTCTGAAGCATGAAGCAGCAGTAGGCCCAGAGAGTGGAGCTGCGGAGGGCCTGGAGCGTGGAGCTGCGGAAGGCCCGGAGAGTGGAACTGCGGAGGGCCTGGAGCGTGGAGCTGTGGAAGGCCCGGAGAATGGAGCTGTGGAGGGCCTGGAGCGTGGGGCTGCGGAAGGCCCGGAGAATGGAGCTGTGGAGGGCCTGGAGCGTGGGGCTGCGGAAGGCCCGGAGAGTGGAACTGCGGAGGGCCTGGAGCGTGGAGCTGCGGAAGGCCCGGAGAATGGAGCTGCGGAAGGCCCGGAGAGTGGAACTGCGGAGGGCCTGGAGCGTGGAGCTGCGGAAGGCCCGGAGCGTGGAGCTGCAGAAGTTCTGGAGAGTGGAGCTGCGGAGGGCCTGGAGAATGGAGCTGTACAAGGCCTGGAGTATGGGGCTGCAGAGGGCCTGGAGCGTAGAGTTGCAGAGGGACTAGAGCTTGGAGTTGCGGAAGGCCCGGAGCGTGGAGCTGCAGAAGGCCTGGAGAGTGGAGCTGTACAAGGCCTGGAGTATGGAGCTGCAGAGGGCCTGGAGCGTGGAGTTGGAGCTGCAGAGGGCCTGGAGCATGGAGTTTGAGCAGCGGAGGGCCTGGAGCATGGAGTTGGAGCTGCGTAAGGCCTGAAGAGTGAAGCTGCTGAGGGCCTGGAGTGTGGAAGGCCCGGAGAATGGAGCTGGAGCTGCGTAATGCCTGAAGAGTGAAGCTGCTGAAGGCCTGGAGTGTGGAGTTGCAAAAGGCCTGGAGCATGGAGCTGAAGTTGGTCTGGGGCTTAGGTTCAGCAGGCACAGGCAGTTCATATAACCCCCATGGATCAGGAGGCTTTGGTTCAAGGGGCACTGGCAGTTCATTAAACTCCAGTGGGTCAGGAGGCTTGGGTTCAAGGAGCACTGGCAGTTCATATAACCCCAGTGGGTCTGGAGGCTTAGAGAAGTCACTCGGCTCTAGTGACTCTTGGAAATCACATGGCTTTGGTAGCCCTTCGTGGGACTGAGGTGGCGGCTCTGGCCACTCGTGGAACTCGGGTGGCGGCTCTGGCCCTTCGTGGAACTCAGGTGGCGGCTCTGGCCATTCGTGGGACTGAGGTGGCAGCTCTGGCCATTCATAGAACTCAGGTGGCGGCTCTGGCCATTCGTGGGACTGATGTGGCAGCTCTGGCCATTCATAGAACTCAGGTGGCGGCTCTGGCCATTCGTGGGACTGAGGTGGCGGCTCTGACCTTTCGTGGGACTCAGGTGGATCTCGTACCGTTGGCCCTTCAAGGAATTCAGGAGGATCTGGCGCCCGCCCTTCGGGGAATTCAAGTGGATCTGGCGCCCGCCCTTCGGGGAATTCAGGGTCATCTGATGCTCGCCATTCAAGAGATTCAGAGGTTTCTGGCGCCCGCCATTCGAGGGATTCAGAGGTTTCTGGTGCCCGCCATTCGGGGAATTCAGAGGTTTCTGGCGCCCGCCATTCGAGGGGTTCAGAGGTTTCTGGCGCCCGCCATTCGGGGAATTCAGAGGGTTCTGGCGGCGTCAGTGGCTCTGGCAGCTCTGGCGGCGGCGACTCTGGCAGCTCTGGCGGTGACTGAGGATCTGGCAGCTCTGGCGGTGACTGAGGATCTGGCAGCTCTGGCGGTGACTGAGGATCTGGCAGCTCTGGCGGTGACTGAGGATCTGGCAGCTCTGGCGGTGACTGAGGATCTGGCAGCTCTGGCGGTGACTGAGGATCTGGCAGCTCTGGCGGTGACTGAGGATCTGGCAGCTCTGGCAATGACTGAGGATCTGGCAGCTCTGGCCGTGACTGAGGATCTGGTAGCTCTGGCCGTGACTGAGGATCTGGCAGCTCTGGAGGTGGCGGTGGCAGCTCTGGCAGTAACAGCTCTGGTGGTGGCAGCAGCTCTGGCAACTCAGGTGGTGGTGGCCATTCTGGTGGCTCAGGTGATGGCATTTCAAGAACAGGAACAGGAACTATGGCAGGAACAGACTCGGAACAGGAAACCATCTTTTGAGCTATTTGCAGATTGGTGCTTACCCCTGCGTGAGCTGGAGGGCTGGTGACGGCCATTTTGTGAGCTGGAGGACTGGAGGCAGCCATTTTGTGAACTAAAGGACTGGAGACAGCCATCTTGTGAGCTGGAAGACTGGAGGCGACCATCTTGTGAGCTGGAAGACTGGAAGCGGCCATTTTGTCAACTGAAGGACTGGAGACAGCCATCTTGTTAGCTGGAGGACTGGAAGTGGCCATTTTGTGAGCTGGAGAACTGGGGGTGGCCATTTTGTTACATGGAGGACTGACGGCAACCATCTTGTTATCTGGCTGTGGTCTAGGCTGGTGAACAGGGGATAGGAGTATAGGAGATGCCAGCATAATGGTTTTACTGAAGGGAACAGCCAGCCCCGTTGCCGGCGGGTCTCGCTGTCTATTGCCCCCCCCCAAAAAAACATTTAGGGGTTTCCTCCACCTCGCCTACGGTGAAGGGGGACCCACTGAGTTTGAGTACAAGGTCAATGTAAAACTCTAGTGTCCAATGGGGTTCAGGAAATGGCATGTATGAATAAAGGAGCTCAGAAAGTCCTCCACGGAAGAAAATCATTAGGCATGAATTGTTCATAGATGTTAAATGAGCTACCTGGATAAAGTCCTCCACATACTCCTCGATTGACTTGGCTTCCTGACGGAGACGCATGATCTTGACACCCGCTGGATCCATGTTGTGGCCGAGTCTTCTGTAACCAAGGATGGATGCTGACAACAGGATGCGGATCCAAATGCAGGTTTATTTAAAGGGATGGTCAGACAAGCAATGATCAGTACAGGAGCAAACAGATGTATGAGGACAATCCAGAGTCGTAGTCAATATAACAGGCAAAAGGTCACAGGGATGGCAGCAGACAGGCAGAAACAGAGAATCAAGGCGAGGGTCCAAACACGACAAAGACAAAACAAGGAAACGCTTAGAATTGACACTGTGAACAGATGAACAAGACTCGGCAACTGGAGAGTGTGTGTTTGCTGTTTATATACTGTGTGTATTCAGTCCTTGAGCAGTTTCAGCTGTGGATGTAATCAGTGAAGATGTGGAACCGGTTGTGTGTGATGTCAGAGTATGCATGTATGGGGAATGTAGTCCATATGATGGTGGATTTGTAGTCCATGGGTGTGTGTGCATGTAAACCAGCGATCTAAGGGGAGAAGATCGCTGGTGATTGTGACAGATGGTTGGGTTAAGGGTTGGAGTAGGTGTAGACGTTAATAACTGTGATGGTTGGGTTAAGGGTTGGGGTAGGTGTAGACGTTAATAACAGTGATGGTTGGGTTAAGGTTTAGGGAAGGTGTAGATGTTAATAACTGTGATGGTTGGGTTTAGGTTTAGGGAAGGTGTAGATGTTAATAACTGTGATGGTTGGGTTTTGGTTTAGGGAAGGTGTAGATGTTAATAACTGTGATGGTTGGGTTTAGGGAAGGGGTAGATGTTAATAACTGTAATGGTTGGGTTTAGGTTTAGGGAAGGTGTAGATGTTAATAACTGTGATGGTTGGGTTTTGGTTTAGGGAAGGTGTAGATGTTAATAACTGTGATGGTTGGGTTTAGGGAAGGGGTAGATGTTAATAACTGTAATGGTTGGGTTTAGGTTTAGGGAAGGTGTAGATGTTAATAACAATGATGGTTGGGTTTAGGCTTAGGGAAGGTGTAGATGTTAATAACTGTGATGGTTGGGTTTTGGTTTAGGGAAGGTGTAGATGTTAATAACTGTGATGGTTGGGTTTAGGTTTAGAGAAGGTGTAGATGTTAATAACTGTGATGGTTTTGGTTTAGGTTTAGAGAAGGTGTAGATGTTAATAACTGTGATGGTTTGGTTTAGGTTTAGAGAAGGTGTAGATGTTAATAACTGTGATGGTTTGGTTTTGGTTTAGGGAAGGTGTAGATGTTAATAACTGTGATGGTTAGGTTTAGGTTTAGAGAAGGTGTAGATGTTAATAACTGTGATGGTTAGGTTTAGGTTTAGAGAAGGTGTAGATGTTAATAACTGTGATGGTTAGGTTTAGGTTTAGAGAAGGTGTAGATGTTAATAACTGTGATGGTTTGGTTTAGGTTTAGGGAAGGTGTGGACATTAATAAATGGGATAGTTGGCTTTAGGTTTAGAGAAGGTGTAGATGTTAATAACTGTGATGGTTAGGTTTAGGTTTAGAGAAGGTGTAGATGTTAATAACTGTGATGGTTAGGTTTAGGTTTAGAGAAGGTGTAGATGTTAATAACTGTGATGGTTTGGTTTAGGTTTAGAGAAGGTGTAGATGTTAATAACTGTGATGGTTTGGTTTAGGCTTAGGGAAGGTGTAGATGTTAATAACTGTGATGGTTGGGTTTTGGTTTAGGGAAGGTGTAGATGTTAATAACTGTGATGGTTGGGTTTAGGTTTAGAGAAGGTGTAGATGTTAATAACTGTGATGGTTTGGTTTAGGTTTAGAGAAGGTGTAGATGTTAATAACTGTGATGGTTTGGTTTAGGTTTAGAGAAGGTGTAGATGTTAATAACTGTGATGGTTTGGTTTTGGTTTAGGGAAGTTGTAGATGTTAATAACTGTGATGGTTAGGTTTAGGTTTAGAGAAGGTGTAGATGTTAATAACTGTGATGGTTTGGTTTAGGTTTAGAGAAGGTGTAGATGTTAATAACTGTGATGGTTAGGTTTAGGTTTAGAGAAGGTGTAGATGTTAATAACTGTGATGGTTTGGTTTAGGTTTAGAGAAGGTGTAGATGTTAATAACTGTGATGGTTAGGTTTAGGTTTAGGGAAGGTGTAGATGTTAATAACTGTGATGGTTTGGTTTAGGTTTAGGGAAGGTGTAGATGTTAATAACTGATGGTTGGGTTTAGGTTTAGGGAAGGTGTAGATGTTAATAACTGATGGTTGGGTTTAGGTTTAGAGAAGGTGTAGATGTTAATAACTGTGATGGTTAGGTTTAGGTTTAGGGAAGGTGTAGATGTTAATAACTGTGATGGTTTGGTTTAGGTTTAGGGAAGGTGTAGATGTTAATAACTGATGGTTGGGTTTAGGTTTAGAGAAGGTGTAGATGTTAATAACTGTGATGGTTAGGTTTAGGTTTAGAGAAGGTGTAGATGTTAATAACTGTGATGGTTTGGTTTTGGTTTAGGGAAGGTGTAGATGTTAATAACTGTGATGGTTAGGTTTAGGTTTAGAGAAGGTGTAGATGTTAATAACTGTGATGGTTTGGTTTAGGTTTAGAGAAGGTGTAGATGTTAATAACTGTGATGGTTAGGTTTAGGTTTAGGGAAGGTGTAGATGTTAATAACTGTGATGGTTTGGTTTAGGTTTAGGGAAGGTGTAGATGTTAATAACTGTGATGGCTAGGTTTAGGTTTAGGGAAGGTGTAGATGTTAATAACTGTGATGGTTTGGTTTAGGTTTAGAGAAGGTGTAGATGTTAATAACTGTGATGGTTTGGTTTAGGTTTAGGGAAGGTGTAGATGTTAATAACTGTGATGGTTTGGTTTAGGTTTAGGGTAGGTGTAGATGTTAATAACTGTGATGGTTTGGTTTAGGTTTAGAGAAGGTGTAGATGTTAATAACTGTGATGGTTAGGTTTAGAGAAGGTGTAGATGTTAATAACTGTGATGGTTAGGTTTAGAGAAGGTGTAGATGTTAATAACTGTGATGGTTTGGTTTAGGTTTAGGGAAGGTGTAGACGTTAATAACTTTGATAAGTGGGTTTAGGTTTAGGGAAGATGTAGACATTAGTAACTGTGATGGTTTGGTTTAGGTTTAGAGAAGGTGTAGATGTTAATAACTGTGATGGTTTGGTTTAGGTTTAGGGAAGGTGTAGACGTTAATAACTTTGATGAGTGGGTTTAGGTTTAGGGAAGATGTAGACGTTAATAACTTTGATGAGTGGGTTTAGGTTTAGGGAAGATGTAGACATTAGTAACTGTGATGGTTGGGTTTAGGTTTAGGGCAGGTGTAGATGTTAATAACTGTGATGGTTGGGTTTAGGTTTAGGGAAGGTGTAGACGTTAATAACTTTGATGATTGGGTTTAGGTTTAGGGCAGGTGTAGATGTTAATAACTGATGGTTGGGTTTAGGTTTAGGGAAGGTGTAGATGTTAATAACTGATGGTTGGGTTTAGGTTTAGGGAAGGTGTAGATGTTAATAACTGTGATGGTTGGGTTTTGGTTTAGGGAAGGTGTAGATGTTAATAACTGTGATGGTTAGGTTTAGGGAAGGTGTAGATGTTAATAACTGTGATGGTTTGGTTTAGGTTTAGGGAAGGTGTAGACGTTAATAACTTTGATGATTGGGTTTAGGTTTAGAGAAGGTGTAGACGTTAATAACTGTGATGGTTTGGTTTAGGTTTAGGGAAGGTGTAGACGTTAATAACTGTGATGGTTGGGTTTAGGTTTAGGGAAGGTGTAGATGTTAATAACTGATGGTTGGGTTTAGGTTTAGGGAAGGTGTAGATGTTAAAATTGTGATGGTTGGGTTTAGGTTTAGGGAAGGTGTAGATGTTAATAACTGATGGTTGGGTTTAGGTTTAGGGAAGGTGTAGATGTTAAAATTGTGATGGTTGGGTTTTGGTTTAGGGAAGGTGTAGATGTTAATAACTGTGATGGTTTGGTTTAGGTTTAGGGAAGGTGTGGACATTAATAAATGGGATAGTTGGCTTTAGGTTTAGAGAAGGTGTAGATGTTAATAACTGTGATGGTTTGGTTTAGGTTTAGGGAAGGTGTAGATGTTAATAACTGTGATGGTTTGGTTTAGGTTTAGGGAAGGTGTAGACGTTAATAACTGTGATGGTTTGGTTTAGGTTTAGGGAAGGTGTAGATGTTAATAACTGTGATGGTTGGGTTTAGGTTTGGGGAAGGTGTAGATGTTAATAACTGTGATGGTTGGGTTTAGGTTTAGGGAAGGTGTAGACGTTAATAACTGTGATGGTTTGGTTTAGGTTTAGGGAAGGTGTAGATGTTAATAACTTTGATGAGTGGGTTTAGGTTTAGGGAAGATGTAGACATTAGTAACTGTGATGATTGGGTTTAGGTTTAGGGAAGGTGTAGATGTTAATAACTGATGGTTGGGTTTAGGTTTAAGGAAGGTGAGGATGTTAATAACTGTGACGGTTGGGGTTGGGGTAGGTGTGGACGGTAATAACTGATGTACACCGCCATCTAGCTGACAACATGTCTCCATAACTTCAAGTTACGGCCCTCTCTTGCAGTCCGCTGACAGACCCTACTCATATAAAAGACAATTTACTGTGTTTCTATAATTTTACAGTAAATTACCATATTTCATTAATGTACAGTATAGTGGTACACCAATGTTTTGAAGTACTGCAACTGTCACACAGGCAAAAAAACAACCTTAAGCATGTGTGGATGATTAAGTCACATGATGAACCAAAGCTCATCACAGATAACTTTTCCCACAAACAGAGAAGCATACTAATATATAGAATAAGCTAAGTGTCATTCACACAACTACTAAACACCATCACCACACATGCGAATAAAGTAATGGAGTAACCATAATTTATCAACATTAGAGTGCATAAAAAGTGTCATGCTGGGAGTTCTGGGATATAATTTACAGTTATTCACCATATATACAAAGGAAACCTGCTATTAACCAGGTTACAGTATTTTACTGTTGAAATCACAGACATTTTTAGAGTGTTTATGCCAACATGTTTGCTCATATTCTGTTTTTGTTTGTTGTATTAATAAAGGTTGATGTTCATGGAAACATTCCCCTGACAAACCTTGATCTGCGTCTGAGCGGCGCAGAGATGTTGGGTGCACTGGGGGATCCAAGAAACACCATGTTCTCTTATGACAGTGCCAGCATCCAATACCGTAAGCCCCTCACCGGCCGGGACCTTTACGGTCGGCCCACTGCCTCAATTGAGAGACCATTGGCACCGAAAAAGAGTCGACTCAGGAGGCGAGCCGCTCAACTGAAAGTGAAGATCCCAGACCTGACAGACGTAAATGCTATCGACAAGTGGTCTCGCGTGATCTTCCCTATCACCTACACCTTCTTTAATTTAGTTTACTGGCTGTATTATGTCCACTAGAGAGCAGCACCAACCACTCACACGTCAGGTCAGACCTTTTTATTCTCCTTGCGGTTTGGACTGTCAGTCAAACAGGAGGAAGAGGCGTGTTCTGTAAATGATTTAACTCTAAATATATAGAATATTAATCTATTGTATATTAGAATTTTTAATTGAGAAGTTAAAAATGACTACCCAATTTTCAAAGCTGCTCATTATGCAGTAACTATTAGCTTAAAAAGGTCACTGGATTTTTGCACTTGTCTTCTGTAGGATCACAGTCACTGATTGCAGAAAGTACAATTACACTGTGGGGAGAAAATAGGCTTTTTAGACTGCAGATGACTGCACTGCAGCACTGTTTCAGACAGGATTGAAGTAGCAATTAGAAGGTCTTAAAAAGATAGTTCACCCAAAGATTTTAATTCCGTTTCTCACCCTCCACTTGTTCCAAACCTGTCTGAGTTTCTTGCTTCAGTTGAACACTTACTAAACAGTTGATGGTAGCAATTTACTTCACATTTTTGTCTTTATACAGTTTGTCTTTATACAGTTTGAAAGTGCGAAGTACCTTTTTGGGGGGGGGGTAAACTGTCCCAAAAAATGGATGCTCTGGGTTTGATGAAAACTCTGTTGACAACATTTTTGGTATACATTTAATTACTCCACCAAAAAGAAAGACAAAAAACTCATTGCTTTTTGTATCAGATCAAACACTTACAACTTTTTATTGATACATTTTCAGTTTTTGCAAATACATGCCATTAACTCTTTCTCCGCCAGCATTTTTAACAAACAGTTGCCAGCTTGCACCAACATTTTTAATCATTTTACTAACATTAAAGAGCCTCTATTTTGCATTATAAAATGTCATATTTTGGTTTTGGGGGTCTCCAACAACAGTTTGATATGCATGCAAGGTCAAAAAACACTTTCATTTTCTTATAATATGCATTTATTTTTACCTAATTATCCCATGACTCCCATATGATTTGCTCAGCGATTCAAGCTGCCGTCACACTAGAGTTTGAGCTTTGTAAAATTCTGTCATACGGCGCTGTGAAAAGAGGCGGGATTAAACAAGATTATTATTATTAAAAAAGTAAGCGATTGGTCCATGTTTTAAATTTCTGTCCAGATAGGTCATGTTTTGACCCTCGATTGGTCTCACGCAGTCAAGTGATGCGATTTTGCAGGTCAGAGTTCACCAAGCTTAAACTTTGCAGCGCAGTGAACTGCGAAACTTGACGCATGACCTTTCATTTCGGGTCTGATGCATTCGCGTGAGTATGAATGGACGTCTATGGGGAGAAAAGCATCCTTTGTTCCAAAACCCCTTCTTAGCACAAAGCTAATATGCTGTGATTAGCCCGATGCCCCATTCTGTTGTGATTGGTCGACTGGGTGCAGCGCAAGACAGAGAGAAATGCCCACCACGGTTATGAAGTACTCCCAGAGTATGCAGGAGTGCAATAAAGCACTGCAGTTAAACACCAGCCTATACTCTATTCTTAACCCTAACCCCAAGTAATAACAACGACACATATTCAGTATTAATCCACACAGTGGGAAATTGATCGCGCCACCCATGTGTAGTATCAGCTGATGGTGGCCATAGCAAAGTTCAGAAACGCATTTAAATGGGTAAAGGAAGAAGCACGCTTCGCGTTTTCAGCGGGGTTTTGGACCCAATATGTGAATAGCCTTTAAAGATTTAACCTGAGAGATACAGTACAAGCACTGATCTATAATAGATAAGTGATTACATACTGCGTGGAGCGATTACAAATGACAACACACTATTAAATACATATTTTGCAAACTACACAAAATGAGGCAACAATTTTAATCACACTTACATGTTATGATGCTAAGGAAGAAGAAACCATATGTACTGTAACAATAACTTACAAAGTCCCTCTCAAAGTCTGACAAAGTCCCATACGTAATAGTCTCTGCTGCTCCTTCCTTTAATAGCAAATGGCAGGCAAATCCCACGTTGCAGGGTAGGATATTGTATCAAAAATCAGAAAAGTGACAGGAATAAATAGCACTAGGTTGGCGATACTTTGGTGTTGTTGTGAAAGTGAACTGGAATACTTTATTCCCCACAACCGAATCTCCATTTGTCAGTGATCGTCATCTTCGCATCATGATCAGTCCCGTGATCCCCCGCACTCCGCTAGTGTCTGAAGAGAAAGGCGTGTTCATGTTTTTACCGGAACTGGCACTACATATTTGGTGATGTACAGTATTGATGTCGACGTGTTCAACTCTGAGTTGACAATTTCGTTAAAGAAATCAATAGTTTTAAACACGGTGCACTTTCAGATTTAAACCTCAGCTGGATGTTTTTATTTACTTAGTGCTGTGTTACACACTGCATAGAAGGTCATTTTCAAAAACCCATAATAGGGACTCTTTAAAATCAATACACAAAGTGTTTTGTTCTGTTGCCAATCAAAACAATACTTTCTTAAGGGTGTTAATAATATTGACCGACCAAAAAATATTTACCATCGACTTCCATCGTATTTGTTTTTCCTGCTATGAAAGTCTGTGGTTACAGGTTTCCAACATTTTTTAAATATCTTCTTTTGTGTTTAACAGAACAAAAATAAATAAATTCAACTGGTTTGGAATAAGTCAAGAGTGAGTAAATGATCACAGAATTGTAATATTTGTGTCAAGTTTGTCCCTGAAATCCTCACCCCAGTTTAGACACATCATAAACTGTAGATTAAACCTGTTTTTGGCTTAGTAAAAAAATGAGCAGTTCTCGGTTACAGTGTTTATAAGGCTTAATTAGGACTATATCAAGATGATATTGATTTCAGTGTGGCCTAACACACTTATTAACGGTGGTCAGTCGACCAGAAACCTTAATATGAAAACTCAACATGATGACAAGCAGGATGTAAGGTCAAAGGCCGCAGTATGTAAATTTGTACATTAAAGCATATCAGGTATTAAAAGATAAATGATGTCATCATGTTTTGCATAACTTTTCTTATAAAACAACAAATCCTGTAAAATTCATTCAAAATAGCATTGAATTTTAAACGTACTATAAGGCCTAATAGACAGTGGCTTGCAAAAGTATTCATACCCCTTGAAGTTTTCCACATTTTATCACAATATGACCACAAACATAAATATACTTTATTGGAATGTTATGAGACCAACACAAAGTGGCATACAATTGTGAAGTAGAAAGAAAATTATATGTGAGTTCAATTTTTTTTTACAAATAAAAAACTAAAAAGTGCAGTGTGCAAAAGTATTCAGCCCTCCTGAGTCAATACTTTGTGTCTATTGGGGTCAGCTACGGAGACCCGGAAGGGACGTGATGGTGGAAAAAAGGAGAGAAAAAAATGGGTGGGAGAAAAAAAAAAACAGTAATAGAAAAAAATATATTTTTAAAGTTTTTTGCGTTCCCTCGCAAAGATGTTTTGCGAGGGAACGCAAAGATGTTTTACGAGGGAACGCAAAACAGTTTTTCCACAAACACTTCCTGTTCACTTCACATGTCAACCCTCCCTTTTTTGCCTGGATTATCCCGTATTTTACAATTCTATCCTGCTATCATCACATCATTCAGTATTTTCCCATCTTTCTCGTGCATTTTTAATCTTGAAAACACGCTGAAATGAATATAAAAATGTCTGCATTCACTTTCTTTCGATTAAAGCTGTGCGTCGATCATCACCCTTCATATGCAACCTCTGAATCAGCGAATGCATGTATGAGCCGACTGGTATAAGCGCTGACTGACAGAAGCGCTCCTTATTATAAACTGATTCCAGATCAGCTCCTGTACACGCCATACATGCATTCGCTGATTCATAGGTTGCATATGAAGGGTGATCGACGCACAGCTTTAATGGAAAGAAAGTGAATGCAGACATTTCTATATTAATTTCAGCGTGTTTTCAAGATTAAAAATACACGGGAAAGATGGGAAAATACTGAATGATGTGATGATAGCAGGATAGAATTGTAAAATACGGGATAATACAGGCAAAAACGGGAGGGTTGACATGTATGAAGTGAACAGGAAGTGTTTGTGGGAAAACAGTTTTGCGAGAGAACGCAATCTTTGCGAGGGAACGCAAAAACTTTAAAAAATATATATTTTTCTATCACTGTTTTTTTTCTCCCACCCATTTTTTTTTCTCCCACTCAGTTTTTTTTTCCACCATCACGTCCCTTCCGGGTCTCCGTAGCTTTGCACATCTAGAGACTAAAATCTTTGCGTGTTCTTCGTTGCAGAACAATTCAATGTTTGTCAATGGCAGTTTTCAGATCTTGCCACAGATTCTTGATTGGATTTAGGTCTGGACTTTGACTGGGCCATTCCAATTTTTCTTCATTTTAAACCATTCCATTGTAACCTTGGCTTTACGTTTAGGGTCATTGTCCTATTGGACGGTGAATCTCCGCCCCATCTCAAGTGTTTTGCAGACTCCAACAGGTTTTTCTTCCAAGATTTCCTTGTATTTGGCTCCATCCATCTTCCCATCAACTTTGACCAGCTTCCCTGTCCCTGCTAAAGAGAAGCAGCCCCAGAGCATGATGCTGCCACCACCATGTTTGACAGTGTCTATGGCATGTTCAGAGTGATGTACTGTACATGTTAGGTTTCCGCCAACATAGCGTTTTGCACTTAGGCCAAAAAGATACATTTTGGTCTCATCTGACCAGAGCACTTCCACATATTTCCTGGGTCACTCACATGGCTTCTGGCAAACTGCAAACAGGTCTTCTTGTGGTTTTCTTTAAACAATAGCTTTTTTCTTGTCCATAAAGCCCAGATTTTTGTGCAGTGCACGACTGATAGTTGACCTATGGACAGATTCCCACACCTGAGCTGTAGATCTCTGCAATTCATCCAAAGTCGCCATGGGCCTCTTGGCTGCATCTCTGATCAGTGCCTTGTTGGTTTACATGGACGACCATGTCTCGGTAGGTTTGCAGTTGTGCCATACTCTTTCCATTTGCAGATGATGGACTGAACAGTGGTTCGTGAGATGTTCAAAACTTGGGATATCTTTCTATAGCCTAACTCTGCTTTAAATTTCTCCACAACATTATCCCTGACCTGTCTGGTGTGTTCATTGGACTTCATGATGCTGTTTGCTCCCCAATATTCTCTTAACAAACCACAGAGGCCGTCACAGAACAGCTATATTTGTACTGAGATTAAATTACACACAGGTGGACTCTATTTAGTCATTCGATCAGTCAGCAATCAACTTCTGAAGGTAATTGAATGCACTCAGAGAAAAGGGGGCTGAATACTTTTGCACACTGTATTTTTCAGTTTTTTGAACTCATGTTTAATTTTCTTTCTACTTCACAATTGTATGCCACTTTGTGTTGGTCTTTCGCATAACATTCTAATAAAATATATTTATTTTGTGGTCATAATGTGAGAAAACGTTCAAGGGGTATGAATACTTTTGCGAGCCACTCTATAAAACCAGATTGATTAGTTTAAAGACAAATGTGGTTTTGATTTATTATATACAGCTTAATAACATTCAAATAATATATGATTCAGAATTCCTAACAAACACTATTGCAATTTAAATGTAGCAATGACTTTAGATACGGTCGGGCACTGACTTTTAGGCATACAGAATAGTTAGAATTATTTATATACAGTAGTACAGTAAGTGACCTCACTATATTCACCTTAGGCTTTTGCATTTAGCTTTAAACGTATTCACTGTGAGTTATATATGATCCAAGCTCACCAAAATGGCAGATATTTCCCCTTTTTGGCTTAACTTGTGCCTTTTTAAGAAAATAAAAATGACAGGGTTTGACATATGAACGCAGTGCAGACATATTCTGAATGGATTTGCACTTTTCTATAACACACAGACTACTCAAGGTTACCACATGTCAAAATTTAAGGTACTTTTAAGGGCTTTTCCAGTGCCCCGTATTAATATTCCATACATGATTAAATAATTACAACAAAATGCATTTGGCATGTAAATAAAAGCTTGCATTGCAGCACTTTTTATCGTCTCAGTGTGACAATCTAACCTGGACATGAGCAGCTCAGATACTGTCAATGAGTGAATTAACTTCATTAAAGCTAAATCTAATGAGTGGCGGTGTAAAATCCAAGCATATTCGCACCACTCCAGCATGAATACACAAACACATAGTCAAATCATTACTTACGGTTTTGATTGCATATTTACCACTCATACAAGGTGTTTGAATTGGAATGCCAATAACAGCAAATGCCAAAAAAGACGGAAAAAAAACTAACTAGTGTTTTCTAAAGCGTCCTGTCGTCGGTGTATGATTTCTGTAACTGCACTCACTCTATTGGCCAGTGCACTTGTTCAGATATAGTGTGTTGAAGGAGAATGTATCATCACTGAATGAGAATGGGTGTATGTATGTACTGTATGTATGCAAGTCCAAGACTACAACCACAGTTTGGATTCTTTATTTTAAGTCATAGACATTTTGAATGAATTCAAATAAAATATCTTACCAAGCACAACATGTTGGTGTTTTTTGTGAGGTCAATTCAGTTGCTGGATCGATGTGTTACCCCTGTTAGCATTGGTTGGTTCATTTCAGGGCCAGTAATATGCTGTAATCTAGAGGTTTTCATTGTTAGTGCAATGTAAACTTAAACTAGACCTAAAGGGTTAGTTCACCTAAAAATGAAAATAAACCCCAGATTCCAGCCTCAAGGCTTCCTAGGTGTATATACAGTTGAAGTCAGAATTATTAGCCCCCCCTGAATTATTAGCCCCCCTGTTAATTTTTTTCCCCAATTTCTGTTTAACGGAGAGATTTTTTTAACACTTGTATAAACATAATAGTTTTAATAACTCATCTATAATGACTGATTTATTTTATCTTTGCCATGATGACAGTAAATAATATTTTACTAGATATTTTTCAAGACACTTCTATACAGCTTAAAGTGACATTTAAAGGCTTAACTAGGTTAATTAGGTTAACTAGGCAGGTTAGGGTAATTAGGCAAGTTATTGTATAATGATGGTTTGTTCTGTAGACTATCGAAAACAAATATAGCTTAAAGGGGCTAATAATTTTGACCTTAAAATTGTTTTTAAAAAATTAAAAACTGCTTTTATTCTAGCCAAAATAAAACAAATAAGACTTTCTCCAGAAGAAACAAATATTATCAGACATACTGTGAACATTTCCTTGCTCTGTTAAACATAATTTAAGAAATATTTAAAAAAGAAAAAAAAATTCAAAGGGGGGCTAATAATTCTGACTTCAACTGTATATTTTTTCTTGCAGTCAAATCCAATCCGAATTAGTTTTTCTAAACTTCTGGCTCTTTTAAGTAATGTCATCGGGTGAGTGCATCTGTTCAAAAGTCCAGAACAACTCCAATAAAGCACATCCATTCATAGTAAAAAGAGCCTCAAGAGGCTCGAGGGGGTGAATAAAGGTCTCCTGTAGCAAATCCATCCGTTTTTGTTAGAAAAATGTGGGACTGTTGAGCTACACCATGATTTAATAATTGTAGAGCTTTAAAAAGCCAGAGATTTTTTTTTTATAATTCCAATTGGATTTGACTGAAATAAGAAAGTCATATGCACCTAGTAGGATGCCTGAGGGTGAGTAAATCATAAAAATCACAAATCATAAAAAGCAAACTAAGCCTTTAAGAATCATGCTGTACTGAATTAATTGTGGAATTATATATATATATATATATATATATATATATATATATATATATATATATATATATATATATATATATATATATATATATATATATATATATATATTTATAATTTGAAGTAGATGAAATTGAGTTAATAAAGCATTTATTAACATACAAATTAACTACTAGTATATGCCTGAATAATAAGAATTATAAATGTTAATTTTAAGTTTATTAATCATTTACTAACTCATTCTGAAGGATCTTAAAAAACAACCAACTATGCTTAAATAACTGGTTTGTAAATAATGCAATACTTAATTTAGTAATAAAAAAAAAGTATTAACAAAGTATGAAAGTACAGCTATTAAGCACATTATGAATGTGGTTGTAAGTCAAGAATACAGCATTTGTATCTGCAGTTATAAACTGCTTACTAACGCTTATTAATGTAGAGTTAATGCTCAACAGATAACCAATTCACTATTTGCTAATGCTTAATAAATGGTTCTTAGTGTGTAGTAATTAAAAACTGTTACCAATAACCAGGGGCATTGCTAGACATAAAGCTCTACTGGGGCACAGCTCCCCCTCAAAAAAATAAATAAATAATTAATATTTAAAAAAAATAATAAAAAAAATAAAAAAAATAAAAAAAATAAAAATAATAAAAAAAAAATATATATATATATATATATATATATATATATATATATATATATATATATATATATATATATATATATTTTTTTTTTTTTTTTTTTTTTTTTTTTTTTTAATAATATAAATAAGTAACAGAAATGAATCCTAAATGTAACTGGAAAACAATCTAATGACACAACTGGAGTGATGCTAAGATAATTTAAGAAATCTTTTGCGTGAATATTACATTTTATTAGAATGAAATTCTATAGACATTTCTATAAATACAAAAAAAATGTTTTATAGAATTATCTGTTGTGTGTTGTTGGTTTTACAACGCATGAGCGTCGCTAAACAGCATGGCTATTTTTTCAGCGTGCATGTTCACAACCAGGACTTATACCGGGAGCAGGTCAGCGTCAAGGAGGTGCGTGAGGCGCGAGTACTGTAAGTTTTTTTTTTTTCTGTGCACATGCTCAGTTTTTGATTAAACCACATTGCTTTCACCAGTGTTGGTTCGGTTGCACAAAATAACATCTTTATTCTGGGAATACCACTCTTAATAAATACACTTGCATAAATCGTATCTCAAAGCATTTACTGGGGCACTTATGATTTTTACTCGGGCACGTGCCCCACTAAATGGGGTCTAGCGACGCCCCTGCCAATAACTCTTCTACCAGGGAGTCCTGGTCAAGACAGGCAGCATAGGACAGTCAGAGTTACAAAAAAATAACAAAAATAAATACACATCACAACACAGACACACACAAAAATAATATAAACCACATGGTTTCCGCTACATTCATTCTTCCATGGCGGGGCGCCACACCAAAATTCATCCCACCACGACTACATAACAGCTTCTCATTCAAAAACATTCAGTCGTTTTTTTTTTTATAGCGGGTTATAAAACGTATTAAAAGGTAAGGGAATTATAACAGCACAGACTTTTCTGTAATCGTAGTGCTATGCATTATTTGTTTAACCCTTTAAAGTGACATGCTGACTGACTGACTGACAGGTGTGTGATGCCAGCAAAACACGACGTAGTTTTCATTTAAGATGAACACAGTTTCTATAATTATACTTTATAGCCTATGGCTCTGCATACAATGACTATCTTACTGAAGTTTATAGCCGTTTCACTTTACTTCAGTACGCATTAATGCCACTCTGTGGGTCTATTGTACGCAATTATAAATGTTCCTAGCAAATCTAATAAATGTTGGAGACATGCTTGTTACATAAATGCACTAAATCGCACTTCAGCAGCGTTTATTTGAGCGCGCACAAGAAAATCTGCACTTGAGCAGAGTATATTTGAGGGCGTGCAAGAAGTTTTGTGCACAGAAGCAATCAGCGCGCAAGCAAAGAGATTCGCATGCTCGTATTACACGAATGCGATCTCGACTTGTAAAATGCGCTCATGACATTTGTCATTGAAATATTGCTATTATCGCCATAGGTAGTTGGTAGATCTGTGTCTTCCAGTCCTGCCGTCACAGCTGGAAAAAAATCCTAGAGGAAACACTGAACCATAATCAATTATTAAAGCATGTGCACTGTTTTAAATTGACAGACTTTAAAATATGTTTTAAATATAGCAATAAATGGTACAGATTTCATAAGTAGTACATCTTGAAGCTCGTTCCATACATATGGAGCATACTTAGAGAATGCAGATCCACCTAACTATGGAAAACACGGCACCATAAGTAAGAGTGTATCTGCTCATGTGGTATTATAAGTATTTGAGCAGTACTGTACATTGATTAAAATTGATTTAAAAAAAGCAACAACAAACGACATGCGTGTTGTTTTTAGTTACTTTATTTAGAAATGCAATGCAACCTTTTTTGGGGTGAAACCACGATTTATTTACATTTTGCTTTCTCTTAATGTGTCCAACATCCCCAGCTTCAAGATGATCCTAATCAGGCAATTCCCAAGTTAGATTTAGTTCATAGTGATGGAGCTTTTCCTCAGTAACATTCAGTCTTTTGAAGTCTTCATTATCACCTCACGTAGAGACGAGTTCCCAGTTCTGCCGCATACAGATATTGTCTCCTAATACAGAGATAGGAAATCCTCTCTTTGAAAGTGTGATAGCACAGAATCATAATTGTAAGGAAATGCACTTGTTGGTATCGTCATTTCAACTGCAGCACCACCTAGAATGAGAGTTTCAGAAGAGGTAAGTGTTGGCCTTCCTGTAGCTCAAATATTCTGCAATGCAAAGGATGTGCGTTTGATTTCTAGGGAAAGCAATTGCGAAATGATAAAATGTATAAATGAAGTAAATGCGTATAATCTAAAAATGCGTATAAAAATTGGTTGATGGAAACAGCATAGTGGAATTTAGCGGGTTATACTGTAGGCATGGGCTGATGTAAGTTTCTGATGGTATGATAACCTTGGATAAAAATATCACGGTTTCATGGGATTGTGATTACTGCTCTTGTTACTGATGTTTTAAAACTGGTAATGCACCTGATGTTTTAAAACTTGCCACTGTAAATCCTCTGCTGAAGCAACCTAACTTAGATCCTTCTGTTTTATTACAAAGATCTTAGAAAAAGTAGTACTGAAGCAGCTGCAAAGATTTTTAGATGATCACAAAATTTTTGAGGTCTTCCAGTCAGGTTTCAAAAAGTATCATTCAACTGAGACCGCACTTGTGAAGGTTTTAAATGATATTCTGCTTGCTGGTGATGCTGGGGACTGTGCGGTGCTTGTGTTGTTAGATCTGAGTGCTGCATTTGACACAGTAGACCATGCCATCTTGTTGGCCCGCTTAGAGCATGTTGTGGGGATAAAATGAAGTGCCCTGGATTGGTTTAAATCCTATCTGTTCAATCGCAGTTTTAAAGTCACTATTGGAGAACATTCATTGGAGGCAGCACAACTGTCATGTGGTGTTCCCCAGGGATTTATTTTAGCCCCTATTCTTTTCTCCTTATATATGCTTTCTCTGGGCTCTATTTTCATATTTTCATTGTTATGCGGATGACACCCAAATCTACCTGCCTTTAAAACCAAGTTCAAGTGGGCTAGAAACCCTTATGCTATCCCTGTCGGATGTGAAAGACTGGTTGTCCTTGAACTTTCTAGATTTTAATGAGAGTAAGAGTGAAATGATTATGTTCGGCCTGTCAAACTCTTCCAGAGCACCGATAGTTAATCTAGAAAAAAATAGTTTTTCTATGAAGCTCTGGGTAAAAAACCTGGGTGTTATTCTGGATGATGGCTTGAGCTTTGACAAACAGATAAATGCAGTGGTCAAATCCTGCTTCTTTCAGCTTCGACTTTTAAAAACAGTCAAATCTATTTTATCTAGAAAAATAATATTCATGCTTTTATTACCACTAGATTGGACTATTGTAACTCATTATACTTTTGGATTGGTCAAAAAACCTTATCCTGGTTACAATTAGTTCAAAATGCTGCTGCAAGGCTTTTAACAGGTACCAAGAAACATGACCACATTACACCAGTTTTACGCTCTTTGCACTGGCTGCCTGTGCACTATCGAGTCACTTTTAAAATGCTTCTCTTGGTTTTAAAATCTTTAAATGGCCTGGCACCTTCTTATTTGTCAGACATGTTAATTGAGCATCAGCCTGGTCGGTCTCTTCGGTCATCTAACCAGAGACTGTTATGCATTTCTAAGTCAAGGCTGAAATGCAGAGGTGACTGTGCCTTCGCAGTAGCTGGTCCTAGGTTGTGGAATGCTCTGCCCCTCTGTATTAGATCTGTTTCATCCCTGTCTGTTTTTAAATCTAGCTTGAAAACTTACCTCTTTGATTTGCCATTTAATCAGTGAGAATTGTCTGTTTTAGCTATAATTTTATATATATAATTGTTATTTTCTCTGTTTTGATTTGTTCTGTGCAGCACAATGGTCAACCTCTGGTTGTGTTTAATAGTGCTATATAAATAAAATTGACATTGCTCTAAAATAAGTTCTTTTTAAATGTAACAACTAGCGCTTTCTAGTTTCTAGCGGTTTTAAAACCTTGACTTAAATCCTTGACCATGCCTAGCGGGTTATGTATAACAAAAAATACTGACTGATTTGCTGCTGAAGTTTATGTTATATGCACATAAAGCAGTGCACTAGTATGTTCACTTTGAGGGGAATAGCACAAACCTTCAAGAAACCATCATCTAAACTGATGCACAGATCAACAATCAGCACAGACAGGTCAACAAAAGAATTTCAATGGAACAAATAAAACACAATAAATTTGTACCATTCTTTTAAATTAGTTTACAGACCAGCTAATTCAAATAATATCAATACAAACTTTATGATCGATTCTTTTATTTCATTTTAACCATTGTTTTCACTTTCTGAAAGCGGTTTTAGTTTTCTGAATGCTGTTCTTTTATTTCTCCCCTCCAAAAATGAGCATGCTTGCTTGCTGTGTGTCAGCCAATGAGTTTCTCCAGTGATGTTTGTTCTCATATGTAATGAAGTTATAGTTGAGCTAATGTTTGTATTAAATGTTCCACATTTATCAGTTATTAAAAGGGGATTTTGATCTCTTTATAAACAATTTGAGGTGTTTTGGGTGAAGTGGCTTTCAACGAAGGACAAAAATCTTCCAAATTTGTTTATGTTCATTTGTATTTTGTACATCAAATACTGGCTCATTTTGGATTTCAAGACAGCTATATATTTTAAAAAAGTTGGGACAGGTAGCAATAAAAGGCTAGAAAAGTCAAATATACATATTAGGAACAGCTGGAGGACCAATTTTCCACTTATTAGCTCAATTGGCAACATGATTGCGTAAATAAAGAGCCTCTCAGAGTGGCAGAGTCTCTTGGAAAGGAATGCACTAATTTACCAATCTTAAAAATGTATATTTTATTTACAAAAGAATATAGATAACATATCAAATGCTGAAAGCGAGACATTTAAAAATTTCAGGCCAAACATTTGGCTCATTTTGGTTTTCAAGACAGCTACACAATCTAAAAAAGTTGGGACGGGTAGCAGTAAGAGGCAAGAAAAGTCAAATATACATAATAGGAAAAGCTGGAGGACCAATTTTTCACTCAATACGTCAATTGACAACATGATTGGGTACAAAAAGAGCCTCTCAGAGTGGCAGAGTCTCTTAGAGGTCAAGATAAGCAGAGGATCACCCATTTCCTCAATGCTGCACCAAAAAATAGATGAACAATATGAGAAAGGAGTTTCTCAGTGAAAAATTGCAAAGAGTTTGAAGTTATCACCATCTACAGTGCATAATATTATCCAAAGATTCAGAGAATCTGGAACAATCTCTGTGCTTAAGGGTGAAGGCCAGAAAACCATACTGGATGCCCGTGATCTTCAGGCCATTAGACGGCGCTGCATCACAAACAGGAATGCTACTATAATGGAAATCACAATATGGGCTCAGGAGGACTACTTCCAGAAAACATTGTCAGTGAACACAATCCACTGTGCTATTCGCCGTTGCTGACTTAAAGTCTATAGGTCAAAAAAGAAACCATATTTAAACATGATCCAGAAGTGCAGGCGTTTTCTCTGGGCCAAGGCTCATTTAAAATGAACTGTGGCAAGTGGAAAACTGTTCTGGGGTCAGACTAATCAAAATTTGAAGTTCTTATTGGAAACTAAAGAGGACAGGGACAACCCAAGTTGTTGCTCAGTTCAGAAGCCTGCATCTCTGATGGTATGGGGTTACATGAGTGTGTGTGGGATGGCCAGCTTAGACATCTGAAATGACACCATCAATGCTGAAAGGTATATCCAAGTTCTAGAACAACATATGCTTCCATCCAGACGTCGTTTCTTTCAGGAAAGACCTTGCATTTTCCAACAGGACAATGCCAGACCACATACTGCATCAATTACAACATCATAGATGCGTAGAAGAAGAATCCAGCTACTGAAATGCCCAGCCTACAGTCCAGATCTTTCACCCATAAGATAAAGAAGAGCTAAGACAGTTGAGCAGCTAGAAGCCTGTATTAGACAAGAATGGGAGAACATTTCTATTTGTAAACTTGAGCAACTTGTCTCCTCAGTCCCCAGACATTTGCAGACTGTTGTAAAAAGAAGAGGGGATGCCTCACAGTGATAAACATGGCCTTGTCCCAACTTTTTTGAAATGTGTTGATGCCATGAAATATAAAATTAACTAGTTTTTCCCTTAAAATGATACATTTTTTGCAGTTTAAACATTTGACATGTTGTCTATATTCTATGCTGAATAAAATATTCCACATCATTGCATTCAGATTTTTTTCACAATTTGTACAGTGCCCCAAATTTTATGAAATCCGGTTTGTGTGTGTGTGTGTATATATATATATATATATATATATATATATATATATATATATATATATATATATATATATATATATAATTTTACCATGAAGTAACTCTTTAAGCATTACCTTATTAGCCGCCTCTAGTGCACTGATGAGAGTCTGCAGCTCCTCTTTGTTCATTTCTATATTCACCGATCTCTGAATGCCGTTCTCTTTCAGGTCCAGACTGAGATTTAGCAGAGGGGTGTTTAAAGCCGACAGCTTGTCGCTTGATAATGCCAGCTAGAATAGGATGGAAGTAAAGAGAGGAGGAAATAAGAAAGGAACACTACCAAGTGGAAAAATAAATATCTCCTCTTATCGCTATGATTAATGATTTTGTGTATGCATGACCTTCTATGTACCTTTAACTGCCAGTTGAAGTCGCGTAGCTGTGTGCTAGAGATGCCGTTGGTTCTGTCCACCAAAGCCCGCCGGATCTCCTCGAATCTGGAGCGCACACACTGGAGAACAGCCTCTGTGTGCGCCGTGTCCAAATCACTCAGCAGTGTCTGCATCTTCAGACGTGTGCACAAAACAATCAATCTCACAGATGAATCAGACGACCAGGAAATCTTATTCAACATTTACATGACATAAATTTTTGTCTTGTTTCTAGTCCAAATATCTCAAAAGCATTTTTTAGACAAGCAAAAATTTTGTCTTGTTTTAAGAAATAATGCCAAAATGAAGTTTGTTTTTTCTTAAAACAAGCTAAATAATCTGCCAATGGGGGAAGCAAAATAATCTTGTTTTTTCCTTTTGAGATAAAAACACTGTTGGTGGGAAAAGCTCACTTGATTTTGACATGATTTCTTAAAGGGCACCTATTTTACCCCTTTTTCAAGATTTAAGATAAGTCTTTTGGGTCTCCAGAATGTGTCTGTACAGTTTCATCTTAAAACACACATCAGATTATTTATTATACTTTTCAGAATATTGGATTTTCTGCTCTGAAAATTTTGTGGCCTGTGTCTTTAATGCTAGTTCTCCCCGCCCACTGTTCCCACGTGCCTGTCAGAGTGTGCGTCAATCAGTCCAGCTGTGTCAGATAAACAGCACAGTGACAGACATGAAGGAAGCAGATCTCACGTAATGTTTGTGAGAGGTACTACAGTAAGAACTTTCCCAATGAGTATTTGATGTATTTGTTGTGGAGTTAATTCAAGCCTTTCTGCAACAATGAATCACAACATTGTTACAAAGTTCACGCACATACACACACACACACACACACACACACACACACTGTGCATGTTTAAGCTTGCACAGTTTTTTCACTGCAAATGTGACAGGATACACGGTTATATTCACTGCTGTATGGAATTTCGTCATGTTAATGTACAAAATAAACCTGATTTAACATCCACAAACCGAATTGAAGCAGCTTCTCTTATAATTGTACTGACATGCGGCTGTGGTGATAAAATCGCTGTAATTCATTTCAAACATGCACTGTTTTAAAAACGCTTTAAACTTGTAAAACTCATTCTTGATCACATTTGATGATGATTGATGATCACAGAGAGCTGAGCAGATCTTTTATTCCCGATTGCTTTACGCACGTCCTGTCTTGTTGATATGTATATATATGCGTTACTATGGAGACATGTTAATATGCGGCTGTCAATTAATTTGGTGGGTAGGGAAACTGCACTCCTACGTCATGTTGCAGTTGGCCTCAAAATGGAAGGGATTTGGATCCTATTTTAACATCAGAAATTTAAAAAAAAAAGACACTTATTGTCTTTATATCACTCCAATATGACAGTGGACACACTATACCTACACACAGTTCTTTCCAAACAGCTTACAAAAGATGATTTTCATCATAGGTGCCCTTTAAAACAAGACTATACATTTTCCTTATCTAGAAAATGCTTCTTGATTTAAGAATTTTTAGATATTTGGACTAGAAACCAGACAAAAAAATCTAAGAAAAGCATTTTTTTCAGAGTATCCACCTTTTACCATAAAAATTGGGAACCAATAATTCTTTGTGTGAGTTGTGGGAGTCAGGGCAATAACGTGGCATTATCCTCACAGTTTATCTAGTGAATGTTAAAAGGAAACATTAGAATTAACAAATTATTAGTAATGTGACGTTGTGCACCGAGGCTTCGAAGCATGTATCAAAAAAATTATACATCTTGCAGTGAAGCAGTGTACTGAAGCTTGATTCGTTTAGTCGTAATCACGTGATCAGTGACGTTCGAAGCTTAATTTTCGCCTATACCCACGTGACTGCTTCGAATTTTGATTCAAAGGTTTAAACGCCCCCGTGGGTTAGTAAATTGTAAAGCGAGAGATTAGGCATCGATTACATACATTTCCACTGTTTCAAAACACTGCACCGATCCCACGCACCAGTAATTCAACTAAAATGCAATAGTAGTTTATAGTAAAACGCTTTTGAACCATACTAAAGTGTATTAGTGCATTATGTACAACTATTTTTAAAGAATGACATTGCATTTTGTAGTATACGCTTATTTCACGCGACTGCCATTTTAGAACACGAAAGCGAGGCTGCAGTGGGAAGAAACCCGGAAGTATAGGATCAGCACTGTAAACATTGCAACAATATGCTGTGTGCTATAAACCTCCAGCTGTTGCTGTGACTTCAAAATGCAGAAATGGTGTAAACATTACTGTAATATCATTCCGTTCAGTTTCATTTAAACAATTAAAAGCATATTAGGCGTCAAACAACATCACAATCTCTTTAAGAGTGATACACTTAAGTGTCCTCCAAGACTTCAGTCCAGGGCAGCAGGTAAACACCGTGGGGACGCTTCCCTGCTTCAGCCTATGTAACCCGGTAAGTGATAAAACACTGCAGTCCTCTGTAGCACATCCTCGTGTTGTCTTTAACAGTGTTGTCCCGGTACTGAAGTTATAAAAACGTCAATTTCCCGCTAACATTTACGCGCCGCTGAGCGCGCTCATAAACACCGCTGATTTGCCGTAGTATTCACCAGTGCTCAACAGAATGACTGTGAAGGTTATCAGCTTCCTGCTCTTCACAGATTGAAAACACACATAGACGGATATTGGAGCGTTTTAAAGCCGTGAAGATCAGTCGTTTCATCAGCGGATCGCTCGTCTGTGTTTGCACTCAGTAAACAGTGGTGAGGTGAACTGATGACCTTCACAGCCAATCAGAGTGATTTCTGTTGAGCACGTGAACACAATGGCCAATCAGCGCTGTTTAAGAACTCCATGAAGAGTGTCTTAAATGTTAATGAGAAATTGGCGTTTTTTTATATTTCATTACGGAAATTTTGTATCGTGACTAGGGTAATATAGTTAAAGACTCAGTTCATTAACTTGAGTTTGATGAATGGCATCTAAAATGTGTGTTTGGGAAAGAAAACGTTAGCTAAGTAGTGCCATTTCCCTTAACTTAGCTGAAAATGAGGTCAAATATCCCTTTTTATTTTCACTATTCATTCAGAACGGACCTTAGGGTCACTCGGAAGTCGATGAAATCATAAATTTGTGTCACTTTCTCTTCGCTGATAAGATATACAGCCAGGTACACAACATTCCTGTGTGACTTAGTCTATACTTCCGGGTTTATTCCCACCGCAGCCTCGATTTCGCTGTTAATAATGGCGGCCGCGTGAAATCAGTCTATAGTACGTAACGGACAGCAGCTGACGAATGCGGTGCAACAGTCTCTCTCATAGCCTACTCCTTAGTGCATTCGCTTTCCATGCAGGAATCACTGGTTCGATCCCCGCTCAGAACGAGAGTGTGGGTGTAGGATCAACTGAAATAGATAAATGTTAATACTTATGAATACCTTTGATTTTACTACAGTCATCGGTGGTGTAATGTAACATACCTTATATGTAAGAAACTACAGTAGTTGGCTAATTTGTTTATATTACTACTGTTGTATTACTACGAGTTGGTTAGTTGCGAACGTTTGACATTTTTGCAACACAGTGCTTACCCACACTTTAACCAGCAGAGGTCCTCATTTTGATCTGATTTGGAAAGCTTTGAGTAATGAATCTTTTTCCGATACAATTGAGTTGAATGCTTCACTGGTTCAGAAAGCTTCATTTTGCCATCACTACAAATTATTCTCAGCAGGGCATAAATAACCCCAAAACCTCAAGACAAGCATTTATGCAGCAATATTACAGAAGAGTTGAATATCAATATGATATAGGCAATATAAAGAGAAACTAAAGCCTAGTTCACACTACAGGATTTTAAGCATCCGCAGATCGCTGTGCCGTTCACACTACATGACTTGATTTTGTGTCTTTTAATCACTGTGGTGTTCACACTACGCGACACTACGTAAATGATCCACAAGAGGGGGGTCACACACTACATGATCTGACAACAACTTGTTCGCCAACAGTTCAGTCAAGCTACCAAACCACAGCCAATTAAATTTTGAGGGAGGAGTCGTCAGAAAAAGCTGAACACTATTGGCTGCTTGTGTGCTGATTACATCATTGACAGAGTTTCAAGCTTTCAAGGGAGCATTTAAAAACATAATCAGTCAGCTGATGCATCAGCGAATCAATCGCTCATCTGCAAAGTTCAAGTGGAAAGATACACAGAGGGTTTTTAATTTTTGTAATTTTATAACTCTTTGAAATAAAACTAACATATCTATAACACTCTGACACTTCCTAAATATCTGTGTATGTCTTTCTAACATTGTTTTTTTTTTAATTACAAAGCAGTAAAGAACTGAGCATGTCTACCTTTAATTACCATATTGGTCAAAACGACTGCATGCATATCTGCTACTTTTCGCTGTGACTGTATATATGCATGTATTTCTTTACCTCGCAACTTCCTGCTAAAATAAACAAAATTTCTGATAGCAAAAACATAAATTTACTTCAGATATATATTTCAAAACAGCATATTCTGTGCCGCAAAATAGCTTCTGTTTGAAAGTGAAAATGAAAGCGAGGCTCAGACCTTTGCATGTTCTAGTATATTAACTACATATTTATAGGGTGTATTACCAAAAAAGATAATATTTTTAGGGTAATGCTGTCATAAAATATGATGACAGACATTCAAAGCTTAATTTTAATATCGCAATAGAAGTTTTGAATGTAAATATGATGTGAGAAAGGTCAGAATGACCATTATGGTAATTCTAATAGTTCCATTCTAGTTCCACTGTTAATATAGCCTACTCTCGTGTCCGTGTTAACACAGAATGAAGCGAGTGCATGGATGCCCATTCTGGCCAATCACAGACGTTTCTGTTCAGCTCCTAAACACACGGCCATTCAGCTCATGCTGATATGCTCTCTCATTGACTGCAGCTCGTCACTACATCTGACCACACGTGGGGTCGAGTCGGCCGACTGCTCTGGAATATTCAGCATGCTAAATATTGGATTTCTGTCTGTGAGGTGTCGGCGACGCTTTAGCGAAACTCTTTGACGCGTTGTTCAGTAGTTCACACATAAAGACTGCCGAGCGCCGTGCACCTGCAGATTTTTCCTCGTTCACAGCCCGATCTGTCGGCGAGCTCGTTAACTTCCAAATCGGGCTCAAATCAGGCTTAAAATCCTGTAGTGTGAACTAGGCATAAGCTGTAGGAACAAAAACAAAGTGAACACAAAAGAGCTTTGGCCACAGATGTGCTTGTGATACTATTGTCATTTTAAAAAATAAAGCTTGACATTATTTTCACGATGGATAAAAAAAAAAGTCAAATCCAAACATACCTATCACTCTATGTATATGGATTATCTGAGCGCAACCATATTATAGTAGGTATTGGAAGTGATTCACTTCTTTTCTTTAAATTTTTTCAATGGAATTTTCCCAAATCAGAAGTACAACCAATGATTTTAATAATTTGAGTTGGAAAAAGGTGGATATGTTTGTGTGTATGTAACCTCTTGATCCGAGCAGCTCCTTCCTACAGCAAAGCGGATAAGAGAGGAGAGACTGTTCATTAACTCCAGCCATTCTGTCAGACTCCAGCGGTCACTGTAGTCTGATCGGCTCGGCCCGCTGCGTCCACACACCTCGTCCACCACCCGGTGTATGAGCTGACAACACAAATAAACACAAATAACTGAGGCATTCAGTGTTTAAAGTCAATACTATGGAGCTCCTAATACATTTTTTTTTGCTCATCTAGAATGTTGACATTTAAATATTGATATTTAAACATGATTAATATAAACTGTAATACAACCGTTTATGCGGCAGCACAGTGGCTCAGTGGTTAGCACTGTCGCCTCACAGCAAGAAGGTCGCTGGTTCAAGTCCTAGCTGGGCCAGTTGGCATTTCTGTGTGGAGTTTGCATGTTTCCCCCTGTATTTGCGTGGGTTTCCTCTGGGTGCTCCGGTTTCCCCCACAGTACAAAGACATGCGCTATAGGTGAATTAAATTAACTAAATTGTCCATAGTGTATGTGTGTGAATGAGTGTGTATGGATGTTTCCCAGTACTGGTTTGCAGCTGTAAGGCCATCTGCTGTGTAAAACATATGCTGGATAAGTTAGCGGTTCATTCCGCTGTGGTGACCCCTGATGAATAAAGGGACTAAGCTGAAATGAAAATGAATGAATGAATGAATTTTTTTTTATTTGAGGAAGATTCTGTTTATAATTCTTGTTAATGTTTTTGGATTTATTATAGTTAATTAACGCACTTCACACTTCACAAAAATAACACTTTAACCAAAATTATAATGTGGACAGAAAATATAAACACTATATAAATCTAAGCGCCATAAACTGAAAGAAAAAAAACACATAGAAAACAATCATCAGGGATAATAACAAAAAGTAAGTGAGGTTAATTAAAATGTATTTCCATTAATGTTGAGGCGTTCTTTGCTTCAGCTGCCTTAAGGATTCATAACAAAATTAACACTTTGTGGGTCTGCAAGTTTTGTCCAGTCCTGTTTCTAGATGGAGATTAACTTAAGGGACGTTCTACCAGACATTTATATTTTCACTTATAAAAACATGACAGGGCCTAATTTAAGCTTGTCATCCTCAAAAAAATCATACAAAAACAAGCATAAAATCATACATTTCAATAATAGAGCGCATCCTTGATCATCCTTCTTCTTCGTTAAATAATGTCACTTCCATTGAGTCATAGCTAGGCCCACACAGAATCTGCGCGCGCAGAATTCTGCAGATTTTCCGCAGATTTTTAGCCCATCATTAATTCTGTTTATTTACTTGAGTAAATGTGTGTAAATGTATATTTATTCAGTTTTTAAATTAACTACAGTTATATTATTGACTAATATAAAAATGTTCATCTGATTTATGTACAATGCAGTTTGTACAGTAATATTTTCTGTCTTTTAGTAGATATATTATATGAGAGACTTGCTTTGTTTACCAAAAAAAGTGGATCTAATTGGATTTGCATTTTAAACATTAAATAAAAGGTTATTTAATATTAAGGTTTTAGTTATGATACTCCTAAAATAATTCCGCAGAAATCCGCAAATTTTGACCAAAATTCTCTGCAGAAATTTCAAAAAACGTCCACAGATTCTGTCTGGCCCTAGTTATAGCCTTAAAAGTGTATTGCACGCAATTTATGTTAAATTTAATGCAAATGTGACAGGACTGACAGAAACATGAGGACAATTTTAAATGTATTTGTAATATATATTTGTAGTATTTATTTGTAGAATTTATTTATAATTTCGTGTTTTAAATCAACTGATGTGAATGATAACAACTTAAACTTTTTTTTTCTAAATAAAAAGCTGTAGGTTCAGTTTACAGTGTAAAGTGTTTTAAATAAAGAACAAAACTCTGAGAAACAAATGAATGACATTTTCCCTTACAGAACAACTCACAGAAATCAACCACCAGTCCATTTTAGACATTTTTGGAATGAAATACTTTTTATTCACTGTATTTATGTTTTTATTTCAGGGACAGATGGTGTACGTTTCTGGTAGAATGTCCTTTAAATGATTTATATATATATATTTTAAATTGGGGAACATTTATAATATCATTATAAGTAAATTGATAATAAATTATCAACAAAAACCGCAAGAAATTTTCACAAAACTTCAATTCATTGTCTGCATTGATGAAGAAGCGAATGAACATTAATCGCAGTTTGCTTCTTGTGCTAATGACATTAGAACAGACTCAGTTGTAGTATTTGCGCATTTTTGTCATTTCATAAATGTAAATACGAATAAACAAATGAAATACTTACTTTAGAGCATTCTTCAGACGGTAATTTCCCGAGCAATTTTATCATTGTGCTGTCAGACTTCTCCCTCAGCGTCAGTGATGTCAGCTGATCAAGCGTCACGTGACTTAATCATCTTCTCCCTCGTCTTCAGGCTGCACATTGTTGCGTGCGTTCTGGTATTTATTAATAAACATTTGTACATGTCTATTAAATGTACATGTTAACATATAACTAGCTTTTTCTGAGCTGTCACAGTTAGATTTTATAACCAACACCCGGAACTACATGACTACATGAACTACTAAAATTTCAAAATAAAAGTCCAAAGCCTACTTTTATGAACTAAAGATTTTAATCTAATATTAAAAATTTGACTGACTTTATTTAAAAATATATAAAAATTATATACATTTATTTCAGATTAATATGTGTATTTTATGCAACTGAACACTTTTTCCATGAAAAAGGTTTGCAACATGTCGTATTATCTTAAAAAAAATTATTATTATTATAAAACTTTACATGTTTACGTAAAAATTTTGTATTTGATTATTTTATTTGATTACGATAGTGGACACAGAAGTTTATGTTATGAGTACTGTAATGTTTGGTGGGTGGTGGTGGGTGACTGTCAGTGGATGCCGCCCGCGCGCTTCTTGTGCGGTCATCAGATCAGATGTAACGTTAGCGAAAAGTTCTCCTTTTTAGGTCGCTGTAGGCCATTTATTTAATGTGACCGGTGGACCGTTAACCGGAAAGCTGCAGCAGAATTGGTACAGAAGCCTACTTTGAAATGCGGCCACTCCATGAGACGATGGTGAGTTTACGGCTTTATTATTCCTAAATATGTACTGGTTGCTGCTTTTTTTCCTGTCCAGAACATCCAGACGTCTCATATACAGTCGTGATTGTACATCTCGTGCTGTAAATCCAAGATGAACAGTTTTATGGCTTTACACTCCTTTGACCTGCGTTCTCTCGAGGTTAGATTCACATCTATTGTGCGCCTGTTAATGTTACCGGATGGAGCTTTTCTCTTTCAACAGCTAAAGTTTTGAAGTATTACGACGTTTTAACAACGTCTTATGAGCAGCACGTGACAGGGTCGCGTTATTACACTTTTTCTTGACCCAAACCATTGAATATTTTGTTTACTATCTGGTTAAAATTAGACAGGTTCCATTGTGACAACTGAACGTTAACGTTTGCCCGTATCAAGTGACAACACCCTTGCTATTGGTTTTTAAATTACGTCAATATGTTTACATACTGTAAATAAGTGAAAAATATATAATACTTTTGTAGACAACACCCTAAGGTACAGTATGTGCATGTTCAGAAGCTGACTCTAAAATAAACCTAGCCAGAGAAATGTTTTAGTAGAAAATGTCTAGTTTTAGTAGAAAATGTCTGACTAGTTATCTGTACAAGCCTTAATAGAGTTTCTTTGTTTGATATTGTGTTTAATGCTGTAAAACCTACAGTATATGATACATGAATTTCTATGGCTGCTAAATTATTGACATGGTAAAACTTTGCTGGATATTGTTCACAATCTGCCTCTGTTTTGTCCTAACAATAAGAGTATTTGGTGAAAACAAATCATACAGTCTTCTTAGAGATGGGTTGCAGCTGGAGGGGCATCCACTGCGTAAAACATGTGCTGGATAAGTTGGCGGTTCATTCCGCTGTGGCGACCCCTGATTAATAAAGGGACTAAGCCGAAAAGAAAATGAATGAATGAAATCATACAGTCAGTTTTAAAGCCATTTTGTCATTTATCGCTGACAAATAGGTTCGTTACATGTGAACTAATGAATTATTTAGAATAGAGAATATGTTTCAGTTATAAATAATTTGGGTAAGACTTTAATTTAATGTCCTTGTTACACATCACATGTACTTACTTTAGTAAACAATATTATATCGAATCATGATAAATTTTATGTCAGCAACAATAATAAGGCTTGGGCCTTTTTACTCTATATTGATTTATGAGCCTATCACACAGCAGAAATGTGCAACAATCTAGTAGGGTTGTCGCGATACCATTAATTAATCTTACGATACTATACCAGCTGAAGTATCAAGATACCAAGTAGTATTGCGGTACTTTAATTCATAACTCAAATTATAATGAGAATTGTCAGAAATACTATATTTTATGTTATAATAGGCCTACTTGAATGTAATTTATAGTTCCCTTAAGGCCAAAAATATTATTTGCACCGCACTTCACCTAAAGTTTATTCATTCTTTTTGTTTATTTTGTAGATAACTGACCAAAAAAATACATTAAAATAAAGATACAAATTATACCGAATGAAATTTGTTACAAAAGAGCATTTTCCCAACACAATTAGGCTGTATGAAGTGATCAAAAATTGTTTCAATGTTTCCTGTTGCTATTTTGGGTTTTTCATAAATTTTTTTTTTCAGGCTTATCAGTTAACAATTCAAAGTAAATAAAAATTTCACTTAATGAGTCATTCTTTTTAAGAGATTTTCGTGGTCGCTAATATATCATATTAACAGGAACAGAAATGAACCGAATCGTTAGAAAACGTGCAATAGGCTACCAAAAAAGGTGCGAATTCTACACACTTTTGCAACCTAAAAGGGCTCCACAGACTATTAAATAAAATAGTTTATTGTTGCACAAACGTGAGCAGTTTAGTGACTTTTCCACATGCAACATTATCTATTGTAGATAAACCAATAATGACGATACTACCGCACCACCAGTATTTTGTAGCCATATTATCGCGATACTACCATAGTACCGGTAAATCGTGCAACCCTAGAATCTAGAAGTGATTCTTATTCTGTATTTCTTATTCTGTATTTATTTTAAATGTATATTTTACACATGTATCTACTGTAAAGCATGCTGAATATTGGCTAAAGCATGTAATTATTAATGAATGTAATAGTTACAGATTATTTAAGCTTAAAAAGTTTTCAACTAATCCTTGTTTACACACCATATATACAGTGCTGTCACCTTTTTCTTTTTAGGTAGTCATTTTTGTTTGATATACTTATTTTGGGTGGCGACTTTCTGCTTCCTCATTTTCAGTTCATGTCCCTCTTTCAGTTCATGTCCACCACAGACGTTTTAGACAAGCAAAACCACATGGTTTTTGTCCAGTGTGATATATAAGATTTCATTTATTAAAACTCCTTCCTCTTCCCTTGGCACAGGGAAGTAAGAGGAACTTCTGCCTTCACTTTTTTATTGCAAGTTAAACCTGTTCAGCTGTTGTTGTTATTTTTAAAAGGAGAATTGTCAGGTTGACTGCTCTTCAAATTTATAGTAATTTTCTGCCCGTTTAGGTCTGTTTGTAGTGCAGACGTGGACTACGCCATTTTGTCTTGCTGCTGTCCTCATGGAGCGGCTCCGCTGGGTTCAACACCGATGCCTGCAGCTGATATCCACAGACAGGAGGAGAGGCTGGTACTCTTCTCCTTCATCACTTCCTCCTAAGAGCAGCCAGGATGCTCAGGACCCTCAGGTTCAGCGGCTCAGTGGGAAGAGAAGGGTGGTGGTATCACGATGGGACCCACACCATTCAGAGTATCACAGCTTTTCTAAGGCTTCCAGAACAACAGCATCCGGACCACCAAATATACCCTCATCAGCTTCATCCCCATGAATCTGTTCCAGCAGTTTCACAGGTCAGTTGTTGTACATCACGTAATTGTCTTAGTAATTTCACAGTGTGTGTTTTTTTTTTTTTGTAGTTGTGTGTGAGTTAATGACACATTTTGTTTTCTTGCAACAGAGCCGCAAATCTGTACTTCTTATTCCTGGTGCTGCTCAATTGGGTCCCAGCGGTTGAAGCATTTCAGAAGGAGATTACTATGATCCCCCTGGCTGTGGTGCTTACCGTTATTGCCTTTAAAGATGCCATGGAGGACTACAGACGATACCGCTATGACAAGAAAATAAACAACACACTGACGCATGTCTACAGCGGGTCAGCATTTGTTCTTCCATGTGTATCTAGTGTGATCTGGTTATCTGCGGTTGTATAATTGCATGTTTCTGTTTCCATGTGGGGGTTTTCTGTGTGGAGTTTCACAACTTCCTTTACTTCAGTACACATAGTAACTTTTCTTTGATTCTTTCTTTAAGCCTTCCTCATTTAAAAAAGAAACATTTTGATGCTATAATTGAAAGTAAATACTAGAACTGTGACAAATCATTCTGTATCAATTTAATTTTCTGATTGCATCACAAATCCATGGGATCTAAATCCTGCCAAATGTGCAATCACTGACAGGTGTCTATTTTATCTGAAGCTCCTGGAAACAAATGCATCCCTGCCTGTAGGGATGCAACGATTATAAATTTTGGTTGTACGATTATAGTCTGAGAAATAATCACGGTTTCACGGTTTTCACGATTATTATGCATTCATTAATTTCAAAACACTGCTAGTTTAGAAAATCACATGAAAACTCATATTTTGAAGTGTTATTTATTGCTGCTCAGTAAGCAATTAATACAGCACAAAATAATATTAAAAACAAACAATAGCCCATTTCTCTCTTTGTGCTTAAAAATATGTAAACTTTTTGACATTTAAACATACATAATTTTTACACTGTAAATAAATGACAGAACAATGAATAAATAAATAAAAAATGGTATTTGTCTAATGCAGGGCTTGAAATGAACTTTTTACTTGGTAGCACTGTTGCTTCAAACTTCCAAAATTTTAGGAGCATCATAAAAAATTTAGGAGCACCCACCAAAATAAATGATCACCACTGCAAATTGTATATTACAGATTTATTGCATTTGAAAACAACATCACTCAGAACTAACAAAACCAGAAACAACTAACTAATTCTGTAATCACTTATTGATATTTGTGCAATAATTCCAAAATGAATATAACATATTAATGATGTCGACATGGGCGTTGCTAGGCCTATTTTAGGTGGGCTGTAGCCCCCCTATATTTCTACTCAGCCCCCCTAAAACTTTTGCGATTAGCTCAAACTGTACACTAAATTATTGCCTCAGTCCCCTGTAAATTTGATTAAAAAAACGGCGGCAGAATTTGGCTCCTCCCCGTCTTTTGTTTTTTCATTTGATCGGCAAAACCACAGCAAGGTGTGTGTTTATTGATAAATTGTTATAATATCTGCTTATCTGCAGTTCTTTGATATAGATTATCACCTGTATCTCAATGTCACGGAGGAGCAGTCGGGTTTTCACGGCGTTCACCTCATCAGCACAGCTGTTTCCTTCAGCGAAAAATGTAACTCTTAAACTCGTAACTCTCAAAATGAACTTCCAATATTGAACATTTTACAGTTCATGTGGCGTTAACTATACCATACAGTCTTGCACAGAAAGGATTAAACACAGTGACAGAACCACTTGGAGCAGGGGTGTCCAAACTCGGTACTGGAGGGCCGGTGTCCTGCATAGTTTAGCTCCAACTTCCTTCAACACACCTGCCTGGAGCTTTTTAGTATACCTAGAAAGAGCCTTGATTAGCTTGTTCAGGTGTGTCTAATTGGGGTTGGAACTAAAATACCCTGGACACCGGCCCTCCAGGACCGAGTTTGAGCAGCCCTGACTTAGAGAATGTACTCGTTTTAACTGTCACTGAGTCACTGACAGAGATAAAAACATAAAGTATTGTCTAGTATTAAAAAAATACTTTTTATTTATTATTATCATGCAGATCGACAAAAATGTGAATTAGCCTGTAAGTATAAAAATATATATGTATATGTATGTCATTTAATTAGAAAAGTGGCAGTTTATTTATGTAATACACGGAAACAAAAAATGCACTTAAATATAGAAAGTGGTTTTTACTACAGTAAACAAGGGGGTTGGCCTTTTTGGCTTATTCAGAACTTAAATGGTTATGATTATATATATAAAAATGTTTTACCCTATAAGGAGCTGAGCCCCCCTAAAATGAAAATCCTAAAATCGCCCCTGGATGTCGATGACAACAATAATATACTTACAATGAATAAAATTATCATTCTGCCCTAAATGTGCTTGGATGTGAGTTATCTGCTATAAAAAGTTCTACTGTTACATTATGAAAAAAAATCTAGGGTTTGCATCAAACAAAAATGAAGCATTGCAGTAAGAAATATAGATTTTGCACTATTGTTTTTATATGCATGTCAATTTAATAACCAGAAAAATCGGACAAAAGAAAGGAAGGAAAGTCTTACTTCTACTACTCTTTTAAAAGTTTTGGTTTGGGTGTGTCATTTTAAATGATCAGTCTTGTTATGCGCTGAATTACATTTTTCTGTGTTTGTGGAAAAAAAGCAGGCGAGCCGACCCAAAATATGAGCGGCGCAGAGCATATGGTTCTCGCGATGACAACCTGCATCCGTTCTTTGTCATGACTCATGAGCCGAAGTTTCAGTATGAACTTAGTAAAGTCGAGCTTTTTTGGCAAAGAGATCTATATACTGTTAGATTTTATATTTAGCGGACATTTGTGCTGAACACGCAGTGAATACAACGCATCGAGATGCGGGCCATTAAACAGCTGATCCACCGAGTCTTTCAGCACCCTCTCCGAAATCACTCGATTGATCTCGGCTCAACATTCACCGCATGATCGCTCTCATTGGCGCCAATATTTGCCACTTTAAGTGGCCTTGCAAACCTGTGTACTTTTCATTGCTTCCTTACTTCAGCCGTTTATAGTTCCCGCGGTCACAAAAGCCCCCATCTCAACTAGTGCGCGTGAAAAGCGTGAGCGCGTTGCGTCGCGTGCGCGTCCCTCCATTGGAAATAATGAACGTACACGAGCTTGCCTTAGTTAATAGCCTCAGTCATAGTTAATGCAGTGTGCGTGGTTATTAGTCTCGGTGTACAAACTAGCGCATGCACAGTCGGCATAACTTTGTTTAGTGACTGATGTTTTGTTCTGTGCAGAAACGCGGTGTTGAGAAGCCTTTACGATTAATTAACCGTGACGAATTAAAGCGCGGTTAATAGTGAAACCGGTTAATCGTTGCATCCCTACCTGCCTGCCACACTGAACAGCCACAAGTTGCATTGGAGTAATGTCCACTCCTCATTCATCTGATTGGCTAAAGGAGCAACTGTTTGGCCCAACCCCAATTTTATTTTTGAACCCCTACCTCAACAACATTATCATTATAGCAGACACTGTAAAAAGGTCATTCCCAGCCACCAGACTTTTCTGACGAGGTATTTAAGTGTCATAGAGTCACAGAACATTATGGGACTGCTATGGAGTTATTATTATGGATTATAGATAGGAAAATTTAGCGGTTTTTATTTAGGCGTTTTTTTTCTATTCAAACTCAAGTGCAGCTGTTATTTTTTTAGTCAAATAAATTGTCATTTATATACAACTGAGGGCAGCTTTGGGTTAAAGGCATGGGTAACAGCCCATGTGATCCATAGTTAATCCATGCCTGTTTTTCGGGCCTCTGGCTTTGATTAAAATGGAATGGCTTCAGCTTTATTTGCGTCTTGTGACAGTGGCATATTAGAGTGGTGATAGAATGAGGGAAAACATCTTCATCTTTTTAGAGAAGAGAGTTAGAGGAACTCAGTGGACTATGAAAACCTACTGTAACTTTCAGCCCAAATTTCTTCACCATCGTTTATTGAAGCTGAACTGGAAAAAATGTTCATTGTGTAATCCAGAAACCCGTGACATGACCACTGACATACATCTGTATTTTTTAGAAACATGACCTACTGAGTAATGGTTAGCCAATAAAGGACAATAGAGGATACATTTTTCTATTTCTGAACAACAAAACAGAAACATTTATGAACTTAGTGTTTCCCTGGCATGGTGTTGCACCTGTAAGTCTGCATGTCCTTCAGAAGGAATTAGAAATCTTTTGTCCTCTAATTAGGTTGGGCTTAATTACTTTCCAGACACACTAAACCAGCCTTTATGAAGAAGCGTCACAACTGTAACTGGAAACTTCTAGGTGCCTGCTCCTAGTTTAGAAGTTAGATTTGATGAGACTGAGCAAGCAGGCACCTAACCCTTATGTTTAGTTCCTGCAAGAGAGCCTTGTTGAAGGAATTACTAGCCGCAGTGTGCCATTGTCCATTATATCCACAAGACTGTTGGTTGACTCATTTGTCATTTTAACTTTCTGAAGGGTTTATACCAAGTGCCAAACACTTCTACCTGACGGTCAAAGCAGTAGTATTCTATTAAGAAAGTATGGGTTTAAGTCAGGGGTTCCCAAACTTTTCAGTTCCTGTAATTTTCGACCCCCAAAATTACAATGCTAGTGACTCGTGACCCTCAATATCCTCTGAGGTGGTTATAAGTATATAAACCTAACTCCTTATCTTAAGGTGGAGAACAGAAGAGCTGTCCCGGCAAGCATATTTTATGTTAAAAATATGTCAAGTAACCGTCCAAACATGGTTGTCTTGACTAAAATTCGGGCTGTCAGTAAAAATCTAATACAAGTCTAACAATATTCATCAAATACACAGATTAGACAGGCTTCACACTTGTAGTCATTTATTTCTGTCTATTCGATGACTAGCCTACATTTTTTTTTGTCTATTGATAGACATCTATTAGGTCAAATTTAGCCTTGTTTTAGCCAAGACATCTTTGTTTAGATGCCATTAGATGTCTTTTAAATTCCAAATTGCTTGGTAGCGTGGAAAATACCATGAGAAGAGCCTTATGTCACTGTTTGATTACGAAGTGTCCTAATCCCCTCAGTAGTTTTACCCTATAAGAGCTTTTAAAGGATGAAGGGTGTATCACAGTGCTGTCCAAACTTGTTCCTTGAGGACCATTGCTCTCCAGAATTTAGCTCCTCTCCAAATTTAACACCCGTAAACCAAGTAATCAAGGTCTTTAGACTCACTGGAAACTTTTAGGAAATTATGATTGAGCTGAAGCTCAACTGAATCAGCTATGACACTACTCTAAAACATTCAAAGAATCATGTCAGTAGTGTGTATCCTTCATACTAAAGGGCTCATTAAGTCACCAGTTTTGAGCACTTTGGAGAACGACTTTTCAGTATGGCGGACATGAGTGTTCTCATTCCGAAGTGGTCTTCAGAGGAGGATTTATCCTGTTTGGAGCTCAGCGCATGTGGCCCTTCTTGACTTTATCATTGCCTTGCTTTCATCACATTGTTTTTTTTCTTCACACTGGTTCTGTTAGCTTCCTGACAGGCGCCAGTGCTTATTTAACATGCTTGCTCATCAGACCAGTGATGACATGTCATTAGCTGACATCTGCTCTGTGTCAAAACTTGTATTGTAGTAAAAATATAGAACACCTTAATATTATTGTCTTTAATAAGTGCTTTCTATTGACACAGATTCACTAACAAAGAACTGCCCTTCCCAGACAAGGAGCTCATTTCCAATAACATTGCATAATTTCCATATTAATCAAAACTTCCTTGTATGATTTTGAGGACTTTAACCGTTGGAATTAATGATTCTCTTGTGCTCCTATTGTTTGCCTTACAACACTCATTGTGCACTTGCCTTGTTGAAGAATTACTAGCCCCAGTGTGCCTTTTGTCCATTATATCCACAAGACTGTAGGGTAACCCATTTATCATTTTAACTTTCTGAAGGTGCCAAACACTTCTACCTGACTGTCAAAGCAGTAGTATTCCATTAAGAAAGTATGGGTTTATTTCAGGGGTTTCCAAACTTTTCAGTTCCTGTAATTTTCAACCCCCAAAATTACAATGCTAGTGACTCGTGGCCCTCAATATCCTCTAAGATGGTTATAAATATATAAACCCTACACACCGGCGCGCACATACCAATAGGCCCAAGTCTATGCATTATTTAGTTTTGAAGAACACCACTTGGAGACCATCCTCCATGTTCAGTTGTGGCCTGTATTTATTTTTAATGTACGTGAGGCTATAAATGTGTCAGAAAGTTTAACCTGGTGCCATAAAATCAATGTGCCGTGTCTTTAATATAAACATAATCACCCCAGGGGTCGCAAAAAAAAAAAGATGGAAAGGCTGATGGCTTTTTATTTGCATGTTGTTGTTTTTTATGTAACTAGTGACTACGATTTTTTTTTCTTTTATGGTTATGGATAAAATATGGTAATTCTAATAATTTAATAAAATGAATTTTGGAAATCACCTAGTGACCACCATGAGACTGAGACAACAGGCACCTAACCCTTATGTTTAGTTCCTACAAGAGAGTACTAACTCCATATCAAAAGGTGGAGAAGACAGAAGAGCTGTCTCGGCAAGCATGTTTTTGTGTTTAAAATATAAAATAGCCATCCAAACGTGGTTGTCTTGGCTAAAATTAGGCTGTCAGTGAAAATCTAATACACGTCTAACAATATTCATCAAGTACACAGATTAGACAGGCTTCACACATGTAGTAATTTATTCCTGTCTATTTAATGACTAGTCTACATTTTTTGGACTATTAATAAACATCTATTAGGTTTTCATGAACAGCCCAAATTTATCCTTGTTTTAGCCAAGACATCTGAGAAGAGCTTTATGCCACTGTTTGATTATGAAGTGACCTAATCCCTTCAATCATTTGACCCTAAAAAGTAAGAGTTTTGAAAGGATGAAGGGTGTATTACAAGAACGCCATTTGGAGACCATCCTCCATGTTCAGTTGTGCCCTGTATTTATTTTTAATGTACGTGAGTGCTGTAAAACAGTCAGAAAGTTTAACCCGGTCCTATAAAATCCAAACATGGTAATTCTAATAATTTAATAAAAGGAATTTTGGAAATCACCAAGCAACCACCTCCCTAATTCCCCTGTCTGCCACTTTGGGAACCACTGGTTTAAATTACTATTTGCGATTGAGCTCACATTTGCTCCTGTAGATCCACAATTCTGCACAGTAGTGTAATGGTTAGTGCCTTCAGCCTCACTAGAAACAGAGAGAAGTCTGTTGGAACAAATTGTCCAAGTTGTTGACTTTCCAGAAGCTGGATTGGATTGGACCCCTCTACCGTCTTCCATGTAAAGACATTTCTGTGTCTGGAACAGTGCTTTGGTATTTCTTTAATGAGCTCCAGTGTCTTGATGTGAAACTTCAAATGCAGTTGTGAAAGTCTGTGAAGTCATACTTAAGCCCCTCCCATCCCCTAACAAGTAATTATTTCTTGCAAAAAGACCTCTGACATAGGACACATTGCTTCCCCTCTGTCTCTGTTTGACTATGGCCACTGTAAAATACTAAAATATCTCATATCTCACATAGCTACAACATGCAGTAAAAGCAACCTTGATAAAGTAATTCAATTTTATGATAATAATAATAACAACAATATTAACCTGGGCTCCTCAAATGATAGGTACAGCTTGCATTTTCCATCTGAGATAAACGTCACACTACAAACTGGTCATTTATTTACCAGCCCTTGCATTTCTCGGTCTGAAAGCTGCCTCTGACTCATAAAAGTCTCAGTTTAGTTTGTTTATGATGCTTGGGAGTGTTTCCTGGATAAGGAGCGGCCAATCTGTATGTTATAGATCATTACAGGTTTCTCAGCCACACACACACTAGAGTTGAGACAAAGGTTTTGAAGAGCATAACACTTCTCAGGTGTCACATCTTGGCTTGGACTGAATCAAAAACATGAATTTGACTAGTGATGGTGAGACCTGTTGGACATGATTGGGATTGAGAAACTGCCAGAATTGGCTGGACCATTTTTAAAGACAGTGTCTTTGGAGCGGAAAAGTCCGGCTGCCATGATTCAATCAATGGACGGAGATCAAGGAGGTACAGCTAAAGATCTGACCAAAAGCAGAAGGGTTATCTTGCCAAGTTGGACTGAAGACGAACAGCTAAAGGAATTACAGCAGTCATACAGCAAGAATAAAGTCCGGACGACCAAATACACCTTCCTGTCATTCATCCCTAAGAATCTTTTCGAGCAACTCCATCGTTTTGCCAATGTATACTTCGTCTTCTTGAGCGCGTTGAACTTTGTGCCTATTGTGAATGCATTCCAGCCGGAGATCTCGATCATTCCTATTATTTTTGTGATGTCTATTACTGCAATCAAAGACCTCTGGGAGGACCAGCGACGAAGGAAGTCTGACCAACAGGTCAATAACCGCTTGTGCGATGTGTATGAAAGGTAAAACAATTGAGAATGTAGATATAACAAAGACAATCTATAGCTGCTTACATCAGTTTGTGCTTTAACCATGTGCTGTAAGTGAATCATGGCAGTGCATACATGCATCTAGTGGTTATACACTATGTGGATTTTTGTTTTGAGCAGCATATTTAGCTGTGCCTCAGGGATTTCACTTTTGATAGTTTCTTGATCCTGACATGGGTTTGTTTCTTAAATCAGTGTTTAAAAGTGTGGCTCTATAACTTCATTGATTGCGACAAATGAAAGAATTGTTGGCTTATTCAATTATAGCCATTTGGATTTGCATGTTAAAGTTGCTTGCTTAAATTTGTGTTGCTAAAACCATAGTTGTTGGGCTCAGGCTACCTCGCGTGTGTCTTTTCTTTCAACCCGTATCTCAGCTGTAACCCACGCACGTCATCTTTTTATTAGTGTATGTTCTGGTTAATAGTTAACTTGAAGTACAGTTATTATTGAACTCTGTTTGCCTTTTAGAATTGAAGAAAAATCTCTTAATCAGAGGTTTGATCTTTGGATATTATGTGTGTGATATAGTGAACAATAGCATATTGTTCGGTTTGATTGATTCGTCATGTGTACTTGTAGAGAAATGAGTATTTGTTTAGAATCACATTGACATACCAAAACAATACTTGGGTCTAAAGTTAAGATGTATGCATTTGAGTTGCATTCAGTTTCTAATTGCTCAGATTAAAAACATATAATAGCCAGTCAAGGGCGACATGATGGCGCAGTGGGTAGTTTCATATCAAGAAGGTCGCTGGTTCGAGCCCCGACTGGGTCAATTGGCATTTCAGTGTAAAGTTTACATGGTTTCCCTGTGTTCGTGTGGATTTTCTCTGGGTGCTCCACTTCCCCCACAAGTCCAAAGACATGTGCTATAGGTGAATTGGGTTAGCTAAATTGTTTGTAGTGTGTGTATATGTTCTGGTCCTCCAGGTTGGGGGTTGAGCGTTGGGCTAATGACCCACCTCGTAAAATTAGATGTTACGAAACACCAATAATGGTGCGGCTAAATATCAGCTTCGATATAAACGGCCCGGGGAGTAGGTAATAGCCAATAAAACATTAAATGTGCTCCATCAATGAAAATGTAATAAACATCAAACAATAGTCCCAAAGTAGACTAGTCATTAAATAGACAAACAGGCTTCACAAGTGTCATTCCTGTCTATTTTTGGACTATTGGTAGGTGTCTATGAGATATTGAATGACAGCTCAAATTTAGCCTTGTTTTAGCCAAGATGTTAGTGTTTGGATGGCTTTTAGATTGTCTTTTAAATTGCTTGGTGGGAAACTAACTTGTCATATTGGTCAAAAATTGAAACCAATAAGATTTCAGTACTTGATCAATCATATTTTAAAAAGTATTAATTTAAAAAGTTTACAATAAACTTTAGAATGAATACTTCATTTGTAAAAAATGGCATATAATCAATTAAAAAATTATGAAAATTGCTAAATTTTGGCTAGCAACAAGCAAAATGTGTGTAAGCAGTAATATGTAAATGTATGAGATGGTAACGTTGGATTTATTATTGAAATACAGATATGAATATGGCATTTAAAACCTCTGCAGTTTCAGTTTACTGATTTATTGGACATCTTACCTGTTTAATTTAAACAACAATAAAAACAATAATTTTAGTTGTTTATGTTAAAACTGTGATGCAAATTAACAAAAATGGTACTGTATGTACAAATATAAAATAAATGTCATTTTTTCAAAGTATGAAAACACAAAAAATAAGGCACAAACGTATAATAACGCCAATGCTTTTGCTGTACACAAAATAGCCTGAATAGTTTTGGGTCTATCACATGTTGCTACTATAGACAGCATAGAGTGTGAACTTTCAGTGTTTATATTTTGCTTTCCTGCTCTAATGTCCTGACAAATATTATACCACAATGTTGAATTATCTGACATCTGGCTGTAAGTAAGCCGTTAATGTGGCTCTGTTTTAAAAGGCTCCCCTGTGATTGTCTTGCCGCAGGGGGTCATATTAGTTTTACTGTTATGGAGCTGTTGCTATGGGTGACAATGAAGCGCAGCGTTTGCTTGATTACTATGGCAGTCAAGCCCATGTGTTCAGTTCAGTAGGCATAAAGCTGTAATATTAGAATTTGTATGGGTTTTATGCTTAAGTCAAGTCGCACAGAAACGAAGCGTCATTGGAAATGCATATATGTTTCTGTCATGTGCGAGGCTGCAGGTATAGCTTGAACACTTTTTGTTTTGTTTCACAATGGTTCTGCAAATAGCCAGTTATATCACTGGCAAGACCGGTTTCCAGTGGCATCAATACTGTGAGGGCTGTTTTTACTAATAATAGAATAGTTTTTAGGGATTCGGATTGCATTGGTCAGTCATGCAGTCAAACATCAAATAATTCAAACTGCATATGTTGGTCCTGGCAAACAGTTTCCAACGTTTTTTATGCTCCATGCTGAGTTTGTAGGATAATATTTAGCCAATCATTATCGCAAGATAAACCCTTCTGAGAATTTACGTAACTTCTGCTTTTTGGTATTTGCATGAAATTAATTTTAAATGCATTCTGTAATAGATAGAAAGCGTGTTACATGCAAGTAACTATGATGTTTTAAATAAAATGTGAAAGCATAATACATCAAGATATGTAAATGCATGAAATGTCATACATTCTGACCTGTACTTATTAAAAAGCATAAAGCATATTAAATGCAAGTAACTGTGATCTTTTAAAAATAATGTGAAAACAATTTGTCATTTTTATTAAGCACAATATATCAGGATATGTAAATGCATGAAATACCATACTTATTCTAATCTGTGCTTAATAAAATATATAAAATCACATTAATCATACAACATTTTATTTATATATATTTTTTTCAAATTCTTAAAAAAAACTTCTAAGTGACAAATGTGTAAAACCTAGTAGTTCGAAGAATAGTGACAATTTATAAAGTCTTAGCTCCCTATCGTACACCTGGCGCAATAAGGCACAAGATGTGTTTGGCGCGATTTGTTGCTATTTTCAGCACAACCCTAATTTTCATGTTTTTCACCACGTTGTTTAAATAGCAAATCCATTTGCGCCACTTTGTGGACTCATGGGTGTGTTGTTCTATAAAGGAAGTGTGTTAGGGCGCGTTGTTGGCGTGTTGCTATTTTGAGGAACTAAAATAGGCCGTGCCATTGACCAAGTAAAAGCTGGTTTAAAGTCCAGCTCAAGGCAACGTTAGTTATGCGCCTATGCAGGTCCAAACGCTTAATACACACAGGATGTACAGCAATACACAAATATCTTTACAGATGAAAAAATAAAGGATTAAAATGTTACAAAAATTATTATTTACTACATAGATATTAAAAAAAATACTACCTCCATGCCGCCTTCTTGTCTGGGGGGCTTTTTTCAGTTTATTCATGAAAATTTGCATTTGTATAATAATATTATTAGCAGTATTATTTATTATATGCATATGCAAATTTATATTTGCTTTAACAAAAACAAGTTTAGATTTGTCCATCTGTTGGGTATGCATCACCATATGGAGCATAAGAATAGGACGTGTGTTTGGATATAACTCTGTTTTTTGACCACATTTCATTATTATTGTTCATTTATCTGTTTGCTGGAAATTAGAACTGATTTTAGAAATAGTTTGAAACAAATCTTTGCGCTTAACAAATGAAATTAATTATGTAGGCTAATGGATGTTTTCAGTGGAGTGAGTTTACACTGTTTCCTTACTCCACAAAAGTAAAGGAGTAAAGTAAAGAGTAAAAGTAAAGTAAAGAGGCCAAATCGAGAAGGCTCATTCTTTATCCTCACGCAGATGGTCTGTTTAACTCTTTTCTCGCTAGTGAAGTGTTCAGTTTGTCCATTAATTTTAATTTTTCCCTTTACAAAGTCCACCATGTAAATAGCAAATGTGCCATGGTGCGACACAACTGACTCTTAAAGGGAATGGCAGATGAGACTCTGATTGGTTTTATGCTCAAACACACCCATAACTCTTTAAGAGAATAACCCTGTTAGACTATGTGCCGCGGCGCAAAGCGCATTTTTCCATCCTTAAAAAAACTAAAGTGGATTCGGACACACCCTTAATGATTTTGCGCCATGCGCTTTAAACTTTGCACCTAGATCATTAAAATAGAGCCCTAAATGTCATCAAATCATGATTGAATATTGTGATATATTTTTTTCTATATAAATTATTGTTCACTGAATGACATTTTAGTGGCTCAGTTGTAAATTGTTTTTATCCATTTATTTTTTTATAGAAAATTAGCTCTAATAAAATAAACAGGACACACACACACACACACACACACTAAATTGTATGGGAGGAAACACAACATTTAACAGCTGTATTCATAAAAGGCATCTAAAAAGTTTAGTTTAGTTTAGTCATCGTTTTCTGTTTATATTTGTATTAATAGTGTTAGTCAGTAAATGCTGAAGCTAAAAATGTTGCATTTAGAACATATCCAAAGCTTGCAGTTGATCTCCGCCTAAATGATCAACATTTTTTTGACATCACCTCATACTTTAGTTTCTCATCAAATCTTCTGACCAATCAAATGCTCTCTAGTATCTTCTGACATGCTCCGCCCCCTTCAAGACACTTCTCATTTGCTTTTCATTTGATGCGCTTGATCTCAATCACTCTTACTGGCAGAGCTGTTATAAAACAAATGCTACTGGCTGCTTTTCAAAGGGGCGGAGCTACTATAGTCCATCCCTGACTTCAATTTTTAGTTGAGATTACGTCAAACATTGAATAAAATATTCACATTTCAAAGCACTTCACAGGACCTTTAAACTAACAAAAGTAAAGTCATACCATAAAGTGGACCACTTTCCATCATACTTTTAACGTTTATTCGCTGTATATTTGATGAAATGCCTAATATTCAAGATATCCTTTTATTAAATTCACTTTTGAGAAATTCAGAACAATTACGTAAGTAGCGTTTTCTGTTAACATTTTTTATGGCTCAGTTTATGCATCCTTGGTGAACAGAATTTTTCTGTAGAGCCATTTATGTTGACACATCTTATATAATGTTTCAAATATGAGTAGCTAAATTGTGTTATGTGTTTGCCTTAAAGGAAGCAGCAGAGATATGTGGAGCGTCGATGGGCCGAGGTGTGTGTCGGTGATCTGGTTCGTCTCTGCTGTAATGAGATCATTCCTGCTGATATGGTGCTGCTGCACTCGTCTGATTCGAACGGAGTGTGTCACATCGAGACGGCCAACCTGGATGGAGAAACCAACCTCAAACAGAGGCAGGTGGTCCGGGACCTGCCACAACAGGTGAGCATCTTTAGAACCATAAATGATCCATATTTTACAGAATAAAAGTTGCGTTTCTGATCATTTAAAATGTTCTGCTACCTAGTGTCTTATTTAATACAATTAACATGCTGAATGTGTGTTTGTGTAACACGCTTCATATATGCTGCTACTTTCAGTTTCACTTTAGACCTGACTTTTTTCATTAAAAAGTTCATTAAAATAAATGCAGCTAAAATGTTTTGCTGTTTTCAAAGTTTGTCTACAAGTTTGCTGTTTGTTCAAACTACTTATTTAAAATGGCATGAAACAACAAAATTCTTTCACTTACGTTTGTAAACAAGACAACAGGAATTTCTTCACATAAATCGATTGTGTGGAACCCAGAATTTTTTACAGTGTATTTAAATTTCAATCTTTCTTCTGTTTTAAATACTGTTAAATTCAAAGGATTAAAAGTTTTTAATTTATTGTCTCAATGCAGCTTAGATAGTGTGTGATTTACAGTCAGATGTGACTTGCTTTTTTGCTATATTTTTAAAGGTCAGTGTGTTTTGTCTTTAAATCTGTTTATTTTATACATTTAATACATTTGATGTAGTTCATGTAGAAGGTGATTTTTCTTTATGTGAGGCACTAAGTATGGTGCTCATTACAAAAATTAGAAATAAATAATTTAATAATTAAAAAATTCTAAAAGTCGACGTGAAACAAAAGTTGCAAAAACGTTTTCCTATTGTGATGTACATCTAAAAGAAACAGCTTTTTAAACAAGTGAATCTTGATTTTCTCTCTTGGAAATGATCGAATTGTTGTTGTTTGCTAGCTCTCACTAGTAACTGGGTATCTGCGGGGTCTTAAAAAGTCTTAAAATGTCTTAAATTTTAAAATCAAATTTTAGGCATTAAAAAATATTAAATGCACTGACATATTGTGTTGTGGGTCTTAAATCATTTTAAAAAGGTCTTAATTTTCCTATATCCTTGTAAAGCTATATCCAATCAGGCAAACATCCATCACACAATCACTAACATTCTGGGCTCTATTTTAACGATCTAGGTGCAAAGTCTAAAGTGCATGGTGTAAAAGCATTAAAAGCGTGTCCAAATCCATTTTTGCTATTTTAAGGATGGAAAAATAAAGTTTGCGCCCCAGCGCATGGTCTAGCAGGGCTGTGCTTATTCTCTTAATGAGTTATGGGTGTGTTTTGAGAATAACATGCAATAAACCAATCAGAGTGCCATCTGCCATTCCCTTTATGAGTCAGTTGTGTCACGCCATGGTGCATTTGCTACTTACATGGCGGACTTTGTAAGCGGAAAAACAGATCACTTCACTAGCGAGAAAACCGTTAAACAGACCATCTGCAACACGAGGATAAAGAACGAGCCTCCTCCATTTAGCCTCTTTACTTTCTCTTTACTTTACTTTTACTCTTTACTTTACTTTTGTGGAGTAAGGAAACTGTGTTGTACGCACTCCACTGAAGACATCCATTAGTCTACATATTTAATTTTGTTTTATTAAGCGCAAAGATTTGTTTCAAAACTATTTCTAAATCTGGTTCTAATTTCCAGCAAACGAATAAATGAACAATACTAGTTATATCCAAACACGCGTCCTATTCTTATGCCCCATATAGTGATGCATACATCTCCAAAACCTGATAGGTGGACAAATATAACTTGTTTTTATTCAAACAAATATAAATATGCATATAATAAGTAATACTGCTAATAATAATAACATTATAATAAAAATGCTAATTTTCATGAATGAACTGAAAAAAGCCCCCTGAGATGAAAAAGGCATGGAGGTAGTGGTTTTTATGTTTATGTACAAAATAATATTTTTGTAACATTTTAATCCTAATTCTTTTTCATATGTAAAGATATTTGTGTATTGATGTACTTCCTGTGTGTAAGCAATGTGTGAGCGTTTGGACCTGCATAGGTGCATAACTAATGCGCTTTGCTCTGGATTTTAGATCTGCGTTCAGCTGGTCAATTGCGCAGTCTATTTCAGTTCCTCAAAATAGCAACGTGCCAACAATGCACCTTAACGCAGCTCCTTTAGACCGGGACACCCATGAGTCCACAAAGCGGCGCAAATGGATTTGCTGTTTAAACGACGTAGCGCAAAATGTGAAAATTAGAGTTGCACTGGTCTGAAAAAAGCAACAAATCACGCCAAACACGTCTTGCGCCTTATTGTGCCGGGTTTATGAGAGGGCACTAATAAAGTTTTAATAAAAGTATTTTTTACCAATACTTTTAATTATTTACCAATATGATTTAATTATCTTCCTTACAATAACGTTTGTTTTTTATGTTTTAACTGGGCCCTTAGAAAATATTTAGCCTTGTGTAAGTATGAAATTTCATTCATCAGAATCAGAAAGAGCTTTATTGCCAGGTATGTTCACACATACGAGGAATTTGTTTTTGTGACAGAGCTTCTACAGTGCAACAGAATTACAGACAGGACTAAAAAACAGATAATAAATATATTTTAAAAAGTGAATGCAAATGTACAAATTGACAAGTGTATGTACAGCTATATTACTATATACAACATAATATGTGCAGCTGTTATGTGCAAATTTTCATGTAAAGTGTGTTGTTAAATAAGTGTATGTGTGTATATTAAAAAAAAGTGTATAGCAGGTAGTGATGTTGGTTCCACAATTACTATCATCAAGTGTTCATGAGATGGATTGCCTGAGGGAAGAAACTGTTTCTGTGCCAGGCTGTTCTGGTGCGCAGTGCTCTGTAGCGTCGACCAGAAGGTAAAAGTTCAAACAGGCAGTGTGCTGGGTGTGAGCAGTTCAGAGTGATTTTGGCAGTCCCTTCTGCTTGCTCTGGATAAGTACAGTTCTTGGAGAGTAGGGAGGGTTGTACCAATGATTCGCTCAGCAGTCCGAACTATTCGACGTAGTCTTCGGAGGTCGGATTTAGCAGCTGAGCTAAACCAGACAGTTATTGATGTGCAGATGATTGATTCAATGATGGAGGTGTAGAACTGTTTCAGCAGCTCCTTTGGGAGGTTGTTGAACTTCCTCAGCTGACGAAGAAAGTACACCCTCTGTTGAGCTTTTGTGACAATGGAGTTTTTGACAATGGAGTCCATACAGCTTTCATAATGATCTTAAAATGCCTTTGACTTGATGGAACCTGTAGAATCCCTGAGTAAATACATCATATAAGAGAAGAAAAGAGGCGTTTTTAGAGAGAGGACGTTATTTTATCAAAACATTGGGGACACATAAATTCATAAATGAAAATATATTGCACAAATTACTCATTCATAATAAAAAGCGGCAGTGTTCCATAAAAAAACCCAGTGGTCAATTTTTGATTTCATAATCACTTTTTACATGGTTTAGCATAAATACTTTTGTGAAAGCCTTCATTGAGCAAATTTGGATTAAAGCCTGTGCCCATGTGATCTCCCTTAGGGATCCGAATTTGTTCCAGAAAACTTTAGCAGCCGCATTGAGTGTGAAAATCCCAACAATGACCTGCGACGCTTCCGAGGCTTCATGTAAGTAAACCATAAACTGCCTCTGTAAATGATAAACATGAGGCCCGAGACTCTCTGTCGAGCTTATTTAAATGAACACAATGGTGATATTTTGTTTCGCGTATACACAGGGAGCATCCGGGTAAAGTTCGTGTTGGACTCCACAGTGAAAACCTTCTGCTGAGGAGCTGCACTGTGAGAAACACTGAGACTGTCATCGGCATTGTGGTCTATGCAGGTCACTTTCCCATCTTCATGCTCGGGGATCAAATTCAGATATGATATAAGACTATTGTGAAAAGATAAAGAGCAATAAAAGCTTATGTGTGTGTATGTGTGTCTGCAGGTCATGAGACAAAAGCGATGCAGAATAACAGCGGGCCGCGCTATAAGAGAAGTAAACTGGAGCGCAGACTCAACATGGACGTCCTCTGGAGCGTCGCTTTACTGCTGCTCATGTGCTTTATTGCTGCTATCGGTCAGTGTCACGGTCAATCACATACACATACAGCTTTTAAACCTGAATAAACTTTCCTTGAGTTTAGTGAACGTGTGGTTGTGATGTTTAGGTCACGGTCTTTGGTTGAGCGAGCTGGAGGATCCCATCTTCATGATTCCTGATAACACACACCCTGCGCTAGCGGCCTTTTACATGTTCTGGACTATGATCATTGTTCTGCAGGTGAGTGATAGTGAGTAATATCTGACATAGTCACAAACACCATGCTGGGTTGTTGATGTTGTCATGACATTGCATTTTCCACTTGCCGGTAACCCTTAAGAAGATCTAATTTTGTTACAAACCTGGCAGGACTGACTCGATCTATGCAGTCTTCCATACGTGGCAGTGGGAATGAATCAGGCTTTGTGACTGCATTGACCCGGGACCATTGTGAAAGGTCACGTGTTCATATCCCGGACGAGCCCCCAAATGTTACGAATTAAATTAAAAATCCATAATCAAAAAGAAGTTTAAGGCGACGCAGTGGCGCAGTAGGTAGTGCTGTCGCCTCACAGCAGGAAAGTCGCTAGTGGTTCGAGCCTCGGCTGGGTCAGTTGGCGTTTCTGTGTGGAGTTTGCATGTTCTTTCTGCGTTCGCGTAGGTTTCCTCCGGGTGCTCCGGTTTCCCCCACAGTCCGAAGACATGAGATTCAGGTGAATTGGGTAGGCTAAATTGTCCATAGTGTATGAGTGTGTGTGGATGTTTCCCAGAGATGGGCTGGAAGGGCATCCGCTGCGAAGAAACGTGCTGGATAAGTTGGCGGTTCATTTTGCTGTGGTGACCCCGGATTAATAAAGGGACTAAGCCGAAAAGAAAATGAATGAATGAAAAAGAAGTTTAACCAAAACGTAACAAGATAACAGGGATTAAAATTATAATACCTGGTGCCCTGCGCTCTCTCTCCCCAAAATATAAACCAAAACACAAACCACTGAGAATTAACAAGTAAATATGATTTATTTACAGAAAATAAGGAGCAAAAAAACATCAGGAGGGGTTCAGCCAAAATAAATGACAATAAACCAAACTAACTAAATTAGAGAAAACTTCCCTGGAAAATAGATAAGAAAATAAAACACGGAAAAACTTTTACTACTACCTACTAACAACACAGGAGAAAACGAAAATAATAAAGGCACCAAACCTCCCTACCATGCTGCAAGCCAGACAGGGAGACAGAAAACCGGGTTTCTTCACATCGGCATCTCTCAACATGCCATATAGGAGACATCAGCAACAATATTTCATTTTTTTAACTCAAGCAACATCTCCACAGTGAATTAACGTGTGGGGAATCGAGAGAGGAGCCGCTGAATCCATGCTGTCTGAGGTTTTAAATACAGCCGCCACCAATCCAAACACCAATCACGATCCGCCGTAATCCGCTGCACCTGCAAATAATTCGGAATGAATGAGAGTGTGTGAAAGAGAGAGAGAGAGAGAGAGAGAGAGAGAGAGAGAGAGAGAGAGAAAAACACCACACACACTACACCACAATAACTACTCGTAACAGTCACACATGACAAAAATGAATGTAATTAGTATTGTCATCATTTAAAATGCAGTATATGGTTAAACATTTTTTGGACCTCTTGTTATAAATGCTGCTTTGTTATTATATTTTTTACGTTATTGAGCCAAGTCTCAAAATTGTCCCATGGTGTGACATTCTCAATATACTGTATTACATCTCTTATAAATGAAAAATACAAATAATGATACCTTAGATGTCATTTTAAAAGTGGCTATTTTAGTAAATGGTCATTTTTTTCATCCATATATTCTTTTTTTTTTTTTACAAGTCAAGTCAAGTCAAGTCAAGTCAATGTTTATTTATGAAGTGCTTTTTAAAACAACAAGTGCTTACCAAAGTGCTGTACACACATACGTACACCATCTAAAACAAACGACAAATACAACAGACATAAGACTTTCATATGGTATTAAAAGCCAAAGGGTAAAAATGGGTTTTAAGACTAGATTTAAAAACAGAAGGGGTTGTGGCCTGCCTAACATGGAGGGTCAAGTTATTCCAGAGTTTGGGGACCACCACTGCAAAGGCACGGCCCTCCCTGGCTTTTAAACTTGTGCTGATCAGCTACTTTTGGCTGTTCCACGCACATCTAAGTGCCCTTGTTGGAGTGTACAATTGAATTAATGTAGACAAGTATTTTGGTGCTAGTTTATTTAGGCATTTAAACACCAAACTAGAATCTTAAAATGTATCCTAAACTGTACAGCAGGGGTCACCAAACTTGTTCCTGGAGGGCCGGTGTCCTGCAGATTTTAGCTCCAACCCTAATCAAACACACCTGAACAAGCTAATTAAGGTCTTACTAGGTATACCTAAACATCCAGACCGAAATTGTTGACCCCTGCTGTACAGGAAGCCAATGAAGAGAAGCCAGTATGGGTGTAATGTGCTCTCGTTGGCGTGTCCCTGTCAGCACACGAGCAGCAGCATTCTGCACCATCTGCAGACAAGTAAGAGAGGCTTGGTTAACATCCACATAGAGGGCATTACAATAATCTAGCCGAGTTGAGATAAAACCCTTTCAAAGTGTTTTATCACTTTCATTAGTCATTGATCGGAAGTCAAGTTCAAGTTCATTTATAAATAAAGCACATTTTAAAACAGCCAAAACTGACCAAAGTGCTGTACATAAGACAGAGTAAAATATAGAGACAGATTATAAAAATATAAAAATAAGCCAAGACATTGGACATATTGATAAACACATGATGGTTTTATTTTACCATGCTTTTCTTGAATCCGTTTTGTCTTTTACTTTGGTGTCATGGTTTGGGAATCTCTCTGTCAAGAATAAAAACACACTAAATCAAATTGTCAAGTGGTCCAGTAAGCTGACTGGGGTGTCACTAGCCAATCTAGACGCTGTGTACATCAAGCAGCTAGAGAATGACAACATCAATTTTAAGTGACACTGCTCATCCTCTACACTGAAAGTTTCAGCTCCTTCCTTCTGGTCACAGGTTTCTAGTATTAAGCTGTAGAACTAAACGATACAAAAATAGTTTCATACCAGCAGCCATTAGACTTTTAAATAAGGCATAGACTAAAGTAGAGGTATTTCGGTGACTTGTATATTTTAAATTGTTTTAAACATTTATTGGGGGGGGGGGGGGGGGGGGGGGGACACTTGAAGTGATTATTTATTTATTCTTTATACTGTAAGTGTTTTTATGTTTATGTTTTATGTGTTTATGTCCATTTGTTGTTGTTACTATGTGAGCTTTTTTGTGTGGCACTGTTATGAGATGAGGACTCATGACTGCAAAACAAATCTACCTTTGGGTATAAATAAAGTAACCTAACCTATATTAACTTAATTACCCACTTTTGTAGTTGTAGTTCATGTTTAATGTTACAGATGTTAAAGCTTTTGAACTTGACAAAATAAAACAAGAGAAACGATTGAATAAATTAAAAAAATGAAGCAATAGAAAAGACTATTATAATAATATTAAAAGGCCACCTAAAGAGGTAAGTTTTTAGGAGTGATTTAAAAATAGATAGTGATGGAGCCATTCTGATCTCAAGGGCCAAAGTGTTCCATAACTACGGAACCCCGTGTAGAGGGGACAGAAAGCTCTTTCCCCTCTACGTTTCAGTCTGGACTGCAACTAAACGCTTTAAAATATTAGAAATACCCTGGACCAAAAAAGTCTTGTGTGAGTTATAAGCTTAATGAAGTATGTACTTAGAATATCTGACGTTTTTCTCTGTGTTTTAGGTGCTGATTCCCATCTCCCTCTATGTGTCGATAGAGATAGTGAAGCTGGGACAGATTTATTTTATACAGAATGATTTAGATCTGTATAACCCAGTATTGGACACAGGAGTGCAGTGCAGAGCTTTGAACATCACAGAAGACCTGGGACAGATTCAGTATCTGTTCTCTGACAAGACAGGAACCCTGACGGAGAACCGCATGCTGTTCCGCCGCTGCACCGTTGCAGGAACAGAGTATCCACACCATGAGAACGGTCAGTGCCCATCACAACAGCATTCAAATACACCACACTGATTGTGGGCATGTGCCATTTATGAAGAAAAAGGATGAATGTTTTCCTCTAAAGGGGACCTATTATGCAGTGTGTGAATTTAGCCAGCCTCTAATGGTAAAAACGAATTAATTCTATTTTTTATAATCACTCTTGATAAAAAAAAACAGTCTGCAGAAACACTTTGATTGACATTTTCCCTTTGTACATGTCATCAGAAGGGGAAATTCCCACCCATTGCTCACCCTCATTAGCATAGATACCCCTGAGTGAGAAGCAGCCATCCACCATTAGAGTTTTAGAGCCATAGCTGTTGAAGATAATGTCAGTGACTAAAGGCATTATAAATATAAAGTTTTAGGATGCATACTTTTAATAGTATTAGATGTAAAACTGCAATTGATTTAACAAACTATTTTATAAATGGATGAATATTTAATTGTTTGTTTTCATATAAATAATTTTAACTTATTAAATTATGTAAATTAGGTCGGCGCCAATAGCCTAGTGGTATTATGCGCCGACATATAGCACAGATGTGCTCACGGCGACCCGAGTTCGATTCCCGGCTCGAGGTCCTTTGCCGATCCTTCCCCTCTCTCTGCTCCCAATACTTTCCTGTCAGAAATCTATACTGTCCTATCATAATAAAGGTGAAAACCCCTAAAAAATAATTATAAAAAAAATAAAAAAATTATGTAAATTAGATTAGTCAAACTTACCATGTTTAATATTTACATAAATGGATGCATAAGTAAACAAATATTGATTATAATAGTAATATTTATAAAAACAGCTCATGGTCCAGTACTACTGTAACTGATTTTGTCAGATGGTGTGTGGAGTCATCTTCAGTTAAATGTATTAAAGACAAAAGATATGATCATTGATTTTAGGAAGGCTGCTCACACACCGGTGAACACTTCCATTAAAAATCAGACTGTGGAAAGTGTGCGATCATACAAATACCTTGGCACAATTATTGACTCTAAACTTTCCTTTGATGAGAATTGTGCAGCAGTGTGTAAAAAGGGGCACCAGCGACTATTCTGTTTGTTTGAGAAAGCTAAATTATTTCCATATTGATAAACACATGATGGTTTTATTTCACCATGCTTTTCTTGAATCCGTTTTGTCTTTTACTTTGGTGTCATGGTTTGGGAATCTCTCTGTCAAGAATAAAAACACACTAAATCAAATTGTCAGGTGGTCCAGTAAGCTGAGTGGGGTGTCACTAGCCAATCTAGACGCTGTGTACAACAAGCAGCTAGAGAATGACAACATCAATTTTAAGTGACACTGCTCATCCTCTACACTCAAAGTTTTAGCTCCTTCCTTCTGGTCACAGGTTTCTAGTATTAAGCTGTAGAACTAAACGATACAAAAAAAATAGTTTCATACCAGCAGCCGTTAGACATTTAAATAAGGCATAGACTAAAGTAGAGGTATTTCGGTGACTTGTATATTTTAAATTGTTTTAAACATTTATTGGGGGGGGGGGGGGGGGATACTTGAAGTGATTATTTATTCTTTATACTGTAAGTGTTTTTATGTTTATGTTTTATGTGTTTATGTCCATTTGTTGTTGTTACTATGTGAGCTTTTTTGTGTGGCACTGTTATGAGATGAGGACTCTTGACTGCAAACCAAATCTACCTTTGGGTAAAAATAAAGGAACCTAACCTAACCTTACTTACTAACCTTACCTAACTTAATTACCCACTTTTGTAGTTGAAGTTCATGTTTAATGTTAAAAATGTTAAAGCTTTTTAACTTGACATTCATGAATTGATAAATTTATACATAAATTGGAAAATGCATAAATTAGCGAATATTTGGTTTTTTTTTTATTGATTGATTTGAATATACATTTTAATGCATTTACAAAATGTAGTTAATTTAAAGTTATAACACAATGTTTTTTTCTGCTGTCAAACTTAACATACATAAATTGATTAATCAGATCGATTGAATTGATTAACTGATTTATGCATTGTCATTTGAACATTTAACATGTCAATGAACATTGTCATGGTTTATTTATTATTAAATTATGTAGTTTTTTTATTTATTATTATTATTATTATTATTATTATTATTATTAAGTTTACCTTAATGGTTAATGATGTGATTAATATGTGGTCAAAATTCAATTCAATTCACCTTTATTTGTATAGCGCTTTTACAATGTAGATTGTGTCAAAGCAGCTTCACAAAGAAGATTATAGTAAATTGAAACGGTGTCAGTCCAGTTTTCAGAGTTTCAGTTCAGTTCAGCTCAGTTCAGTGTGGTTTAATATTGATTTAATATAATTAAAATATGTTACAAAACATTTTTGAAGAATGTCAAACTGAACATTTTGATTAAAAATATTCAATTGCATAGTTAATTGTGGTTGTTAATATCATATTATAATCACAACTTTTGGTAAATGTGTATAAAATTATTATGTTTGTAATAATTTATTGATAATTATATAAAATATGTTAAGTTTGACATTCCTAATTTCAATGTGTGCAACACCCATTGTAATATAACATATTCAAAACATTCTGTGGTGCATGTGTACTTTCCCATATCTTTATTATTTTATTACTCTCTATTTTAGTCATCTACTAATATTATAGTTACACAGACGAACAAACACATCAAGCGTTTCCATTCCCCTTCAAACTGATATTGACAATGTCAAACTTAACATTATGATTTAAAACATTCAATTGCATAGTTAATTGTGGTTGTTAATATCATACTATAATTACAACTCTTGGTAAATGTGTTTAAAATTATTATTCTTGTAATAGTTTATTCATTTTTTTATTAGTTATATTAATTTTGACATTCCCAATTTCAATGTGCAACACCCATTATAATATAAAATATTCAAAACATTCCGTGTTGCAGGTGTACTTTCCCATGTTTTTATTAATTTGTTACTTGGTTACATCAAGTGTTTCCATTACCCTTGAAACTGTTATTGACAATGTCAAACTTAACATTATGATTTAAAATAATCATAAATTATTACATTTAAAACATTTACCAGTAGTTATGTTTATTTGCCTATATATCAATTCACAATTGAATAAATGTAGATTATATTTTAGAAAGATCATTATTTTTGAGGGCATTTAGAAACCTCTGCACTTTAGTGATCTGGTTTATATCAGATATGAATGGTGTAGGATTTCAGTTTTAATAGTCTCACGCTCATGTCTGTGTATGTGTGTGTTACTCTTCAGCGGTATCTCTGGAACAGTATGAGGATCAGGCCTGTGGGGACGTCGATCGCTCTCTCACCCTGAGGTCACGCACTAGCAAGAAATCTCTGAGCTGTAAATCACTCAGCTGTAATCGCAGTTCGGTGTCCCTCAATACCCTCACAGCAGAGTCTGACACAAACTCAGTCCATGACACGCTCCGCAGACACACAACCGGAGCCTTCAGCAGCACCATGGTGAGAAGAGACATTCACTGTGCAGGTGTACTTTCCCATGTCTTTATTGCTTTATTACTCTCTGTATTAGTCATCTATTAATAGTATAGCCACACAGACAAACAGGCACATAACGTATTTCCATTACCATTTTAAATTATGCAAATTGAATTATGAATTCAAAGTAGCCCTAATGGAAATGTGGCAATTTTGCAAAAACTTGTGTGTCGAAAAAAGTATTGAACGAATGAGAGTGAAACATATTTTAAATAGTGCTGTTGAATTTTCACCAGATTTCAGTAACAACCAAAGTAATTCACAAATACAAAGAAAACAAAACTTGTTCAGAAATGCACTTATGTGTAATAAAATGAAATGACACCAAGAAAAAGTATTGAACACATGAAGAATGGAAGGTGTAAAAAGGCATGGAAAGCCCAAGGAGCAGCTGAAATCTCTCAGTAATTAGAAAGCAACCCCTATCCTCGTCAGTGTAAATGAATAGCAGTTGCTTCCGTCTCAACACCTACATTACCAGATGATGAAGATTAAATCAGGGTGGACATTTCAGCAAGACAATGATCCCAAACATAGCCAAGAACTCTTTTCGTTTTATGCTTGAATAACAAGTCTACGTCTGTCTTTTGATTAAAATAATGACTAGGGCATTGTCTATAATATAAGTAAACCTATATTAGTCGCCGTGTTTGCGAGGGTGCAGAGGGTGATTTATTTATTTATTTTCAATTTATATCTTTAGAGGGTTTTATACCTTTAATTTGACAGGACAGTAGAGTAAAAAAGTATGGGAAGCAGAGATTGGAGAATGTGATCGGTAAAGGACCTCGAGCCAAGAATTGAACTGTATATGTCACACACTATTTGTGATGCTACTGGCGCCAAGTAGACCAGTTTTATTCACAAAATACTCCATTGATTCAGACTGTTTTGTCTAATCAGTATTTAGAAAATACTGTTTTTTGGAGATTTGTAATGGAAATGTCCCTACTGTTATGAATGTGCATTGGTGTATTTAATGGTGGTTTTCTCCTCAGGAGTGTGCTGTTGTTCCAGACCCTCAGCTTCATGTGAAGCTCAGCACACTGTCGTCTCCCATGCGTTCTCCTCTCCGGCCGGACGCTGCTGAAATCTCACTCATCCTGGACTTCTTTCTTGCTTTAACAGTCTGCAACACCGTAGTTGTTTCTTCACCCTCTCAGCCAAGACATGTGGTATGATACATATATTTCCTGATGTTCAGCTATAGTCTTGAAATTGTGGTGAATCATTCACCTCACATAGTTTACACCATGTCCAAACAACAAATGTCATCATCAGATGTGACATGACAGAAACATTTAAATACCAGAGAATAGCGCTCTGCACTCCCAATGAAATGGGCATGTTTGTAATCTAATTAATAAATGTTAAACCTCCTTAATATTAATAAAAGTTTTCCATTTCATGTTTGCTAGTTTTTTCAAGATTAAAGTTAAACTATCTGCTGGCGCTTTTAGTATAGCTATAAATGTCTCTTTAAATATGCTTCTGACTCACAATTGTAACATTTAACACTGATTAAAGCCCATAATCTTTGTCATAATAGCTTATGCTGTTGTTCCAGCCGTGATGTCGCAGAAATAAAAAAAAATTCTAAAATAGAAGCAACCAGAACGGCACCTTATAACAGAGAAATATAGCTTTTATCACACATCCCAGCATCACACTGTGTTGTGTGTAGGGCATGGTGTTACACACCTCAACATATTTTAGAGTGGTAGTTTGCAACTATTTTTAAAAGACCCCTAATTTAACTTTCTTTATAAACATCTCTTTCTCTTTCATATGCAAACAAGACCTAAAGATCTAAATGGTTTACCGAAACTCATAGGTGTGACCCAACCAAAAGAACCGTATTCCTCAGGAGGTTGCAGTTAGGTAAACTGAAGGAGGGGTCATATCCTTTGATGTACTGTAACTGGTACAAAGAAAAAACTAGCAGATAGGAAATTAAGGAAAGAATAGGATTTTTTGTTTTTTCTGTTGAACACGAAGAAGATATATTGAAGAATGCTGAAAAGTGGTAAATGACATCTACTGTATAGTAGGAAAAACAAGTACTATGGAAGTCAATGGTTACAGGTTTCCTGCTTGCTTCAATATATTTTCTTTTGTTTTCAACATCAAGTGAAGAATGAGCATGAGGATAACATAATTTTTAGTTTTGGGAGAACTATCCCATTATTAATTGTAACAACACCTGTGTAAAGATAAAAAAAAAATAATAATTTAATGTGGTTTTATTTTTATTTTTTAGTACACATAAAATGCTGATTTTCAGTTTGCATAATAATGCATACAAGCTCATTCTAACCTTAGTATTGGTCTAAATGAAAATGTAAATGCACTTTTTGACTTGAAGTGATACTTATATAATGACAGAAACAGACCTGTTACCCCATGTAAATGCTTAAGTGAAGTTTATTCATAAACTAATTTCGAGAGGATCACGTGCTTGTGATTTACCACAGCTGGTCTCGCAATAAACTAATCATGATCTCCCAATCATATGATTCCCTATTTACTATAAATAACCACAGTTTCAGTACACCGTTATCTTCGTATGGAAGAAACCCCCCCTTTCCTCCCCCTTCTCCTCCTTTTCATAGATCGGGCGGCACGGCGGCCCAGTGGTTAGCACTGTTGCCCCACAGCAAGAACACTGCCAGCCCTGGTCCTCGCCAGGATGGTGGGTGTTTCTGTGCGGAGTTTGTATATTCTCCCCGTGTCCGCGTGGGTTTCCCCCGGGTCCTCCGGTTTCCTCCCACCCGCAAAGATATACTTAATTCACAACAGACTTAGGCAATGGATACAACTGTCTAACTCCCTTTCTCCTCAAGAGTTTCCTTAGCTATTGAAGCTGGGGAGTTTGAGAGCTACCTAAGCTTAAGCTCTCCTCTCGCTCTACGAACGGAGGGGAGCCCTGGGCTCGAGGATCCCTTAAGCTCAGGGCTCTCTCCCGGGACAGCATGCCAAACAAGCTTATATTAAATCATCAGCTAAGTGTGAACTCTTGAAATTAATTATATTTGATTTATGTGATTGTAGTTGGAATTTGGTTTATCAAACTAGCATCTGTTTCATTCATTTTTGTAACTAGAGTGAGTTTGGTGACAACCCTTTTTAAGGAAGATATGTGGCCACTTAAATACATATACACTTTCACTCTTATTTAGTTCTACATCATGTTTGTGTGAGCGCACAAGTACTATTGAGTAAACATGCTCATAACATGGTTTATGAGCAAACAAGAATGAAGAATATGTGGATGGCAACTACAATTTTGGCCATATTGTGGGTTTTGGTACAGCACAGCCAAGTGTGAATAACATGTTTTGGTGTGTTTCTCGCAACGTGCCCCATAACAATCACGTTTGGTCAGTAGACAGAGAGTAGGTGGTCTGTTGTGTCTGTTCAAATGCACTCAAGCTCATGGACATCTACACTATGAAAACCGAACTCCAATTAAATAGGTTTTTGGCTACTTCTGTCAGTGTTCAAAAGTGAATAAGCTTAAGACGTTTTAGACTGTGCACCTGTATTTAGTATCTTGTTAAGAAAACACATCTTAAAACTAGGTGTAAACTGGACCACACTTTCCAGTGGCATGATTTGTAATGTTGGACTTTCCCCTAGTCCCCCGTGTTTAAATATTGGTCAGAGGCTTCAAATAAGTTCAAATCAATGTAATGAATCAAATGGATAAAGCATTACAGATCTCTGAGCTGCACAACTAAACCCTCTACAAGACGAGTCTTATGTTCAAGCACACAAACATACAGTGCATCCGGAAAGTATTCATAGCGCTTTAATTTTTCCATATTTTTTTATGTTACAGCCTTATTCCAAAATGGATTAAATTCATTGATTTCCTCAAAATTCTACACACAATACCCCATAATGGCAATGTGAAAAAAAGATTTTTTGAAATTATTGCAAATTTATTAAAAATAAAAAAACCTGAAAAAACAAAACAAAATTCTCTGGTCTTATGAGACTAAAATTGAACTCTTTGGAGTGAATGCCAGGCGTTACGTTTAGAGAAAACCAGGCACCACTCATCACCAGGCTAATACCATCCTTACAGTGAAGCATGGTGATGGCAGCATCATGCTGTGTGGATGTTTTTCAGCTGCAGGAACTGGAAGACTAGTCAGGATAGAGGGAAAGATGAATGCAGCAATGTGCAGAGACATCCTGAATGAAAACCTGCTTCAGAGTGATCTTGACCTCAGACTGGGGCGATGGTTCATCTTCCAGCAGGACAATGACCCAAAGCACACCGCCAAAATATCAATGGAGTGGCTTCATAACAACTCGGTGAATGTCCTTGAGTGGCCCAGCCAGAGCCCAGAACTAAATCATATTAAACATCTCTGGAGAGATCTGAAAATGGCTGTACACCGTCACTTCCCATCCAACCTGATAGAGCTTGAGAGGTACTGCAAAGAAGAATGGGCAAAAATTCCCAAAGACAGCTGTGCCAAGCTTGTGGCATCATATTCAAAAAGACTTGAGGCTGTAATTGCTGCCAAAGGTGCATCAACAAAGTATTGAGCAAAGGCTGTGAATACTTATGTACATGTGATTTTTCAGGTTTTTTATTTTTAGCAAATTTGCAACAATTTAAAAAAAAATTAAAATCAAGTTGTGATTATGGGGTATTGTGTGTAGAATTTTGAGGAAATAAATGAATTTAATCAATTTTGGAAAAAGGCTGTAACACAAAAAAATGTGGAAAAAGTGAAGCGCTATGAATACTTTCCGGATGCACTGTATATAATGGTTAAAACATAGCTGTTATTCTTTAATTAAAGAAATAATGAATTCTGTTTGATTTATGTGATTAAATGGATTATTCAAATGGTAATCTAGCATCCGTTTCACTCATTTTTGTAACTAGAGTGAGTTTGATGACTTGGGGACATTTAAAACCCTTTTCAAGAAAGCATCTTAAAATTCATCCTCATTAGCACTCTGGCTTTACAGTCTTCCTTCTAGTGTTAACAGTGTCACTTTAATTTTCCTTATGTCTTTGGTTTTGAAATTTTCAAAACTGCTAATGCCAGCTCTAAGTGAGCCAGTGTTAATGTATTATTTTTATTTGGTTCAGAACAAGCCAAGAGCGCCAACTTTGTTTATAAACCTAAGCAGTGAAATTTCTGTTCTTTTATTAAATAGTCAACGTGTAGTCATAGAGATCCAGTGTAACCCTGTATATGGCTTGCAAAAGTGATACTTGTATGTGCATTTCTGTGCGCAGTTGTGAATAATACTCTTTTGTAATACTAGGTTCAGATGCCTGTGGTTCGCACCCCGCTGCGCTCTCTAGAGGAGATGAAGGCCATGTTTCAGAAGCTGAGTCTGCCCCGCTTTCCCCATTCACCAAATCCAAACACAGATACTCCTCCTAGCCTAACCAAAAAACTCTTCGCCCGTGGGCGTTCGGCTTCCTACTTCCCAAACAGCAACCCACAAACCCCCGTCACACCCTTAGAGTCACCTGCTAAACTCTCTGGCACTCCATCAGGCACTCCGCCAGCTCTCATCACTCCTGCTCTGTCATCCAGTGGGGCATGGGGCGAGGATGTGGAGGACGAAAAACAAGCCAAAGATAACACTGCAGATGAGTCTGAAAGCGATGATGAAGGCGAGGAAGAAGAGTTGCTGTATGAGGCGGAGAGTCCCGATGAGGCGGCATTGGTGCAAGCAGCAAAGGCTTATGGGTGCACTCTGCTGGGCCGGTCCCCAGAGCAAGTCCTCGTGGCCGTTCCTGGCACCGGGCCGCTGTCTATCTCTCTGCTGCATGTACTGCCGTTTCATTCTGCCCGCAAGAGGATGTCTGTGGTGGTGCGCCATCCCCTCACTGGAGAGGTGGTGGTTTATACGAAAGGAGCCGATAACGTCATTATGGAGCTGGCTAAACAAGGTATGTGAGGTGATGTTCTTGCTTTACTAAAACAATTTTTCACAAAACAATAAAAACATCAGATGTTGGTTTAAGTTTAACCAGATGTTTGGTTTAAGGTAATACTGGTTAAAAACAAAGTAAAGATCTTTAATCTAAAAAGATTTTTTTAATGTAATACTTGAGCAGGGGTATACCCTTAGCTAGCATTATTAAAAATAACAGCAGAAAGAAAACAGCAGTTATGACGTCATCTGTTAATGATGATACTTAGAGCTGTGGCGAAGAAATGTTCGAGAATGTGATTCAGAGATTTTTAAAATGCATCACTATTCTCTCTTGAATCGATTCTGAGCTTCGTTTTTAACAGCAGATGGCGCTGTAGGCTAGTTTTTAACTGTATAGATGAATTACCGGTTTGTAAACATTCAGGATGCGCGCGTAGCGAGGCTGCCGAAAACAACCGGGAGCGCTATCATTTACAGCGAGAGAATGACATTCGATGCGGTACAGAGTTTGTTGTTGTCTTAGAAATAAGTTATATTGATTACATATTATATATATTATTTACATAATGCTTTCAGCGTATTATAACAGCATGTCACCCAGTGATAAGCACGGTTATTTGGCAAAATTAATGTTAAAGTGAGCGGCGTTCGTCTGACAGGTCCATTTGCGTTAACACCCTTCCAATGGATATTGGATAAGACAAAATGGCCAAGCATCCAGCCCGAAATATACAACTATCTCATGAAACTCCAAGTGATTTTACAAGAGAGAAGTTAAAGGCCTACAAGTCAGCATAACTTAAACTTACCTGATATGAAATGAGAACCGAAGAGTCGAGCATTTTTAATTAGGTCATCACTCCATTCAGCTATCTTTTAGCCAAAGACGTCTGTGGTCGAATTTGGCATCCTACCGCACAACACGACATGTTTGCTATTGCAACCGGTCTTTTTTTGCAACCGGGGACCCGTGTGACGTAGGTTGGTAATTCCTCTATACTCAAATGCTCATGAGGAAGAGCACTTGTGCATTCCTATGATGAAAATCAACTTTTGTAAGCTGTTTGGACAGAACTATCTGTAGGTCTAGTGTGTTCACAGTCATATTGGAGTGATATAATCCCAACAAGTCTCTTTTTTTTTATTTCCTGACGTTAAAATAGCACCCAAATCCCAGTGATTTTGAGGCCCACCACAACGTGACGTAGGAGTGCAGTTTTCCCTGCCCACTGAATTGATTGATAGGTGCTATGTTTCTATAATAACTTCTATTGCAATTCTCTTGCAATTTTTGCAAAGACACTGGGATTAAAACATGTTACAACTCTGTGATCAGCTGCTTCTTAATAATTATTTGTATAAGTTTAAAACGTTTTTAAAACTGCATGTTTGTAATAAAGACAGTACAATCGCTATGTAATTCTTAACCGATATAATCATCAAGGTCACATGGTTTCAGTAAATGTGTGTGTGTGTGTGTGTGTGTGTGTGTGTGTGTGTGTGTGTGTGTGTGTGTGTGTGTGTGTGTGTGTGTGTGTGTGTGTACTGCCAACAGCATTTGTGTGTGACTCATCATTTGAGAAAGGCTTGAATAATCTCCACCACAAAAACATCAAATACATTTATCTGGTGTTTTTGACTACTGAGCTGTCTCTATCACTGACTGCTGTTTATCTGACATAACACAGGAGAAGCAGACATGCACATGGGAATGGTGTGTGGGGAGAAGCAGCTCATTTGTATTTAAAGCCACAGGCTACAAAAGCAGCTACATTGTCCTCAGACATATTCTGGAGGCTATAATAAATACTCTGATGGTATTCTGAGCTGAAACTTTACAGACACATTCTGGCAAAACCAAAGGCTTATTTTACATCTTGTAAAAGGAGTAAAATAAGTGCCCTTTAAATTGGATGCAAGCTGAGTATGGCTGTCTATGAAGCATGCAGTGCCATCTGCTGTTAAAAACTAAACTCTGAATCAATTAAAGAGAGAATAGCAATGCATTTTGAAAATCTGAAAGCCTGTTTTGATCACCTGAAGTTCCAAACAAACTTCATTTGGGGCTGATTAGGTTCAAAATGGTGTCACACCAGTAAAATTTTGCTTAAAATAAATTAAGCATTTAATAATAATAAAATTTAAATTGTAGTTATTCTTTGACCTTGAAGAACCAAATGCCAAAAAAACATTTACTTATGTAAAATTAAGGCAAGGCAAGTGTATTTATATAGCACATTTCACACAATGGTATTTCAAAGTGCTTTACATAAGCAAGAATAAAAGAAACAAGTAAAAGAAATAAAAACAAAGAATAAAAATGATTAAAAACAGATTAAAGTGTGTTAAAACAGGTTTTAAATCAATAAAAAATTTAAGAGAGACTTAATAGTGCGATATAATACGTAGCACAGTGCTCATTCACTAAAGGCACAGCTAAACAGATGTGTTTTAGGTCTTGATTTGAATGTACCTAATGTTGGAGCACATCTGATCATTTCTGGAAGCTGATTCCAGCAGTGGAGGCGCAGTAGCTGAAGGCCGATTTACCCTGCTCTTACTGAACTCTTGGATTTTCTAATTTACTTAATTCTAATGATCTGAGTGATCTATTAGATTCGTATTCAGTGAGCATATACAGTATGTAATGTATTGAGATCCTTGGCCATTTAGGGATTTACTGTATAGACAAGTAATAATATTTTAAAATCTATTCTAAAATCAAGTCTATAAGAGAGGGGGGATTATTTTAACAAATTTGCTAGCATATTAACATATTTGCTAGTTATGGAACCAGATGAAACGCCCCCCTAAATTAATTTATTAAACTGTTTTTGCTTGTGCTGTTAGTAGATTGTCTATATCTGATTGACCAAATTCCAAATGGCACACTTGATGTGTCTTAATGGATGCACATGTGGTGGCATATACAAGACCGTAAGGTGTCATATTCTTCATTTTAGCTTTCAGAAGGGTTTTTGCTACTATAGCTTCCCCCTTTGTGGTGAATATGATTAATATGAATATGTCCTCAATGTGTATGCTTCTGCTAAGACCACAATGAGGTTACACTTCTACCTGACAGCAGCGATATGCCTAGATAGTGTGGACGCAGAGGAGACCACAGGGGTTTAGGGTGTGATTTAAGATTGGACATTATTAATCATCAACATCATTGATATAACTCTCATATTTTTTTTTGAATGAGTCATTGGGAATGATGATAAAACAACAGAGGTCTCATATATAAAACTTTGCATAGAAACCTTTGTAAACATGAATGTATGCCAGAATAAATATTAATTTTGATATGAGGATTTCAAGTGGTTCAATTAAGTCAATATTTAATTAAAAGTTGAAGTTTAGTTAAAAGTATGTTAACTTAGAGTTTACTTACAGCTGTGCACATTCTTCCATCAAGTTAGTTTTTTTATAAATCACAACTTGTGGGAAGTGGCGTCTGCACTTTTCTGCATGTTTTTGTGTGTACACCACATTACTCTGTATGGCTAATGAAAACATCACCCTTTGAAAGAGAAAGTCCTTGGGGTTTATGCTAAATATGACAAGTCCCGCGGAAGCAGGAATGTTTATTTCACTTTAACCTTTTTTAATATGTATAGCTTAGATGGAATATCTTCACAGCAAATTGACTTCTAACTTTTCCAGTTCTCTTCAGACTACAGTCACAATTTTTGGTTGAACAGTATCAGCAATATAGAAGACAATGTGCTTGAGAAATAGTTTACCAAAAATGAAAATGATCCTCATCATTCACTTACTCAAGTGGTGTAAACTTTCAGTCATTCTGTTTTGTTTTATTTTGTTTTGAGATATTCTGAAAAATGTTGACAATCAGCAGATACTGACATTCATAGTAGGAACAAAAAATACTTTGGGAGTCGATGGCTGCTGTTTTCCAACATTCTTCAGTGTGATTTTTTTTTATGTTCAGCAGAAGAAAGAAACGGGTTTGAACAAGGGAAGTGTGAGTAAATGATGACAGAATTGACATTTTTTGGAGAACTATCTCTTTAAGGCCCCATCAAACCTGCGCCATCTATAGTTTCATGACAGAACTCCATCAAACCATCTGTCGGAGATGCAAAAAAATGCTAGTTAAAATAAGGGGTGCCCAAACTTTTTCACATAAAGGGCCAAAAACCAAATATCATTGAGAGCCATGGGCCGAAGATAAATATACCAAACTATTTTACATTAAAGTTGCCATGGGTAATGTTCTAATTCATTTCATAACATTTATAGATAATGGAAAGCATTACTTTGAATCCTAATAAATTATTAACTTTTTTATTATAACTTATTGCATTAAAAACAAAAAACAATCACATTTATCACACATTGGAGTTCAATGCTGAATACACTAATCAAGCAGAATCTGACTTTGCCTGGATTCACCAAAGTCTCTGCATTGTCCTCTATGCGTCGAGTGGCAGTATGTACATTTTAAACTAAATCTGACTAATTTACACCATTTAAATTGAAATATTTGGTTTCATATAGCTTTTTTTTGTAGCTTAACAATAAAACAAACATATAAGGTTACGTATTTATGTTACGTTAAATATGAAATGACAGTCTCTAAACCATAGGTCTCAAACTGGATTCCTGGAGGGCTGCAGCTCTGCACAGTTTTGCTCCAACCCTAATCAAAAACAGCTTATGCCACTAATCAAGGTGTTCAAGATTCTTTTGAACACCTTGATTATTTGGATCAGCTGTGTTTGATTAGGGTTGGAGCAAAATTGTGCAGAGCTGCAGCCCTCCAGGAATCCAGTTTGAGACCTATGCTCTAGTCTAAACCATCCCAATTGTTCTAACTCTCTTCTCAAATGGGATGGTGAGCCAAATCAAAGGTTACCATGGGCCAACTTTGGCCTGCGGGCCCTAGTTTTGGCATCTCTGATCAAGATGGTCTCTTATTAAAAAATAGTTCATCCCGAAATGTAAATTAAATTATAATTTACTCAGCTTCAAGGCATCCTCTGTGTATAAGACTCTCTTTTTTCAGTGTAGTTTTACATTTTATTCTGTATTCTGTAACGCTGTATTATGGCGTTGGGTAGTATTTCTGCTTCTGAAGCTTCCATAGTCTTAATACTAACCCATATGCCACCACCAGGGGGTTTATAGAGCAGATTGATGTGTTTTTTAACAATATTTCTTTCTTTATATTTTATTATAATCGAAAATCATTGACCTCCGCCTACTCACCTGAACTCAGTTTTGTTTGCATGAATGGTGACGCAAAAAGCTGCGCTGTTTAGTTCCGCATTGGAGCATAAACATTACATAGAACATTCATAGAACATGGGTTATTGTTTTATTGAGGCAGAATTGTCTTGCGTTTATTATCGTTATCTTTTATTGTCCAGTCATGCTTGTTAAACATTCGGATGCAATATTGTCCCACCATTGTTTAACTATAAATATTTGTTTTGCCTTGCTTGCGTGTGTGTGTGCAGCTGAAGATGATTTCTCCAGGGAGGTTATGGAACTGACGCAGAGACACCTGGACCAGTATGCAAGAGAGGGACTGCGCACTCTCTGTGTTGCTAAAAAAGTACGCCTTTCACTCTCACTTCTCTTATTTGGATGATCGTCTATTTGCATACACAGCATGTATTAAAATGTCTCTTACGTGAGATAAAATTCTGATGGAAATCATTGGGATATTATTGACAGGTGTTGGGAGAGCAGGAATACGAAGCCTGGATGAAGAGACACGAGTATGCTGAAACCAGCATTGAAAACAGAGAAGAGCTTCTGCTTGAATCTGCAGAGAGACTGGAAACTGATCTCACGTTATTGGGTGAGAAATGAAGACAATGAGGACATCAATGGAGTTATGTAATATGTTGTTTGTCCTAGGCTAACTCACTATTGACTTACAGGGGCGACTGGTATTGTAGACCGCCTGCAGGAGGAAGTGCCTGAGACCATTGAGGCTCTGCAGGAAGCTGGGATCAAAGTGTGGGTTCTTACAGGGGACAAACAAGAGACGGCTATTAATATTGCTTTTGCTTGCAAACTCCTCAGACCCACAGACCACATACTGATGGCCAACTGTGACAGCAAGGTAAATAGACATGTTGGATGAAGGAAACTAGGGAAATCATTTAAAAATAAACAAATTGAACAAACTGACCACTTGTTCCCCTTCGGAAGGGGAACTTCAATGCTATGTGGAAACTTCCACTATGGGGATTTCATTCAGAAAGCCAATCATCTAAAAGAGTATGTAAACGTGCCAATGAAATGCCAATGAGTTGGCAGCTTCAGCTTGCGCACCTGATGCTCGTTGCAATTAACTTGCTATAAGAGCACATGTGCGAGCAAAGCCAAAGCATCATTTTCACTTCAGAGACTTCAACAGCCTTCTGAGAGAGTCGATGAGGGTTCCTCCAGCTGAGTTTCAGACAGAGAGTGAACGAGAGCGATCTCCCGGTCCAGAGTGTGTGACACGCAGCGGCAAATGGTCGAGCTGGGTTTCTCCCTTGCCTGGCGTCCTTTGGGTCCGGTCCTCCAGAGCGGTATGTATTGTTGCGAATTTCCTAAAAGAGCAACACGGTCGTGCAGCGCATCTTTTTCAAGACGTCGCTCCGACTGTGCGTTTCTGGATGCGGTGGTTTCCTGTCCTCGGATGATGGGCACGAGCACTGCGTTTCATGTCTGGGGGTCCAGCATGTTAATGCGGTGCTCGTGGGCAGTGCATGCCATCACTGCGGTGGCATGTCTGTTGCGCAGTTAAGATCGCGGCTCGCTCTTGCAAAAGAGCCACCCACCCCAGTTGTCCCCCGCTCCGCGGTGGGCACTCGGGCAGATCTGAGGGTTACAGTGGGAGTAAATCTGCCGCCCTCGGGCTTGTGGACCTCTCACTCCTCCACGCGCTCCATCCAAGCTTTGAGTGAGAGAAGCGCTCCATCCTCGGATGGCCACCCTCTCACTTGATGACACCGAGGCTCAGATGTCCACCGCTGCATCGGAGGTTGGGCTGAGATGGTTTATCCCCCAGCCCCGCGGCCGGACCGACTAGATAGGTGTATGTGGAGGATTAAAAGGCAATACCTTCTAGCCTCCCATCCCTCTCTTCCCGGAAGTGCACAGTGGGCTCACGCAGTCTTGAGGGCACCTTTCTCTGCCTGATCTGCGTGCGCCTCCGCCTCACCACTCTTGATGGTGGAGCAGCCAGGGAGTACGAGTCGATTCCCCAGATTGAGAGTGCCATCACGGGCCCGCGTGGTGCCTCCTTCTGCTGGAATTAGCCTCATCTCCCGTCCAAGGCGTGTTGGTTTTCTGCCTCCCGAGCCAGAGCCCACACAGCCGCGGGCCAGACTGCTTCCACCCTGCACGCCAGGGTCCATGCGCGCGCGCTGGCCCAGCTGCACGAGGGTGGTTCTGACCCAGGCTTGTTACAAGCCCTGCACCGCACCCGACTGAGCTCCACGGATCTCAAGTCCGCTGCGTGTGCCCCGGGAAAGACGATGGCCACGTTAGTGGTCCAGGACCGCCACCTCGGGCTAAACCTGGCAAAAATATGCGCGGAGTCGACAAAGTTCACTTTCTTGACTCCCCCATATACCAGTCTGGCCTGTTCGGCGACACCGTTGGTGAATTCACCCAGGAATTCACGGCGATGCAGTCGGATACGATGGGCCATCCTTCGGCGGGGATGTAAGACCGCTCCCCTCCCGCGGAACCATCCACATCCACTGCTTGTAGCCAAGAGCGCCCGTCTTCGAGTGCTGCTCCACCCCCGCCTGCGCCTCCGGCCAGCGGCAGCGCCGAGCACCTCGCAGGCAACCAGCGCTCCCCGTCCCAGGGCGCCGTTAAGTCCGGATAACGGACTGCGAAGCGCTCTTGAGACGGCCATCTGGAGAAGAGGGAACTTGCTCTCTCACCGGTGGGGGGCCGGGCTCCTCAGAGAGAGAGCATCTTTCCTTCCCTGGATGTGACAGCCCGAATACTGCCAGTCTGGGACACGATGAAAAGCCTTCCAGCTCGCAGGATCGGCGCACTTCGCCAGTGGCTCACGGGGTCTGGGAGGACGGTCTCCTTTCTCTCACACCTCCAGCCCTCTCCTCCGGAGTCTGAGTGCAAGGTGAGTAAATCTCTCACCTCCAACTCTTCCGCGGGACCCCAGCGCTCCCCGGATCAGCACTCCCACTCCGCGCTGCCCCACTGCTGGTACGTCAGCGATTGTAGCGATGCAGTCATTAGCGAGGGCTCTGCCTGCCTGGTTAGCGCAGCCCAGCCCTTTGCTGTGGCTCATACGCACGATCAGACTCGGCTACGCGATTCGATTCGCGAAACGGCCTCCCAAGTTCACGGGGTGTATGTCACCAGGGTCAGCCATGTGCCCGCCCCTGTCTTGTGAGAGAAGGTTGCTTTCCTCCTGGCGAAGGATGCAATCTAACCGATCCCTCCAGCCGAGATGGAGAGCGGGTTTACAGCCTGTACTTCATCGTACCCAAAAGAGTGGTGGGTTACGGCCAATCCTAGATCTGCGCGTTTTGAACCGCTGTCTGCACAAGCTGCCGTTCAAAATGCTTATGCAGAAGCGCATCCTCCTGTGCGTTTGTCCTCGGGATTGGTCTGCAGCATAGACCTGAAGGACGCGTACTTCATGTCTCCATACTCCACGCCACCGTCACTTTTCTGCGGTCTGCGTCGAGCGAGCCTGACAGTACAAGTCCTCACCTTCGGGCTCTCTCTGTATCCGCGGGTCTTCACCAAGCTCGCGGAGGGTGCCCTAGCGCCCCTTCGGCTCACGGGCATCCGCATACTCAATTATCTCGCCGACTGGCTGTTTTTAGCCTTCTCGCGGGAGTAATTGACTATGTACAGAGACAAGGTGCTCCAGCACCTCCACCTATTGGGGTTTCAGGTCAACCGAGAAAAGAGCAAACTCGCCCCCGTGCAGAGGATCTCTTTTCTCGGGTTGGAGCTGGACTCGGTCACCATGACAGCGCGCCTCTCCGGAGAGCGCGCTCAGCTAATGCTGAACTGTCTGTGAGAGTTCGACAGCAAAATAGTGGTTCCACTGAAATCTTTCAGAGGCTCCTGGAGCATATGACATCCGCAGCCGCTGTACGCGCTCGGATAACTCCATATGAGACCACTTCGGCACTGGCTTCACCATCGAGTCCCCAGACGCGCATGGCACGCGGACACACACCGAGTGACTGTCACTGCGCTGTGTCGCCGCGCCCTCAGCCCCTGGAACGACCCCTCGTTCCTACAGGCCTGAGTGCCTCTAGGACAGGCTTCCAGACATATTGTCGTTTGACAGATGCTTCCAGCACTGGCTGGGGGCCGTGTGTTGCGGGCATGCAGCTGAAAAAACCCAGTTGCATTGGCATATCAATCGCCTAGAGCTGTTGGCAGTGTTTCTCGCTCTCCGCCGTTTTTTACCGGTGCTGGAGCGACAACACGTACTGGTCAGGACGAACAGTACGGCAGCGGGGGTGTATATCAACCGTGTGGGGGGTATCTGCTCTCGCAGCATGTCTCAGCTCGCTCGCCGTCTGCTCCCCCGGAGTCATACGCGGCGCAATCGCTGCATTCCATTTTTTCCCCACCGAGCTCAACCGTGCAGCCCATTCGCTCTCACGGCAGTTTCGCCTGGGAAAATGGAGACTACACCCCCGACTGTCCAGCTGTTCGGTGCTGCGCCTTTCTCTCTCTAACTCAGAGATTTGTGCGCTCTCGCTTGAGTTCCCCACTTGGCGAACCCTGCAAAGTCCACTGGCTACACAGCTGGCCTCGGGGCGTGCGTAATACGCATTTCTCCAGTGAGCCTACTCGCACAGATACTGTGCAAAGTCAGGGAGGTCGAGGAACAGCTCTCGTATTGCGCCTCTCTGGCCCAATCTGACCTGCTTTCAACTCTCTCCTCGTGATGGCCCCTCCCTGGCACATCCCCTGGAAACAGGGGACAGGCACCGTTTGGCACCCGCGCCCTGATCTATGCTTCACGTACGGTTCATAGATGGAGCGCGGAGGACTTAGGTGACTTACCGATTAGGTGGTTAGCACTGTCACTCAGGCTGAGCACCCTCTACGAGGCATGCCCACGCCTGAAGTGGAGTCTATTCGCTGTGTGGTTACCTTTTTCCCCAAGAAGGAAACCCCGAACATGCCAGATCAGAGTGATGCTATCCTCCTTCAGTTGACTGGAGCTAGGCTGTCCCCTCCGCTCTGAGGGGTTGGCGTTACGATCATCCCCGCTCTAAGGATGCGGCGATGGTGGCGCGCTGGGATGTATCGTCTCATCATCCAGTTCCCAGAGGCGCGAGACATGAATATTAATTTTCCTGTTTCCCTCTCATACCCACTTGGAGATCTCTCTTAGGAGAGGTCTGCTCGATCACTCGACTCAGTATCTTTAAGATTTCTGTCCAGGTAGACAGCTCTGCTGGTCGCGTTTGCATCGGCCAAATGGGTGGGTATCTGGAGGCATTTTCGGTCAGCGAAATGTGCCAACGTTTTGGGTCGGTCCACTCTCACGTTTACCTGAGACCCCGGCCCACCTAGGTGCCCTAGGTTCCTACAGCGTTCTTTCAGCCACGTAGTGAACCTGCAAGCGCTGCCCACGGAGGAGGCAGACCCAGCCCCTTTATTTGGTCCTTCCCACTTTGCTATTACACGGACCGTACTCAGCTCTTTATCTGTTATGGTGATCGGCAGACGGGAAGTGCCGTATCCAAACAGTGGTTGGAACATACCCACTGAACTCTGAATGCCATCTCCCTCGCTCATCTGAGCCAGGGCGAGCCGCGTCCCCCAAGAGTGAGAGCGCGCTCCTCGAAGCGCGCATCCTTTTGGGCGTTAGCACGCGGCGCCTCTCTAACAGACACTGTAGAGCTGCGGGCTGGGCGACACCTATTAGAAGATTTATTAATCTTGAGGGGAGCGGTGAATGAGAAATTCGGTTAGGTGTTGAAAAACGCTTGCTGCGCCATTCTCTCTAACCCAGAGATACGTGCGCTTTTTCGCTCTGTCAGAAAAGTTCCTCGCTGGCGACCCCTGCAGATATTCCTCCGAGGCCCCAGCACCTGACTCAGCGGAGGAGTCAGGCACTGGCCCGTTACGTTGCTGGTCTGCCCGATGGTCAGCCCGCGTTCTGGGTATAGGTGCCTGCTATGTGCGACCCCCACTAGGCGATCCCATATGCTTATACTGCCACGATGCAGTCCCCCCTCACAGGCGGACCCGTGTCTTCCCTCACCGCTAACCATCTAATTTTCATATGCTTACTCCCCCTTCTCAGGGTTAGTTCATATGCTATTTGCCCCAGTCTCCCCACTTGGGTAGCAGGTGGCCTCCGCAGCGTCCTCCCTATCGGGACTGCACGCATTCCCAACGTACTGTCGTATTAAATTCCTAGAAATTATTCTAGACGCATTTGCGGCTCCCGAAAAATATATCTAAATCCATAAATCTTCTGTTGAAGTGAGATAAGTAAGGGCCAGGGAACACGTTGGAAGACCGCGCCTCTGGTGACGCAGGTGCGCTCACGCTACTTTGCCTGGCAAACCTCTCATCGGGGGCGAAGGTAAGGTTCAATCATTATGGCGTTTTCCAAACATTTCCCCATAGTGGAAGTTTCCACATAGCATTGAAGTTCCCCTTCCGAAGGGGAACGCTCTGGTTACTAAAGTAACCCTCGTTCCCCGAGGGGGGGAACGGAAATGCTATGTTCCTTCGCCATAATGATTGCCCCTTAGCTGTTGAGGTGAAAGTCTCTTCCGCTAAAAAAATGATGCTTTGGCTTTGCTCGCACATGTGCTCTTATAGCAAGTTAATTGCAACGAGCATCAGGTGCCCAAGCTGAAGCTGCCAACTCATTGGCATTTCATTGGCCCGTTTACATACTCTTTCAGATGATTGGCTTTCTGAATGAAATCCCCATAGTGGAAGTTTCCACATAGCATTTCCGTTCCCCCCCTCGGGGAACGAGGGTTACTTTAGTAACCAGAGCGTTCCATGTCAAAATTACATTGTTGATAAATAAACACATAGGATTGGTTTACAAGACATTTGCTGTGAATAGGTGGCTTGTAGCCTGAAATAAAACATGTATAATATTTTTCCCTTACTCCACAACAAATACCTTATATTTCATCATTGAGAACCTTAAAGGTTCAAGAAACCCTGGAGAACATTTTTTGAGATGTTAACAGATTTGGGCGTGTTGAGCATCAGTTAAGACAATGTTAGCACTTGTTGGCTTTCATTGTGGGGAAAACTGGATAATTTTGAGCTTTTGTCAGCTAATTTCATCTTCCGGGTTTAAAATCTTTTTTGGCTGGGATCAAAATCAGTGACGTATTGCAAAACTGCAAGTGGAGTGATGATGCGTCGGTTTCTCGTTTTTATTCATAGCGGAGTTTTCTTATCCTATGAGAAGACCCTGCCTGCTTCTTAATTATTCATGAGCGCACATGCTTTCCGAAGGCAAAGCAGACCTGCCAAGCTGTGAGACCCAATGACTGGGTGAGACACGGGTCGTATGTGTTTGTTTCCATGATCCACGGGGTTTGTTACATGTTTATCCCCGCGATGCTGTCCGGACCAATACAGCAAAGCTGTTGGTTTGCAGCAAGCATTTTTGTCGGGAGAGCTGTACGAGATTTGGAGAATGGTGTACTTTGTGTTTTATCAGTGGAGTTCGTTACCATCAGGTTACTCTTTAGACACATCGCCTTTATCTGTGCTGCTGTGTTCACACATGTTTAAAATCCTCCAGATTACCGGCAGGGTTAATGGTTGGAATAGACAGGGCAAGAGACTGCATTGCTATCCACTGTGTCTGTATTCAGACCCGGGGATTGAGGAGGATAGAAGTCCTCTTCATTTATAGTGTTTATATAAACACAATTATCTTTATAATGATAGAGCAAATTGTGGTTGTGTATATGAAATTACAAATAACAAATGTAGCAGGACATTAAATTACTTACTGTTTATTTCTTTGCATTTTAACTTTGTAAACTATAAATCATGGGTCTCCTCATGGTTTGTGTCTCATTTTTTGAGCCAACAGACAGTTCGCTCCACTCTTTTACCCCTGCACTGTCGGCCATGCCCACTCCTCTCTCTGCTCACAGCGCTGCTCCACGCCCATCTCGGAGCATTTTTTAAAAAATTTCTGAGGTAGACTTGAACTGAAAAAGGGGGGTTTTATGGCCATTTCAAAAATGTTTAAAAACGTACAGAACAGAAATCAGAGAGCCATAGGTTTTGTCCAACATTTATTACTTTTAAGGTTATTGCACATTCATTCATTAATTTTCTTTTCAGCTTAGTCCCTTTATTAATCCGCGGCCGCCACAGCGGAATGAACCGCCAACTTATCCAGCATGTGTTTTGCGCAGCGGATGCCCTTCCAGCCGCAACCCATCTCTGGGAAACATTCACACACACTCATTCACACTCATACACTACGGACAATTTAGCCTACCCAATTCACCTATACCACATGTCTTTGGACTGGGGGAAACCGTAGCATCCGGAGGAAACCCACGCGAATGCAGGGAGAACATGCAAACTCCACACAGAAACGCCAACTGACCCAGCCGAGGCTCGAACCTGCGACCCAGCGACCTTCTTGCTGTAAGGTGACAGCACTACCTACTGCGTCGCCCAGGTTATTGCTTACTGAATCCAAATTTTTCGTCCGTAAATTTTGCACTCTAAAAATACATTCAACCTCATGTTGTGTGAATCATATTGTCACGCTGCCTCCAAACCTTTTGTCCGTCATAAAAAAGTTCAAACCAGTTTTAATTTTCCACTTTTCGCATCTGAAAAAGGGCTGTGAGAGGCGTTTTCACTGTTCACGCAAAAAGCTAAATACAGAATGCCATCATTTGAGCTACAGATAACCTTTATGACAAAAACAGTGCATAAAATAAAGAATCTGAGAACCCCTACAGTGCTCAGCATAATTAAGTACACCCCATTTTGAAAATGAATATTTGTATCCATTTCTTAGTGAATATAGGCTGTGTATTTTGGTGCATTTAAACAAAACAGATTTATTAAACAGATATATTTATTAAAATAATATTTCATTCACCAAACATATTTAGAAATTGAAAGATAATACAATTTAATTTGAGCAAAATATTGCTAAAATAAATTAGAAACCACAAAATTTCAACTATTTTTTTCAATTTTTTGCTTCTCTTGATTTTTCCTCTTTTTAAAATTTGTATTTAATATTTTTCTATAACATAGAAATTTGGGTGTACTAGTTTTTAGACCGTTATCGTAAGATATTTTGTTAAGATAAGCTCCAGATTCAGCTTCAGTGCTGACTAATCTACTGTATATGCACAAATATAATATTGTATAGCTTCCTGTTAAAAATATGAATTTAAAAGATATATATAAGGGTGTACTTATATATGCTGAGCACTGTATATGCTGGATTCAGTGACTGGCGCACCTCTGCCCTACTGCTGTTTGGTGTGTACGTGTCCATAAATTTTGACGTACTGCTCATAGACATTATAATAGAAAGCATGGTCTGCTTTCGGTTCATTGCTTTGACACGTCAACGCGGCCGCCATCTATTATAATGTCACTAGTACTGCCCGTCCCTGTTCAGGATTTGTTTATGTACGTGAATGTGTGAAGTATCACAAGCAATGCATCAAAATTCCACTGATTTCCTGAAATAAACTTTGCATTTGGGGATAATCATAGCGCAGCTTTTTAATAACGAGCTGAACTCTCCTTGCTCAATGCAGTATTGGATGAACACATTATGCAGCCTATTCCATTCTTTTTCTACACTGGAGAAGAGAGAAAAACAAAGTATCACTTCTTGAACTGACTTGAAATGTTTGGCTTTTCTTCATAATTGATTAGTTAATATGCATCGGACTCAGTGTGCAAGGTTTGTTTACAAGACAAATTTTTCGCATTGAATACGAAAAAAACGCATACGAAAATTTCAGACGTCAGTGTGCAAAAACCTTTACTTTTACATATACAGTAGTCATTTAGCAGATGCTTCTGTCCAATGCGACTTACAATTGTGGAGGCATTCAGTGATTTAACAAGAAGAGGCAATACACATAAGAAGTGCTAATTATACAAAGGAACTTACTAACATAATAATGCATGTGATTTAATGGCACATTAGTAGTTGACTATCTCAGCTCCTTGAGAATGGCGAATCATGACAGTACAATGCAAGACACTATGTGAAGTATATACAGTACAAAATTTTCCAAATGTTTGTGTCTTTGTTATGTGCTAATGGAAAATATGTGTGCATCTGTAAGCTGGCCCTGGCCCGGTTAGAAGAGGTGTGCCAAAGCATGGTTCAGTTGGGCTTTGGCAAAGTACGCTTGTAGTGTGAGTGCAAAGCACGGCTGAGCTCGAAACTGAAGATGAGACGTGACTTTTAAGGGACTGTTTCATATGGATTTATTAATCATTCTTACTTTTCAATGAACGCGAACTGTCATAGTTTATTAAAGACGCAAACTCCTTGTTGCACGTCAGTTGCACCTTCAGCAAACCTCCTAATACATGCAGCACGAGGACTTTTATGATAATTTATGAGCATAAAAAGTTGTAGAGATGTTCAGCAAAATATCTGACTGTGTGTCACTGCATCTCAAACGACTAAAACAATATAACTAAAGCAATGTCCACTGTGCTGAGCAAGAGCGCTTCTCCTATTAAACTGAACAGTCACATCATCAATGGCGTAAGCGTGCTCAGGTTCGGAAGGCAAAATGCAGAGGCTGTCGGGGAAGAGGGGAGGGGGGGACAAATTTTGAAGTCAGCATTGATGTATCCTTCAGCAACTGACATTGCAATATTACAGGCATGAAACCTAATTGTTACATTTAGTTAATAAATTAGTGCATTTTACTCCATAAATGAATTGTTTTTACATTATAGAAAATATTAGAAAAAAAACAACAACAACAACTGTATTTTCACCCTGGTATAAATAGCATTGGCCACTCAGTGCAGTTACTTGACAGCACAAAACAAAATAAAACTTTAATGATATGACAAGTTCAGAATTTTGAATTTAACGAGAACTGCATGAATACTAAAGCAGTTTGTACTTTGGTTCTAAGTAATTCTGCATCTGCCAAATGCAAAAATCTAAAATGTATTAATGTTGATAAATCAGACGGGAGCTGTTTGCTTTTTCAATCTGTATTGGTTTTGGTGATTTGCATTCATTTGCACATATACTTTCATTAAAACAGCATTAGGGCTCTTTTGTACGTAGAGCATTTTTCATTTGAAGCGTTTTATTATTTTTTCCTTTTTATAAAAAAATGTGTCTGAGATTGTCTAAATAAGTGAAGTTTATTTATAAACTAATTTCGAGAGGATCACGTGCTTTTGATTGCTTGAGGCTGGTCCCGCATTATCCAATTTATGATTCACCAATCAGACGATTCCTAAGCGACTATAAATACCCTAAGTTCCATATTACAGCTATCTTTGTTTTGAAGAATCCCCCTTTCACCCCTACTCCTCCTTTCCTAGATGGGTGACACGGTGACCCAGTGGTTAGCACTGTTGCCTCACAGCAAGAACGTCACTGGTTTTAGTCCTTACCAAGCCAGTCGACGTTTCTGTGCAGAATTTACACGTTCTCCCCGTGCTCACGTGAGTTTCCCCCGGGTTCCCCGGTTTCCTCCCACCGTCCAAAAACATGCAATTAAGTTAATTGACTAATCCAAATCGGCACCATAGACATGCACCTAGTAAGTAGTTACCTCTTAAGAGCAATCACTATCTGTTCATTAGCTACTACAGCAGGGGAGTTCTTGAGATCTACCTGAGCTCAAACTCCCCTCTTGCCTTGCAAACGGGAGGGAGGCCTGGGCTCGAGGATCTTATGAGCTCAGGGCTCTCTCCCGGGACAGCATGCCGAACAAGCTTTATAATCAATCATCAGCTAAGTGTGAACTCTTGAAGTTGGTAAATTACAGTCCGGATGGTTTAGTTGAGGTGAGAAAGCTGTCTGTCCCAATTAATCAGTAAACCAAGCGGTATCATAATTCAAAACAGGAAATATGCATGTTGCATAAAAAGCAGCAGTGTCTGATTCTGTCATAAAGCACATTATTTATCAGTTGAACATCAAAGAACACCCTCTTCATCTTAAAATGTTGTGCAATTGCTCTTTGATGTTTTTATAGAAATTCTGCACTGATGATGTTGATTCTCGCTTTAACTGCATTTTAGATGTTATACATCATTTATCTGATTGAGCGAGAAATGTTGACTACATACCTTTATGCATGTGTGTCATCACAAGCACAGATAAACCACTGATGGATGACGCAGAAGAACATAAACAGGTGCACTTTGACCAATGAGCGAACAGTTTTACTCACTTTTGACTTGCATTAAACATTTTTTTTTAAATTTCGAATTATGAACAGAACCAAGAAAATAATAACAAACAATACAGTCAATTGTCCCTCATTGTAGTCAAAAGTCTCTATTTCAGAACATCAACAATAACATAAAGAGCAGTCTACAGGGCTGAAAACACTTAACAAGAGGTTTATGTTGAATAAGCAATTACGTAGCCATAAAACAAATTTAATATTTGCAAAGTCATCATTATGGTCTATAAACAGGTGCTGGACGAAGTACACATATACGCTAATAAAAAATTGCTCCAGTTAAAGTATTAACAACTTCTTTTCAATTTTACTTGGGCCAAAGTACATGAATGCTTGATATTTCATGTACTTAAGTATTAAATGTACTTATTGATGAATATTGATTTTGCATAAATCATTTCATTCAGTGAATTGTTTACTGGAGACTCACTCTGAACGGATCATTTGAATCAGTGAGTTGTTTACTGGAGATTTGTTCTGAACAAATATCAAATTGTTTACTGGAGACTCGTTCTTAACAAATCATTTGAGTCAGTGAGTTGTTTACTGGAGACTCGTTCTGAAGGGATCATCTGAATCAGTACGTTGTTTACTTTACTGGAGACTCGTTCTGAAGGGATCATCTGAATCAGTACGTTGTTTACTTTACTGGAGACTCGTTCTGAAGGCATCATCTGAATCAGTACGTTGTTTACTTTACTGGAGACTCGTTCTGAAGGGATCATCTGAATCAGTGAGTTGTTTACTGGAGACTCGTTCTGAAGGGATCATCTGAATCAGTGAGTTGTTTACTGGAGACTCGTTCTGAAGGAATTATCTGAATCAGTAAGTTGTTTACTGGAGACTCGTTCTGAAGGGATAATCTGAATCAGTGAGTTGTTTACTGGAGACTCGTTCTGAAGGGATTATCTGAATCAGTAAGTTGTTTACTGGAGACTCGTTCTGAAGGGATTATCTGAATCAGTGAGTTGTTTACTGGAGACTCGTTCTGAAGGGATCATCTGAATCAGTACGTTGTTTACTGGAGACTCGTTCTGAAGTAATCATCTGAGTTAGTAAGTTGTTTACTGGAGACCCGTTCTGAAAGGATCATCTGAATCAGTGAGTTGTTTACTGGAGACCCGTTCTGAAGGGATTATCTGAATCAGTGAGTTGTTTACTGGAGACCCGTTCTGAAGGGATTATCTGAATCAGTAAGTTGTTTACTGGAGACTCGTTCTGAAGGAATCATCTGAATCAGTGAGTTGTTTACTGGAGACTCGTTCTGAAGGCATCATCTGAATCAGTGAGTTGTTTACTGGAGACTCGTTCTGAAGGGATTATCTGAATCAGTGAGTTGTTTACTGGAGACTCACTCTGAATGGGTCATTTTAATCAGTAAGTTTATTAATGGAAAGTGGAGACTCACTCTAAATGGATTGTTGTTTGCTGGAGACTCACTTTAAAAAAAGCATTTGCATCAGTGAGTTGTTTACTGGAGACTCACTCTGAACAAATCATTTGAATCAGTAAGTTTATTACTGGAGAGTGGAGACTCTCTCTGAACGGATTGTGCTTTGCTGGATACTCAATCTGAAAAAAGCATTTGAATTAGTACGATGTTTACTGAAGACTCTTTCTGAACTGATTCTCTAAATCATTGAGCTGTTAACTTTGAAATTCACTCTGAATGAATCATTTGAGTTAGTAAGTTGTTTACTGGAGACTCTTTCTAAACTGATCCTCTGAATCAGTGAGTTGTTTACTGGAGACTCACTCTGAACAAATCATTTGAATCAGTAAGTTTATTACTGGAGAGTGGAGACTCTCTCTGAGCGGATTGTGCTTTGCTGGATACTCACTCTGAAAAAAGCATTTGAATTAGTACGATGTTTACTGAAGACTCTTTCTGAACTGATTCTCTAAATCATTGAGCTGTTAACTTTGAAATTCACTCTGAATGAATCATTTGAGTTAGTAAGTTGTTTACTGGAGACTCTTTCTAAACTGATCCTCTGAATCAGTGAGTTGTTTACTGGAGACTCACTCTGAATGGATCATTTTAATCAGTAAGTTTATTAATGGAGAGTGGAGACTCGCTCTAAACGCATTGTTGTTTGCTGGAGACTCACTTTGAAAAAAGCATTTGAATCAGTAAGTTTATTACTGGAGTGTGGAGACTCTCTTAATGGATTGTGCTTTGCTGTATACTCACTCTGAAAAAAGCACTTGAATTAATACGATGTTTACTGAAGACTTTCTGAACTGATCCTCTGTCTGAATCAGTGATCAACATTAATGATAAAGTTTCAGGAAATATATTGGCAGTATGCCTGAGAGATGTCCTGCTGTAATTGCTTTAAAAGGTGCACATATTATATTAAAGTGAATAAAAACAGTACAACTCACTAGATCTGTTATTTATTGTGCTCAAGCAACCATGTTTTCATGATAGGTTAATATTTGTTCTTATAATTTTGCCTACGGCGTGGCGCAGTAGGTAGTGCTGTCGCCTCACAGCAAGAAGGGCGCTGTTCGAGCCTCAGCTGGGTCAGTTGGCGTTTCTGTGTGGAGTTTGCATGTTCTCTCTTCATTCGTGTGGGTTTCCTCCGGGTGCTGTGGTTTCCCCCGCAGTCCAAAGACATGCGGTACAGGTGAATTGGGTAGGCTAAATTGTCTGTAGTGTATGAGTGTGAATGAGTGTGTATGGATGTTTCCCAGAGATGGATTGCGGCTGGAAGCGTAAAAATGTGCTGGATAAGTTGGCGGTTCATTCCGCTGTGGCGACCCTGGATTAATAAAGGGACTAAGCCGAAAAGAAAATGAATGAATGAATTTTGCCTACCACTGTATACAGTTGAAGTCAAAATTATGAGGCCTCTTGCGAATTGTTTTTTTTTTTTTTTTTTTTTTTTTCAAATATATCCCAAATGTTGTTTTACAGAGCAAGGAATTTTTCACAGTATTATTTTATTTTAGCCGTCGGCGCCAAAATTCAACTGGTTAGTGCATCGTCACATAGCACCTGGGTGTTCACGGCGACCTGAGTTCCATTCCTGGCTTGAGGTCCTTTGCCGATCTTTCCCCTATCTCTGCTCCCCACACATTCTTGTCTGTAAATCTCCACTGTCTTATCAATAAAGGTGAAAACATAAACCCATAAAAAAATAATAATTATTATTTTATTTCGGCTGGAATGAAAGCAGTTTTTAATAAAAAAATTTATTTAAGATCAGCCCCCTTAAGCAGTATTTTTTTGAATGTCTACTAAACAAACAATTGTGTATACAATAGCTATGTTTGCATCCAAAGATGCAAATTAAATGTACGCGCAAAACTGGAATATCACATAGAAGATGTGCGAATAAAGCAGCGTTTCCATCTGATAAGAGAACAAAATAATCACTTTGTGATTAACTGGTGCCTAATATCAACAGTAAAAACAGAATTTGCTAAGGTAGGAGAAGCTACGTAGATCTTTTCTTTATTTAATAAATGACTTGCGCCTCAGAAGAAGATGCCGACACGAAATGAACATGTGAAGAGCAATTGATAATATAATAACACCAATAGTGAAATGGTTAAGGCATTTTAGAAAGACCAAAACAACATTTCAGAGGTTTTACATTTTAATGATCTCTTATAACAAAATCACACAACCTTTTTTTAATGAGCATACTGGTATTTGTTTGGTAAAAGTGTTTCCATCGTAGTTTATGCACATCTTTTCTTATTGAATAAAAAGTTGATCCTACTAAGTTATGCGCATACATTTTTTATGCGCGTTTTCAAAATTGATGCGCGTCTTGCCATTTCCATCAACCGTTTTTTATGCGTATATCTAAAATGGACATAAAAAAAGTTGGATGGAAATATAGCTAATGACTTGCCTATTTACCCTAACTTGCTTAGTAAACCTAGTTAAGCCTTTAAATGTCACTTTAAGCTAATTACTAGTAACTTGTTGCAAAGATAAAAGAAATCAGTTATTAGAAATGGGTTATTAAAACTATTATTTTTAGAAATGTGTTGAAAAAATATTCTTTCCGTTACACAAAAATTGGCGAAAAAGGTACAGGGGTCCTAATAATTCAGGAGTGTTAATAATTCTGACTTCAACTGTATATATCTATATATTACTACTCTGTGTTATTTGTCCCTCAGGAAGCGTGTGAAGCTCGACTTCAGGAGTTACAGCTTGAGGTTCAGCAGGTCACAAAGGCAGACGAGCCTGAAGGCGACTTTAGCTCTGACTGTGTGCTGGTCATCGATGGCCGTACGCTGGACTACGCTCTGCAAAAGGAGCTGCAGGTGGCCTTCCTGGATCTCACGTGTTGCTGTCGCTCAGTCATTTGCTGCAGGTCGACTCCTCTGCAGAAGAGCCAAGTGGTTCGGCTGGTCCGAGACAAGCTGGAGGTTATGACCCTGGCTATAGGTGAGAGAGGACAGTGAGGGGTCTAAAGTGTAAATTAGCACATCATGATTTTGCCTATTACGATGCTATCGTGGATTAACATCGATGTTGATCCTGGAACATCATTTTTGTTTGAAAATGTAATCCATACCTATTCCCTACCCCTAAACAAACTGTAAATTCTTCATTATAATAGTTGGATAACACTTATGTAGAATGTATAAGCCTAACCTTAAGCCTAAACTTAACATAAATGGTAAACTTATCCCTTAATTCTGATTGATTGACACAGATGTTAATCCAGGAACATGTCCTACAATGGGCGAAATCAGGTTGGTGGTGTAAATTGTGGGACAAACCGAAATGTGTGATTCTGATTTTTTAGGTGATGGAGCTAATGATGTCAGTATGATTCAGATGGCAGATGTTGGCGTTGGGATCTCAGGCCAGGAGGGCATGCAGGTACAAACTGAAAACTAGTTTCATAATACAAACATCACTCATCCTCCACTTTTCACAAATCTTTTTTACTTAATTTCTATAACACCAAAGAAGATATTTCAAAGAATGTCATTGACTTCCATAGTATTTCTTTGTCTTACTAAGTCAATTGCTGCTGGTTTCCAACATTTTTCAAAATATCTTCTTTTGTGTTCATCAGACATTAGAATAAATAAACGGTGAGTAAATTTCCATATTTAGGTGCACTATTGCTTTAAGAATTCTTGCAATTAATGATGGTGAATTTGAGCTGGATGGACCACATTCCACAGGATGATATATTAATGTGTAATTGCATTATTGATCTTGGCTAATTATGACATATTTCAGTTCAGAAGTTGGTAAGACTGCTGTAGCATTTTTGAAAGAACCTCTTCTATTTAGCAAGTCTGCATTTATTTAATCAAATATACAATAAAAAACAAATAGTGAAATATTATAACATCTTTTATAATGTATAATCCTTCAGAATTCACTGAAAAATTAGTATTATTGTCATATTATAATATTATGCAATTTTATTCCCTTTTCTACATCCACATTAAGTAAAAAGCGCAATAGAAATAAAGATTAATTTATTTAAACCATTATAGAAAGTGATATACAATACTTTAAGTATTTTTGGGACTGCTTGATTATTGGATTAAAGTTTAATGCATCCATTATTAAAGTGTTGCTTACTTTAAAAAGAAAAAGCAAAAAAGAACATACAGTTGAAGTCAGAATTATTAGCCCCCCTGTTTATTTTTTTCCCCAATTTCTGTTTAACGGAGAGAAGATTTTTCTAACACATTTCTAAACATAATAGTTTTAATAACTCATTTCTAATGACTGATTTATTTTATCTTCATCATGATGACAGTAAATAATATCAAGACACTTCTATACAGCTTAAAGTGAAATTTAAAGGCTTAACTAGGTTAATTAGGTTAACTAGGCAGGTTAGGGTAATTAGGCAAGTTATTGTATAACGATGGTTTGTTCTGTAGACTATCGAAAAAATATAGCTTAAAGGGGCTAATAATATTGACTTTAAAATGGTTTTTAAAAAATTAATAACTGCTTTTATTCTAACTGAATTAAGACTTTCTCCAGAAGAAAAAATATTATCAGACATACTGTGAAAATGTCCTTGCTCTGCTAAACATAATTTGCGAAATATTTAAAAAAAGAAAAAAAAATCAGAGGGGGGCTAATAATTCTGAATTCAACTGTATTTAACAAAAAATCTAAATCATTAAAACCAACTTATAAACTGTTAAACTTATGTAATTAAGACATTTTAGGTGTTTATGTAAAAAGATTTATATGCTGTAGATAGATTTTGTAATATAATTTGAGCTTGAACCACACTAGTGTTCTGACTGTAATTCTTGATAAAAACAAATGTGGTGCATACAATAATGTTGATGTTTCACTGCAATTCTACATGCATAAATTTATTTTAAATTACATTTCTGTATGAAGTTTTCAAATTAACTGGAAATTTGTAGATATTTTTTAAGATAAACAAACACACAACACAACATTTCTGTTCCTTTGTAGTTGCAGAAAATTAATTTAATGCAGAATCAACGTTGATTTTCTTCAGAAAATTATCCAGATGTTAAATAATTAATTTGTATTTAAATAAATCACATTTTACTGCCAAACTGGTGTTTTACTGTTTGAGTTTTATTCTTCAGTTGAACTCAAAAAAGGATATTTTGAAGAATGTTGGTAACCATTAACTTAACTTTCAAAAAATATTTTTTGTACTCGATACCATTTTTCAAAATATTTTCTGTTCGAAACCACTTATGTTTTTCACTTAACAATTTTTGGGGTTGATCTGTCATTATATGAATTACATTGTGTACTATTCCCAATCCATGGTTCATTTTCTTATATTAAAGAGAAACAAAATGCACTTCACCTTACCATCTTACCTAGTTTGAAACCTTTTAGTTACATTTATAGTTAAAGCCTCTCTAACTGTATATATGATTTTTTTTCTTCGGTACATATCTAGGCAGTGATGTCCAGTGACTTTGCCATCTCTCGATTCAAATTCCTGAGAAAGCTGATTTTGGTTCATGGTCATTGGTGCTACGCCCGTTTGGCTAACATGATCCTCTATTTCTTCTATAAGAATGTGGTGAGTAATGCACACATTTACACAGTTTCTCATGCAGCCGTTATCTTGCAGTCCTGACTCGTTCCTCTTCTCCTTTCTTTTTCTCTCTGTTCATGTAGATGTATGTGAACCTGCTGTTCTGGTACCAGTTCTTTTGTGGATTTTCAGGCAGCACCATGACCAACTCCTGGGTCTTAATTTTCTTCAACCTGCTCTTCACCTCTGTTCCTCCACTTGTATACGGTGTGCTGGATAAAGATGTGTCTGCAGAGACGCTACTAAAACTGCCCGATCTCTACAAGTCTGGACAAAACTCACAGGTAGTCATTCTGGCACACACAGTGTTTCGGTTTTTCATATTCAGCTCATCAGGTGTTTTAGATATGGTTTGAAAATATTGACGACTTTTGTGTGGTTTTCAGGCTTATCTTCCATCAACCTTCTGGCTGAACATTCTCGATGCGTTTTACCAAAGCCTTGTGTGTTTCTTCATACCTTACTTTGTAAGTCTCTGTCAAATTCTTTATTTAAAGGCCCTGATATACTTTTTTGGTTTGTTTTTCTATAGTTATAGTCAGTCTCATCTCCCATTCCCTTTAAGAGTCATTGCGCATTTGCTATTTACATGGTGTACTTTGTAAGTGTAAAAACTAGTGAAAAAAAACAGTTAAACAAACCATCTGCAGCGCGAGGATATAGAATGAGCCTCCTCCATTCGGCCTCTTTACTTTCTCTTTACTTTTACTCTTTACTCCTTTACTTTCGTGGAGTAAGGTGGAAATTCACTCCACTTATGACATCCATTAGCCTACATATTTATTTTTCTTTGTTAAGTGCAAAGATTTGTTTCAAAACTATTTCTAAATTCAGTTTTAGTTTCCAGCAAACGAATAAATGAACAATAATAACGAAGTGTGGTCAAAAACTGACTTGTATCTAAACACACTTCCTATTCTTATGCCCCATATGGTCCAAATGCCCCATATGGTCCAACAGGTGGACAAATCTAAGCTTGTTTTTATTAAAATAAATATAAATATGCATATAATAAATAATACTGCTAATAATAATAGCATTATACGAATACAAATTGTCATGAATAAACTGAAATAGCCCAACGAGATGAAGGCATGAAGGTAGAGTCTTTTTTATTTATGTAGAAAATAATTATTTTTGTAATATTTGTTACACGCTGGTCTGAAAACACATCGTGCCAAACACGTCTTGCGCCTTGTTGCGCCAGCTGTATGATAGGGACCAAAGCAAACTGATTTGCTCAGATGTTACGATGGAGCAAATACACAACAAATACATATAAAAGTTATTGACAGATTCTGTAAATAAATTTTAATCATTTTTTTTTTATATTATGGTAACATTTCAGAATATATAACGGATAGACGAGTTCAGATGAGTCTTTTTGTATGTCACTTTTAGCTGTGTCTTGATAGTCATCTGACATTATGAAAGCTAAGGTTCTACAGTGTGAAATGGGGATCATGTTCTGCAGTCTGACAAGAGTGTATTTTAAAGGACTATTACAAATTGGACAGTGCAAGTCTGCATCAATTCATTAATTAGTTAAAATATCAATGAATAATTCACATTCACATTGCTCTGGAATTAAGCACTCTAATTAAGATACATATTTTGTGTACGTCTATATGCAGTAGATTGTTTCAAAGCAAATTTAGAGTGCCAGTATTGTTTATACCTAAAATGACACTACAGTTTCTACTAAAAAGCATCGCTTTTCTTTAAGTTATTGTTTTTAGTCATGTCTGATCTCATCAGACCGAATAGAGGAAATTAACCAGAGAATAATTCCATGTTGGAGTAGGCAGAGCCTCAGAGCTACACCTACCTGTTACTTAATCAATTCATCTTCATTTGTATAGCGCTTTTACAATGTAGACTGGGTCAAAGCAGCTTAACATCTAGTAAATTGAAACTGTCCGTCCAGTTTTCAGAGTTGAAGTTCAGTTTAGATTAGTTATCACTGCTGAAAGTGCAAACACCGAAGAGCAAATCCATCGATGCGCAGCTCCACAAGTCTCAAAATCAGTATTGACTAATGATAGTTTAAACTAAAGACTCGTTTACCAGTAAAAAAGATAACTTTTGTACAAGCAGTTTCAAACTTCTAAAATTAACTTCAATCTGACGTCACACCAGTTAATCCTGCTATTTTAATTGCATTGTTCCCAAATTAAATTGAAGATTGTAATATTTTAAATGTACATTAAGTTTGTTTTGTTTTTGTATCAGACCCTATACCTTTAACTTTTATGAATGTCTTTCTTCTATTGAGCACAAAACAGGATATTCTGAAGAATGTTATAAAAAAAAAGCAGCTATTAACATCCATGCTAGGATCAAGAAATACTATGGAAGTCAATGGCTGTTTTTTTTCTTTTTCCAGTAGGTCTTCCTTTGTTTTCAACAGGAGAAAGAAACATTTAAATGCACTGTTCCCAAATTAAATTGAAGATTGTAGTATTTTAAATGTACATTAAGTTTGTTTTGTTTTTTGTTTCAGTTTTGTATTTGTAATTCTTGCTTGACCATTCGAGTAATTCTGATCTGTTCAGACCATTACTGAAATGTAACACATCGTACTGTTTTTGTATGCTATGCAGGCGTATGCAGGGTCTGATATTGGGGTGTTTTCCTTTGCCTCTCCAATCAATGGCTCTGCTCTCCTGATCATCCTCCTGCATCAAGTCATAGAGAGTCGCACATTGGTGAGTCAGTCACAGTTGCTCTTGGAAATGTATTTATTTATTTATTTTTTCCGATTTGTTTATCATCTGTAATGCAATTTAATATATAAAAAAATTATTAAGCAACAAATCTGTGATTTGGGAAGGTCATGTTACACCGGAGACTGGATATTTATTGTAATAAATGTTTAATTGTATTTCTATTTCACAATATTACTGTTTTACTGCATTTCTACTGTAATAATCAATATATAATATAATCAATGATAAATACAAAGATAGCATGCATAAAGGACTTTTTTTTTTTTTTCAATTTAATTGGTAATGAAAGTATGTAGAAACATTTTCACTTTAAGCTGTAGTTGCATATAAAGCAGTTTTCATATAAACTTGGGTTGCACAATATATCGTTTCAGCATCGATATCGCAATGTTTGCTTCTGCAATAGTCACATAGCAGGATCTGCAATGTCAAATCAAGATTATAGTTGACCAGGAGCCACAGTTGAAAAGACTCATCAAACTGTAAAATTACTGAAATGTTTGTCATTTGCAAGTGTTTTAGGGCTTGTGACTGAGTGAACATTTCAAGCCAGCTAAATCATTCAGCCACAAGAAATTATAATGTTTGTAACTTTAAAAGATATTAATTGTAATGTGCTATACTTGACATTTGATTATTCAATTTGTGTACCTGAATATTGCTAGACTCCCAGAAAACTGTTTATTTCACTTCTTTATCATTTCCCAAAAAATGTATTTCTCTTGGATTTTTGCTTTACTGTATTTATCAATACTTGTGATTGATTTATTGTATTTTATGCAGCTGCTACAAAATTATCACAGTCAGTCTTAAATAAGGACTTTATTTACAAGTAGAGCTTTTCCAGTCATCTGGTGAAAATGTACTCAATATTGCAGGAAAAATAAGTATCGCAATGTCAGTTTCCAATATTGCGCAACCCGATTATAAACTGTATATTAGTACTTATAAAGCACATATTACTTACTCTGCATGACCATGTTTTACATCTTTTAACTTTATCCTACAGTATATCTATATACAGTTGAAGTCAGAATTATTAGCCCCCCTGTTTATTTTTTCCACAATTTCTGTTTAACGGAGAGAAGATTTCTTCATTACATTTCTAGTCATAATAGTTTTAATAACTCATTTCTAATAACTGATTTATTTTATCTTTGCCATGATTAACAATATTTGACTAGATGTTTTTCAAGACACTTCTATACAGCTTAAAGAGACATTTAAAGGCTTAACTAGGTTAATTAGATAAACTAGGCAGGTTAGGGTAATCAGGCAAGTTATTGTATAACGATGGTTTGTTCTGCAGACTATTGAAAAAAATTAGCTTAAAGGGGCTAATAATTTTGTCCTTAAAATGGGTTTTAAAAAACATAGACTCCCTGTGTTATACCACAAGTCACAATTGTGACCATCTTTAATTATCAGCAGTTTGACAACTGAAAAAAAACAATGTAATAATATAATTTTAATATGTATGTATAGATAACCCTTTCAGGATGATGCATGCAGAAGATGTATTGCCTATTTAAAAATTAACTTAGAAAACTTACCTGTCATTTCTGAGCTTTGACATTATCCTTTAATTCAGATGGCAGTACTAGGAAATGAATGTTTATGGTCACATGGCCAAACTACCCAATCATGTTAGGCCTGCCCTGAACTCATTTAGACATCTTAAATTTTCATTATATATGAACATGTGCTTTATAATAAGAGTTGCTTTTTAATACTACAGAAAAATATGCAAGCAAAAAATGTGGTCACAATAACAAACAAATAAGACTTTCTGCAGAAGAAAAAATATTATCAGACATACTGTAAAAATTTCCTGAATCTGTTAAATATCATTTGGGAAATAATTAAAAATGAAAAAAAAATTCAAAGGGGGGCTAATAATTCTGACTTCAACTGTATATGAAGCAAACTGCTATAACATCTACCTTACTACTTATTAATGAATAAATGAATCGCTTAATTTCAAATTAAGAGTTTATTTAGTCTAAAGCCAAAGATAATAGTAAATGTGTTTCCCATACTAAAGTGTTACCATGTAGTTATTCCAAACCCTTGACTAATAGTGTAAATCTGACGTCTTCTTTCACCCATGGTGAAATCTTATTGCTCCAAACTAATTCCCAAACAACTGTACATGAATGACAAAATATCTTGGGATTGCTTGTATTCCTCATCAACCACTTACTACGTTTAGCCAAATGGGGTATACTGTTTGCACACAGACTTTTAATTTCAGTCAGCCAGGCCCAGGGCTTCCGGTGAATTGTCATCCCATACAAAATCGCCGCATGTAAAATCTGATTTCTTTAAAAACCAGCGATCTTCTCTGCCTAGCTGAGATACGATATAAAGTGGGCCTCAGACCAAACAAGAAGCACTGCATTAAATTATATTTTTCTGCACCATGTCTTTAAAATATGGAAATTAATTTTACCCCAGTACACAGCCACAGCCACAGCCATATCACCCTGCAGCCCAAGACCGGTTACTCACTGAAGCTAAGCAGGGCTGAGCCTGGTTAGTACCTGGATGGGAGACCACATGGGAAAAACTAAGTTGCTGTTGGAAGTGGTGTTAGAAAGGCCAGCAGGGGGCGCTCAACCTGTGGTATGTGTGAGTCCTAATGCCCCAGTAAAAGTGAAGGGGACACTACACTGTCAGTGGGCGCCGTCTTTCGGATGAGATGTTAAACCGAGGTCCTGACTCTCTGTGGTCATTAAAAAATCCCATGGCACTTCTCGTAAAGAGTAGGGGTGTAACCCCGGTGTCCTGGCCAAAGTCCCTCAATCGGCACTTACCCATCATGGCCTCCTAATTATCCCCATCCACTGAATTGGCTCTATCACTATCTCTTCACTCCACCAATAGCTGGTGTGTGGTGAGCGCGCTGGCGCCGTTGTCTTGTGGCTGCCGTCGCATCATCCAAGTGGATGCTACACACTGGTGGTGGTGTGGAGAGACCCCCCTCATGATTGTGAAGCGCTTTGGGTGTATGGCCATACACAATAAATGCGCTATATAAATACACATTACATTACAGTATTTTCAATGGAATTTCTGTGCTGGTCTGTGGCTAATATTCGTCTTGTTTTACGCTTGAACAGCTAAATGAATGCTTAAGTCTATTTACTGATTAAATTTAAAATACATTACAACATCGATGCTGTAAAAGGAACCTTATGAAATTGAAAATAGTCACATAAAGCTCTCACCGGAAGGTTATCATTGGCTGAAAAACACTAGCTGTGCATATAGCCCATTGCACACCACACTAACAAATGCTGTTTGGATACTTTTGCATACACAATTTGCAAACGGTACCACTGTAATAATGTCTTTGTTTGTGAATGTTCTGCTAATGCTTGTCTTGTGTGATTTTTTTTCAGACTTGGATACATGCCTCATTGCTGCTCTTCAGTGGCCTGTTCTATTATGCGTTCGTCCTGTTGTTCAGCATTACATGTGTCACATGCAATTCTCCAACAAACCCTTATGGCATTGAGACAAAAATGATGTCTGAGCCGCTTTACTATTTAGTATGCGTGCTTACCACAGTTCTGGCCCTGCTGCCAAGGTATTACACATATCCTGGAAACAGTTTACTCACATACCAGTCATATTACCACAGTAGAATTAAAAAAAACTCACTCCTGACTTCTCACTTCGGACACACTTCAATGGTTGATTAATTTAAATAAAACCAAAATTACTAAATGACTTATTAACTTATAAAGGCTATTTATAATATATATTTAATCAGAGTGAAGCATGGCACTGTGTTTATACCCATGAGTAACTCATGATGCAGTGTTTTTTCAGCTGCTCACAGTGGCTGCAATAAAGGCTGCTCCAAATGAACTGCATTTCTACATCTACAATTCTGCTCACATTAGCATGCACCAAGAGTGCAGTGATGTATGTTCCCATACTTATCCGCTTGTTAGGTTGTGACATATGGAATACTGTTTCCGGGTCCAAGCCACTACTTATTTAAATTGAGAAAATATTTGTTTATGACCACTTTTTAGCCATATCACACATTAAAGGAAATTTTATATATAATCATGATGTATACAACAGCCTCTGGGCTTGCTTCATCTCAGACACCAATATTTTAACAATTTAGAAAAAATGAATCACTTTCTGGCCATCGCATATTATGCATGGATATATACATACAGTTGAAACCAGAAGTTTACATTCACTCTAAAAAGAGGAACATAACCATTTTTTTTTCAAAAATGTCTGATGGTAAATCATACTAAACGTTTACTATTTTAGGTCCGTTAAGATTACCTTAATGATTTACATTTGCTAAATGCCAGAATAATGAGAGAATTTTTTTTGAGAATTTTTTATTAATTAGACAGTCAAAAGTTTGCATATATTTCCTTGATATTTTTTTAGCTTTGCTTTTAAATTGTATAACTTTGGTCAAATGTGTTGGCTGTCCTTCCACAAGCTTCTCACAATAGTTTGCAGGAATTTTGGCCCATTCCTACTGACAGAATTGGTGTAACTGAGTCAGATTTTTCAACTCTGCCAACAAATTGAGGATTGAGCTCATGGCTTTGTGATGACCACTCTAAAACATTCACTCTGTTGCCCTTAAAGCACATTTCAACTAATTTGGCAGTATGTTTAGGGTCATGGTCTGTTTGGAAGACCCATTTGTGGCCAAGTTTTAATTTCCTGGCTGATGTCTTAATGTGTTGCTTCAGTATTTCTACATAATGTTCTTTCTTCATGATGGCATCTATGCTGTGAAGTGGACCCTCCTGCAGCAAAACAGCCCCACAACATGATGCTGCCACCCCCTCAAGTTGGGATGGTGTTCCTAAGCTTATAAGCTTTCCCCTTTGTCCTCCAAATGTAACACTGGTCATTATGGCCAAACAGTTCAATCTTAGTTCCATCAGACCACAGGACATGTCTCCAAAAAAAAAATTTTTCCCAGTGTAATTTAGCAAATTGTAATCTGGCTTTATTGTTGATTCTGGCTTGTTGATTTTCCCATGTTGTCACGCAAGGAAGCAGTGTGTTTGAGGTTTTCCTTAAATACTATTCTACAGTTGTGCCTCCAATTAACTCAAATGTTGTCAATTAGCCAATCAGAAACTTCCAAAACCTTGACACCATCATCTGAGCTTTTTCAGAGGCATAATAATCTTATTATATGTAAACTTGACTTTCAAGAAAGTTATAATAATTTCTCCAAAAATATCTCTCTCATTATTCTGCTATTAAGCATAACAGAAACAAAATTGATAATCCTAACTTACCTAAAAGAGAAAACTTTAGTTACATTAACATCTGACCTTTTTTTTTTAATGGTTATGTGCCTTTTTATACAGTGTATGTAAACTTCTGGTTTCAACTGTATATATATATATATATATATATATATATATATATATATATATATATATATATATATATATATATATATCGATCGTGATTTTCGAAAGTATTACATCGCTTTGTAAACGTTTATTATTAGCATTTGTTGAGTCTCTCCATACAGTTTGATAGAGTGCTTGAACCCGGAAGCGGCTTCGCATGACATCACACTTAACAAGCTGTTAATGAAGAACTTATCAAAAGACATAAAAAAATAAACAGTTTTCCATTAATATTAAGGTTTTATTTATTTATTTTAAAAGCAGTATGTCCTCATGATTTACTCACAATCAAGTGGTCCTAAACCTTAACTTTTATGAATGTCTTTCCTCTGTTGAACACCAAACAGGATATTTTGAAGAATGTTATAATAAAGCAGCCATTACTATCCATACTAGGAACAAGAAATACTATGGAAGTCAATAGCTGTTTTTTTTTCCCAGTATGTCTTCCTTTCTTTTCAACAGAAAAAGAAACTCTAACAAGTAGAGGATGAGTAAATATTGAGAGGATTGTATTTTGGGGTAAACTATTATATATATATATATATATATATATATATATATATATATATATATATATATATATATATATATATATATATATATATATATATATATATATATGTATATGTACATATTTTTTTTTTTTATTATATTTATTTATTTATATTTATATATATATATAGTTTATGTCAGTTATTATCAGTAATTATCCTGAAAAATGTGAATCTTTTTTTTTCCTGAGTTAAAGTTCTAGAAACTGTGCAATATTTAAATGCTTTTTTATTGAATAAACATTTTAACCAGATGTACATTTCACAAATCAGAGGAGAAGCATTTATAATGATAAATATTTATTAAAAACTTGTATTGAGCAAACTTCAAATCTTCTGGCAGGCTTTTTTTATCTTAAAGGGATAGTTCACTCAAAATTGAAAATGTACTCACTATTTACTCTCCCTCAAGTGGCCCCATACCTTTAGGAGTTTCTTTATTCTGTTGAACACAAAAGAAGATATTTTGAAAAATGATAGGAGCTTTTAATCATTGACTTTAATAGTGGGAATAAAACATACTATGGAAGTCAATAAAACAAATACTATGGAAGAAATGTTTCCAACATTTTTCAAAATATCTTCTTTTGTGTTCAACAGAAGAAAGAAACTCAAACAGGTTTCTAACAAGTAGAGGATGAGTAAATATTGACAGGATTGTATTTTTGGGTGAACTATTCCTTTACTGTTGTAATGTAAAATAAAGTTTTATTATAAATTTCAGTGAATTTCTTGCCAAAATCTTCAGATTTGCCCAGACTGCAAATAGAAATTTGGACAAAATTCATGTTGTCTACTTTAGCCTGACACTTTTGGCGTCTCTCGTTTTTGCCACTTTCTAAGAAAGTACTACATACATCATTCACAGTAAAGGAAAAAACCAAAAAAACACTTGGTGTGATTAGAGATTAAAAAAGCAATGGTACGCCTCCGTCATTTGAGAAATGTTACTAAAATGTGTCCTTGACAAACAAGTTTTCAGTCTTTCCGCACTGAATAGATAAGATCTGCACTTGTGTTACAATGACAAACGTAGTGCGAATTGTCTTTCCCTAAAGAGATGACATTTTCAGAAATTAATATGATGTCCTCATTTATTTATTCTCCACTTGTTCCAAACCTGGCTTAGCTTCTTACTTTTGTTAAACACAAAGGAATATATACTGAAAAAAGCTGGGGAAAAAACAACCACTGACTTCCATAGTATTTTTTTTTTTCATGTCAATGGCTGCTTTTTTCCAACGTTCTTCACAATATCTTGTTTCATGTTCATAAATTCATAAAGTTTAGAACCACTTGAGTATGAGTTAAATGGTGAGGAAATATTCATATTTGTGTGAACTACCCATTTAATTTGACTTTAGCCTAACTTTATTGCAGACGTGTGGTTGTTAATGATGGTGCAATATATTTTTTATTTCTTTCTGTGTCACAGGATGCTGTCTCGTGCCTTCTTCAACACTATCTGTCCATCTGACCTGGTGAAAGCACAGACAATAGAGAGACTTTCTGCGCGAGACTATTCCTCCAGTTTACAGAAGTGGAAGGAGAACAAAGCCGCTCAAAGTGTGTCCTCAAGACCGGTCCCCCGAAACCTCAGTGTGAACGCTGACATCCCCAGTTTAACAGAATGTGCTGCAGAAGCAGGTGCTGTTCTGTCGTGACCAATAACAAAGTCGCTT